>JBAJHX010000081.1:10358702-10386950 GCA_037176925.1 Amniataba percoides | reverse complement strand
GTTGTGGTTGGCCCTACAGTTGTAGTGGTTGGCCCTGCAGTTGTAGTAGTAGGCTTTTCTGTTGTTGTGGTTGTGGACGTTATGGTTGGCCCTGCAGTTGTAGTAGTAGGCTCTCCTGTTGTTGTGGATGTTGTGGTTGTGGTTGGCCCAGCAGTTGTAGTGGTAGGCTCTCCAGTTAATGTGGTTGTGGATTGTGTTGTGGTGGTGGTCCCTGCAGTTGTTGTGGTTGGCCCCACACTTGGAGTGGGTGTCGCGGGAGTTGTGAAACATATTTCACAACATACTCTTATCTCATAATTAAAGCACTTTCTTGGAGGTCTTAACTGATCTTTTTCTCTGCATATTAAACCATATCCGAGATCACAAGTAACAACTTGTTTTGTTTCACTCACAAAGTCTTCAAACTCTTTGTCAGGATAATCTGCTGCTCTGCATTCAATTTCTTTGGGGTTTTTGCATATATATTCACCACTATTTGTGATGTTCTCATAAGTTTCCCAGTCACTTTTGTCCACTGTGGCATTATGTACATCATACCACTTTGACCATTCACATGTTGGCATGCATGGTGTTGTGCTATGTTCTCCAGTTGTTGTGGTTTGCAATGTTGTGGTTGTCGTTGGCCCTTCAGTTGTTGTAGTAGGTTCTCCTGTTGTTGTTGTGGATGTTGTGGTTGTGGTTGGCTGTCCAGTTGTTGTAGTAGGTCCTGTTGTTGTGGTTGTGGATGTTGTGGTTGTGGTGGGCCCTGCAGTTGTAGTGGTTGGCCCTGCAGTTGTAGTGGTAGGCTCTCCTGTTGTGGTTGTGGATGCTGTGGTTGTGGTTGGCCCTGCAGTTGTAGTAGTAGGTTCCCCTATTGTTGTGGTTGTGGTTGGCCTTGCAGTTGTAGTTGTTGGCCCTGCAGGTGTACTGGTAGGTTCTGCAGTTGTTGTTGTTGGCCCTGCAGTTGTAGTGGAGGGCTCTACTGTTGTTGTGGATGTTGTGGTTGTGGTGGGCCGTGCAGTTGTAGTGGTTGGCCCTGCAGTTGTAGTGGTAGGCTCTACTGTTGTTGTGGATGTTGTGGTTGTCGTGGGCCCTGCAGTTGTAGTGGTTGGCCCTGCAGTTGTAGTGGTAGGCTCTCCTGTTGTTGTGGTTGTGGATGTTGTGGTTGTGGTTGGTCCTGCAGTTGTAGTAGTAGGCTCTTCTGTTGTTGTGGTTGTGGATGTTGTGGTTGTGGTGGGCCCTGCAGTTGTGGTGGTTGGCCCTGCAGTTGTAGTGGTAGGCTCTCCTGTTGTGGTTGTGGATGTTGTGGTTGTGGTTGGCCCTGCAGTTGTACTGGTTGGCCCTGCGGTTGTAGTGGTAGGCTCTACTGTTGTTGTGGATGTTGTGGTAGGCCCTTCAGTTGTAGTGGTTGGCCCTGCAGTTGTTGTAGTAGGCTTTCCTGTTGTTGTGGTTGTGGATGTGGTTGTGGTTGGCCCTCCAGTTGTAGTGGTAGGTTCTCCAGTTACTGTGGTTGTGGATTGTGTTGTGGTGGTTGTCCCTGAGGTTGTTGTGGTTGGCCCTACAGTTGTAGTAGTAGGTTCCCCTATTGTTGTGGTTGTGGTTGGCCTTGCGGTTGTAGTGGTAGGTTCTGCAGTTGTTGTCGTTGGCCCTGCAGTTGTAGTGGTAGGCTCTTCTGTTGTTGTGGATGTTGTGGTTGTGGTGGGCCGTGCAGTTGTAATGGTTGGCCCTGCAGTTGTAGTGGTAGGCTCTACTGTTGTTGTGGATGTTGCGGTTGTGGTGGGCCGTGCAGTTGTAGTGGTTGGCCCTGCAGTTGTAGTGGTTGGACATTCCTCCACACACATTTGGGTCTCTTCATCAAATATGGGTTTATCTTCAGGGCATACAGGGTAACAACCTACAAAACACCATACCTTATGTTCTGATAGTGAAATATTTATTCACATACTATTTAACCAAGCCAGTCAGGTGGTCTTTGAATCTCTTTTCTTAGTTTGACACCTAAAGTAAGTAAATAGTAATTGGATCATTTCAACCCTTAAGATTTCAACTAGCACATTAAAAAGAGGAAAAGTGAGAAATAGTATGTCAACTGCGTACCTTCCAGGTTTGGTAGAGGGTTGCTACAGTTTCCTTGTGGATTTAAACAGGTTTTGTAGCATGGTGTGTGGCATGGGTTGTAGTGCCAATTGCATTCTTCTGGGCGGTTGTAGTAATCACAAAAGACAGCTAAGAGGAAAAGATAGGAGTTATGCTGTGTTTTAAATAAAGGAAGCTGTGTGTTCAAATATTTACATTCAAATTGCTATGATGCTATGACTTCTATACATTAATTATTGTCTTCTTTAGAAATAGAAATATTTTTTTCATGAAGAATACACTGATGATAGGATCTCTGTAATGTATATGCTTTAATTTCAGTTGACACCAGCCTCATTAAAAGCTTAATTATTTTAAACATACAGTAAAATAGACAGTGCAGCATATTAGACATCCAGTTTTCTCAAGGAAAGAATAGCATGCTGTACTTGTTTGTGATTACACACATTTTGCATCTTAACAAATAATCTTGCCAAATTTCTAAATGCGGGGGTCTAAAAACAGGGTTGTGGCCTGAAATGTCTTGAAAAAAGTTGTTTACTCACGACAGATTTCTGGAGTTCTCCATGCAACACAGACACCAGCCTCGTTACAAGCTTGAGCATAAGCTGCAACTGCTGTGCAGAAACATACACAGTCTCCTCCAGAGTCGCAGGCACAGGAGTCTTTCACACAGTTTTCATGAAATGGACGAGGATCTACCTGTTGAGCAATATATGTATACATACACACACACACACACACACACACACACATATATATATATATATCATACACATACATGTGTAATGTGTGTATATATTGTGTGTATACACACACACGTACATACATATATATATATATATATATATATATATAAACAAATTAAAACAAATTTATCGTTACCTTACTGTGGCAGTCTTTGAAGGTACCAGTAACTTCAGTCATAATGCTGCACATAGCTTTTGCCCAGAAATGGCGATTTGGGTTTGCTTCACAGGGGTCAACATTTGTTTCCACATCTGAGCAGCTGCTTGACACCTTCCAGCTGTTTGCAAATTGTATTGGATTGCTCACTGTCAGCTGACCCTGGGTGGTGAAGTCATTCTGTCCATCACCATCAAAATTTCCACACAGGCCACATACATGTCCCTGTTCATTCAGACAAAAGGAATGAGTGACTTGTATTATGTAAGATCAATATTCTGTATTAGTAAAAGAAACAGTTTCTATGCAGTAATATGCTTGTATCATACTGACAAACAGAATATTGTTTCTACCCTATAAAAATGCTGTAAGGAATGATCAGAAAACACAGCTTGAGTACAGATGGGGGAAAAATTGTAAACCATATCAAATCTCTATCTTTATACTCTGTGAGAGATTTCTGTCATCATTACTGAAAAATTATTGTGACTCACATTGTGCTGTGGCTCCAGTTGGATGCGAACACTTGTTTTGCGATCCCACATCACTGCCAGACCGATGGCAGATTCTATCACTAGATACAAGCCAACCGTCCTTATTTTGTACTGAATCTGAGTCCCGTGTTCAAGTTCCACCTCTTCATATTTACCCTTTGATAGTTTGATTTCCATTCGCTGCAATATTAATGACATTTTTGTTACTTTAATCTTTAATTTGATATGTCATAATTTATTTAACTATGTTTAATACTTAACAGAATACATATCAGGTATTGATATGAGGCCTTACCCCCAGTTGGATCCTGACACTTTTGGAGCATGTGGTGCCTGTAGATCCACATGGTACATTTTCTGTGATGACCCCAAAGTTGTCCTGTACTGTTTTATTGCCACATTTGTTCTATAAAGAAAGACAATCATTCAACATTTTGCAACAGTTTGCTTTATCTTAGAAAGACCAATGAATAAATCAAAAAATCAGATTGACTTTTACTGGCCCACAATACTTTAATGCTTTTGAAGAAAAGCTAGAACATCAAGTTAAAATTAAAATAATCATATTCATTATAATGACAAGCATGGAGGTAAACATACAGTAGAAAGCCAGCAATACCAACCAACATATAAAACCAGAAAAACAAAAACAAAATTGATTTTCATCTCTGATGTTCAAGATTAGCAAGATTACAAACATCATATCTGTGAATTTCTGAGATGATGCCTCACAGAACCCAATAAGAAAAGCATTACTGTCAGATGTGTCCAATCACTGCCTATGTATCATATGGTGTACATTTGCATTTAATTTCTCCCATTTTATTTGGTTTTATGTGTAGCGGTAAATAATGTCTGTAATGTAGTTATCCATTATGAAAATTAAAAAGTAGGCATTCATTTCTATTTACAATCTCACAATGCAATGTGCTGCATTTTATAGATGCAAAACTAACATTAAGTTGCAGATAAGGATAAGTAAGTGTCTAAATGAACTGCACTGCAATGTCCACTACCCAGACAGTAGCCATAGAGAGAACAAGGTAGTGAGTGATTTTGAATTCAGTGTGTTATTTGGAGGATTTCAATATGATTTGTTTACCTTAACAGCAATATAGGCACAGTGTCCATTAAAACCATATGTCCGCTGGTCAAATGTATTGTAGTGACCACTCCCATAAATAACGCAACTTCCAGGACATTTTTTCTCTGTGCAGTTCCACTTTCCACTTTTGCAGGTACTAGATGAGGAATGGTTGAATAAAATGCAATGCTCTGAATGAAATAAATGCAATTGCAGTTATTCTGTGTCTGTGTCCAAAAAAAAAAGTCATACCAGGTGTTGCACTTGTTAGGGATCTTTGCTTCAGAGGCATAAAGACGCCCATCATGCTGACATGGACATTCATGTTCTTTTACACAGGAACCTTTTCCGTCTTCAAGGAGGCCACTTGGGCACTGACAGCCAGATTCACACTCTGTAGAGTCCTGGAAAAAGAGAAGGGTCACATAGTGAACAAGTAAACATGACTTAAACTGTTCAAAGTTATCATTCTAAACTCTCTGTGACCTCCTGTAGAAACGAATGTAACTATACACAATGTTTTATATCTTCAGTGCAACCTTCTGTCCAGTATCAAAAATAAAGTAGATCTGCTTCTTGAGAATAAGAAGTTAAATTGGCCACAGCAGCAAAAATATCTCACACAATCGGCACTGTCCAAATTTAAACAAGATCGAGCACACTGTGGTCCAATCCCTCCTGTGCTTGCAGTGGAGCAGTTGAAGAACACTTTTGGAAAAGGGCATGCTGTAAAAGAAGTAGAAACTGATTTAATACCCATTGTATAAATCAAATACTTGTATTGTGGTGAAACAAAAGTAAAATAAAACATACTAGAGGAGCGGGATCTCCAAGAATGGCAATGAAGCGTTCCATTGCTGCACAAACTAGAAACAGAGGCCAAAGATGTAAGATGCAAAACAAAGGTACCTAAAAACTTAATAAGGTAACTATCCTCTGAATATCTTGTATACTTACACAATAATACAATACAATACAATACAATACAAATACAATACAATAATATTAAATCCTAAATCTGACATCACTGATTTGAAGTTCAATTGGAAATAACTGGTTTACCAGTGCTCGTCTTTGATGTTGATAGACTTTCCTGGCTTGATGTAGACTTCGTTATGGTAGCAGGGACATTTTTCCATGGGGACACAGATGCCATTTTCATTTAGGTAGAAACCCTCAGAGCAGGAGCAGCCATCCACAGGTAAGAAGTCAGAGGTGCAGCTTTGCTGCTTTGAGCCCAGAGATCTGCAGGTCAACTGGCATCTCTGAATCTTGTTTGAGAAGGTCTGAGATGCTGGACAGCTCTTTGTGTATTTATCTGTTTTGTGCACAGTTTGAGGGTGGTTACTTTATAGTTTTGTGACAAAATAATGAAAGCCAAGAAGTTCATCAACACAACATAATGAAAGAAATCCTTACCGCACACGTTCTCTCTCCAGTCTGGCAGGAACACTCCCTTTGATGCACAGGCTCGTGCGTAGGAGGAGAACACAGCACACAGGCAGGCTTCACTCTTCTCACAGTTACAGCTGGCATAAATACATCGCTGCAGAAGACAGTAAACACTTTTACAATTACAGTCCTAGCAAAACGTAATTCAATGAATGACGAGCAAACAGAACAAACACATTTTGCTGTACCTTGTAGTACATCTGAGGGTCCACAAATGAATGGCACTGAGAAAAAGAACTGTTTCCACTGAGTAGTAAGACACACCAGTGTTTGGCATACTGCTCTGAAAGTGCAGAAAGAAAAATCTTTTTATTTTTCAGGTCTGCTGTTCTGTTGTTTAATCTAATGGCTTTAAACATAACATACCTGCAGACTATAAAGAAATGTTTAAAGCTTAGAAATACACAAATAGAAATATAACACACAAACAGTGGAATAATCAACCAGTGCTAATTACCGTTTTCCACACTGAGGGCACAAGGGTCATCAAGTCTTTGCTCGCTGTCTTTGCACATTTGGTTAGCTTTCCAGGAGTTACAAAAAGTTGCTGCCATTCCCTCCACAATCCCCTGAGGAGTCTTCATGTCATCAGAAAGGACCATATTGTAGTTTCCACATAAGCCTGAAAATTATTATTATTGATTAAGCTGGGACAAAATCAGACAATAAAAACTGATACATACTCTGAGAATTGGGGATATTCAATGTGATGCTAAAACTGAGCTTCCTCAGTTTAATGAAGAGAGCATAAGATTGTACAAGTCTTTTGGAGTCTTTTGGAGAGTGTTTACTTAAATGAATAATGACAAACAGTACTTTTCTGTAAATGTATTGCATCATTTACATATATTTTGATGGCAGTTCATGTTTAGACAGACTCAAAACTTACCATGAGTCTTTGTCTTGTAGCTTTGTTCAAGCCTGACGTAGATTTGCATGATAGGCACATGCTGGATCTGAATTTGCAACCCAAAAGTGGTCTGGAGCAATATGTGAAAGGATGAAGCGTGAAATATGTTGATGTCACCTTTGAGTAAAGAGGAGTACAAACACAGCAACATTTGTCAAACAAAAATGAAAGATGCCAGTAAAATGTTTCATTCAGAGTTTCTCACTGACTGACCCACCTGAGTGGTATGGCAAAGTGATGGGCTGCATATTCTGCTTTACTTTGCCATCAGGAGTGAACATCAATACCTGAATAAAAACAGAATCGATCAGTAGTGTTGCAGACTGATTGATGTCCGCAGTGTTACTAACTGACTACTTTAACTCACATTGTTTTTGTCATTGTTCAGCAGGATTTTAAGGGTCTTAAGACAAGTGTCAAACTTCTGATTTGCACAAGGCATCAGCTGAACCAGGATGGTAAACTTTGGACTTGCATCATCCTGAAATATAGAATGTGAACACAATTAAATATACATCAAATAATTAGTTTTTACATCAGCTGATCATGTTTTTTGCCACTTACAGTCGTACAGTTCAGTGAGTCATTTACCTTGTTTTCCACCTTGGCTAAGGTGTAGTAACACTCTCCGTGGAAGGTGAAGGTTTTCCCATCAAAGGTGGTTATATGTGAACCCTCTTCCACTGCACAGGTAGCAGGTGTCTGCAGGCTCGTACAAGCCCATTTACCCTGGAGGCATGTACTGAAACAACCCAAATAATTGATCTTATTAAAGGAAACACACAATTGAGGAGGCCAAAATATTATGCTGACATTGTGAAATATTCAACATACCATTCCTCGGTGTCCTGTCGGTAAATCTCACCAGGGTTATAGATCTTGTCGTGTTTGCACTGACATTCAGACTGAGCGATGCATCCTCTGCTGGAGATGTCATCCAACACAGTTCCTGAAGTAGACAGACGCAACATGAACGTGACCATTTACAGACTAAAAAGATGAAGCATGGATCTTTGAAGGTAATAAAATCTGAAACTAGAGACCAAAACAGCACTAACCAGGAGGACAGAAGCAGCCGTCCATTTTGTGGTCCTCACACATTGAACTTGTGTCCAGATGTGTGCAAGTATTCACACAAGGGGAACCGCTCTCCTCATAAACCATGTTGTATGGGCACTGTTTAGCTGATGAGACATGGTGCAAATAAAATAAACAGAGGAAGGTGTTTTACATGAATTATTAAAGTTTTGAATTGGTAAATATCTAATGGTTTGCACTTACATAGTTTTAACTGTTTTTCTTTTCTACTGCATTTTAATTACATTAGTTACACAGAACTTATTTTTCAACTCTCTGTGAGCACAAGTAACTGGAAAATAATATGATGCTGACCTCTGACACTGTGAAGTCAGACAGAAAGTAGAAACATCTTTCTAACAGAATATAATTAATCTTCACACGCTCGAGCTGCTTAAGCAGGTAACTATTATTCAAGGAACACTTAAAATGAGTTGCTTTCCACAGATTTCAGTGTTGTACTATTCTATCCGCCCTGTATTGCAAAGAATATATACGTGAAGATAAAACAGAAAATAGGAGAGAAAACCTTACCACAGAAATCAGATGTCCTCCAGTTGGGCGGCTGCCCTCCTGCATGGGAACACTGTCGAGAGAACTCGGACAGTGTGCTGCAGCCACAGAGGTCGTTTGTGCTGTTTGTGCAGCCGCACATGTCCCTCACACAAGCCTGGATGTAAGCTTCAGGGTTCATCAGTTCAGTGCAAGAGCTCCAGGACTCTGAATGCAGCATCTCATTACAGGTGGTTTGCTAAAAGGGGAAAAGATAATAGAAACAAACTCACTCATCAGATCCTTCCTGTATGTTACTAAGATCAATCGCCATTCCTAGCTGTGTTGTAAACGCACAAACTCTTTGCATGAATCTGGCAAAATCACATCCTCCTGAGATTCATCTTCCTCTTCATAGGGGTCCTCACAGTCATCATTTGGACGATGGACTTTCTGTTTGTTGCCAAATTCAATGAGGCTCATTTTGCGACCTGCATTTAATCATAAATACAAAGTCAAATATCAGTGGCACAGTAGACAGTTGCTGAAATGCATTTATATACAAAATGAAAAACCATGCCTACCATTATGCATGAACTCATTGTCAACAGACTCTCCGTTGAAGTCTCCACAAAGTCCACAAGTACGATTCGCATAATCGGTATCCAGTTCCACCTACAACACAGGACAGGGTATATTTAGTGCTTCACAATTTGAACACTCACTTTGTACCGCTGAAAAACTGATAAGCTAACAAATACCAATGATTTGTAAATATCTCATGTGAGAATGTGAATAAAATATATTTAATTTAAACATTTAAAATACATGTAATCTGATGCAATCATAGTTTGAGTTAGATATTTAATACCGCCGCTGTGTCTATTTTTTTTCCCTCCAAGTATATTGTAATTTGTGTAATTCACATCTTCCCAGAAACCACACTTTTTCAAACACTATCCATAAAAATGACATGCCATGACTTGTATCCCAGGAGGTCGCTTAAATTGTCTGTGTATTACGGTGCATGCTTTAAAGTATCATACCTTATCATAACATACAGTCTCTTTTTAGCAAGTGTAGTGCAGAAAATGAAAACCTTTTCTTAAATGACTTACCATGACTGCATCATCACCGTTCCACATGACAACGACGCCAACTTTCGACTGGAGCTTGAAGTAAACAGCATTTTTCTCCACTTGCACCCCTCCATTGTAGTATGGCATTTCAACACTGGGAAAAGAGTATGTTTTTTCATTTTAATGCTTAAATAGCATAAAAGGGAGAGGCACTTTCACAGGCTTTTTACTTACGGGAGGTGATTCACAGTGACCTGGCTTTTGGTGAGGTGGAATGAAAGGTCATTGATATTGACCACCACATAACTGACTGTGGATTTTCCATCCTTCTCTTCCCTCTTCAGGTGCACTGAGAACTCCTGGAAGGACTCATGGCAGTCTGAGGCCAGGTTGTACTCACACATACCAGGGAACTGGTACATTTTACCATCAAATGTCTTGAAGTGGTCTCTGCCCCATGTGCTGCAGATGCTGCTGAGATGGTTGTGAACTGTGGGAAATTTCATGGTATCAAAAGCAGCTGGATTACTTAAAGCTTTAAGTGTTTGTGGAAACAATGTTGTGCATCATCAATTTATATAGAGAAATACTTAATTTATTACAAAAGACAATAATTAAAACAATCTTAAAACATTACAAAGTGGTTCAGAACAATCTGAGTCTTACCCAGTCTGGCTTCGACATCAATGACACTGGCAACAGACAAAGCCAGGACACACAACCACACACATCTCCACCTCATCGTGGCCACAGTGGGCTTGCTGTCACCAAAGCAGGTAATAGTCAGACAGCACTTGGCAGCCATTTATATGGAGATCACACTTTATCTTTGTTCACACCTCGTTTTCGAGGGGGAACGTTTTATTGACAAAGCAAACATGCACCTTTGACATGTCCAATATAATCATGTCAATGTCAGCCTTATCACATAATCGAACTAAACAATGTTTGCACTTCAATTAAGTTTTTTTTTTCCTGAGAGGAATGGGCCAGTTTTACTGACAATGTGCTCCTCCCTCTGAGTTATTCTTCAAACAGTAACACAGCAAGAGCATTGTCTGTCTCAACCTCTTAATTTCTGTACAAGAAATGAGTTATCATATTATTTAACTTCCCATTATACCATATCACAACACAATTCTTATTTAGAAAGATTTTTATTACTGTATTATTAATTAATCCTCTCACATTCAGTGCTATCTGGGAAATCCTTAAGCCTGCACAGAATAACACAAAATAAGCAGCTATCGATGTTTGGCTAGAGTCAAAATGTATGCTTATTTATTTAATGTGCTTACTGTAGTTCAGATTATTATATGAACAGCCTCATTCTCATCAATGCAAAATAACTGACTTTTATTTTCACCACAGCACACATTTAATAATAATAATGATAGTAATAGTAATATTATAATAATGATTAAGACATAATAATGTCAAATGTAAAGAAATCATAGTGATATGGCAATTCAATGTGCATAGGCGCAAGGATGGTGCAGTTTTAAAATCATGAGGAAAGAAGAGATCTGATGAATGATCAGCCTACAACAACCTCATTCCTTGACTGTGCATACCAAAGCAATAGTGTGAAGACAAGATGTGTCACTGTATCTGCCATCTGCTTTACATTTAACAGACAGGTGGATCAGTAACAAAGCAAACATAATAAATGAATGTGAAAGAAATTCAAGAAGCCAGTCTCTCCTCTAAGGATCATGTTCTTTTGATTGGTAAAACCATAAGTTAATTAATTACAAGATAATTAATCATATAATTTTCTACTCTACTGTTAACTCAATGCAATAATGTTGACTGGTATCAAGTTTACAGAATTCAGGATGTTTTATTAACTGTATTTTAGAAACATGAACTTAAAAGCTGGACATTGATGGAGTCATTACGGCACTAAAAAAAAAAGAAAAGAATGACCTAACCAAGTAGAAAAACACGAGAAGAAAATATTTATGAGCTGGCACACATAAAATACCAGGTTACAAAATGGTAATCAGAACATTTTGTGTCAGCAAGAAACATGATAATGAAGCCACAATCTTTGTACCTTGATCAAACTATTTAAGTTTCAGTGGATGTTTACTCAGCAGAGATGAGGTGTGTATACATTGTATGAGAGTGAATCACTGTTATTTTGTTATGTTGTTGTATCACTTAGGATTGTGTACCCTCATACATGGACTAAACCATATAGCTACAATTTTAACGATCCATATATAATTCTGTGTATGATTTATGATGATGTTCTCTGTACATTCGGCATCTTTTGCACGTTTGTCTGTCCCAGAAAGAGGGCTCCCTCATCTGTGGCTCTTCCTCAGGTTTCTTCTTTTTTTTCCCTGAAAGTGTTTTTTGAAGGGTTTTTTTTTGTTTGTTTGTTTGTTTTTTGAGCTTGCTGATAGATGAAAGCAGCCCCGCTTCCCTTCTTGTTTGCATAGGCCAAACTCCACTGTAAGGAAATAGCACCACAGCACAGAAGCAGAATCAATTCAGTTATTTTAGATATCAGCTGGAGCATGTCTTTCAGGAATTTGATTTCATCAAATCAGCTTTTGGTGTCACTCACTGTGGTCGGTTTCTGAACTGAGTCATCTGATGCCCCGAGTGAAGCGAGGCCGATCTCCTGAGAAAACTGGGCGAAGCTGGGCTCTGCCAGCAAGGGGACGTGGCCCAGCAGCTTGTGTCATGTGTCCCTTGATAATGAAAGAAAACCAGTACCAAAGTTTTTCCTGACCTACTTTGAGTTTCCAAGGACAGATGATGTAATGATGTACAGACTGCAAAGCCCTCCAAGGAAAACAATGTGTTGTGATTTTGGGCTTTTCATAAATTACACAATCATTATATCATATTATAATTTTTTTATTTTGTATTATATTGTTTTCTTCAGATGTGAAGGGTCTTTGTAGGTCCATGTGTATGAAAAAAATTGAATGAAATCATACTAAAAGAAAGAAAACCGTGATTCAAATCAACCAATGTTTAAAAAAATGTAAAATGATACTACTAAAAGTCAATATTTGTTTTTGAGTGGTGAGAGAGCGTATTGTATTATCTATACTTCATCTGGATCATGAATAGCACAGGATGTACAACTGAACTGACTGCACTACATCCTTGATTATGGTCATCCTCTGTCTGCATTGTCACGCACTGATACAATACTTGGCATCATGTCAACTTTCCAGAGCAAGTCTTGACAATAGGTTTGTGGTTACAGTAACCATGTGTTCAAATCCCTCTTAATGGCTGAAAACTCTTTAAAAGGTTAAGAGTCACAAGATTACTCCAAGTTCAATAAATAGTTTATCGAACACCAAAATAAAACCCCATTATTACTGGTCATTTGAGCCAGCCATTTAAACAGAGTACTCAGTCGTGCACATAAGTTTTAAATTTTAATTTGCCCATCACTCACATTCAGCCTTTTATAAAACTGTTTACTCTTTTTTCTATCTGTGGTTCTACACTACCAGTCAAAAGTTTGGACACACCTTCTCATTTAATGGTTTTTCATAATTTTCTTTTTTCTTTTTTACATTGTAGATTAATACTAAAGACATCAAAACTATAAAAGAACACATATGGAGTTATATTGTAAAGAAAAAGTGTTACACAAACCAGAATATCTTTTATATTTAAGACCTTTTGATTTGAAAGTCTCAAACACATTAAGAAGGCAAGAAATTCCACAAATGAACACTCAGAAAGGAACAAATGTTAATTGAAAACTATTCCAGGTGACCACCTCATGAAGCTGATTAGGAGGAAGCCAAGAGTGTGCAGAGCTGTCATCAGATCAAAAGGTGTCACCTTTAACAAATCTAAAATACAACACGTTTCTTTTTTCTTTACAATATAATTCCATATGTGTTCTTTCATAGTTTTGACGTCTTCAGTATTGATCTACAATAAAAAATAATAAAAAAATTTGATTGATGAAATGAGAGGGTGTGTCCAAACTTTTGAATGGTAGCATAACTTGAAAACAAACATAAAGTTATTAAACATGCTCTCAAATAACTACTCCGTGGCAGCTCCTCCAAGTGCAAACAGGGCAGCGGACCTCTCCCACAAGAGGACAGCTGCATCCCGAGGAAGATGCGTAGTTATTTCTGCCTGGCAGCACATACTGTGTTGACTCAGGGAGGACAGGGCAACCACCAAATTACTCTGAGACAGTTTTGATTAGAGGCAGGGCTGCAGAACTATTAGCTGAAAGACATTGTAATCCACATTGACATAACACTGTTTAACATCCTTGTCATCATTTCCCGTAAAACACACTGAAGCGACACTTTAAACAAGGCAGTGTGTCATAACATGACTCAGCCTTCAATGAAGAGGAACACGAGGAAATGTAAACAGAGAGTTATCAAATACATCGATTCCTTTTAATTTTGGAATATATTTTGTTTGCTAACTTGCACGGTGTCATGACTCACATAGACTTTCTGTTTGCATGGAAACAACACTACTGTAACAATGCACAGGAAACAAACAATATTTATTTTGATTTGTCTTCAGGGAAGGTTTGGTTAGAAAAGTCTTAATATTAGTTATGCGTTTATTGACAACTGATGGCACTGCCAAAGTAATTATTAAGATTTTAAAGTTTTTAAATGTAATTTTGTCTGTTTCTTATCAACACTCCAAAACTCAAAGAGATCAATTTAACTATCATATAACTCCAGCTAAAGAAAACAAGCAAATATTTACTTTTAGAAATTGTTATCTCATAATTTATTATGTTTTTTTTAACTGAAAAATGTCTTGACAGTTGTTGCTGATTACGGTAACATGTCCCCAGTTCACCTCCTCTGACAGCACATAACTTCAGGTCAGTCAGTTGTTGTGGATGTAGCATTAGTCTTACCTAATGATTAGTCTGATAAGCATTATTATGAGAACTAGTTAGAATAAGCCAACAAACTCTTATGTACTTCATAAGTAGAGATGGCAGAGACCTCAGAGACAGACATATCAAATATTTGCACAATACATGTTAGAAAATGTGTTTGTGTGTGAATTATTTGACAGTTATTACGATTATATGATGGATGTTGAACTTTTGCACTATTACATTTTAGTTATTGGTTCTTTTAACTTGCTTGGTTTTCTTATTAACTCATTGTTTGAACATTGTTAAAGGGAACCTGTGAATTAATAACTTCATTGATACACAGTAACTTTTATGCAAATGAGAACAAAGACCTTGAAAGTTGAAATATAAACTAAATCAGATGCTTATCATTTCCATTAACAGCCTGTAGTTTCCACTGCGCACCGCGGGGGGCAACATTCACTTCGACTTGAGGTGGTCGACCAGAAGAAGAAAAGAAGCGTTCGCGCATGCGCAAGTGGTTTCCGTGTGTTAAATGGAGGCTGTTTGAAATGTCGACTCTGTTGTGACGATGTGAAATCGTGAAATGATATTATATTTAGTATTTACCTGCTAGTTACCTTTACAAAGAGCGGCCACTATGGGTGAGTTGACATGTCAGAAGTGCTGTTTAAAGTATGACAGACTGATAGAAACCTGCAGTTAATGGAGAAATGTGCATCTGCTACCTTATTTGTTAATGGACTTAGTTGTGTAAAGTGCTGAAATGACAAGTCTCCTCTGGAAAACAGCCTTTGTGTCCTGATAAAAGCTTGTCACCAAGTTGTAGGTGCACCTGCCTCAGGTGTTATTACTGTTTAGTTGACTCTTATGTAGAGAGAAAAAAAAGAAAAGAAAAAAGAAAACACCACCACAAACTACAGCGTCCAAATTGAGAATGAGAGAGTTGAATCAAAAGTGTTTTGAAACAGCTGCATTAAAACCTTTAATTAAACCTTCTTAAACACAACACTTACTGCAGGCTGTTCTATTAGACTGCATTAGTTTTTAACATATGGGCATAATATCACATCATCCAGGATTAATTTAGAGCCAGAAACAGATAGGATGCCTGTGACACTGACTGATATGTAAATCCAGTACTTCCTTAAAGCCTTGTTCATTTGTGGTCTACTACGACCTTAAACATCAGCAACCTCAGTAGAAAGTATATCTTTCTATGTGGTGACATTCATCTCATGGCATCGTCACATAACTTTTTTTTTAAGTTTATTAAGATTATCCATTTTACTTACACACACCTGCCTTCTAAGTATTGTGTTTCTATCTCTGTTATATTTGTTTTTTGTATTTTTCTATTACATTTTAGTGTGTTATGTGTTATTTTACATGCTAGACTCTATTATTTACTCTTTTATGTATACTTTTATGTTTTCAGTCGCTGCACTGTTTCATATATTTTATTGGTGTGATTTTCTTTCTACATATTTTTAGAGGGAACCAGAGTTTCAAGAATTTCTTTGCCAGAAACTGCTTCTATATATAATTGTAGTGCACATCACAACATATGTCAGAAATCTAACATGTTTTCCCCCTCAGACTGTAGGGTTAATGATGCCAAGGAAGTTGAGACAGAGAGATCCTCATCTCCACCTGAAATACAGTCTCCTGCAATGGATCGTAACCCATCACCACCCCCGGACACGGCTGATGAAAAGGAGGATGATGATGTGGATGCCATCGGAGACACTGTTTACAGCAAGCACTGGCTGTTCAGCACCCTAACTCATCTCATCCAAGTAGGCAGGCTAATAATGCAAATAATGCAAAAATAAAGTCAAGATTTGAGGCATGATAATTTCAACAAGCACTTGAAATATCTTCCAAATGCAGTTGATATGTCATTGATGGGAGTGTCTTCACTGAATTAGACTTGCACACTGTCCAGTTAAGCTAGCATGTGTTAATGTTTGTGAAATTGTCGTGTCTTGCAGATGGTCACAGAACATTCAGAGGTCAACTCTGAAGGTCAGATGCAGCTCTCTAATGAAGATGAAGATGATCTCTGTAGAGTCTGGGATATGGCGATGGATAAGGTAAAGTGCTGTCTCTGCATCTTAAAGGCTAAGCATCCTTTGGTTAGGCAGGATTTTATTTGCATTGCCTTGGCAGATTATACCAAACAGTTCAATGGCAACTACTTTATCCAAAATGATCATAAAGTTGCATCAACACCTCTTTATAAACAGTTTGAACAAACAACTGAGCATTATAAACTTTATGAAGGGAGGGTTTATTACACCACTGGTATTAGTTTTGCTAGGTGCGCCTAACAAACTGAAACTTGAGTGTATGTGAAATGAATAATGTAAAGGTTTACATGTTTACTTATGATTGTTTCTTATCAACTGTTTACAGGATGTGGCTGGTTTTCTGCAGGAATTCAAAGCTACAGATATCCTTCTTGGGGTGATAGCCAAATCTCGTTGTCCACGTCTCACAGTGAGTGGAATCCAATACATGTTCAGCATTTTGGGTCAAAACTATTCACCTGTGTACTGTATCTTTTTCATTTTTCATTTTTTTTATCTCTTGTTTCTCTAGGAAATTTGTGTGGGAATCCTTGGAAACATTGCTTGTTTTCCTGACACATGCCTGTCTCTCAGCCAAAATGAAGACTTAGGGTTCGTAAAATTCATCATCTGCAATTGTCCTTGAGTAGATTTTGCACATTGTGATTTGCTCTAATTAATGCAACCCCTTGCGTGTCCACAGGGCTGTGCTGTTGCTTCTTCTTGGAGACACAGATCCTCCGACCCTGCTGGAAACAAGCAGGTGACATTTGAATTTTCTGTAGATGTGAGACACAGAAACTGAAAGAGAAGTATTCATCTTTTCTCATTATGTTTGCAGGTTGCTGCTGACCTGTGTCTCTCAGAAGGATGTCTGCTCCCTGTGGCTACAACGAATACAAAAGCAGACGTCTGTGCGCTCCAACCTCTGTTTCATCATGTGCAGCTCTACCAACAGTACAGTGCTTTCTCTCGTTCCTTTTTCAATTTTAAACTGACGAAGTGTCACACTATGAAATATCTGTTTGACACATCAAGGTGACTTGCATTAATTCAAAGTCCCTGTAAGCTGTTTAGCTTTAAGGTTCCCTGTGGAGCATCTGAGCTCTAGTTCAGAGATGGAGCAGTTTTTTAATAAGAAGCAGGTCCCCATTTTGTGACACATGCACGAGGATGCACATACACACAATTATTCACATTATTCCACTCAGTACGTAATTCAAGATAAGTTGCAAGATACACCTCAAAAACCGGGAAGACTGCCAGCAAGTAGATATAGATTTAAAAATGCTAGATTTATAAACCAATCAGCTTTGAAAAGGAATTTTGAAAAGGGAAAATATATTTGGACTTCACACACTATGACTTTGTAGCAACAGCGATGTAAACATAACTTGTGTTTGTTTACAAGAAAACTCCACAGTCCATTTGACTGTTTGTAACCTTTTGTGTGCTTTCAAATGGTTATTATAAGCAGTCTTGTGTGTTTACAGCGGACCTGCTTGAAAAGGTTGGAGAACTGGTTGACAAACTGTTTGACCTTGACGAAGAGCTGATGAAGAGTTGGATCACCGCTCAGCCAAGTGAGGAGGAGGAGGAGGATGATAAAACCTGTCTGGATGTGACCTCGTCTCTTCTTGAGGCAGCCAAGCAGCTTAGGTGGGGATCTGAAATTGCAGTTCTAGAGAATGGTCCACAGATCAAAGATTGCAAATTAGTACAATTACACTGTGTACATAAAACAACTGAATTATCTTAATACTGGCAGATTGAAATGTTCTAAATTATTTGTGGATCAATATTTAGTTGGTGCAGTGTACTCGAGTATCTCTTTTATTTTGCTGATTAGATAAATGGTTGATTGTTGCTCTTGTACAGCAGAGTTTAAATGACATACTAAACTTTGATGACTCTTCTGACCCTCAATATAAATTGTTCTCACAGGTCAGAGAGTCCAAATGGTTTAGAGGTTTACCTTCACGCCTTTCAACTCCTCACCACCATTGATGAGGGCATTCAGGCTTTTGGTAAGAGTTGCGCTGTGGACACATCATTTCAGATGTTAAAGGTGTTTAAAAGAGTTGTCAGTGAAATCTAACTTAAGACACAAGTGACCTCAAAAGATGAGAATTTAATTTGTTTCTTCTAGCTGCCCCTGATGGATCTGGCAAAGCGGTGTGGGACTTTGTCTGCGATGTTGTGTGTGAGGACCTCTGCCAACCGAGTGATCTCCCAGTTGTCCTGCTAGAGCAGAAGGGCATTTTAATTCAGGCATTTGCAGTCCTGCAGGCTCTGTATAGATGCCGGGAGCAGTGGCGCAGCGGAGGTGACGCAAGTAAGTTTTGTAACATCATCTCTGGTATTGAAGCGTATTAACTTTGCTAATGAATAATTTTAGAAGTGACCGAGGTTTATAGGCAGATAAATAGCCACTTTGTCTTTCATGTAATCCTCACAACAGGCAAAAACTTGCATTTGAAACAGTGGTCATTTTGTCAACATTTAGAAGAACTGCATTTAAAGGTCATTGTTTTGTGTATACTAGGGCTGAAGAGAGGCGGTCCAAATTGACATGTATACAGTATGAAGCACAGTTACAAAGTGTAACCTATTGTGTCTTTGATGTAGAAAACCAGCAAAGGAAATCTGTGATTCAGGCTAGATTTTTTTAATGCAGAACTGTCAAAGATGTCAATTGCTTAAACACTTTTTATACGTTTAGTGTTTATATTGCAGTTAAATAAAAATATAGGATCATACTCTGTAATGATATCTCCCATTGATAATCTTATTAATAACTTAATGTGTTGTGTGCACATGCTTGAATAGTTATCTTTTCCCTTTAGGCCTTCCTCTGATTGGAACCATTTTGCGAGTGCTGCAGTATCACAATGAGGGAAAAGATGACAATACCAGCAAAGAGGACACAAAAGATGAACAGCTCCAAACTCTAGCAGAGATCACAGCTGAGTTTCTAGCTGACATCTGCATTCAGATTCCCAAGGTAATCCCGAAGGAAGGCGTTGCTAACCTTCCTGTTGGTTCAGATTGTTTACTGAGATTCTTGAATGCAACTGTTTGATTATTAAGAAAAGGTGTACCAGATGTTTTTTTTTTTTTTCAGTGGCCACCGAAGTTTCTAGTTATTATGATGGGGTTTTTTTTGTTCTTTGTAGGGCACCGTGGCAGAGTTGGTGAAGAATGGTTATCTCACAGAAAAGACTTCTCTCACAGCTGCAGACTGTTTATGTCCAAACTTTAAGACTGCAGTAAGTACTTTCTCTAAAGTGGTTTAAGTAGTTTCAATCTAAATTAATCTAAAGTTCTGAAGTAGCTGGAATGAAAGATGTGACATTTCTAAGAGAAGCACGAAGAGAGACGCTTGATTCCTTTTATCTCCCACACTAAACAGGCCACATACACAGATGATTCACAGACCCCAAGATTGTCAAGAAGGATATTGTATAAAACAAGACAGAAAGGGTTCAGTATATTTGGAAGCTGTTTGTCTGATAGTTGAAAGCACCTCCCGACAGCTTTACTGCAGAGATGGACAGAATCACGTCAGAATTATAGGTGTACATAAATGTCATGAAGGGGAGCTCAAACAAACAACCCAGGAAAAATCCTCAAGAGCTTTGTGCCTGGTGCACACTAGGGAATTTTTAAAATGATGATGATTTTTAAAATGACTGATTTTTATAAACATGAGAGACCACAGACATGATGTGGATTTAACAGATTTTTACTATTTAATCGTAAGAACACGCACACCAGGCCACACAGTTGGTTTATATTAAAAGACGAGATCTCACTGAGACTCTCATAAATGTGACTTCAGGAAAAACAAACAACTCTTTTCTTTGTCTGTTCTTTTGTGGTAGTCTCACACAAGACAATTAGCATGCACTTGCACTGTTGCCATTATTCCACAAGCGTGTCTTCATTTTCTACTGTCCACCTGACTCACAGGGCAAAAATCCAGTTTGTGCTGTTGGCACCAATTTGTCTGTTCTTCACAAGAACACAACATCCTGTTGGTGATGTGTTCACACCACAGGACTGAACAATGGAATTTACACTATGCGTTGGAAATTTGTCATCTTTTACTTTTCAATAGAAAAAGCTTCAAAGATTTTTTCAAAAACAGTTGTTATAAAAGAGAGAGGCTATTGTTGTAAAGACATATTCTAAGTTAGATGTTTCCTATCTGCTTTTTATTGTAAAATAAAATTAGTCATAGAATCACAAGACTTTCCATTTCATATCAAATTTTACAATTTTATTACTGTGAAACAGTTATAATACAAATATTTTTAAAAAAAAGTAAAAGATGTCACTAAAATTAATCTTAAATATCAAATAATTGTTTGAATAAAAAAATTCATTCTTTTCTTCAAAATAGGTCCTTACAGACAAAATTCTCAATGACTAGTGGATTTTTTAATTCTAGCTCACTACACCTTGAACTTTCTGTAAATGTTTTCTTTGCATGTTCGTTCATGAGTGGCCCGATCGTTGTGTGTACAAACCACCGCCCACGTTGTCTTTGTTTGACAAAAGTGTTACGGATTTATTTTAGAGCCTGTTTCAAGTTCAAGACATGTGATGGACTGCCGCTGTACACCTCCAGCTCCTGTGGAAAATAAACATTATCTTTCCACCCCGCCCTTCTTCCTCTTGTTCAGTTTCAGCACCTGCAGTCGATGCTGTCAGAGGCTGATCCCCAACTGGCAGACACGGTGAGGAAGCAGTTTCCTGTCTGAGGCGTCCAGCAGATCAGGGCTCAGCACTTATTCAGACTCTCGCCACTGCTTTTTATAGTGGCCTCTGTTTCCCCTCCCAAGATCCTGCTTCAGGTTAGACTGTTTAGATTTCCATCGGAAAGACTTAATGGGGATGTCACACAATCACGAACGGCGGACAGTGTGACCAAACCCTTTTTTTCCCCCTTGTTTTGAGCCTGTGAAATTTTGTAAAATTCAATTGCATTTCTTTTTTATTAGTTTTTTTTTTGCTCTGTGAATTTTTTTTTTGTAGTAAACAATTGACTGTTTGTTATTAAAAAGATTTTTCTTCAAAAAATTTAGGCTGTTACTGAATCACAGTTGGTACAAAGCTTTAGACTATTAGCAGAAAAGTCCCTGAGTAACCATTATTACTGAAAATGTACAGTGTTCATTTTTTACTTGAGATTTGCTCCCAAACAAACATAACAGGAGTAGTGATTGCTGAACCAAACTAATGTCCCACAACTTTGAACCAGAATAGTCTCACTAATGTATACTCCTATATAAAGTCCCTCTTTTTCCAAAAATCGTTTATCAGTTTAATTTTGTGGAGTCGAGCTGGAATACAATAATAACTATTATGTAAGTAAGTTTCGCTGGATATTGCATACATACAGTGCTTCACTAATCAGTCGGGACATTTTTAGGCCATTTTCACAATTTTGTGATGTAAAAAAATACTTGCACAATGAAGATTTTACTGCAGTGTTTTGCATTTTACAGTTGCAAATATAGAACTATAATCTCTTTATTTTTTACTTTACTTTTTCCATTCCCTTTAGTTTGCCACTTGCAGGCAGGTGTAACCATCAGCCTTCACTGCAGTGTGGTGTTCAAACAAAAATGAGCAAAGCTATACACATATGGAGACTTAAAACATGCAATACACCCACACAGTATATGTTATTATTTGTTGAAATATGATTAAAGTGTTGTCTTTTCTATATAAGATGAAACTGCATTAAATGCAAACTGAGTCACCGTTTCAAGCATATGAGTAATGGTACTAATGCTGATGACAACATCAAGTGTTTACCAGAGGGTGACAGTCACTCGGTAACGACAATAAAATTAGATGAAAGGCTTGAGCCTGGCAACAATGAACTCATTTGGTTTCCAAATGCACCATTTCGCCCACTCACGGAGAAGAGAAGGACAACCTGCGCATTTCCAGCAAGCTTACGAAGGCTCTGTGAATATAGCAGCTTTTTAATTAAAGCTTGGATTGATATGTAGAACACTCTTTCTAATGGAAATCCTGAGATGGTCAGAGTGTATGTGAGATAGAGATCACCCTATGGGGGAAAAAAAAAAGCTGTCTTTTTGCTCTGGCTGTCTCAACACACAAGCTTGACTAGACATGTTATGCACATAGGTGGCCGGTGCCTTAATCTGCAGGTCATGTCATCCTTGTGTTGTAAATAGCTAGAATGATGCAGATGCACCCATGCTTGGCCTTTCAAGATTGCTTGTGGCCAGTGACTTGTACTTTACTGGGTGCTCTGTCCTGGGGCCTCGCTCCCAGGCGTGTCATGTCACAGAGATCAGGGTAGAGCTCAGATGTTTCCTCCTGCCCTGCCAAGCTTCATTGTCAGCCTGCCAGTCTTCACAGCAGCTTGATATGATCTGACTCTGTGCACACGGAGCAGCAGGCCGCTCCTCGTGTGGCTGGCGCTTCACACACATCGGTGACGCTGAGGCATGTCAGGCCTGTCTGATGCTGATGTTGGATGTCAGCTACTTGTTCTTCTGTTTACCTCTGCCCACACAGCTCACTGTGCTTTTAAATGGCCTGACATTTTGCCTTATAGTGAAATGTGTTCTATTTTTGTGTGCCTATTTTTGTGAAAAGCACATATGATCAAAGTACTTATATAACTTGGAAGGAATGTAACACTTGACATACTCATGAAGTTGATAAATATTTAGAGTTTCCTATGGTTCATTCAGGGATCTGGGAGCTTGGGAGCATTGAATTTACAGCTCTTCTATAACTAGACATGAGCTTTAATATATGATAAAATGGGACCAAGTGAATTCTTTGGATAGCCCAGTGAAAGGGATTAGGATGACGTCATTCAACATGAATAGATATTTTTATATTCATCGTCACGTCATGTTCTGCTTACAAGTGTTATTATGTCACGCTCTGAGATGTGGACTGACCTGTCCTGAATATTTAAAGCAGCACATTCACAGAAAAACACTTTTTTTTCAAAGTAAGCCCCCTTGAGTGTATAAAATGGCTCTGACGTTGGTGTAGTACCTGTTGCTGGGTGAGCAGGAGGGATAATGAAGGGGTGAAGAATGCGTGTGCAGCATCACGTTCCCTCTCCTTTGATTCCAAGGCCCGGCCTATTCACAACCACCTGGTCAAGGCGTGTTAAAAAAGACGCACGGTGCTGCTGGGTGCAATCAAAGCCCCCTTCAGCTCATTTCCTGAGTTCCCTGGCTTTCTATCTCTTGTCAACAGAATCACAATGAAACTTTCCCCCTCGTGATCCCTGAATATCAAAGACACTGACGTTGCCTGCTTGAAAAAAAGTGATGTGGTGACGTAGATGTTTGCATTTGTCTAAACCGCTGCTTCTGCGTCTTCGGCCACTTTATCTGTTTGGACAGTTGAATTATAAACTAGACAGCAAGGAACTTTTTCAGTGGCAGCGGCAGTGCACATTTTTCTGACATTATCACCAATCATATTTATGTGGTGGCAGCAAGGTTGGATGTCACCAAGAATCAGTGAATGTTAAATAAGAATAAAAACAAAAAAATAAAAAAAAACGGGAATTTTTGTTGTTTGTACACAAATGATAAAAAAAGATTAGGTGTTTTTCCCTTGTTTTTTTTTTTCTCAACAGTTAGATGAAGGTTACGTATCTAAATATAGCATTAAATTAATTTTTGTGTGTGATAATGTGTCCATACCCAATAAACAAAATGTATTATCATATATATATAAAGACAGTCAATTACTTCCTTTGGTTAGTAAGTGATTGTAACCAAAACTCTCTGTTTACAGGCATGAAATTGAATTGATACAAATACAGTGGGCGAATTATTACATGTATTTAAAAAAGAACTTCTGCATAAAATAACAACTTTCATTTTTTTTATTTCAGTAGCTTTAATTTGTGAGATCATGTGTTATAGAGGGTTTAAATGCATTGACTTAATATACTGATTACATGATACGCAAATGTACTGTTAATTATTTGGCAATCGTAATTCATAATCAAAAGCCCCCCAGAAAGCTTTCCAGAAGAAGTGCATGATACTTTTAGTGACCCTTTTTTAATCTCTATTTTTTTGCTTTTTGTTTAACTTTTCTATTTTGAAATGTGTGGCAGGTGTTTACGGGCGCAGCTCTATCGTGTCCTGTCCTTGTGTGCGCTGACGCCTGTCACCAAGTGGCATATGCTGCTGTTTGTTCTGCACTGAGAGAATCGGAGCTAATTAAAGAGGTGCAGTCCTGCCACAGGAAGTGTACGTAAGCAGTCCATTCTCTGTTCTGATTAGTTAGTTGTTCAAACAAGGCTCGGGGTCAGGTGAAAGACTGGAATGCTATTGACGAAGTGCTATTGGAAGACCTTGAATTCACTGGAAATTCAAATAACAGTGGTGTTAGAGTCAAGAGAGGAAAATGAGCATCCCACTTAAGTAGAACATGAGTGTTTTTCATTTTGATAGAACTTCACAGAGTCTGCACTGTGCAGGAGATTGGATTTGAATATACAGAAGTAAAACTTACACATGAATTTATTTTAATTTTACTTCAGTATCCATGCTTATATATTGATAGTTCAGGGTTTTATTCGTTTTGTTAATTTAACAGTCAGCTCAGTCTTTCTGCATCATGTTCCTTGTGGTCCTGTAACATTTAATTCCCCTGTTACAGTTACTTTTGATCACTTAAAGTGAAATTCACACTCTTTCACTAATCAAGAACATAAATACATTACCAAGTCTTTCAAACCTGTTTAATAGGTGGCATCCAACGTGCCAAAGTATCTCTGAGACATAAGAGAGTGAGTGTGAATACCATGAGTGGCACGTACCACCATCGGTGAGATTATCCAAAGAGATGTCTTGCAGGTCGATGCTCAGACACTGTGAGTAAATCCCTCTGATTGAAGTGAACAGAACTGGGACAGACTGGCAGCTCTCACACGCTCAGACATGCATCTCAGACAACATCTCCTCTTCACAAACTTCCAGAGAGGGATCAGAAATAAGAACATAGTGCGATAATACATTTTCTGTGAACCAATGTCATTTATTCCCTCAAAATGTAATTTGGCTATTAAAGACAGTTACATGGCTGAATTGTAATGTCACGCCATCTCATCCTTGAATCTAATTATCCATAGACCACGATGCACATAAGATAAGTGGGGCAGGAGGAGAGATGACAACAATGAGAACATCTTATTGATGCTGCACTCTGACCCTACTCTGTCGTTTGCTTAAAGCATCTCAAAGCCGGTGTGTTAATTACCCTCTAAAAGGGAGAGTAGAGGCTGCATAAGGCACATCACATTAAATAAGAAACAGCTTAAACATAAGATTAGATTTAGTTGAGCTATACTTACTGCAGAAAACATCAGTAAGCAGGAATAAAATACAGGATTTGGAAACTGGCTTCAGCTTGAGTTCTGACATTAATTGACCCTGACATTAAACAAAGGAGATCTGATCCAGGAGCTGCCGAGACACGTGAGGAGATCAAAGATGTTTCCAGAGCATCTGCAGCATAAAAGTGTTGTCTGTGAAAATGTATTTCTAAGTAGATTTGGATGTGCTTGATCCTGCTCTTTAGTCACCCACCTCAGTGTTGGTGAAAAAGACAGTTCATTACTGATTCAGGAACAATACCACGGCTGTAGCATTCAGCCTGCTTTGTCCTTTCACACTGCTTTTTCTCTCCTCTTGATGAATGTGCGAGCCACAACACCTATTGTAGAAAAAAAGATTTCATCCCTTTTCCACGAATTAGGCTTGATGTTACTATGCTTATCAATGCTCTTTGTGTTGCTTGAGGAAACAGCAGCCTTGTTCACTCCAGAATGTGTCAGAGATCTCTGACACATTCTGGAGGACGACGTCAGACGTTTACCAGGATTACATTTGTTTTCATCCATCAGAAGACAAGCAGAGGTTTAGGATGTCGGCTGTGAGCAGAAATCTGGGAGAAAGTGCAGATTCAAAAATGTAGAAAATTGCACAATTCCAGAGTTACTGCAGTTTTTTAGTAGTATGGAACTTTGTGCATAGTTAGCAGATGAAAATGTGTTTTTATATATGAAAGAAAACGTTTTATTACTTTAACAGTAATTTTGCTTTTGCAATTTTAAGTTTCCTTGTATATACTAATAATACTATTACTGTGTTATCTTGTTTAATTGATTTGATGCTTCTTTTTGTTTGTTGAGCATTTTAAGCAGGCACAGCAGCAAGGCACAATATACCATCTTAGTCTGGATTTTTCCTAGCATAGGTTAGTCTGTAAATTGTCAGAAAAGTAAAGGATTACAATTAAAATTTCCCATGTGTTCAAACTTTTTATTTTGTCTTGAGTTTAACAAAGGTCTAAAATCCCCATGTTTTTTATTCTATTTAATTACATAGCAAATAGAAAAGTCCTCACATTTTGTACTCTGTGTTTTCCACAGAGTACTGTAACCAACTGATTTGTCTTCTGTTTTATAAATTTTTTCTGTAGTTTTTAAAAAAAAAGGTTAGGGGTTAAAAAACAAAATAGTCCATAGTGCTTCTGTAAACTAGGCTCTGTTGCTATGTGACAACATGTTTACTGAACGTTACCAACATTGCCACAAACTGTCAGCAGAACTGATGTGACCTTTTATCTGTACAGAATATTCGCTGTTCGTTTGCAGTGTTTTGTAGCTGCAGTGGTGAATATTGTGTTTGCACACTGACGCAGAAATGCTTGTCTTCTGTAGGTGATAAGGAGCTTAAGCTAACAGTCAGGTAAACATGTTCACTCAAGCTTTGCTGATCTTAAGGAAAGGTTCTGTTGCTGCAGGTAAATGGAGTCACCACTGGAGAGACTCTTTGTGCAGGACAGTGTGATTGTTCTTTTGAAATTAATCTATTAGATATAAACTACCTGAACAGACTGGATGTCCATGTGCAAGATGGTGAATTGTGCCTTTAAATTGCTCCAATCTTATCTGAGAGCAGATCTGGTTTTGGTGCTTGAGAGGAGGAAGTCCCCTTCACTGCATCCTTTGTTGTGTAAAGCATCCGTCCATGTCACGAGTGACACAGGCCAGGACCACCTGAGACAAACAGCATGTGCATCAGCCACATGTATCGCTGCATTAGAGCCGCGTGGAGCTGAAAGCACAGGCAGACAAAGACGTCTCATCTGTCGCCCTCTGTGAGCTGACTAAAGCTTAGAGACCAGTGGGGTTATCTGTATAAAGTAATGAGGTCTCTTAAATTCACTGCTCCCTCACCTTGATTCTACTTTCAGAGGCCTTCGAAGCCTTTTCCACTGATTGTCTTGATCTTATTAAAAGGCTTTGAGTGTTAAAGACAGGAAAACATGTAGATTATTCATGCTATGTGCACGAGAAACCCAGAGGTGCTTACAGTGCAGAGGAATGGATTTTGAAAGGGGGGCATGTTTGGATCAATGTGCAAGGTGGGCTCCGCTCGAATCCTCTTAAACCTTGACCTCTTCTCAGTCTCAAGGTGTAAACAAACAAGAAGAATTAACTGCTTGTGTCAACACCAGGTGGCCCACAGTGAATTAGGCCCATCAGGCCTGCATCTAAATTAAAAGCATTCAACATGAAAATGATGGCACTGTATTTGGTTTTAAACTAAATCTCATCTAAAGTCAAACCAGAAAGTCTTGGTTTGGATCATTTTATGAGGCCACTTTTGTCCAAACACTTTGAAACACTTTAATATTTCATCCTCTCAGTAAAAT
>JBAJHX010000081.1:10327931-10347993 GCA_037176925.1 Amniataba percoides | reverse complement strand
AGTTTGCACAAATAACTTCCTCAGAGGGTCATTTAGCAGTCAATCCACAAATCCTAATTTTTTTGTTCCTTCTTTAGACTCAGGCTGTGTATATCAGTGGGGAAAGGGACTTTTTAGTCATGCTAAGAGAGCTCTCAGTCCACACCCTGTCCCATCACACCTCAGCTCTACCGTGCCCTCTCTGGTGCCAGGTATGTGAAACTCTCAACAGAAATAGTCATAGAAAAGAGTTTAGTTCATACATACCTCCGATGATTGATAAATGTGATCAGATATGTGTGCATATGTTGCAGGTCTGGATCAGAAGACCTCAAACATGGTTGCTGCAGGTTCAGTGCATTGTGTCTGCATTACAGGTATGACATGGCATTTATGACTATAATCAGTATGCTTTCATGTCATATTGGGGTTAGTTAATATGAATGAGTCTCTGACAGATAAAAAACACACATATCATCCTGGGTGATGAAAGAAAGTCATGTCAAAAGTGTTACAATATTCCAAACAAGGCAGCAGATCCACTCACTTTCTCCAAGGGGAAAAAGCGGACTGGAGGATTGTGATCTGATTTACAGAAATAGGGCAAGAGACCAACATTTCAGCACTGCTGTGCCCAGTCTCTTTTTTTCAGTTCAAGTTCAACCATTCAAGTTTTTATTGATGCTTTGGAAGTGTATAATTTGATTTAACGGCTTAAAGAGCAGCAGACAAACACAAGAGAGACTATCATTTAAATCAGATATGTAATACATTTTGTGCCGCTCTTCCTTAGGGACCATGTGTACTTTCAGGTTGCACTAGTTACCTTCCAAGTCATGCTCATACATCATGTCTGGCCTCCCTGCTGCCCTGTAATTAGTTGACCAGCACCACTCAATTACTGCTCTGCCTTTCTGTTGCTGCGTCTGCTGGATGAAGAGTAATGTTGCTCCTGTCTTGTGTGCAGGAGACGGCCATTTGTTTCTGTGGGGAAGCAACAAGCATGGCCAGCTGACCACCCCAGAGACCTTCCTGTCCTCTCCCACTCTTGTGAAGCACTCACTGCTGGGTGGAGAGAAAGTAATCCATGTGTGGAGTGGCTGGACACACATCGTTGCTCAAACAGGTGAAATATAATGGCCCGTATTACGACTGTGACACTCTCCAGTTTAAGCAGGATTTAAAGGAGACCTGCCCTCTCTACATAAGGTCATCATTCATTTCAGAGACTGGAAGAGTGTTCACATGGGGCAGGGGAGATTATGGACAGCTCGGCCGACAAGCATCGCCCAGTCAGAACCCAGAGCGACAGTCAGCTGGTCCTTCAGCAGCGGGTGGAAACCAAGCTTGCCTCCCAACAGAGGTTGAAGTCCTCCGAGGAGCAACACAGGTAAGATTTATTTGATACCTCTACAGACAAACTCTAGAAGGAGAATGAAAATGTTTGCGCGTGTGGTGCATATTAGATAAAGTGTTATTTGTATTAAAGCTATCTTTAATTGGTTCTTTTGTGGCTGTTGTCCTGGTGTTTTAGCAGAATTTGTCTGTGTCAGTCCAACAGGGGGCAGCAGACAACCACAAATAAAGCAGCTGAGAATTGTTGTCTATGAGATGAAACACAGAGCTACTGAATGAAAGCCAGGTGCACTAACTGTAGGCTACTCGTGATTTGCATTACTACATCTAGCGTGTGGAGCACACACACTCCCAGAGGACCAGTAACATTCAGGGGAAAGGCAGAGGCCTCTTTTCCCATAAGGGCAATTATTTGTGAGCATCATGGGGCTGCAGCAGTTAACCTATAGTATAAATGGCAGCTGTAAGGAAGGATATTGCTGCCGACACCATGGATGTCAGGGACGGGCAAGGGCAAGCTCTGGATCCGCGCACTCATTATTGCAGCAGTGCTGGCGTATGTCAAGGCGTAGTCACCTTGTGTGTTAACGCTAAAAGCGAGATGGATTAAGTGAGTGGGCTATGAATCTCCCAGCCTACCCTATCATGTTAGTGCTCCTGCACATATAAAGCTGCAGAGTTAATATTTAGTAAACTGTCACATTTTTATGAGGCCTATGAACATTTCAGGAGTAACAAATAATATCCTGTCAGTGGTTCAGGAATCAGTGGGCTTGTCACAGCCCAGTGCCTTATCAAAAATGGTGTTTATCAATGAATTTCAAACTGTATTACCAAAGATTTAGAATAATTCTATGACTTTTGTTGCTATTTAGAAAGATTTTGCAATCTAAACAGACATCTAAAGAGCCTTGCCTCATGTTTTTACTCTTGTTGAGCTTTATATATTTCAGGATCAGAATTTAACTGTCATCTCAATTCCTGTAGTGGTTACGAAGGGGAAAGGCTGCAGAAAAAAGTCCATTAAATTGTAAAAGGTTTTGGTCAGCAAAGGCAGGCACACACAGCTGCTCAGAGAAAAATACATTAACTTCTCCGGACAGCCCAGCAGGATGCTCTAGCTTTTATGAATGAGTTAGTTTTTCTGACGTTGCACTGTGGCGTGAGGGGGCTTATTCTGTAGCGTCTCAAAAAGAAAAAAAAAACTCATGTTTTATGCAGTTTTAAATAAAAATTGGATGACTACATCTTTACACATTAAATTTTATTACAGTATCAGAGCAGGTTTGGTTACAAAGTATCTCAGTATTGCAGACATTACAATCCTGAAATTGGCTGTCCACTTTGAGCATGCATTTAACACAAAACTTTTTCTCCATAGATTGCATGTGGATCTGAACATAATCTCGCCGTTGTAGGTAAGTGCATTCTCTTTTATTTTGTATGTTATTCTTATAAGGTAGCATAAACGCGTAAAAAGCATATAAACCTGACAAGATAATGCATAACTGCACTGAAAAGATCCCTTCAGAAAAGGAGGTTTGAGAGGAATTAAGCAGAAATACGTTGAACTTATTGGTTTCAGTAAGTGCATGTGGCTGAAACAAGAGACTCCACTTTTGGCCTGACACGACTCTGACTGCATAACAGAATATGAAGGAAAAGGGAATACAGATTCTTAAGACAAAACTATTTCAAGTCATCCTCTCTGTACGAAAGAGTCAGAGAGGGAATTGTCTAATACATTACAGTTAAACATCAGTGTGAAATATTAATCCTTCTGGTAATGCAGCAGAGGATTTCTGAGGTCAGCTCATTGCTCTGTGGCCTTTGCATCAGGAAGTAATTACAGCACGGATAGATGGGTATCACTGACAGAGGCAATTATCCGAACAAGCCTGTAAAAGAGATGAATGAACCACACACACATTTACAGGCATGTTTTTCCAGTTCCAGGGTGTTTGGAGAGCAAGCTCCCATTGTCCACATAAGAGCAGAATATAGACATTGCAGTCACACACGGATCCCTCAAAGAATACTAAACAAACACAGGCATTTTTCAGTGTTTGTGATTACTCATCAGATTTACAAAGAGATCAGGTTTTTTTTATCGTTATTATTACTTCAAGGTTTGCTTAAAGTCTTCTACTTTCCCATAGTCACAGGCTAGTGCTTTAAAACATTTTGGAGGTAAAATCTTTCGCATTAAATTTTGAACACTGACCCAGTTTTTTTTTTACATCAGCCTGAATATAAATACCACAGATGAGCACTGAAACACATGCACAGGATTCAAGTGGAGAGGAAATGCTGGACCTCGCTGGTATTTCTGCAAACACTTTAAATCCTCTGACCAATTTGAACAGTTAACTGGATATGCCATCATAATGAGGAAATTGTTAACGCAGGCTGTTTGTCATAATGACAGTTCACACAGTGCACTGCTCTGTGCTTTCAGAAGTTCAGTTATGTGATGAGAAGGCAGAGGCAGCAAAGGGAGAGCTCATGTGAACCTGGTGCACCTCCCTCCTGTGCCATGCTCTCCTCTTTTCCTTCTCCTGTCTGGAGTGCGGTGGCAGGAGCAATAAAATAGCAAAACAGGATTGGAAGCAGAGACCTGAGTGCTGCTATTTCTGGTGCTGAAGTAGGTCAGGCGGAAAGGAACGGAGAGCATTGCACGCTGCTTATGATATCTGTTGCCTGCTCAGCCTTTGCCCATTTTCACCTGAGGAAGTGCTCCTCATGTATGAAATTCATCATCGGTGGTCAGAAGTGGGAGAGAGGCCAAAGACGCTGTGGGCACAGCTCATCCAATCTGAGGAAAGATTTTTGTTAATGTGAACATTTTGTAGGGAACAGGAATGTATAAGGACAAACACCATGGATGAGATGCCACTTTAACTTGTACCTATGATATAATGTAAGCCACGCAAAAAAAAAGGGGAAAAAAAGGCGCCTCTTGCAGATTGTGTCACTGCGGTGTCGTTGATTAGGCGTGAGATTTTAAACTGTCAAACGTAAAACCAAATGACAGGATTTGTTTACAAGTAAATGGCTTTTGGTTTGAGTGTCTCGATTTTTAGCCTTTTGTTGTGCAGAATATTTTGCAGGCACTTTGTTGCCATGGAAACACTGATGTGCTGTACTCCAGTCAGTGCGTCCATGAATTAAGCACAGCACCAAAATAAGGCTTTTTCCCCAAAGAACAAAATGTTTCAACACATTAAGCTCACTAAGAAATGAGTACTGAATATTTACAGAATAACAATATTCATAATGGCATCAAATGCAGTCCAGTTATGGATACATGGAGTATCTTAAAGACGGGGGTTATCTAGCCATATCTGGCAGAGCGTCACACTGACATAAGCTGCTGGCATGATATCTGTTGTCTGTTAACTGGCGAAAGCATATGTGTCAGTTGGCGTGTCCAAACCTTTGATGCCTCTGATTTTCAGAGGCGAGCTAGAAACGCACAAAGACAAAGAAACGTCCTCGGTGAAATAAGTGAAAAGATGGCATGAAAGACACACAACTGCAAGATGAGGAAAGCTTGACGATGTGTTACCCTTGAGAAAGCAAGCTCGCTTCTGTTGCCATGGCAATGGAGCCTATTAGGTAACTGTGTTGCCATGGCACGTGTCTCCTCAGTGATGCAGACCTGACCACACCCACCAACAAGCTCACCAGCTGTGAAGAGCAGGGAGGCTTTATTACTGGCCGAGTGTCAGTGTTGGGAACAGAGAGGCTGCGCGTGTGTGTGTGTCTGCATGTGTGCGTGTGTGCATGTGAGATCGCATGGCTTTTTTTTCATTTTTTTCTCCAGGCTGCTAATTCTAGCCTACATGTTACAGTTCTGCAGCCCCGTCTCTCTCCTGTCAGCTCCACTGACCCATGACCCCTCTCCTTTTCAGGGGGGTGTCTCTTCTCCTGGGGCTGGAACGAACATGGAATGTGTGGAGACGGTTCACAGACCGACATCTTTCAGCCGCAGCTCATTTCTGGTCTCAGACCTCTTCTCATTGGCTGTGGAGCCGGACACTCTATGGCAGTGTGCGCTGCGACGACTGACTCGAGCCAAAACTCTGCACCGACTCCACTTCAGTAACAGCGGAGCAGGGACATTTATACAGCAAATGGCTATCAGACTTAGTGAATTAATAATATTTCTTTGGTGTCTTTTTGGTGCTTTTCACAACCCATACACTATCATTTTAAGTGCCTTTGAATAAACAGTAACTTTCACCTTCTAACTGGCTACTTGAGCTCCTTGCAAAGGTCAGACATCATAAATACTGCTGTGTGTATGGACGCAGCCTGAGTTATGTTATGTGTGGGCAAAGGCCATCATTTCTCCAACCAGCCCATCACTTTGATGGACATGATTGTGGCCGATGTCTTTGTAGCACATGGCCATGCCTATGGCTTCTGGTCCACCTGCAGTGTTTGTCTTCCTGAACAGAGCTGTTATGGATCATGTGAGCGATGGGCTAGACTGGTGCTATAGCTCCATCTTCCCATGTCAGAGGTTTTATTGCTGTGATCTTGAGTGTCAGGATGCAGTCAATCTCTGCACTTTATCCTGAAAATCTCTCGGCCATCTCATGATTTACCACTTACACATAGAGAACAATGTTTTATTGTCCATCATTTAATTATATTCTTGACAGTCTGTGTCATGTCCTTTCATGTTCTGTTTTTCTGCAGTACTTTTCACACTGTATACTTAATTAATCTCTCTTGGGGAAATTTGTCCGCTGCATTTGACCCATCTTACATATTTATAAGCTGTCGGTGCCCGCAGTGCAGCACCCGGGGACCAACTGCAGGTCTGAAGCCATTGCTGTGGCAGTGGGCGCACTCAGAATGGCTCCTAGATTATATTTTTTGCGTATTGTTTTTTTTTTTTTTTAAACTTTAAATTTTATTTCATGGTTTATGCAAATTAAATAGTAAAAACATCTGTGTCACTGAAACTATGCACTGATGAAAGTTAAATTAATGTGCTTTTACCTGGATTAGTTTGAAAAAATAAATCAACACTCGTCAAAAAACACTCGTCATTTCTGTGGGTTTTTTTTATTTATCACTATTTATTGTACAAGCCTGAACTGTATTGGTCAAAAAAGACACAAAAAATCCCTAAACAACAAACCAATCAAAAACGATCACTGACCACCTTATTGAGATAACTAACCACAAAATGCACGGTGTTCAAAACACACACTCTGAAGTCTCACTAAACGGCACACATTAGTTGCCTCATATTTGCGTTATTGATTCTGTTTAAGAATAACAGCCGCTGTTTGTTGTTTTATTCTGTGTCGGACAATGATCAGCTCACTGTCCCCCCATTTGTGTTCAGCTCTATTGGCAGAGTCAGATCTGCTGTTCTTGACTGCACACAGATCTCAGTAGTTGTTGGCAGTGTGTTTGCAGTGGTTTGGTAAAAAGTTGGTCCCTTTTCCTCAACTTTTCCACACAAACAGTGAAGCTGTTCTTCATACTCAATGGCTCTCCTTTATGGTTTTTATTAGGTATGCTCATTGGTTGCCTATAGAATCAGATCCTTACAGGGGTCCTTATCGTATCTCGGTGCTTTTTGAGGATTGAATTGGTGCTTGTTTTTAATGGCTGGTGACCAATGACTAATTTAAAAATAAAATATACATTAACCCATCGTGTTGGTTAAGCTGTACCAACATGATGTTGCATAACAGAGGCACTTGTCCAGTATGATGTGTGTTAATGTTTTAGCATTGGTTAGTGTTATATCTTCTTATACCAATTTGTATATGTGCAAAAGAATAAGAATCCAGTCCTACATGTTGATTAAAATGTCCTACAGAATGACATGAGTTCATGTATTGAGATATCTTTGTTTATCAAAGTATAACTACATATGAAGATATACCGACATTCAATACATGTTGAATGTTGTTCTTTTCTGAACAACTATTTTGGATTTGCTTTACCAGCTAAATGATTTACTAGTTCCTAACAGCACACTTCATTCCTCATTAAGTCAAGGTAAGAGTGGTGTTTTTTAATTTTGACCCTTTTTTCATTTTTTTGTGGATGTTATCTCTTTGATAACTGAAAATATACAAAGGAATGTCAAACGTCCACTGGTGCAAAACAGTGCAAAAGTCTACAAAGATGTGACCATGACAGTGCAAAGTTAACGATTTGTTTTCAAATGTTTAGTCTTGCTGACATGACAAGTGACAGGTTTTTGCTGAGGGTGGGTGTGGGGGTGTTTGAAATCGGAGCAACATTTTTTTTTTTTTCAACAGAAGAAGCACACAGATATTTGATGATCACTCAAAAAACATTGGTACACACAACTTCAGCACACAAAAAAGCGTATTTACAGCACTGGCACACACCAAAAATAGGCACACAAATTACAACACAGTAACCAGTCACAGATACTGAGCTACATAAGGCTTGACAACAAAACTTCCTCAGTGCTACATCTATGCTGAGTTTGTGATGCACAGGTTGTCACTGTCACACCCATTTAAAAATACTAAGTAATACACACAACAATGCTACAGCACTATCAGGTGGGTGATGGGCCATTATGGGTCATACACATAGTGGTTGGTACACCATGGTTCATAACACAAACTGACTCTGTTGGTTGTCTGCTCCGGTGCTGTCGCTGGGTCTCTATAAACATATAAAAAAACAATAACAAAAATAAATTATTACACAAATTATGATTAATGGTGGAAATGATGGCGGTGATGGATACCTCTGAGGTACGGGGGAGAGGTGAGAAATGACGCTTGCTTGGAGAGTAAAGAAAATGTGCTCCGTTAGTTCCTCATGGTAAACGACAGGTTTACCATGTATTTCCCATGCTTAGCCAAGCCATCAGACAACGATGTACTGTCTGTGTGCAGTGGTTGGTCTCTGAGTCGGTTAATAAACATGCCCGATCATGCTGCGTTTTACAAGTTGATGTACAGTAGTTCGGTCAGTGTCATGCGGTTGTATACTTTGCGTCATGCTCTCACAGTCACCTCGTTTATTATGCTCTTTTTGACCCGTACGCGGGGAGACAGAGGGTCAAACAGCAGTTGAAAGCACTAGCCGCACGCTAGTGGGAAAGGAAAGATGTATGTATGCATGTGCTGTTGAATAAAAACGGAGTCTAAACGCTCGTTGTGTATAAAATTTATTTCATGCAAGGACTTATATTTACATATTTTATTTGAATACTTTTCTGTTGCATAAATGTAAAATACATGCATTTACCTTTCCCCAAGTAGACCCACATCCCATACTGTGTCGTATTATACTTTTTTCCCCACTTGAATTGCATGAGCATATAATTCACCTGCATCTCTTCACATCAAATCTTCACAAGGTTTTTTTTTTTTTTTAAATATAGAACGTCCATTAATTACCACAAGAGACATGACTCGAAAATGTAAAACTCTGCTCATTCAGAATAAAAACAAAACTTAGATGAGTTGCTATACTTATATCTTCTCCTAGAAACTAACATTTCTGATTGGTCAACGTAAAATTTGTTAAAGTGCCCTGAAAAAATTGTGCATAATTATTGGGACAGGATCAATACATGTAACAGTAACTGTATTGATGTTTTAAATCAACAGACATACATACTGCAGGAGTCATCGTTACATCTCTGGTTGATCATAACTTAATAAATTTTGGCTCTGTATAGTTGCCTGGTCCCCTTTAGTAATAATTTGTGCTTTATCATACAAAAATTTTCTTGAGATGAGACTATAAAGTTTTTCTCTTTCTGTGTGGAGCTATGCATCCCTCTAAAGGTTAATTCCTAGTATGTGTTAGATGGTGTAATAATAGTAACCAAGAGGGCATATTTACTGTGATTAAGGGTACTAGAGTGGTGCAAAAGGTACAAAGTGCACCTTATAAAATAAAGCTTTCGTTACACTGTTATGAGCATGATAAAAAGTGTACTGTTGCTACACTGGGAGCACTTATGTAATATCACGTCAATTTATTTCTCACTTTTACTTTGCCTCACCAGGTATGAAGGCACCGTTGTTTTATAATTCATGAGTCTTGCCTTAATTTAGGCATCACAGCAGAAATAGAAGTTGCCGCAGACTACGGATACTGTTTTAAAAACTCATAACTACCAGTAAATATATTTGTATAAAAACTATTTATGCTCATAACAGCATTAGTTGGCTTTATGACAGGTCGTTCAAGTTAAATCACACTATTTTAGTTGGAGGCCCCAGTCAAATAAATTCAAGAAAATAAATATATGAATTTGGGGAAAGGCAAAGAATGGCAGCTACATAAAAATCTCTGCTATGACTGAGTCTCTTGTAAAGCTGTCTCAAAATGCATAAAAAATGACAAAGCTTTGGAAGCTTTTGAAAGAAAAATGATTTTTTTTTTCTTCTTACAGGTACTGCGATACAGTTAGCTTCTTGTTGAACATAATTTCTCATGCAGTTCATGCAAATGAACAAAACAGTTTTAGTTCTGTTGACATTAGATGTATTCATCACTAGTATCGTAGGAATTGTCATCATCTCCATATTGCATTGGACATCATGAACATCATGGTCAGAATCTTTTTTTTTTTTTTTTTTGATGGCCACTCAGATAACATTGAGTCTGGTCTGGACTGCAATTTCAGAATGATAACGTCTCTACTTTGCAACGTACAAAGCACTTAAAAGGAGTTCCCTTAACAGCTGGCAATGATACCTTTTGGATATGTTTAAAAGCAATGTATTGTTAATGTCCAGCATATTATTAGCAGGGGTTACATCTTATGAAAATTTCTTTCACAAAATTGTAAAAAGCAGATGAGATCAAAGTTATTGGCAGAAGAGAATGCGAGATCAAAAGCAACAGAGCAACAGGCAATGATGTAAACACAGGGAAAGAGTGGGTTTAGCCTGTGGTAGAAGTAGAACAGTGCTTTGTCTGCAACTGAGGTGACCCATGCAGAGTGGCATGTGCCAATGTTTTCTAGTCTAGGATATGATGACACACCCAAGGAGAACACTTGGGAGGCTTGAGTATTAGCACAATTAAAATACAGTTTTCCAGAGAAAGAAAATAAATAAAAATGAAAAAAGCAGGAGCGAAGGCAAGTGTAAAAGCAAAATCTGACAGGAAAGATAAGAAGGAGGAGTGTGGACTGGCCTTCCAATGGCATTGTGTCTGCTACTCAACCATGCTACATAATGGATGGGATGGGAGAATGTGAGTGCTGCATTAGACAGGGTGGGCTGCAGGGCAGGGCGGACACTGAGGACACTCCAGAGGCATCCCCGCTCATGCCAGACATGCTGTTAAGGCTCCAAGGCTTTTCATAACCTTCAGTTGAAAAACAGAGAACGTTCTGAGTACACTGCAGCACTGAATCCATGACAAAAATGTTTTGGTGTTCCTCACTGGTAACACTACACCTGTTGCTTTCTTGTTTTTGTCTCCAAAAGAAACAGGTCAACACAGACTTGAGACAGATCATTATTCTCCATGCATTGAGTGCATCAGGAGTACAACAGCATGCACCGGGTGGTACTGGAATGGTTTGGAGTATAACACTATAAAAGACTTGAAAAGGTAGGCACCTCAGGCAGGGAATGTGTTCTCAGCTACAGGTAGAATTTCATATTATTACTGTGGCTGTGATGGCTGCACACACAGCTGAGGATAACGTGACTATCTTAAAAGGAATGTTTTTTCTGATTAATACGAAATAAAAACCCTGGTATTAAAGTGTAAAAATCAGAATCAAAATTTGAATTTGGCCCTTAATTACACTTGACATTAGCATTCCTCTGTTTGTGTTGTGCTCCTTCACCATACTGATAGCACCCTTCAGCAAGACACTTCATGCACCGTTATGGTCAAGAGCAATGTACTCATAAGTCAGGATCCTGCATGGTCATTATCATTAAAATACATATACATACATGGTACACACATAGCACATAAATACTTCTTTAAGACAACACATTCTAGATCATATGAATCTCGAAAATAGCTTTCTTACTTGTAAATAAATAGGGGTATTACATTATGCATGGTATCAAAAAATATATTATGTAGATGTGGACAATTATTATCGACATTTGTGGTGATTGTGCTTGGCCTTAACAGATGTCATTGTGACTTGGAATATATACAATTCCCAAAGGGATGATTTAAGAGAAGCAGCTGCTATAAAAGTGTGTAATAAGAGGTTTGTAGTTGTGTGTAGGTGTATTAGTGTGTGCGTGTAGGTGTGTGTGTGTGTGTGTGCCTGTGAAAAACTGAGGCGTAACACTCAGCAAAGAGGGAAAAGGAAAAGCATGTCCTGTCTACAATCTACAGGGTGTCAGTGTCTTACGGGGGCCTGTGATTGGCTGTTACTGTACGTACCCCTCCTCACTCTGCCCCCTGTGTGGTTGGGGCGTTCAGCAGTGGTGACCAGGAAGCAGGGCCGCTCTCTCTCACTGGGGCTGAAGATTTCCTCCGGAGATATGGCCTGGTCTATATGAGGGCAGTCTTCATTGGCCAGAGCTGCATTAGCTGCCTCGCCATTCAGCTTGGAATCTTATAAGAAAAAACAATAAGAAAACAAAAACAAACGAAAAAATCTGGTTTTATATACCAGCTTTTTTCAGAACTTAAGTGCTGCATTGTTTAATACATCCTCAGTTTTCACGTTCCTCAAACTGAATGCGCACAGGGATTAACTCACACAATAATGCTGTATCTGAAGCTGCCGCCTAATGTTTGCCTTGCACTCTGTTGTTCTATATGTTTTCCAGCACAAACTGTATCAGAGGTCAATATAACTTTGCGCTAATGCCACAAGAGGAATTTGAAAGGAGATCAAGTGCATCTACTTACATGTTCTTAACATTACTGAACATGATGATTACAGACTCTCAGTTAGTCTTAAGAGAGAGGAGGAGTGAATCACGACATTAAGAAGTGCAAAATCAATAGCAGGATTACTCACGGTCTGCCTCAATCTCTCTATTCTCTTAGTAAAATATGCTTTTCATCACATATTTTATTGATCGTTTTTGGTGGGAAACTCATTTGTTTAATCTCATGCCTGAATCATCAGCTGATTGAAGTGTGGGAACAGACAAACAATGAAACAGCTGAATAGTGATATGGCTGCCTCAGGAGGACAGAGGAGCGATGAGACAACAACATATCACAATATTGCCTTTGTTTCTTACCTTGAAACTTTATCTCGAAAACATCGTCGTGGGGGATGGGGCTCTGATGTTGGGAGCTGATGCTTGTCTTGCAGAAGTTTGGAGAACCTGGTTGGGGTGCTCGAGGGATATGCCTGTTTTTTTTCTTTGGTAGTTTCTGTTTTGCCATGGCCAGCGAGTAATACATTCCAAAGTTGTTGACAATCACAGGGACGGGCATGGCGATGGTCAGCACACCTGCCAGGGCGCACAGGGCTCCGACCAGCATACCGGAGGTCGTCTGAGGGTACATGTCTCCATAGCCAAGGGTCGTCATGGTCACCACGGCCCACCAGAATCCGATTGGGATGTTCTTGAAGTGTGTGTGCTCGCTGGCTCGAGGGTCGTTGGGGTTAGCTCCAATCCGTTCAGCGTAGTAGATCATAGTAGCGAAGATGAGGACACCGAGAGCAAGGAAGATGATGAGGAGCAGGAACTCGTTGGTGCTGGCTCTCAACGTGTGGCCCAGCACCCTCAGCCCCACAAAGTGACGGGTCAGCTTGAAGATACGCAGAATCCGCACGAAGCGGACGACTCTCAGGAAACCCAACACGTCCTTAGCTGCCTTGGAAGAGAGCCCGCTGAGGCCCACCTCCAGGTAGAAGGGCAGGATGGCCACAAAGTCGATGATGTTCAGGGCGTTCCGAATGAAGTCAAATTTATTTGGGCAGAAAGTTATTCGCATTAGAAATTCAAACGTGAACCACACCACACAGACGCCTTCAATGTAGGTGAGGTAGAGCGCAGTCTCAGTCTCCTGGTAGGTGTGCTCCACGGTGATGTTGTCCACCACCTCCATCTCAGTGCGGTTGATGATGGGGTTGAAGGCCTCGTGGGTCTCCAGACAGAAGGTGGTGATGGACACCAGGATAAAGAACAGCGAAGCCAGAGCCACCCACTGAGCAGGACATTTATAGAGGATGTTGGAGAAGAAATAGAGGGGAGAGAGAGGAGGCAGAAGGTGGTGATGGGGAAGAAGGACAGAGAGGAGAATATGCACAGTAATTCATGCAACGTAATCAAGCTTGATGGCCCAGTGGCCATTCTTAGCACGACACAATGCAATTCAATCTTTTGTCTGAGACAGTGGCATATGCTTTGACAGTGACAGTGGCATTGACAGACTCCATCGCCTCCCCCCACCCCCCATTTCTCTCTCTCTCTCTCTGCTCTCTGTGTGTCTTGATTCAGAAGTGTCATTGTAAAAGGGACAATCAATGTGAGCTAACCGTTCTTGCTTCTCTTCCCTCTGCTGTATCTCAAGGTCATGGCACTTTCACGGGTATGCTGCATGCAGAATTACAAAGAGCATGGAGCAGCAGCAGCAGCAGACGGGACATTAGCGTCAACCCACATGACTAAATTTAGCTGGGGCTCTTCCCTTCAGCACCATCACTACAGTAGGTCTTCCCTACACAAGGTCACACTGTCCAGATGATCAACGCTTGGGAATGCTAGTGAGCAGAGCGGCTTGCTGAGCTGAGGGTAGACTTTTATGAGAAACCTATATTTCCCTTAATGGCAAAAGTGTACTTTAGCCTTCATTATGTATTGATTAGATGATCACATTTCATCACATTTAGGCTCTGATATTTCTGATGCATACTACATGAGTGTAACAGATACAGTCTCTCCTGGGTATTGATTGCAACCCTGTCCTCATGTTATTCTCCTCTGATTGTACTGTACTGGTTTACAGTGTGCGTTACCGCTTGTGCACTTTGCTGTAGTTCAGATGGGGAAAAAAAACATCTGTGTCTTCAATGGGAACGTGAAGTCAATAGATCAGAGTTGGTGGACAAAGGCAGACAGGAAGAGTGGATAGCTACTTAATCATCCTATGAATCACAAACATTGGATCAATAGCAGTTCGTTCATGCATGAAGATGTCTTTATGAAAGTGTGTGAGGCTCTGTAGTGCTTCCCAAACAAATGCAAAGCATTGTTAAGCAGCTGGGAGGAGCAGTGAATGGCATCAGGGAGGAGGTTAGTTGGAGCGAGGCATGTCTGGGCACGAGGAAGTCTTAAACATATTCCACTGAGCAAAGGAAACATAGCGCCTTAGTCAGTCAAGTCCATTCACAGTGTGTCACCAAGGCTGGCATGCAGCACAAGATGGAAAACAGGCCCTCATCATATCATCTCATCACTGGCGATTCATCGCATTGTGCTGAGGAAATCACTGCTGCTTATGACTGTCTGCTTCCCATCCATGTTAGCATGACGGTCCGGAGGGAAGCTGCATGTTAGCAGAGGCTACAGCACGCTGACTTCTCTTCTGTCGCCAAGGCTGCGAGACTACTCGCCCCGAACAAAGACGACACACACCAGTAAACCTCCCAGTAAATTGTAATGATGCTCCATCTTTGCTGTGTCCTTTTTGTTCAGAGAGTTGTCTCTCTTTTTTTTTCCACCACACTCTGTCTGATCAGCATACAGAGTGTTGACAAAAGGGACACTTAACATTTTAATGTGATCGCATGTTGAATTCCTTCAAAATGTACCTCTGATCAAAGCTAATGACGTTCAGCTGTTGTTGGTGCAGTAAAAAGGAGATTTTGTGTCAGTTTTCGAGGCATTAGATCCGTACAGTGTATGTGGTGTTGTTGTATTGGATTGCATAATATTGTTTTGTCCACCCCCTCTACAGTATGTACTGTGCAAAATAACAAGTACACCCAAGAATATGATACCATCTAATTCAACAACAATGAAAACTATCAACCTCAGAAAATATTAGATTGAAATCAACAGCAAATGCTTGACTGCCATCTGGGAGAGGCGGGCAACTTCCCTGAGGGACCCGGACCTACAGGGCCCCCAAAAATCAACAGATTTATTGATTTGTGCTAATTTGATGAATTGCAGATTTGTGTGGGACTGTCTCTACCTGAATCACAAAGGGTGATTCACTCAGCTCACATTGGCCTTCCTAGTAACTTAATCCAGCCCTTTGAACACCACTCTGATGCAGTATGATTAGATTATATATTTTTATATTGTAGGTTTACTGATAATAGAGCTGAACCAATTAGGTGAAGAGAAAATGAATTGGCAACAGTTTACACAGCATAATAATCACTTAGATTTATCTTCTTCAGCAGAAATGCCTCAAAATGAACTGGCTTTAAAACAAGAATGGCTTTTTTTCAAAACAACCTGTTTGAAGACACAAACCTGAGTTCTATCATTTGGCCCAAATCTGTTATCTAATTAATCAAGAAAATAATTGTCAAGTACCCTGATGATGAAATAATCCTTAGTGGCTGCTCTAACTGACGGGTCCTCTTGTTATTTTCTCCAGCCCGTGACCATCACTTAGCGAGAGAGGTGAAAAAAATAAACATTACCATCGCTGCCAGCACGCCTCAGTGTGAGAAAGCCTCAGTCTTGTGAACTACTTTCATGTCGGCCGCTGATGCCTTCCGACACACTGGCTGGCTGAGCCCTCTGAACATCCCACCCTTCAAACTGTTAAACAAACGCTGCATCTTATCAGACCGCCTCTTACAGTAAATTATGTGCCTTTGTGACAGTTAGGAACAGTGTGGCCTGGAGGGAGGGTGACAGGCGAAGATTGTTTGCTCCTTATTGGCTAATTCTCACTGTTGCTGCCAAGCCACAGGCCCACAGTGATATGCAGTGACAAGGGTTTTCCACTGATGCATCCACTGTGAATAGAGGCTGTAATTAACTCTAAAGCTCAGTTCTAATTAATCTTCTTGCCAATCTTGGCGTAACTCTGTCAATCCTCGCTCTCTGCTTTGTCTCGTTAAATATGGGACACATCCGAAGAGTTTTCTGCTTTAGGGAATGTGTCTGCATGTAGAGAGTGAAATTTGAAACAAGAAAAAAAAGTGTGTGTGTGTGTTTGTGTGTCGGTTAAACCACTTTCGCTAATGCTTTGCTCTAAGAGTAAGAGTAAGAAGATGTCAATACAGTTTACACTTCCTGGATGCGGTCCTGATAACTAATTACACCAATCAGTCCGCTACAGCTGTCAAACCAGCGTGCAGCTCAGCGGTCTTTGTAGGGAGCAGTAGTCAAAAAAACCCACCAAAACCTGAAGGTGTAAAGTCATTTCATTGTCGCTGTCGAGAGGCATCGTGCCCAGATGGAAATGTGCCCATAACAAAGACCAAAAATGTCACCTCTAACAGCAACCTAATTTTTGTCTGGAGGTCGGCCACTAAAACTCTGGTGGTGCCAAAGATCTGGTTTCCCTAATGTGAAGCTGACCCATTTAACCAAAGAGCCGGCCAGCCGGCCAGCCTGCCCGCTGCCCAGGGATCCTCGTGTCCTGGAAATATCAATCCGAAGACCTGTGAGAGTCACAATGAGTTTCTTTATCTCCTCCTGTGTGACAGAGGAGGGTGAGAGCGATGATTTGCGTATAAATGATTGTGACAGATGAGGTCTTTGGCTGATTTTTTTTCCCACCCTCCTCCACTGTACAAGTCACACCCCTGCTGTGGAGACCCCATGGGAGGGCAATTTCAAGGTCATCAAAAGCCTCTCTAAACCTCCCAGATCCATCAATCTTTGTTTCACCATCAAGGGACAAAAGCAGACACGTAGGCAGCTGAACTCCTGTTCATGCAGCTTTGACTGCTTCAAACCAAATCGATGACACATTTTTTTATGCTTTAGCGTGCAATGTGCCTCTGATAACTCCCCTTCACATCTCAAGTTCGATGGGGAAGAACAAAGCAGTGACATCTTAGTACTTAAAAGCAAACTCACCCTTGCATATTTCGAGGAGTAAGGGTCCTCAAACAGAGCCCAAACATGCTTCTGCCACCGGCTCCACAGGCTTCCGCTCCTGGCATCAGGAGTGTCCCCCTGCGCCAGCCTCCTTGTCATCTCATCCACATCATCCTCAGGGTGCTCCGGCTCCGGCTCCTGATCGTCGGTCGCCAGGTCTAACAGGCCCCCCCCGCCGAAACTATCAAGGGCCTCCTCTGCCTCCCGGTGCTGGCGATAGGTCATCCAGCAGCAGGGCTCCACGTCTGTCTCATCAATGCCCCAGAAGGCCAGTTCCTCCTCATAGAGGGGCCCGCAGACATCAGCCGGGCAGTGCAGCTTACCTGTCCTGTAGTAATTGAGGATGTGCGCAAAGACGCCCGGGTGGCGGTCGAAGAAAAATTCCTCGATCTTGGCATCATAGTCAAAGTGGTTGGGCGCATCAGGCTCGGCCAGCCAGGACAAGCGTGTGCCAGGTAGGGTGCGCAGGGTGCTGCGGTATGTCTGATGTCTGATCCCTCCCACGTTTATCACAATGCGATCCTTGTCGTCGCTCAGGCCCATCGCGTCCCTTAGGCATTTCTCCAATAAGTTCCCTTCATCGCAGAGGTAAGTCCGGGCGCACCGTGTCGACCATGCGCGGACTGCCGGAGAGGAGAGGCGGCGCTCGGAGCAAACCTGTCGTGTCTCACCAGCTGTGGAGGAAAAGCTTGACGCGCATCAGGCTGCAGCCCACCCACCACCACCACCACCCTCCACCTCCGTCTACTGCTCGTATCTTCTGCCAGCAGCTGCCATGCAACCGGAGGACACAGCTGCCAAATCCAAACAAACCACACAGGCACAAAAAAAATTCACATTAAGAATGGACGTCACATCGTCGGTAAATCCAAGATGTCGAGATTAAAGGACGAGCAGTTTGGCCCCCCTCGAAGGAAGAATAAACCCTGCTCATTGGACTCTTCTCCCCCCCGCACCTCAACACCACCACAAGTTGCGGTAATTGATTAGTCTTGAGCGGGTTTGTGACTTTGACAGCAAGGTGACTGCGGTGGTGCTGAGCGGACAGCGCCTGTTTCCTCCTCCGCCGCCTGCAGACTCACCTCCTTCACACGCAGCCCGCCTCTCCTCTGCCTTCAGCCTCAGCAGGTCTTTGTCTCAGAGAGAGAGAGAGAGAGAAAGAGAGAGAGATGCTCTCCTGATCAGGGACTTTCCCTTTCACTCGTGAAAACAATCACAGTCTGCTCGGGAGGATGAAAATGCTGCTTTTTTTTGTTTGTTGTTTGTTTCTGTGCTGCGTGATTAAACTAGAAAAGTGAGAGAGTGAGAGAGAGAGAGATGCGAGGGCGACCGAGCTCCTCCAAAAACGCCCAAACTGCCTGTTTTTTTTCACACAGCTCCTCTCAGATCACCCTGCGTCTGCTAAAACGAGCTGTCAAGTTCTCCAATTAAGGCTGCTCAAACTCTCTCTCCCCTCCCCCTCTGTCGCCCCCCCCCCCCATACAATAAAAAACAAGAGTGATCAGACACCTTCATTGCTTCTGACAGTCTGCATGATATGTGCGTGTGTGTGTGTGCATTGACAGTGGAGATTGAGGAAATTCACGTGTGTGTGTGTGTGTGTGTGTGTGTGTGTGTGTCCACTGATAGTGGAGTTTGTGGGAATTCACTTTTTATTTTATTTAATTTTATTTTGAACGCTGCTCTCTGCTGCACTTGATGAGTGATAATCAGCCCACCTGTGTTTAGCCTGCCAGCAGAGGGCGCCGTCGCTCACCTCAAAGAGGACAAATTTGGTTTGGTCTCTTAGTTTGTGTGTTTTCTCATTAAACTTGCCAACAAACGAAAAAATGTGGAAAATAAATTAAAAGTCTGGATGTTTAAGCTGTGGTGCTGATCCAGGATGAACGATTCCTCAATTCCACAGTTTAATTTACACATTTCTCTATTGAAATAACTAAATATATTTCTTTCTACATCATTATTTTTTTTAAAAATTAAGTTTTTTTTTCTCTTTTTCTTTCCACTCATATTCCCAAACACGGGCTCGGTGCTGGGTTTGCCCCACTTTAGACTTGCGGAGGGATAAAGTAGGGCTCCCTGCTCGCTCTTGCGGAAGGAGAGCTCGTTGTTCCCTCAGCCTCCTTCTCCTCTTCTCCTCTTGGTGGGCTGAGCTCCGTCTCGGTTTTCACTCTTGATTACGAAGGAGGAGTTTGCAGCGCAGAGGAGAGGCGCTGTCACCCCAACTGGCCTGAATAAACTCGAGTCCCCCCCTGGCAGAGAGTGTGTGATCCGGGACAGCAGACTAGCCTCAAAAACTTTGTTTGATTTGGGCTGAAGGACGAGCTGATAAACAACTTGCAACATGGCTGTGGCAGGCTGCACGAAATGCATTAAATACATGTTATTTTTCTTTAATTTTATTTTCTGGGTGAGTTGAGCACGTTTGCTTTTTTAAAAAAAAAAAACTTTTATCTTTATTTATCATCTAAGTAACTAACTTTTTCTTTCTTAAAACTTTCTGCCTTCTTGTTGTTTGATGCACATGTACTCGTCTGTGTAGATCAGGGCAGAAAACTGATGAATGATACATTTTGGAGGAGTTTGCTGCCCTTCTGTGTTACCTGTGCTGGTGTGATTTTGAGAGGAGAGAGCAGCATCAGTGGGGAAAGGTCCGGCAGGAGGTTAAGTGGTCTTAGCCCCCATCAGTATTTCTGCACGGCTGAGCAAGGTGGCTGAAAGAAAAGGAGCTC
>JBAJHX010000081.1:10301728-10326201 GCA_037176925.1 Amniataba percoides | reverse complement strand
ACTTCAGTTTGAAGGCCAACAGGCACCAGGCACCTTCTACATCAGTAAGTCTACACCACCAGCAGCAACACTTCACTCTTACTCCAATGTTTAAAAAGCATAGACAGTGTTTTTGTTTTCCAACTAAGAGATTATGTGAATCTGCATTTTGGAGGTCATTACACAGTTTAGTAAAAGTAAGCGTATTCACAGGTCGAGTCATATTTTTCAATTTAGATTTATGTTATTTACAAGTGGAAAACTGTTAATATTTCACTTTGGTGTTAAATGAAGGTAGAGGCCTCGCTCATTACTGGCATGCAATACAATTACCTAACAACAAACTTTGGCCTGAAATGATCATAAATGTAATTTCCTCTCTGACAGATTCTCAGCTAAGACAGATTACAGTCTTCAAGCGCTACTATGTGAATTTTATTCTTGTTAGTTTATCGACCTTCCTCCAAGTTGCTCCATCATAATGTTGCATTTCACCTAATTCCTTAGATGTCCCCTCCGACACACTTCCTGGTGTTTTCCTGTCATCATTCCTTGTTCTCCTCATGAACATGACAGGAAATTCACCATTAACAGAGTGATGTAAGTCATCTAATTCACAGAAATACCTGTCAGCTGGTATTTATCTAAGGCTGTAAAGTCCAAAAATAGCAGGAGCGGTGCGACCTCTGAGAAAAGACCAGGAAACAGGACCTGCGTCAATCCGCAGCGTGACTTAAGGGTGGCAAAGTCGCCATCTATACCTCTGTGTCACTCTGATACTGATGACTACATGCTGTAGTTGGTGTCCCGTCAGTCAGATGAATATACATGTTTACTGCTTCAAAAAGTCCCAGCCTCGAGGTTCTTTCAAGAGAGAGGCCAGATGCTTTAGGCAGATGTTGAGGCATATGTGGACTGGCAGAGAAAACTAACGGTCCATGAGCACGGTGCACAAATAAAGCCATCATGTGCCGTCTGTCGCTCGCACTTTCAAGTATTTGATCTTGGGGAATTCTTCGGAGTTTTGATGCCGTGCAACATGATGCTCTATGTGTATCTTTGTAAAAGTTCATGAAGAAGAACATGCTCTTCTGCTGTGCTCACCGCATGAACTAAAGTCATAAATCAGACTCATGTCTCCTTCGCTGCCCTCAGCAATCCACAAATTGGCCCTAAAACCTACAATACATGATGTGAGTCAAGCATTTCAAAGCTCCATCGTCTAAGTTTGTTGTGGTGGTGAACTCTAGTGAGCCCACTAATTTACATTTGGGCTCCTGCTGCTCTCCCATACTTACTCCTCAGTAAGTATACAGAGTGAATACAAACGCGAGCTTTTTATAGAGAGGAAGGCACACTTGTGATTTTAAAGGCAGGGCGGCAAGAGAGGCCCACCCAGGCGAGATCAAGGGAATGTTTCTTTTTTTTTCCTTCCTCCCCCGAACATACGCCCTTGCATAATTCAAATAACCTTGTACATCTGCACATTACCCTTCAAATTAGAGTTTAGAGTGGATGTTTTTAGCATGCTGGCACACCAAAGTGGTATTTATGTAAGGCTGAAAATACACATTCTCCTACCTCTCATCCAGTGCATGAAATCATTATTGGTGGCAGTTGTCAGTAGTCTGGTCTGGTTAGTGCTGCAGTCTCTCATACTGCCGGAGATACAGTAAGTGTGACAGATTTTGTTACACAAGATGTTTTAGTTGCTTTACACTGGATGTATAATGCAGAGAACTGGCCTGAAAAGATTCTCTGAATAATTTTATACATGCATGAAATAAACAAGAAGTTCACACTGTGGATGGAGGCTTTATAGTCTGACTTACAGCAACTTTGCTGTATTTGTCAGCAATAATGCTGCTAATTTAAGTTCAAATCAGACTGAGGCTCCAGTAGCTCTGATTCTCTCTGAGTAAATGAGAGAGTGCAGCTGATGCTCTTCAACTGCTTTCAATGAAAACACGTCAGACATGACAGCTGCTAGTCTTTCTTTACTTCAACTGACAATTAAACAGCTTTTACTTTCTGCGAGTCAACCAACACTGCAATTGATTTCCACTCTTTTTAACTGGCACTTTAACTTACATTTAAAGGTATAGTTTTGGCTAATTCACTTTCTTGGCAAGAGTTAAATGAGAAAATCAATACCACTCTCATGTCTGTAAGGTAAATGTGAAGCTACAGCCAGGAGAGGCTTAGCTTAGCTTAGCATAAAGACTGAAAACAGAGGGAGACAATGAGCCCAAATCTGTCTCTTACCAGCACCAATAAAGGATGTAAATTAACACCTTAGATTTTGTTTGTCTAATGTGTCCAAGAGCTCACAACTTAGAAAAAAAAAAAGATTTAACGCATGAACTAATAAGCTGTAGATGTGCTTGTAGGTGGATTTTACCTTTTGATAGGCAGGATAGAACTTCTCATTTTCAGGACAAGTGACATGTCTGCCCTGTCCCTTTTGTGAGGGAGAATGTTTTTTACTAATGGATCCTCAACTCATCGTTCATTCACTGACATAAAGTATGATTGGGTCAGTTTATCGGTCCAACAGTGTGAACATGGCTTCACAGCTCTTTATGCGATACTGAGCGAGAAAAGAAGGGAAAAGCCCAAGTGAGGCTTTTAGCTGGTCTTCACCCCACTACTCAGCCCCCCTTTTTTTCCCTGGAGATTACACTGGGAGACAAGAAATAAACGAACTTCCCCGGTGGTATAAAATTGCCTGTCTCAATGGCCTTCAAACCTCAAAGGGTGTTGTCATAGTAATGGAAGGCAGTGGAAATAATGCCTGCTTTGCTGCATTGCAAACATCGAGTCCTGAAAGAGAAAGAGAGAGGGGGAGGTGAAGGAGGAGGGTGTTGAGGCAGAGAGGGAGAGTGTAGATGTGAGTATGGTGGAGGGTTGTGCGTGATATGCGAGGTACAGTGTGAGGTGTCTGAGGCCCGCAGAGTCACAGTCTCTTACTGGCTCTGTCTGTCCCTTTCAGGCCGCCCTGTCAGGCTACATTAAAGGCTGCATGTGTTTTGTTCGCACGCGTGCAAGAATAGAAAACCCAGAAACAGACTGCTCCCAGACTGTCTTACTAAAAGCAGCTGTGGAAGAAGTATTCATGTCCTTTACTTAAGTAAAAGTACCAGTACACTACTTTATATACTGTCTTTATATACTGGAGTTTATTTCAGTGGCTTCAGGCCCCCCTTTCAAAGGGGTCACTAGATAAATCTGAGGGGTCGTGAGATAGTTAATGGAGCAGGAAAGAAAGAGCTGAGACAAAAATTTTAATCACTGTTTGGACTTTTCTTTAATCTTTGCTTTTTTAGTGAAATATTGGATTATTTGACCTCTTTGGGTCTCTAACAGTTATTTGATATATTTTTGGTTGGGCTGAACTCTACAAGTTTGAAAATAAAAGTCAATTCTTGGGGTTAGAAAGAAGCAATCTTCTCAGACCTCCTTATCTCTGCTTGAGGCCCACAACTCAAGCTGTTACACTAGCTGCCCCCACTATAACACACTCGAATGAAGCAAGAGAGACGTCACGGTTGAGTTGCACTGTAGTTGTAATGTAGGCGGAAGATTTTGACAGGGAAGAAATGCGTGGAATAAAAAATATTATGTCTCTGGTTCTTCTGCATCAGTTTTGATCCTCTTTTTTAATAAACAGCCCATATCTAAATCTGACAATGGGAGGAGTACAATGTTAAATTGATCTATCCAGAGAAACTAATATTATAATGGTGCATTCTGAAAAGAGATTTCATGGGTGATTTGATACTACATTTTTTCTAATAAAATGTCTGTACTGTTCATTTGAAAAAGAGTAAGAGTGCAGGATTTTTACTTGTAACTGAGTATCTTTGTAGTTATTTTACTCCTGCTTTTACTTTTTAGCATCTGAATATTTCTTCCACCACTAATGACAAAATAATAAGCTGTTATATGACTCATTTCCAGCATTTAGCCTGCAGCAGACTAACGTTACCTTTTATGATCTACGAATGAATGCCTTGATGTCTCCAGCTCTTCTTTGTCCTCTAAATTAAACTCACCATATATCTAGTACAATAGAATTTTTTCTTTCACCTTCTCTCTGTTCAGAATGTTTTCTTGAAGCTGCATGAAACGAAAGTCAGACCTCAGCTGTAACTGGAGCTTTATTGCTATTCATTGACTTTTTCCTGCAGCAGGGTGACCCGCACCGGAGCCTGTTGAACGCTTCTGTTTGCCACTTGAATTTGCGGAAATCTTGTATTTTGTTTCATGATGGCCACAGACACTGCTTGGTGTAAATGCTTTCAGATTCCTCTTTATCTCAGGTTAATCACACAAAGACGTGTGTGCATGTGGGTGGGTGGTTTAGTGGTCACATGGTTCCCTCTGTTTCCTGGGGAAGTATAATGCCGAGGGTCAGGGGTCAGGAGTCAGCACAGAGAGGGTTCATGGGGGGTTGGGGGTGTCTGGGAGGCATTTCCTGGCCAGGAAGCTGAACAGAGTCATCCCCCGCCCCTCTCTCTCTCAGGATCTGGGTGGGGGGGGCTGTTTATTTCCAGGATGTCAATAACGTCAAGTCATCCTACGGGGAAGGCAAGAGAAACATCCAGGGAGTCCATTACCAAACAGCGTGTGGATCGATGAATGGGCAGCACACTGCTCTCACACTGCTGCCCCCTAGTGTTGTTGAAGGCCCGATGCCACGTTGACGACCTACACTCCTTTAGCTCCCTGTTGTCTCTGTGTTTACAGGTGTGTACATACTGATTGCTGTTGGGGCTGTGATGATGCTTGTGGGCTTCCTCGGTTGCTATGGGGCCATTCAGGAATCTCAGTGCCTGTTGGGGACAGTGAGTGTCTCTGTTTTTGACTTTTTACTGCTTCAATTAATAATTCATTCTTTCTCTTTTTCACCCTGAAGTTCACATCATTCCCCTTGCTTTCTTTTGTCAGTTCTTCTTCTTTTTGGTGATCCTGTTTGCTTGTGAAGTGGCTGCAGCAATCTGGGGTTTCATGAACAGGGACACGGTAAGCACAACACACACACACACACACACACACACACACACTCAACTCTGCATTTGAATGCATGGTATTTGCTTTGATTTTTTTTGCTCCAGCAAACTTGCCCTTTTTGTTGTCATGTCACTAACACAACTTGCCTGACCACTGACTGTCCGTAGATCTCCAAAGAGCTGATCAACTTCTACGACTCTGCGTACATCAAGGCTGTGGACGTCTCAGGGTCTCCCAGCAAAGACGCCGCCATCAACGTGCTGAATGTTTTCCACACTACGGTACATCATGATGGACAATCTTCTCTCCACTTGGCTCTGACAGATGTTGTTTTGTTTTGTTTGAGCATTAGAAATCTCGTTATTGATTGCATTTTTGTGTGATGTTTTGTTTCTGGTGTGTAGCTCGACTGCTGTGGTAAAGGAGATGACACTCCTCTCTTCAAACAAGTCGTCAGCACCTTGTGTCCCAGAAAGTCTCCAGAGGATTTTTTGACACAGTCTCTGGTATACACAAATTCTTACTGCAATTCATTAACACAATACTTGTTATAGAAATGAGAAATGCCATTTTGATATATATTTCAGTAGCTACAGATAGATTGGAAATGTATTATTTATCAGCATCTTTAGAATAAGTTTTTTTTTTATTTAATTTTTATTGCAGCATTACAGCAGAATGTGAACCTGTAGAGACTTATAAAAAAGGAAGAACAGATGTCCAAAAGGAACGCTCATATTTATTAATTACTTTTGACCTTATTACTTTTGGGATTATAGACACATTTAGTGGTTGGATAATATTAATGAGATCAATATATCAATATTCTGTTTACCCTTACAGTATAAATTGATCGAGTCAAATTTGCCTTTAGGTGCTTTACAATGTGTACAGCACAGGACACCCTCTGTCAATAGATTCTCAGATAAAAGTGGGTAAAAACAACTTATTGTATTGACCCAGTATTGCGTTAGTGCTAAAATTGGCAATAAAGCCATTTATCCTTCTTGTTTGTATTTATGTTACTAACAGATCACATATTACATTATCAATTATTCAGAGTTGTGTGGTCAGAGGCAGGCAATATTCAGCACCTTGTTATGACAGCAGGCGCAGCTCTCCATTACATGTAATCCATTACTGCGTGCGTGTGCGGTGCAAGACGTAAAAAAAGGCTCATTAATCACAGTGGCATGGTCAGCGTCTTTATTCTGCCTCTGTCTCCTCTCAGAGCTGCCACGACAAACTGATCGAGCTGTTCTCCGAGAAGCTCTACCTGATTGGTCTGGCCGCTTTGGTGGTCGCCGTCATCATGGTGAGTGTCACACTGGAAATGGAGACGATGTGAGCGCAGCTGTGGTGTGAAAAAGACTCTCACAACATGGCCGACATTCCCCCCGAAGCGCCTGCTTTTATCAGCTGTGATAAGGATGCGGCTGCTTGAATAGAGACTTATTGAATTAAACTGCTCTGTCCTTTTTCCCCGTTTAGATCTTCGAGATGATCTTCACTATGGTGCTCTGCTGTGGGATCCGTAACAGCCCCGGAGTGTACTAAGAGTCACGTCAGTCCACACAATAGAATTACTTAATTATGTGTTTCTATGCATCAGCTCCTCTTCCTTTTGATTAAATAGCAAGATGGATATCTGTCTTTTTATTCTAGAGTAGAAAATACTGCTTGTTTTTTTATATTGCTAATCTACGCTTGTCTTTCTCACACAGTAATTTTGCTTCTATCTGTCAGATGTTCTTTATTTATCATGCTACACTTCACATGAATCTTTTATACGTACAGTGTGTTGTGAAATTGTTTTCTTAAGTCATTGAACTAAATGCTGTTTTTATGGATGTATAAATTGTATATATATGTATCTGTCATGTGTTAATAACACTTAGGAGACTCCATGTATTCCCTGATGCATCTCGCTGCAGTGTTACAGTGTTATAATATAATTTAAGCAGAAGGGCTTCAGTGGTCTACTGTAATGTAGTGTCTTACTCTAATAATAATCAGGATGGCAAGTTAGCTTGTGTGTTTTTCAGTCGACTTTATGTCTCCTCTTTGTGCCTTATGAAACATCCTCATGCTTTCTTTCCTTTATTAATCTGTGAAACCCTCTGTCCTCATATAATGACAAAAACAGTTATGTCTTCTGACTCAACATGTTTTAATAATGCTAATGAATTATGTCACCTTTCTTTTTTTGGTGGAGCATACACTACACCAATCTTTCTTAACCTTTTACTTTGCTTGTGACCCCTTAAATTTAGCAGTTTTTCATTTGAGTACGTTTTAGTCCCGAACAGGAAAAACTTACAGTATTTTGAAGAGAAGCAACTAATAGAAAAGGTCAGGCGAATAAATATATTTTGTGTATCCAAGTGAGTTGAGTGAGTGTGAGTTTTTTCCTAAAACCATCCTGGAGCCCACTACATTCCTGTGACCCTCTCTAGGGGTCCCAGGCCTTAGTTTGGGAACCACTGCATTACCCAGATGTTCAAAGTAGCTAAATATACTAAATTTAAGATTTATGGCAGCTTCATGTATGTACCCAAATATTCCTTCATAATAATCTAAGTCCTTAAACAAACTGCCTTGTGTTCTTCAGATTGCTTTAAAAGAAGGACTAAGCTTAGTGTTTGGCTGTGACACACTGTTTAAGATCTGTATTTTACAGTATGCTGTTCAATCTGAAAACATCTTGATCCAAAAAAGTCTTCAGTATTATCGGTGTGTCACCACAAGGAGGCAGTGCGATATCAACCCACTTCTGCTCAGCCCACTGCAGAACTGCTGAATACATTAAAAACTCATCTGACTTGTATTTCTGGCACCGTAGCAGCAGACACACCCTGCGCACACAGTGTTTGTTCTGCCAGCAGGTTCACTTTCTCATCAGACAACACAGCTGTTGACACTACTGAAAAAGTTCAAACTTAATTCAGGATGCCACACAGCTCAAACATATTTACTTATATTTTCATGGGGTGTTCTGCGGACAAAGCTTTGTAGAATCAAACAGCACAGCGCGTGTGCATGTTCCTGGACAAGATATGTAAAGTAAATGCAACACAATACACAACCGGTCTTTTGTTTTCTCAGTGACTTCCATGTCTTCCGTTTCTTCCTTGCTAGATTTAATATTAGAAACACATCTCAGTCCAAAACCATGCAACTGAGCAGCAGCGTAAACTGCAGCCTCCAAAACGACCTGAATCACAACTCCTCTAAATGTCAGTCAACAAATAACCTTCATAAATGCAGACTTTTGCAAATGACTGTTTGTACCTAATAAACCCAAATGAATGTATATTTGAATTAAGAAATTTAGTAGAAAATGCCATATTTGGTGTTGGTGGTGTACTGTAGCTGCAAAAAAAAAGTCTAAAATTTGGCAGTGCTGCATTATTGTTTTTCATGGTTTAAACTTTGCCCTTAATGCTACAGTACACCATGATATTTTGACAATGGTGTTTTGTGCTCAGCAATTTGGGGAAGCCTCTCTCTTGTGTAAACAGGACAATGCCTCCATGCACAAAGCCAGGTTATACAGAGGAGATCTTAGATTTATGTGTCTGGCCTGCACAGTTTCCTGACCCCAGCATCCAACATGTCTTATCACCCAATATCAGAGCCGGACCTCACTCGTGGCCTTGCAGCTGACTGGGAATGAATCCCTGCAGGCGTGGCAGGGAGCCTCCCCAGAAGAGTGAAGGCTGTTATAGTCGCATATTTGTGCCCAAGGCTTTGTGAGGACTTGGAGGAGGATGTTCATCAGTCACATCTGGTTGTGATCAACAGTCATCAATCACACATGGGCTGTAAATCTCAGAGTCAAGTTAGATTCAGCTTTGAAGTTTCCCGAACATATAAATCAGGTTGGGATAGATCATTCTACGCTCAGAGCAGATCTCTGACCTGGAGAAACACGTTCACATCCACCTGCAACTCCTTATATTTTGGCTTCACTCATCTGGTCTCCTGCTGCAGTGACATCTTTACCCTGATGTTGTGTTTGGGGTCCTGAAGCCCTGAAGCCTATTTAAAGGCTTCAGAAACATATTTAATGTTTTACTAGTTTGACTTTTTTCACTTTTCTGTTCATGGGTAGCCCTCTGACTGAGGTCAAAAGAAAAAAATATTAAAGAGCATAAAAGTTCAATTTAGTGATTCCCATTTTCACCTGCTTCCCTCTCTGCTAACTATAGAATTAGGCTTAGGCAAAGTCTTGAATTACTGAACTCCTGTCCTCATATCACCCTGCCACAGATCCTCTAACAAAAGCTTCCTGTCAGTCCGGAGATCCAGGACTAAGTGCAACAGCAACAGTGCTTTCTTAAAGACAATAATCAATATTTTATTGATATAATATTTATATTCCAAGGTGACAAATGACATTACAGAGTTTTATACAGATTTTTGTCTCCTTGTTTAGCAGCCCAGCCCACAACTTCTCACCCACTCAGCCTTTCTCACAGTGACTTCAGCAGGCAGCTGTTTTCGGTTAAAAAAAAAAAAGGTAGTAAACTTCCTGTTCAGCACAGTTAGTGACCAGCTGGTGAACATAATGGAGCATTTAGGAGCTAAAGAGCCAGATATTTTCCTCAGGTGTTGTGTTTTTTTTTTTTTTTTATCTAACTTGCGCTCACATATTGATTGCTCAGTCGAAGGAGTTCTGCCCCCTGGATACCAGAGCCTGTTTGAAGAGCTGAAATTCCTCAAACACAGAAGAATATAGATTTATAGATGTATATTATGCAAAGTTAGTTATTGCTGTGAATTTAAAAACAAGTAATATGCCAAATATTTCAGTCTGGGTTATATATATATATATATATATATATATATATAAATATATCACTGTGGATCAGATAAAATAACTCCACCCATTTTTGAAATCTAGTATTGCATCATGTTTAAATGTGAATGTGATGGTGTAATTTATGAGATATGACTTAAACTTTCGAGGTGCAATTGCCCTCTGTTTTTATTTTTTCTTGTTTTGATCTTTTTTAAAAAATTATTTCAGTGTTCTTTTTTTATGAAGAGAGAAAAAGGAGAAGATCTTTTTTTAAATGGGAGGGACATTTTCAATGTCTGTGTCTCATTGTCTCATTATCATCCACACCTGTTGCTACATTTCTTTTGAAACTTCTGTAGGTGTTTGTTTCAGTGTCTAGATACATTTGGTGAACACTCAAACATTTTTATTACTTTTCTTTAGCATGTGCTGTTGTTTCAGAGAACACCGACAGACAGTTGGCTCCTGACGCGTCAGAGGGCCGGCAGAACAAGCTTGTCACTCTCTCACTCTCCCATGCAGTCACTCTCTCTGACGCACACACAGACACACACACACACACACATTGCCTTGAGTCAATAACCTTAGGCTGATTTCTGTCTTTCTGAGCTGGGGTGAGTCATCAACGAATTGTTGCAACATCCTATATTAAATTCAGCGCTGATGTCAACCTGCACACTAAAACTAAAAAGAATTTTGCAAAGTTATGAATCAAAAGCTTCGATCACTCCCAGCACAGACTTTCCCTTCACTAGAAGAGCAGCAACCCAGCTGTTACGTGCACTTTGTGTCTCGTTGACTGGATGTCGCAGTCAGACTCTCGGCCCCCCCTTCTGCGTACACACCCAGTGGTGTCATACACTCCTTTGACTCATCTCTTTGTTTTGTGTATACTCTGCATTTACCTGTGATGGGTAGAGGAATTGTAATTTTCAGGGCGGTGTCTGCGACTATAACTTTTTAATACTTTCTAATATCAAGCCAGAGCAGCTCACCTGTGCAGAAGAGCAGGTGCACAACAGCAGAGAGAAGAACACCTACAACCAACTCATCTACAATGGTTATGGTAAGTCAAAATCTTTGTCTCTTTTTAAACGTGCACCAGATTCATCTATTTTATTCCTATTTGGATTATAAAGTAATACAATTATACTGTGAACATTTGCTGCTACCTCAAAAGGTCACATTAAGTGGCCCCATGTGAATTTGTTTCTCCTCTGATAGTTTCTTTTACAAATAAGCTCTGATAATGAGAGTTAAGTCAACATGAACTGATCTTGGAGTTATATGAGGAGATACCGGTATGTCCACAAGTGAAAGTTGAATTTTGAGGTGATGTTATGCAAACGAAGGAGGAGGCAATCGGTCATGCCTCAGTGGATCTCCTCCTGCATCCCGTCCAGTTTGTTAAAATTATGAGGTTGATGTGCTTTGGCAAAACAAAATCTTTAGCTGATTGTTTGGTGATTGGCTGACTGAATAACATCTAGACAGGCTGAGGATCCCTTCTTGTGTGTCTGCTCGGATACATTTAAAGGGATCCAGGAGCCCAAGCGGTTATTTATCATTTTATAAAATAACATAATAATAACAATACTACTACTACTATTACTAATAACAATAATAATAAGTAGAATTATAGTAATAATAATAAAAAATTAATATGAATGTTTCCAACCTTACACCCCAATTTCAGACAGGTAGAAACACAGACATGAAGCATACAGCATGTTCTGCTCCCACGCTTCATATCGCTCTCATGTTCGCTGCAGTGACTCATTGTTGCTAAGCTCAAATAAAACAAACCAGATAAAACTTAGGTGTGGCTCCAACATAATAATAGAGTGGGACTGCACCACACCTGGTAACAGTTCTCCATTCATATTTCAAACAGCATTTACAAGATTGAGCCGTATACCATGCCAATTTGTAAAAACACCATGGACAAAGTTCTTTAACAGCTTCAACCTCGAAAGCCTTCGTGGCTGCAAACACCTGAGGTGTAATGTTCATGGGAGTTAGATGTATTGATTATTATTAAACAAGTTTAAAACAACAGCAATATCCAGTTATCATATAATAGTAACAGCATACGCAAGATCGTAAAAATACAGAATGTATTGAGAGGTGTATTAAAATCTCCAAAGAATGACTGACTAGGTGTTTATAGGTAGATTAAAATTTGTTCTACCTATTTCTGTTGATCAGAGAAAGATATAATTGCAGTGTAAAGTGTATTTAACAGTGCAAGTCTGTTGGTTTGACATCATTTAGCATCATTTTCTCTGTAGTACAGGACTGCATGTGAGGGGTAAGGGGCGAGTCTATTAAATAGACTTTAATGGTTTTATTTATTTGATTGCATTTTTCAGACTCTGTGGGTGTATCTGTAGGCTCCCTGTTAAACAAGTAAATACATGGAACTGTTTTGTGCTAAAGTAAACAACCAGCGGTAGAAGACAACCTCAGATCTTTTACTTGATTAAAGGCAGCAATTCCACAGTGTAGAAATGTTCTGTAAACGTCCTACATTCAAAATATTACTACAGTAAAAGTATAAAAATATTAACTAACTGAATATACTTAAAGTTTAAAAAGTTAAAAGTTCTGTATGGTCCATTTCACAATTACATATAATAGTATTACTGTGTTATAATCAGTGTTGAGGTATAGACATCAGTAATGTTGCATCCGGTGAACGTGGAGCCATTGGTGACTTGAAAAATGAGCTCAGTTTCCACCACTGAAAACATCACTTTTGGAGAACAACAAGGAATTAGAATTAGCTTTAATTGTTTCTGTCATATGTAACCTCACTATGAATTAGAATCGAACATGACTCCACTAATTAATCATTGGGCTGGACTGAATGATTGAAAGTTGTTCAACCCGGTTCGTCAACTTTGTTCACTCTCACTGTTTAATCCTGTCACAGGACACAAGATTACACTTTGTCTGTATCTTACTGTTTAAAATTTGACTTTGTGTTTCACTGAAATATATTGTAAGATAAAAAAAAATAAGGGTCCAAGAGCATTTTTTACTCAGTGCAATTTTAGACTTTTTTGCTAATTACCTTACCTAATTATCTTAGGATCTGGATTGAAAATGTTACTTAAATAAGTAGTATTAGTATTCAAGTCTTAGCTAAATACTTAGTTAGTACTTAGTGCAGAACAATTGTATAATGTATAAATAACATTTTACTGTTGAAACCTGTTGAGATACAACTTTACATAATGTTGTAGTTTAATCTGTGACAATAAATGTTACTTTAAAGGCCTGTTATATTTTTAAAAAGACACTTGATAAGTCAAATAAATGAGGTAAACAGAAAATAAAAATATCCCTCTGAAATGAAATGGTGTAGAAATATAAAATGCCATAAAGTGCACATACTCAGGTAAAGTACTATTTCAAATGTTGTGCTGTACTTGAGTAAATGTACTTAGTTATCTTCGAGTCTAAAGAATATAAGTCAGCCGGCCATGCAACGACAGAAAAGAGGAATTTGAAACGTAATAATGAGTCAGAGTTAAACCCAGTGACGAACAGGTGAACAGCGTTTTTAAAAATGTTTCTCTCACTGTAGAGATTCAGGCGAAAATCACTGCGGGTAGTTTCCAGTAAGATAATCAGAAATCCTGCTGAGCGGTCTGTTGGAGAGCACAATCTAATCTGTTGATCATAGACACTAAACTCAAGCGTTTTTTTCGTGTTTGAGCAGATAGTGTGACTCATTCAGCACTATCTGACTCCAGACTCCTCACCTGTGACACGGTTACGTAACAGAGGGCGAGTCGAGCCGTGCGTAAAGAGCGCAGGGCCGGAAAATGGCTGCTTGTCTGTCCCGCTTTTAAACCAGAGCCGCGACTTAAAAATAAATCGGACACTGAGCGAGGCCACATCCGGCGGGAGACAGTAATGTAAAGCTAAGTGTGTCATCTGCGTGCGCTCTCTGAAGCAGACAATCACCTGTGGGAGTCAGGTGGGGGGGCGCGGTCTGAAACAGGCTCCTCCTCCTGCTGCCGCGCAGCTCTCCGAAACTCACTCAGCTGCAGAAACGACCCGTGCGCCGTCTGCGTTTGGTCTCCTAACCTTTCACCATGAGCACCGTGGTCTCAGAGAGCGTGTTTCTGTCCGCTTTACAGCCCAACAGCTCGGTCACCACCTATGGACTCCCGTCAGACCTCCAGCTCGGGAGCAGCAGCTCCGCGTCGGACGAGCTGTCCAGAGCGCGGCGCGTCCAGCAGCAGGTCCAGATGAGACTGGCGGAGAAATCCACCCTTCCGCGTCAGAATGGATCAGCCACGCAGTACGCCATGTCAGGTAAACACCTACGAGTCTCCAAACTCACTTTCACAAAGCAGCTCCATCGGCTTCGAGCTCAGATGTATTTCCGTGTGAGGAGCGCACAATGAACTGGTAAAAAAAAAGAAGTCCCAAAAGGTACAGATGTCATTATCAGACTGTAATCCTGACTTCATAGCACAGGAGCTGAGTAATAGACTCAGTAGACCGGGACTTTCAGCTCTTATCTGACCCGTTTTTCTTTGGCTTCACTCCAAATAACTGACCTAACAAAAAATCTTATGAGCTTAAGTTTTTCCATTTAACACAGCTTAAGAGCCCTGTTAGTATAAATACTGAGCACCCCATGTAGCTGCTTTTTTTCTCATTTGTATAGTCATAAATTAAAACCCCTGTAAAGTTTGTTGTGCCTGTTTGAATCACACCACATATACACATTCACAGGCAGTGACCAAGAAGAGCGTTTTTGTTTTTGAGTAAGCGACTTAACATGGAAGGTCCACAGTAAAAGGAAAGTCAGAAAATATTCATGTTAATTATATAAGTTGTATTGTTATACGTTGAATAACATCAGGTCAAAACACAAAGATATTCAATTTCCTGTCATAGAAGAAAAACAGGATGTAACCAGTTGGTTTTTGCTTAAATGGTCAGTCCAAGGGTGATTATTTTTCTGTCAACTGGCTAATAGTTTCAGCTCTAGAGGTCACTTTCTCTTTTATTTATTTTACTGGAATCAAATCCACAGTGACTCAGATCAATGGAGTGGCTTTTACTTTCATATACAACAATGTGTGTGTGTGTGTATGTACGCACCGTTGCCCAGGTGGCATTCCTGACTCATCAGCTCATCTGAGAATTTGTCCACTCAGCTGCTCCACAGGTTGGCAGCAGATGAACCTGAGCTGGAGTGATCTTGTGTCGCGTATCCGCACATGAGAAAGGGTTAATGTGTAACAGGCCCAAACAAGCGCTGCTTTCATAAACTGCCCTGATAGCAGACTGAGGTGAAAGCCTCCCTCTGTGGGGTTGGGTTTCACGTCCTTTTAGCTTTAAGAAGGGAGGGTTCAGGTGGTACCTGGGAGGTGACGTTGGCGTGAGAACCAGCTGTTGTGTTGTCTGGTCAGAGACGTTGTCCGACAGTGTCAGTCTGAGCTTTGTTGACACAGTTGGTGAATCAGGGAAACCTTAAGGTTTCCAGCTGAGTCAAGATCGACTGTGCTTGATTGCAAAGACGTGTTTGATGATTTGATGCGGCTCAGTCTGTCAGTCTGGTTGATAAAACTTGTGCACATGCTGGATGCACAAAAACATTCCTTCATGTCCCCTAATTCATTGCATCCCCCCAAACTACATGGAACAGGCAGAGCAACTCCACACCAGGTCACCACCATAAAAGACTTGTAAATTGTAGGCTGTGTGGCAGCAGCAGAAGAAGCGTTTTCTCACTCTTCTAGTTTGTGAATTTCCTGGAGGCGCTATCCATACCTTCACATTCTGTGCATGCCATTTTTAACGGCTGGAATTATGAGAGACATATATCATGCTCACTAAATGGGTCACTGTGTCTGTTTTGACTTGGGCTGTGCTTGTCAAACATGGCAGCACCGTATGAAAAATGAGGCTGTGCATGATATTTTATTGTTATCTCTGACCGTCCTTTGCCCTGGGCTTCGCCTGGACTGAAACATACTTTGCAGTCATTATTGCCACGTCACATCCACCCTCTTTTGAGATGTGTATAAGAAGGAGACAAGAATTCCCGACAGCACAACAGAGAATGCTTTCAGTGGTTTGTGGCTTTGGAGAAGCTCATTACGCGTGCAGCACTGTTGTCACCCATGAGCAAAACAGCCGGAGGACTCTGCGAGGAATGCTTCCTCCTTACCTGAATGCTGAAACAACTGCGGTGCGTTTATGGAAATGACTAATTGATGATCACAGGTGGACAAGTCTCAACAGAAAGCGAGAGCATGTGCGAACTCTTGGCCTCATCACCAAAGTTTATTTTTTCAAAAGAAAACAGAAAAGACTAATCAAAGGGCAGTTTCTTCGCTGAAGGACTTATCAGGGTGTGTTTCTGTGTGTTGCAAAGGTGTGTTAGGTGTTGTCAGGGTGGGGCTGGGGCCGGGCAAAGGAACGCGTCAGTCATTCTTCTTAATACTAACTGGTTTGGTGTGTATGTGTGTGTGTGTTTTATGGAAATAAAGCATAAAGGCGGTCTATTCCCTTCGCCTTTGCTCACATGGGGACAGTAAAACCATTAACTGTTCAAGATACACACTCCAGACCTTTCTTTGGGTTGATGATTAAATTTCTTCACATTATTTTGGCACTTTTAGTTACAGTCTGTACTCATTAAGCATCTGGGCTCCCTCAAGACAAGGGATTAGTTATATTTGAATCGCGACACTGACTGTTGAGAAAGTCACGCCAGATGTGTGGTTCAGTCAGTGTCCCATTTTCATCTACTGTGCTTTTCAGCATACTTTTCTATTAACTTTGGTGATCCTTTAAAATTCCCCAAAGTGACACGATCGGATAAAAAGTGTCATTTTGTCCAATACTTTGCTTTCACAACAAAATACCTTCAAATCTATCAATATTCCCATCAGCCTTTCCTTTTTGAAAATATTAGCATGCTAGCACACAAAACTACATGTTAGTATTCATCTGTGAGTACAGCCTTATAAAGCCACAAGGCACTTTTATCATCTGACAGTCAGTTTCTGCTCTCTCCAAGTAAGTGACAGGGTGCACATTCCCAAGAAAAGCTGTTTTGAACATGATGAAAAATGATATAAACAGAATTACTTACTTAAAAACATGCAGCATAATCAGTGGTGATATGTTGCTTTGTGATATATTCAGTTCATTTACACTGTTGAAATAATAAATATTGACTTTACCCTTTAAGCTCAGCAAAGATTTTTCATTACACTTCTTGCTTACCTTTTAGTTGTCTCTAAATTCTGGTTTGAGAGGCTGCTGTAACAGACTCTCTGTGCAATCAATCCGTTAGTCTTCAGTGTAACAGGACACCTGCCATTCAAACTGCCTTTCATTGTTGTAAGTGAAAGAGGCGTGACACCTCGCCAAGGCCGCAGTGGTGTGATTAGATCTTCCACTCAGAATGTTCTTGATCATTTTCTTTTATGTTTTTTTAAACTTACATTTTCAGTGTTTAGTGTAAGGAAACAATAAGCTTGTGAAAGTTAGCAGGACCCTTTTTTTGTTTCTGTGATTGTATTGTTACATGCAGTAAAACCACCATAGGTCAGGGATGACCTGATACTTTATTATTTATGTATGTGATGGAGGTCAATGACCTCAACAAAGACCATTAAAAATAAGGTTCTTGCCCAAAGTTGTTAAGATAGCCAACAATGATCTGCTTCTACATGACATCAAAACAACCCTATAATAATTGATTTTAGACATTTAAAATGACTGAAAGTAGGTTTTCCATGCACTTTTGACCTCTTGGTCACTAATTTAGGAACTCAGTCAGCAGCTGAGTCATCAACAGATGACAACTGGAAACTCCATTCTTGCAAAAATGTTCAATATGTTTGAAGACTCTTGATGCACACAGCTCTATCAACATAAATGCACACAGAGCAAAGACAAAGGGAGTGGCTCTGACATATCATTAAAGACTTTCCAGTTATCTTTGAGTTATTTCTGCCGGGAGCTGTTAGTCACTGTATTTGACAATGACACTGGTGCTTACAGAATAAACATAAACTCTGTCATGAGTTTTTTAGTAGGCTGGTTATGACTCTTTTGATCTATGGCATATGTAGTATGGACTCAGAGGTATTTGAACATTTAAAATCTTTGGCAGATATCAAGTTGATTTAATTCTCATATTAACTTAAGACAACTTTGACTTTAGTGTTTAATTGAAAACATGATAAGAAGGTTATGAACAAAATGATTATATGTAACAACAGATGTATAGCACACACTGATATCAGTGTCATGGTGTATGTGGTGTTCAACCTATTCTGTTTCTCTGCTTCCTTCCAGACCATGGCGGTTCTCTTGATATGAGATATCAGACCTACCACCCAAGTTTCAGCTCTAAATCCTATATGTACTCAGGCTCCAAAACAATGGTGAGTACCTCGCTGTTCCAGCATCTATTCACAAATATAATGGAGATATTCATTTGATCATCTAATAGGCCATTTAAATGAATGCTGAAAAACAAACATCACTGACCCTCTGCTGGTGACACAATGGTTCACCAAGGACACAGCAGGTGTGGTATTTCACGGTAGGCTGTGATGAGATCAGCTTAGGGTTTTCAAATGCACCCTCTAGATTCCTCCATTTTAGTGGTTTAACAGAAAGACTTTGGCTTCGTGCTACAGATGTTTGACGCCCAAGCTCAGGAGAGACTTCCAGGAAGCTCTGTGTCTGAGTCGATGATAAAGCCCTTTTCCTATAAATGTGTTTTAATATGAGAAATAGAAATGATTGTGACAAAAAATACTACGGGCATGACCTTTTGTTTCCTGAATGATTTTATGTGGTGAAGTTTTTGTTGATTTTTAAGATATGCACAGACCTACAACGTATTCACTCACACATCTAGTTCATGAAAGCAAAATGAGCAACTCTGATGACACATTTGATGGTAACAATCACTCTCTCCATCCTCAGGGTCCACGTGTATCCCAGAGGTCAGGTTTCAGCTGCCAGTCTGCTGGCCCGGACCTGGCCCAGCTACATAAGATCAGTGTTGGGGGTGGAGGAATAGGTGGGGGTGGCGGTGGTGGCGGCACTTACTATCGTGAAGACACACGTGTGGGCGGCTACCAAGGGACCGCAAGGCGAATGGACCCAGAGACCCTCTCTCTTCATGCAATGCGGCAGCAGTCAGTGCAGCAGAGACCCTGGATGGTCGATGGCAGCGATGCTGGTAGTTTTGTGTCCGACCGGGATACCAGCTTCACCCGCCAGTATGCTCAGAGTGCAGTCAATGGCTACACCAGCCAGGTGAGGCAAGGAGGAGGCACCATGACCTTGCAGTCCCCTATGCGCCGATCTCTGAGTGGCACTCTTACCCGTGGTGGAGGGATGTCTGGGGGAGAAGCGGAGTTCGTCCAACAACATTCCTTCAAGGGACCAGCCCACCGCACCATCAGCAGGATAACAAACAGGAACCGGATGAGCATGGGCTCCATGTCTGCGACCCTTCCAATGTCCTCAGGTGGGAGCATCTTTGGGGGCGACAGAGTGGACGCAGGGTTCATCACACCTGGCATGTCCTCTAGTTCCCAAGGAAATCTATTAATGCAGCGTCAGGGAACCATGTCCCGTGCCATGTCAGTCAAAAGCATGCAGAGTGTGGGCAGAGGCATGGACATCTACAGCGGGCAGGAGATGGGAGCCAGCATGGGCAACCTCAGCGGGTGAGAACCTCATATGACATCATTTCTGCTCACAATATTCACAGTGATGATGTTTTTATATGAAATATTTGGCTTTATTACATGCATCTATTACTGGCACGTATTCATTGTGTAATGGTAGGCTAGACATGCAAATCAGTACCTGAAAAAAATACCTCTTCACATTTGACAAGAAGCAACCACATATTGTAGATATCTGATATGAGAAGGAAAGAACAATAAGGCTGATGAAATCCTAAGAATCAAGAATGAACTGAGGCAGCTAATAACTATTGTCTGTGGAGTCCAAGCCTGATACATTTAATTGGATTTGGTGGTGATGATAAAATTAAAGAATAATCCTTGCTTTATCTTTTAATTAGCTTATAATACTAAATGACAGAGATGACAGCTAAAGTCACTCTGGTGAGTCAGTCTGTTCCTGAATGTCAGCGTGATACACTAGTATGATGGTGTCACAACTTTCACGTGTCAAGAGGTTTTTAGGGAGGGAGTATGTGATGTGAACTTTCTATTTCCTAAGAGCTGTAGATAGGGAGGTGGCTGCATAGTGGCAGGACTGGTTTTGGGTGTGGCAGTTCAGTTTCAGGCCTCACATTTCACACTCCCCACAGCGTGTGGTTTGCAGACCACTGTGTGATTTGGAAGAAATTCAAGCAGCTGAACTTTGCAGACAAGACACACATCATCTTTGAATAATTACTGTGGCCACTGTGTTGTTTTTTATTCAGACATCCAAAAGACATATATTGTGCTACAATGCGCGACAACAGGGTTATTACATAATGAAATGCTTTATATTGTTTAGTTGAATTGGTTCATTTGCTTCTTCTGTAGGATTGCCTCCTTGGACATGCGCTCAGCAGTGCAAAACCTGAGAGACTCTGACCCTGAACTGCAGGTCTTGGGTGCCGCCTACATTCAACACGAATGTTACAATGACAGCAACGCCAAAGATGAGGTACTTAAGACAGATTAAACTTGTGGTTAGAATTCCTCTGGATCTTTCTCCTCTGCAGTCTCAGTTATTGAGAAACTCAATCATGAAAATTGTTTTCCTTAAAGTGAATTGATGGATATTTCTCCATTGCTGGTAACAAAGAAGAAGTTATAGCTGTGCTTCTTGTCTGGTATGCGCGCCAACTGTTCCTCATATTGCTCAGTTTTTGCCAATGCTGTAAACATTTCTGGACTCTGCCCTGTATAGGTGCTAGATGGGAATGGTTGAACAACGTACATCAGAGATTAGAGTAGAGCTCTTATCTTATGTGAGACTCAATTATGATGTGCTTATTGTTAAGGGTCAACTCTGAGGATACAGCTTAAATTTTTTTAATATCTGTCTGTGTTTAATGGTTTTCTGAAAATAGATTCAGATAATTTCATATTCGAGAGTTATATTACAACATTTTGTGTAGGCATATCACTTTCTTGCTGAGAGCTTAATGAGAAATTAATAGTTGTGTCTTCACAACCTGTAGCCACTTAACCAAGCGCAGTACAAACACAGGAAACAGGGAAAAAACTATTAGTGTGGTTCTGTCCAAAGGGATCAAATCCTGAGGCTGAGAGTTATGTTATGCACCATTGATCTGACCTCAGGACAGGTCCCAGGTTTAACTTGAAGGAAATTTGAAACATGCAGAAATCACAAAATTATCTACAGAATATTTTTCCTGCTAACATGTCTGTAGGTGCGCTCCCTGAACGGAATTACTGAGCTTGTGAGGCTGTTCAGCTCTGACAACCAAGAAGTTCAGCGTTTCGCCACTGGCGCCACACGCAACCTTATCTATGAGAACATGGACAACAAGGTGGCCCTGATCGAGGAGGGTGGCATCCCACTGCTGGTGGATGCAATTAAGGAGTCTGACGATGAGCTCCGCAAAAACATCACAGGTAGGAAGACATTGTCATTATAATGAATAAAATAAAAAAACATGACACATCACTTTCTTTCAAGTTGAAATGAATGCAAATGATTTGGATGCAATGTGATCTCGACAGAGGTGTCCTTGAAATTCTTTGAGCAAGCAGTAACTGATATTATTCCACACCAGACAAACAGGACAAAAGTGGCAAGCTGTAACTAGACATTTGTACAAGAATCCACAGATCATGAGCGTTTACTGTAACCAAATCGCAGTTTGAGTTTGTTTCATTGTTTCAAGAGATGTGAGAAACAGTCGTCCTTTGTTTTTGTTTCTCATTACTTTGCATTAATGTCTGCTGGCCATTCACACAAGTATAAATAAGGTTTGTTCCCAGCTGACTCAGCCTTCAGCGCTCACACATTCTCATAAGCTCATCTGCTGTTATCGTTCAGTTATCTGTGGTCCGCAGAACGGGCAGTCATACTTTCTCATAAGATTAATGAAAAAAAGGATGTTGCAACTCCACTGTGAGGAGATTTGCAAGGCATGTGTGTGTCTGTGAGGGCATGAGCTGAAGGCATTTCTATAGGGTGTGTGATTAGGGGGATAAGGGAGTGTGCGGGAGTTGTCTGGGCCTGTGGACCAAAACTGTATATGCCCCTCCTTTTATGAGTGATGGCCTTGTCACTCTTTCCTTTAAGCCGTTACACCTTGATTTATATCTGCTGGAAGGTGTCACATGTTCGGCAACAAACTTTGGGGAAGTAATGAATAACAGAGCAACTGTACCTGTGCACTCTGTCTTTCGTGGTTTGCCAAAATATGATTCAGATCTGCAGTTTTATCTAACCCACAGTGTGCAGTGCCAACCAGTGATTAAGCTTCGCTGCCGTTGTAGTTTTGTGTGGAAGTTTAGAAAGAAATGAAAGTATTTTAGAGTTTTTCCAACTGCATGACAATTGAATCCTTTAAGAACATTTTGGAAAATACCTATTTTCTGTCTTCCAGAGAGTTAGATGAGGAGGTTGATCCCACTGTCACATCTGTACACTGAATATGAAGCCTTCCAGCAGCTGCTTAGCTTAGCTTAATGACATCCTGTTTGAGAAATGAAACATTAAAGAAGCAACAGCAATATGGAAAAATGAAGGACACGTGTGGGTTTTCTTGACGCTTCTGCTTTGTGTATTTGCGCAGGTATCTTGTGGAACCTTTCATCCAAAGACAACCTCAAGGAGAAACTGGCCAGTGAGACACTTCCTGATCTGACTGAGAAGATCCTCATCCCTCTGTCAGGCCTTGGGAATGACAGCATCCAGCAGTCCCCCTCTGAGGCAGAAATCTTCTACAACACCACAGGATGCCTCAGGTGTGCCTCACTTATCTGTGTCCTCTCTGTAGTTGCAGCATGCTCTTTCATTAAAATATTTTTCTCTCCGCGTCTGCTTTTTCTTCCATGACGACATTTGCATTTTGGGAACCTGTATTGGCAGGATTTTACGACTTACCGTTTGTGTCAGCTGACAGCTACTGGTGATTTCAGCACACCTGTCTCTATTCACTGTTGTTTGCAACAGACGCCGGCTGCTTTGGCCTTACTGTGTTTATTGTCAAGTCTGGAGGGCTTTTATCTCCAAATTAAATTTCTCTTCTGAGAATATTTGCAGTGCTTCCTGTTGGACACAGAAGAGTGGAAACACTCCCACAGTCCTTTCTATTTGCACCATCTGGTCAAAGTAGTGACATGCATGATCCCTGACAGATTTTGGCCCGGATTGGCTCTCTGACCTGTCACTGTCTCTTTGTGTGTAAAGGAATCTGAGCTCTGTGAATGAGAAGACCCGTGCCCAGATGAGAGGGACACACGGGCTGGTGGACTCTTTGGTGAGCTACATCAAGGCTTCTCTTAGCGACGGCAAGGCAGAAGACAAGGTGAGTGGAGAAGTGATGGGACTGAATTTAAGTCACTGTTTGTGTTCAACCCAGGTTCTTCTGTATTCACTTGTTTGTGTCTCTGTGTCTTTTGTAGGGTGTGGAAAATGCAGTGTGTGTCCTGAGGAACCTCTCATACCAGCTTTACAGTGAGATGCCTCCATCTGCCCTGATGCGCTTAGAAGGACCAACCAGAGGTCAGGACTCAGGAGTGGGCGAAGCCATTGGGTGCTTCTCACCTCAGAGCAGGAAAGCGAAAAATGTACGAACACGTGAGACTAACCCATCAGCATCTTGTGCCTTGGAGCAGAGCATCCATCTCAACACTGTTTTCTTGTCTCTTCCTTCCCCTCACAGAGAAAAAATCAGGATCTCATTACTTTCACCGAGGTCTCCCGGGTGCCAAAGGGTGTGGAGTGGCTGTGGCATCCACAGATAGTGGGGGTGTACAACCAGGTCCTGCAGCAGTGTGAGATTAACGGCACCACCCGCGAGGCGGCTGCTGGAGCGCTGCAGAACATCACAGCTGGAGACAAGAGAGTAAGCGGCGTGTATACGAGTTCTCCTGTAAGAGCATTTGAATGCAACAATGTGAGTCTGACCCGTATTTGAATTGTCTCTTTGTCCTGCAGTGGGCCTACGTGCTGAGTCATGTGGCTCTGAAGCAAGAGCGCATGCTGCCGGTGCTGCTGGATGTGCTGCGTACCCAAAATGATATGGAGCTGCGTTCTCTGACAGGTTTCCTCCGAAATCTGTCCCGCCATGCCGAGGATAAGGGCGACATGGGTCAGTTTTTATTTTCCGTTTCTTTTAGATAGTTAGATGTGATCTGCGCAGTTGTGACGCATTCACTCATTTAATAGTCACATCACAATTAATCTTAATATATACCATTGGCAAATACTACTGAATTTATGGAATTGAAATATTTGACTGGCATAAAATTACATTATTTCAGTTCAAATTTATTGATGCAATTCGAGTAAAGAAAAATCTGTTTTTTTTATTGAGGCACCAAAATCTGAAATAAAATTCAAAGCTGAACATCCAGGATACCAAGTAAGATTAAGATTAAGATTAAGATAAACTTTATTAATCCCCGTAGGGAAATTAAGTTGCAGTAGCAGCATATTTCAA
>JBAJHX010000081.1:10236054-10300281 GCA_037176925.1 Amniataba percoides | reverse complement strand
GTGTGTGTGTGTGTGTGTGTGTGTGTGTGTGTGTGTGTGTGTGTGTGTGTGTGTGTGTGTGTGTGTGTGTGACAGATGACATTCCTCTCTCTGCAGTTCTGTCATCAGTTGGGTGGAATATAATCAAAACCCGTATATCTCTAATTGTTCGCACTGCTGCTCTTTCAACACACGCTCACACACACAGTCGCATGCACACACCCAGTCCAGTACGTCAACATCATGGGGAGGGCCAGGTAGGTTTACTGGCTGCTACAGATCGTCACTTGCCCCTCCCAACGGGTGTGGCGTTCAGTTTATTTCCCAATGAACAAGTCCCAGCAGAACAAAAAATGTGTTAACGCTTGTCTTACACACAGTTTTAAACACTCTTGCACCACCCAGGTACAAAGACGATCACATGCATCCAGGCTTATAATGTAAGCCACTCCAGGTGAAATGTCAACCAAAGGAGCTCTTTTTGGTGCTTCTCTCGGGTTCTGTGTAATTCATATTTGAATAAATGCTTTAAATAAATGATAACATTTCTCTGTTTTATGTCCACATGTTATGATAACCCTTTTTTTGGTTTCTTTGTTTCTCTTACAGAAAGGGTTTTCACGACAGGATTTTGCAGATATCGCAATGTAAAACTAGATCACTTCTGTAACAGTGATCAGTCCTGCACCCCCTGGAGGACATCTTTCCTGACGTGTAGGAGTAAATAGACTGTGTATACTGTTCAAAGATAACGTAGGTTCAACTTTTATCGGCTGTACTTTGTGATAAGAACATGAACATTCAAGTGATGGAGGATCTACCCAATGGAAAAGGAAGTCCTGTGTATCCTTAAAACTCGTCGGTGCACTTCAAGAAATGTGGATCCAGTACGGTGGATTATTGATGGACTCTGATAGAATTGTGTGCACCTTAACCATTTTCTCTCTTTGTTTGAACACTGTATGTTTTAGTGTGGAATCAGGGATTTCTTTTCTGTCAGAGCAGCGTGTACTCAGATGAAACTGCAGCTGTTTGTGCTTCTGCTGTTTGAAAGCAATTCACAGCTGCTGATGGACAATAATGGTGGACACTCGTGCCTTATTGTCATTTTGTAGATATTGCTTTGTCTTTTACACATGAAATTAAATGTTTTTTATACTGTTGCTTTATTCTTTGTATTTGTAGTTTTTAGATAAATAAATATGTTTATAAGTGACTCAAAATTAAAACAAATAGTTCTAACTGAATGTAAACCACAGGAGATTTATTGAAATATTTTGAATCTGGATATTAATAAATTTGAGAAATCTGGGATTTAAGTGATTGTGCTTCCAGAGTTCAGTTTTGTATTTAGCTTTGTGCTTTCTTGTGAAATCTGTCTTGTCACACACAAAGGTCATGTGTGGCTTTGCCTTGTCAAACTGAACTTATTTTGTCTGTTTGTTTAGTTTAACATGTCATTTTAAGTGCTATTTGTCTATTTTAATGGTATATTTTAAGAGTGAGAGTGAGACACCCAACTTGGTTCTCTGATCAAATACAAGCTTCAGATTTAATTATTTTGATTGGTAAGTGTGATAGTTTCACTCTATTTCCGTAATTTATAGGTGTTCACATAAAAGGTTTAGCACAAAAACTCGGATTAATCCTTGTGTTGCTATTATTGCTCTTAACTTGCGTTTCAGTGACTGCTGTAATATTAACATTTGTGCTGTAAACACACAGACATATTATCTGGATATTTTTCAGTTAATAAAGAGACAGATTTGGAAGTGCAGTGTCATTTCTCGTGTGCATGCTGCAGCATTTGCTGTGACTATAGCAGACTGACACTAGCCTGGTGAAATCTTGGCCACACCCTGTTTACATATTTGCTCCTGCTCAGACAGGAACAATACCAGACGTTCCCTGCTGCGCCCTTATTGAGGCTCTTAGCACACTGCAGGTAAACATTTTTCTATGAAGACAACTGCTACAAAGAGAAATAGTAGATAATAATAATAATAATAATAGAAAGTACTTCATCAGATTGATTTATTATTGAGATGTTGTCATCAATTGTTAACATCACATACAAAGCCCCCCATCTGTACAAAGATTGCAAGAATGGAACGGAAAAAAAAAATTTCAGTCATGAGCGTGCTTGTAGTGTGCAGAAAACAAAAACAGTGTTCTGTCTTCAAATGAGATTTTTGAACTCAGTCACCTTTTTTTCCATCCCAGCCCCAGGTGTCAGCTGTCAAATCAAGACAAACTGCTCATCTTATCTGACATTAATCTGGGACTTACTGAGAGATCTTTGCTGTGAAATAATCACATAAAAATCTCTATATATACAGAAAGTTATTCGTTTTCCTGATTTTTTTTCAATAATTTCTCATATTAACCTAACCCATATAAAATATTTTACAAAAAGGTAAAAAACACAATAACATCATACATACACATAAAATGTGTCTTTGGTGAGTGGACACAGAATAACATTTGATTACACACTGTACAGATAAACAGGCATATTTAAGACAATGATAGAGATAAATGTTAAGCAATGCTAATGAAGATCAGCAGAAGAAGGGGAGTGAAAATCAAATGTCCTCCTCGGTAACCAGGCAGTAGAAGTCAGAGCGGGCTCCATAGTTGCGTGATCCCAAGTCGGAGACATCTATGTCCGAGGGTTTGGGCTCAGGCACGGTGATGGGAGCAGCAGGGAGGACAGGAGCTGTGCAGGCCAGAGCCTTGTACACAGGGAGTCGAAGGCCTGCAGCACAAAGAGAAAGGCAGAAAAATGGGTCCTTAATCAAGGTGAGTGCAACATATTTTTTACTGCTGTTCTGTTTTACTGTTTGAGCTGTATTACAACTTTCATGTAAATGAATGGTTTACACTAAATTTAAATTAAAAACTCTGGTTTTAGTCATACACATTTTCTTGCCCCTACAACAGGTGATACATTTAAGCTTAAAGGTAAAGTATGTTTTTACTATACAGTGACAATATGTGTTCCTTTATTCAACTGTACTCATATTCTATGAAATGCTGATTTGCTTTAGATGTATATTATAGAGGATCACCACTCACATATTCATTCATTCATTATGAGGCCACAGCCAGCAGCTGCTCAGCTTAGATTAACATAAACTGTACATAGCATAAAAAGTACAGTAGCAAAAGTACAAATGTATCAGAAACTAAATTTACTTTAAATACCAAAAGTAAAATGCAGAATAGCTCATTTCAAATGAATAAATATTACATATCTTGATGCAAGACACCACAGACTGTTGTAAAAAAGATATGTGCAATCTCATGATATAATGATTTCCTAACACTAAAGTTAAAGATTAACTGTTGTTGTGTCTCTTTTAATTCAAACTAAGTCAAATAGATTTAGATTTCAATTGCACACTATGAGTAGAAAAAAAAGAATCTCTTTCAGATTAAGACTTGCATACAGGCTATAATATTTTATATTCTAATTTTTAAAAAAGTACAAAAAATGCCAGAACCGTTGACAAGCATTTCCATATCTAGATCAGAGTCAGCAGATGACTGTTAAACATGAGCATGCTTGCCTCAGTATGTTGTCTCCACATAAATATAAATACAATGCAGCTTTGGCTGTGATGCAGCTTTAATGTTTATTTCTTTCATTTACCTGTGCAAACACAAAATGGCATTTTTCATTTATGCAAACCTTTTTGCATATTTATCTTTACATGAAGAGTGGACCGAACTGCTTGAGGCCTCTCTAGTCCAGTAAACATGGTTCTTACCAAGATCTCCAGCAGGGTCGGCATCTGAACGGCAGTCCAGGTAGTCGGGGTCGAGGGTGAGCATGGGGTCCTTGTCATCTTGTAGCACAGTCTGAGGGTCGCCTGCAGATGTACTGTGGAAGACGACTCTGCGAGGCATCGCTAAAGCCAGCTCCTTCCAGAAGACTGATGAGGGAGTCTGCAGACAGTGAACCCAATACAGAGCACACTGAACTGAACCTGCTTACTTTAAAGTATAATAAAAGCTAACAAGTTTGGACAATTTGGGCTATTCCTGAGCTTTCTTTAACTCGTTTGTAGTCAGCTGGTTTCTGCTGAAGGAAGCTAATGTGCACCAATAACAGATTGAGCATGAATCAAAATGTGATAATAGTCATTATTTGTAGTCAGTCAAGTCTGATCAAATCACATTCACACAGTCATAAGGAAGGAGGTGAGTTTGAGTGTTAAAGAGTGTTAAACGCTGGCATTAAAAAATATATTTTTAAGCATGTTTTTACTGAACTTAAATTCTTACCTTTGCTTATTTAGAAACAAATCTTAAATATTTAAGAAATATACTTAAAATGTAAAACAAGAGTTTGGGGGATTTCTGAGAGATTGGCATGTGATGCTCATGTAATAGTGGCATGAAACATGCTCCCAGTGGAAGAGAGGACAGAAAGAGCCCAGACACTAAACAGAAATTCTGCACATATATACAGTTCAGATGGCTTTCACATAATAATAAATTATTTCTATGGAATCAATAACATCATAATATAAACAGTGTTTATAATTGGATTATTAAAACAAATGTTTGCTCAGAAAGCTTTTGTTTTATCATTAAAGCAGTAATAAGAATCACTGTGGATCTTACCACAGAGTTGTGTCTCCAGGTGAGTACGGTGAGGCGGTGCTGGTACTCGCTGAGCTGCTGCTTGATCTCAGGCCTCATGCGTTTAAACTGGCCCTCCAACATGATGAGGATGGGCTGCTGACATATCTCCAACAAGTGCAAGAGGCCCTGTCTGAAAACACACAGCCTCTGTGTCATTGTATGTAGCCGCTGCATTGAATGGTAGCAACACTGACACCATGTGGTGCAATGCAGCAATGCCACAGTAATTGTACTCAGTTTTATACAGTATTTTGTAAAATGCTGTTGTACATTGTTTATACAGCTGTTTCTGCATTCTGACCTGAAGTTACTGCAACACCAGTCCTGCTCGAGGTAAGCGTAAGAGAGCAACACGATCAAACGCCGGGAGCGGCTCATGTTCATTAGTAGCTCTGCAGAAGGTTCTGGAGACACACAATACAGATGTGCAGAGTATAAAAAGTTTTCACATTTGGTTAAATAAGACAGGAAGGTGTGAAAATGAAAATTATGGATTATGAATAATACAAGAAATAAAAAATGATTAGAAAAAAAAATAGATTAAATATATTCCTATAAAAACCAAAACACAAAAAACTAACCTGCACCAGGTAGGATATCATTGTCGTTGAGATGCACTTTGTATCCATTTTTATTCTCCAGGTGAGGTTTGAGAATAAAGTTGACAAACTTCCTGTCATGATCATTGCTCACGTAGGAGATATAGGCATCATATAATTTGCCATCTGAAGACATGGAAACACAAACAGACCCATGATGTTAAAACTACAGTCACAACATAGTCAATACAGCAACTTTACAGTGCATAATTTCAGGAGAAGACTCACCATTCAGTTCATATTCTCCATAAGAGTTCCTGTACCAGAGTTTGATGTTTAAATGGCACCTGGAGTACACAACAGCAGCTAAAGCCAGGAAGAGGAGGAGGGTGATGGCAGCGATGACAGCAGCTGTGTGACTGGGGCTGTCTGTGTAAAAAACAAACACAAAGAAAAGCATAAAATGACTGCGCAACTCTTGATTAAAATTGATCATAACAAACGAAGGAAAATGGATTCCTGAAGTAGAGTGTGTCTGTTCACCTTGGTCCCTTAAACTATAAGAAAATTAAGAGAATATCAAACTGGACAGATGTGAACGTGCAGATAATTCAGGGATAAGTTACATGAATCATAATCAATACATGTTTTGGGAATTTTGAGGACTCTGAAATGTCTGTCTGGTGCTGACATGTTAAATGCTGGGCTAGGCTTCCTGCCAAAACAAGACTGTAAAATTATACAGACTGATTGTATCTGTACCTGAGTGTCATAAACATTCTTTGTATCACACTGGAAACACTGTGCGCAATAAAAAAAAGTCCCCATTTTAAGGTAAGTAAAATACCCAGACAGCTGACGCAGTGTGTGAACTTGGCTGACTTCCTGCTGTTCCAAATACATGAAAACAGTTTTAATATACACTGATAATATCTGCATAGTTAGAAACTTGCCTCTCACATTTATAACACAAGATACTAGACAGTGTAAAAGACTGTGGTTCTCTGCAGTTGTCTTACTTGAATCAAGGAGGCTGAAGTCAGAGGAAATGTTCCTCACTGTGCAGCTGTAGAGGCCAAAATCCTCGAGCTCTCTGAGGGAGAACAGCAGCACACTGCTAACCATCAGCTGGCCGGCAACAGGAGACCTGATAAGTAGGACAGAAAACTTGATCTTGTTCCCACTATCGAACACTTTATTTTCTGATTGATGATAATTAAAAAAAAAAAAAAAAAAACTTCTAATCACCATGAGGAGGCGTTCTGGGTGTAATGTGTGTGATTGCCGAGGGGTCGTCCATCTTTGCTCCACTGCAGCGTGGTGTCACATTGCTCCTCTTCGGGGTCCCAGAAGAGGAGAGCAGTGCAGTTCAGTTTCACAGTGGATCCCAGATCCCTCCTAAGTTCGGTCAAGCCCCCGCTGGATTTAAAGTCTGGGGCTCTGGAGCACTGGGACTCTGTGTGAAGGCATACCAATGTTATCTGTGTTCACTGCAGGAACTCATAGACAATAGAGGCCTTCATGCCGCCTACAGCCCGAGACGGCTGCTGGCGGGCAGGGAAATAAAATGCCTTGCAGGTGCATCCATTCAGCTAACCCCCACACAGCACACTGCAAGAGCTGCACTATTACAGTATCAGGTTTAAGATGACTTCATTACACACACACAGGATTAACACTTACCTTTAACTACGAGACGCACAGTAAATGAGGCTGTGCTGTTGTGCAGTTGTGTACAGGTGTAATTGCCTTGGTCTTCCAAGCTGAGGCTGCCAAACTCCAGGAAGGCCTTCCCATCCTGGGCCGGTAGCTGATGACAGTCCTTCTGCCAGGTCAGCCCGAGTGGCTGCGGTACAACCTTCAGGGGGCAGATCAGTCGGTGTGGAGGCTCCTGCTGCCCCACGTAGAGCACCTGCTCCTCAAACCTGCTCTCATCCACACAAGTCTGAGCTGTGAAGAGAGACATGGGGAATTTTCACAGTGCTTTTTTAAAATCAAGCATACAACAATTCAGCATTTCCGGTCCCAAAAACTGATTCAGATTCCACAACTCTGGAAAACAGAGTAATGATCCCGCACCAGAGCTCTTTTACTCTAAAATTTAAAATCTATATATCTCACTATGTGGAAGTAGTTCTTATAGAAGATAATAATACAAGGTCAATACGAGGATTCCTGCTGCACTAAAGATAAAGTTGCATCTTGCCAAAATCTTGACTGAATTTTAATAATGACATAAATCTATCTGTCCATGGAGAGTGATCCCTACTCTGTTGCGCTTCATTAAGCTTCCTCCATTTTTTTCCCAGTTAAAACATTTTTGAGGGAGTTCTTTTCTCATTCAATTCAATAACTGAGGATCTCAGGGTAGAGGATTGCTTGGCCCCAAGAGAACATGGTGCATTGCCTCGGGGCCCATTTGTGGTTTGTTTTACTGGGTATTTAATATCATATCACAGCCAAGTCACAGTAAGTTCAGTATCGAGGCTGATGGACAGCAGCTTTGCTTCCTTTAGAGAAACACTTTGCATACAGCCTGTGGATGCGCACACTTTGCATGCACACACAGAAGACTGTGTTTGGCTTCAGCGTGGCTTTTGCCAATGAGAGAGCAACTAATGTTGCATGAAGGTAAACTTGTTTACTCTTTTGCCCAGGCAGACTCTGGGCAAAGTGAGGTTTATTTGCTGACCTGGACAAAACATGAAATCACTCCTTACTCTTTCTTCAATAAAAGCAAAAAAGCCCTATTTAAACTCACGACACACTTACTTTTTATCCTGTGTTGAAACAGATTTAAAGGTAAATTAAAGGCAAGTTATCTAATATGAGCTGCCCTTTTGAACCTGGACCTGTCCTGCAAGATGTGCTGCGCATGCGCTCATCGTCACTGTGTCAAACACCACTGATAACCCGCTGTTTGATTTGTCTTCTCTTTTTTCTTTCTTTTTTTTTAAAAAAAACATTTCTCAAACAAAGAGACACATCCGGGTCCAAAGTCCAGGTCTGGCCTCCTGTTGCCAGGTGACATCATGTGACAGGTGCTTGTGACTCTGCACACACACACACACGGTGCTGTTCACAAATCCAGCAAAGGTCTCACGGTGACTCACAGTTTTCAGTTAACTAACATGCGAAAATAACCAGGTGAATCCTTCAGGTGTGAACTCATTCGGTGACCTTACAGCTGGACTTCAGCATAAAGCGCACTCACACCGTATCTGAGAGGACTCGGTGAATAAAGTTTTGAGTTTCGCTGCATCCTTACCGGCTGTCAGGAAACTCTGGTCCGATCCAGCAGCGCACGTCAGTAAGAGAGAAACTAAAATCAGAGCCATGAGCCGCAGTCTTCCTCTTCCTCCTTCCTCAGGTGAGAAATGAACCTCCTGAAGGTTGGTGTTCTTGTTTCTTGTTGTTGTTTTCTTTGTGGACCTACATTACTGCCTTCGAGTTCACCTCTTCACTCTGTCACGGTTTCGTGACGTCGCGCTGACGTCCGTCTGTCTTCTGGTTGAGCGGCTGCACCTGGACGGACCTGAAACTCCGCAGCTCATTGGCCCCGTCAGGTCACGTGACGTGCGCGTCCGCTTTCACCTGCGTCTCAGAGAAACTCAGCAGAGCAGCGTCCCCAAAGTGAGCTCTTTGTTTTTACACAAGTTTTCAAAGGTCTCAGAAAGATGTCCACTAAGGAAGAGTTTATACAGGATGTGTGAGTTTGAATTAGTGTAAATAAATAAAATAAATCAATCATTTGCTTTCAAGCTTTATAAATAAGTTAAGTGTTTGGTTTGTCTCGTTGTTAAAAATGCTGCTGGCTGTTGTTGATTATTTCTAAATGGTATTATTTGCAGTTATGAATGTTGTTAATCTATTTCTAAATGTTCTCAAATCTCATAAGTACTGCAGGTTTTAGCATTTCATATCATATCATTTCTGTGTTAAAAAGTTATTCATGTGGATCAAGTGGCTTTTAGTCCATTCTGTTTCCAAGTGTCCAACAAGGATTTTTTTCAAATAAAGATGTCCTTAATAATGATTGTAACTCACCTATAAAACGTTCACAATTTTTGTGTTTACCATTACAGTACCATTTAGAAACCCTTGTAAAAGGGACTTTCTCAGAAGGTAGTGCTCAACTGTATTTTCTTCTATTATCAACATACATGGATGTCAGACTGCTGTTTCAAAGTCATTTCAATGCTGGCAGAAATATTTCTGGTGCATTTTCATTTTGTTATATTTTGGGCATAAAAATTTAAATAAAACAACAAACATATTGAAAATAAGAAATGCACCACTCGTGACTTGGGTGATTGCAGATTGTAAACTCTTCCTTAGGTCATTAAATCCTCATAAACAACAGAGAAGGTCACTGAAAACGGTGCTGAAATGCTGTAGCATAACACAACATAACAAAATGTTTTCTACAGATAAGTCTGAAATGAGGAAAACTCAAAACCTCAACTATCACACTCCCTTTAACTGACAAACTTACTAATTGACTAACTTAATTTAGGACATTACACAAAGCCAAAAGTTTCTTCTTTTATTCAATAATATAAAATATTAAAATGCAAAACATTCTCATGTCAGATTTACAAAAGACACCATCACATTCTGTCTGCAATAATGACAATCATCACAGCGCTTTTTACAGTGTAAGGCAACATCGTAACACACAATCAGTACTGTATGTGCAGGAGCAGTATAAATTATGTTTAGGCTTTCAATAAAAACACTCACATACATCTCACAAATATAGAGATCCAACGGTAAGCGATCAGTGCATTCTTAAAAAAGAATAAAGATAATCTCATGAAAGATGTGGTCAGCAAAATCAGTTACTGTACACTTGTTTAAGTCCAAGAAAAAAATGAGTCTGTCCATTTCACAGATGAGAATCCAGAAAGCCAGCACTTAACATTTGACGGCAAACAATAAAAGGGAGTGAGAGCCCTCTGTCTGAACTCTGCAGAGAAATGATTAATGGCTTTGGAGCTGACTCAACACTGTGATAGTCTGTACGCTTTAATGCACGAGGCAACACCGGGCTCGTGTCCTCAGGAGAAAATGTGTAACATTAAAGTGTCTGAATGCCGTCACGCTTCAAATGAACTGCAAGAAAAAAAGGCAAGGATCAGTTAGTTAGAGCATCCATGTTATGAAAAGGAAATGTGGTCACAGCAAAAAGACAGACTTCCAAATTTTGTGCAGTCATCAACCACAAATGTATTTGTGTTTATGTGACTGGAGTTTATTTAAGCTTTTAAACACCAATAAAGATGGCTGGAATTTTTTAAATGTACGTCTTAAAATTCATTCATGTAGTCATGTAGGGTCATGCTGGGTGTATTTACTATCCCCAGCTACTCATTTGCTTTATTTTAGGAACTCAAGAACAAATCATACAGTGCTCATCCAGTGGGATAAAATTTCCCAGTCATGTTCTCAAAAGTTTAATGTGGTGGTTCCCAAACAAAAGAGAATCAGAGCCATTGCAGGGAGGTCATATAAAGGGAAAACGTGGAATGAATAGATCTTTTTTTAATAACAAACTATGTCATTAGTTCAACCGCATCAGTCAGACTAGCATGGAGAAGCCCATCTCCCTCCTGAGATGACTGCAAATAAAGAGGGAGATTTTGTGTCTTTTTGCATTTAAACTGGCACTGAGGAAGAAGCTTAAATTTAATCTTTCATTTGCAAATCAGAGCAGACTGAAAAACATACAGTTCATATTTGAACGAGAGATGCACCCGCACAACAATTAACTGCTAGTGCTCTTTTTATTATTTTTTCAATAAAATCTGTTTATCTCAGTGCTTTGAACTCACTGCGATCATTTTTGTGAACGATTAATCAGGGTCAAAGTCATCAGCCCACGCCCATAACCGCAGAAAGTTAGAAAAATCCTACTTGTTGAGGCAAAAATCACAAATGAGCAAAATTATGCTTATTTAGCAACCAGCTGTCAGGCCAGTCTAACTGCATATTATGAGACTTACCTGAGTTCCTCTTTTAGCCTGTTGAGTTTATCGAAGAGTCTGTCATTCTTGACTTGCATGGGAGCACTCGGTACAAACCAGGCTGCAATGAACTTGCATATGACAACCACATGCTGCGAACAAAGAGGAAAATGCAAGGAATGTAATCTCCTTTTGTGTTGGTGAAAATGTAGTGCCATCAAAGAAAACTCTGTTTTGTTACAGCTCAGCTCATCATTCTGAAACTAATCTGCGATGTGTAAAAATAGATAAACTGTGAATTGGGAGTGCATTGTGGGATTTAGGTGAAAAGAAAGGATAAGAAAAAGTGGTTTGTGGTTTCTTGTTTGGTCATGGAAAAGGTTTACCTCAAACAGGATGACAAATGCAAAGCGCACAGCTAAAATTAGCCAGAACTGTGGAGTAAAACTATAGTCCTCATTGCTCCGGTAGTCTTTATAGCTGTGAGGGAAGACAGACCAGAAAGTAGGGTGACAGTGGGTTATTGTGACTACCAGCTGCAGCGACACAGCACATCTATTAGTTGAGGTTACGCAGTCCTTACAGGTAAGTGTGCAATGCTACCAGGATAGCAACAGAACATCAGACTGCGAACACTAAACAGTTATTAACATGATGAGCAGTATCTGACTGCTTGTTATTCAAATGATATGTTTTGACTTTGGCTTCTCCTAACCTAAATGTCACAATCATGCAAGTTAAACAACTGTTTTTTTTCAGTATAAGAAATAAGATTCAAAAAAGGACAAACCTGCAGTATGAGACATTCATGCCATCAGGAGTCACCATCTGATTTGCTGAAAACTCGTTAACAAGGTTCTCGTCACCCATTCGTGCAATGGAGAGAGAGTTGTTGATGTAGCCCACCATGCAGCTAAAAAAAAAAAATATTTGTTAAAAAGAGAGTGCTGCTGACTTAACTTTTAACATATTTTCTAGAGGAACACCCTTTCTTACTCAGTATTTGTTATTGTGCCGTTGGCGCATGGGCCATAGCGGTAACGGTACACCAATCGGGGGATGAAGTCCGATGACACACCAATGACCAGCCCATTTGCAATGACGGCTAAGACACCAATAGCCTCCAACACGTCTATCCACACACCTAAGGGGAATAAAATGTTGATGTGAGGAGAACTGTATCAACAGTGTGAGCAGACAAACAACATTATACAGAGATAGCAAAGTAATAATTAGTTCAAAAGTGACCCTCACCAATGTCATTGGTCTTCTTTGGAACCAGTCTTCGCTCCAGAGTGACCATTTTAATTGCATCCAAGCGTATCTCTATGATGTTATTAATAAGGGCTAGAAGTGGAGCAAGAGGAAATGCTGCCACGAAAATGGTTGTAAAGCTGAACTGTATCACTGAGGAGAGATCAAAGAAACACGTGATGTGTCAAAACCAGTCTCGTATTTGTCTAATGTCTAGTGTTTTTGTTGTCACAGCGCGTACCCATCTCCAGAAACTCATTGAACAAGCTGAAGGAGTCAACGTCGTTGAGACGGTAGTTGCTGACCCAGTCTCGAAGCTTGCAGTTGTCACACAGTTCAGCTCCATGTTTGAGTTCTGATTCATCTTTCAGGTAGCAGTGGGCACATTTCCTCTGAAGCTTCTGGGTCCTTCTTTTCTTCAACCACCTGCAGAGCCAGCTGATGGAGACAAGAGACATGTTTCAAAATCCCAAACCAAGTTTAAATGAAGGGGATTATACAAAGCACTTGTACAGCGTGTAATCATAAATCTGACTGATACTTACGGGCCAGCGAACTCAAAGACATTGCTGATGGTTTGCTTGAGTACCATAATAATTGCCATTTGGATGAACAGGTCTGTGAGACATCCACTAGGATGACACTGCACAGGGGAGAGAGACATGTTCAGAATGTGATCAGATTCATACCTGTATATACAATAGCAATATCTTTTAAAAGATAAGCCCTGAGTAATCATGAATAGGACACATTTTGTCTTACTCACCTCCTCTAGCCTCCATATTCCTGCAATTCGGACATAACCGCCTGGATGACCATTTATCCTGAATAAATATACATTATAATTAGTTATAACAATAATAGTTCATAATAATATTTGATTACTGAATATTTGAATACTGAATTATCTGACAGAGTCTACTAGTTATTACCTGCCGAGAAAAAAGGCTACGTAGAAGAGGGAGGAGAAATAGGTGAAGAACTGGAAGGTGAACATCTTGACAGTGAAACTCTTCTCTGTAGCAGCAAATGATCTTGTTTTCTCTGGTGAACACAGATTTCAGTGTCAGTGTTCATGCAGTTCACAATTTGATCAGCGGATGGCACAGTCTGGCAAACTTGAAAGAAGCCTCTCTACAGGCTTCTAATTTTACATATATTAGGCCTACATTAATATATATATTTACATTTGATTCATCCTAATATTTCAAAGTATTCAAATAAATCTTCTGATAGTTCAAATCTAAAAATAAGGTCAATTCCCACACCAATCTTTACAAACTTTAATAATCACAGCTGTACTTGACTGGCTCAATGCACTACATAATGGCCAATATCACATCAGACATGTCACAGAGGCTGCATTTTAATTAGGTGTGCCAGTCCCAGGCCTGATATTGGGTGTGCAGCTTCACTAACATGGGACACATATATTAATGTTATTAATTACATCCATGCTTTTCCTGCCCCAAAAACATATAGGTACATACAATACTATGTTAAAATGAGCAATAACTTTCATAACTCTCATTTTCTCTTCCCCTCATGAAGTAAGTCCTGACACAGTTTACATCCTCTCACATGTCACCTTCCTCCCAGCTGCCCTCAGGGAGTTTCCCTCCTCTGAATATCACCTGACCTATTGCATGCTTTTACAACAACCCCTCATTTCTCCAATCAGTGTCTAAGGTGACAAAGTTCCAATGTCCACATAAAGCCCTGAAAGCCTTTGTCTGTTCATGGACATGATTATTTCTTCATACCATTAAGATACTCTGCTTGCAGTTATATATTCAGAAGGGAGACAAATTAAAAGAAAAAAATTTCAACAGCTATGGGACATTTTGGATCTATATGTTAGAATCACTCTCCATCGCCGTCATCAAAACATCTAATGAGTCAATATGTTTTAGAAGAATAGTCATCATCCATCCACTAAAGTTCAGAAATGTGGAGATGTGAAGCTATTTTGGCACCATGTAGTGGCCCAACAAAGACACTTTATGTTGGTTTTTCCTTTTACTCGCCATTGAGAGTTAGTTTTGAGGGTTTTGGATTTCCCTTATACTTGTTCAGAAAATCTGAATGCTGATTTGTGAGTAATGCTGCCAAGAAACCTGACAGAGAGACATCACAAAGTTCACAATAAAGCTCTTAAGCACTTTCCAATTTCTTAGTGAGACAGTCCTGAGCCTGAGGCAAAAAAAACATGCAGGAAGTATTTGAGTCTGTGAGGGTGGACACTGGATTTGAGCCACAGTACAGAGGGCAGTTTTCAGTCTCTCTCAGCCACATCATCTACTTTCCTTTCCTTTCTGGACCCGCTGCCAGTTATGTCTGTTATCTGTGTATCTGACCGTGTTACATGTCTTTCTGCTTCAGCTCCTGCATTTGTTTGCCTGTTCTCACCGTTCACCACCCCGGCAACTATAAACCTGTTACTGACTATATAAATAACTGCTCATTTAACATGTTCTAAGCCAGTATTTTATATTGAGCGGAGGACATTTTAATGCTTTTAAAACATTTCATTTCACCTGGAATCATAAGTGTGATATTTGGTATCATGTAAGTATATAAAACTTACCAATATCACAGAGTTTCATGGCAACAATCCTGTTAACCTGCAAAAACACAGACATGGTAAGAATAAAACTAAAACCTCACACAGATGCATATGTCATGTCATTTCATGTCATTTCAGGTCATTTCACGTCGTACTCGTGTCATGACAGTGATGATGAGGTAATGGAGGACGGCCCCCAGCATCATCGCTCCGCTTTTGTAGTGGTCCCTCAGGAACTCCCATGATCCCTCAGCCAAGAGCACTGCTGCGATCACCCTGAACACCACCAATGCATGCGTCAGGCCAATGATCACCAGGATCTGGTGAGACATGAAAACAAATGTTTGAAATGAAATGTCTGTTACCATTATTATTATTGCAGCACTTTATTCCAACGTGAATCCTTTATGATACTGCACGCATGAACCTGAACCACCCCCGACTTTAGCTTCTTACTTTAACCTGAAGATGTACACACCCTTTAAATTTTATATGTGAAGAGTGTAAACATGACAAGTCACCCACCATAACAGTGACACAGATCAAAACCAGAGTGCTGCGCAGATAAGAGTGCTTATATTGTTTTGGGTAACAGTTCACGTTGTTCACAATTTCCAGGATCAATTCCTCCTACAGTTAAACATAATAGAAAAACACACAGTTATGTATCTCATTGTGCTCTGGCATGATATTATTGAAATATATGAATATAATTAATCCTACCTCCTCTTCACACCAATCAGACACCTTCCATTCGCACACATACGAAGCCCGATGTCTCTTCCAGAACTCCAAAAACAGCGTTGCTGTGAAGACCAGAGATTTATATGAGTTCATAAAGACATACAATCATGTAAGTTTCTGAAAACACAGATCCATTGTGGTGTTCATAACTTTTGACATTCCTGGGATATTTCACGGCTGTTTTTCACTAATCTTTAATCATTTTGATGCTGATCGAGTCACAAATACTACTGAGCTGACACAACTTAGACACACAGTTACAGAGATGGGGTTGTGTTTAAGGTTTGGGAAGAAAGACTCTTTGAGTTAGGAGAAAAAGCTCAGTAATAAATTGCATCATATGAGCAGCAGTTCTTGTTTTGTTTAACTGGTATTGTAAGCGGACTTCCTTTCAGCTAGGCACATTCTGTCCTGTCAATGCGCCATTGTCATTGGTATATTCTTTCTCTTTCTTTATATCGCACTTACCTTACACACTCCCTGTCATACACTAATGTAATCCCATTTTTTTCCTTGAAGACAGCAGTGGTTATTCTAAGTGACTTCCCACAGTGCAGCGGTGCAAATAAACTTAACCTAAGTTTATTGTCACTTTGCCTAAATCCTTATTTTCTACAACAGTTCTGAATTTTATTTGAGAACAGCCTGTAAACATTTAAAAATCCAGATAAACGAAATGTTAAAACCAAAAAAGCTGAATAAGACAGTGAAAGAACATTTTTATGTTCTTATAGATGACTGCTGACCACCCCCACGGCCAGATGGCCAGCGCTGATTAAGACGCGAGTAGCCAGGATGAGTAGGTTTTCTCAGTGATGTGGCATCTCCTTGGCAGTGATGTCTCACTGATCATACAAACATCCAAGCGGTTGGATCAAATACATTTGAAGAAGATAAAAGACTTGTGTGAATTGTCCTATAATGCCAAAAACGTTTGGGCGAATACACAGCAGTATTGGAAAAGAGTTCTGGCCCCTGATTTTTTATTAAATAGGCATGCAAGGGTTTTAATGACTATGAAAAAAAATGCATCTACAGAAAGTATGACTGTTATCATCTTTTTGAATGTTGAAAATATATTATTATTTCTATCAGCACAATAATTATTATGTTATTTAGATATGCAAGACTCACCCCATATTGCCATGAACATTGCAAACAGCACTGTGCCGTTATTATCAAACAGCAAGCTCACCTGTAGGCAAACCAGATCAGCAGTGAGCATAAACAGACAAGCACAACAATCAGCTGCCTGCTGTTAATACACTGATTGTACCTTGGCGTAAGTGCAGGTGTCGGAGAGCTGCCACACATTGCAGCTCTTGTCACAAAGGGGACACATGACTATGTCTGCCTCGCAAACCTCCTTTCTACAACACAGGAAGCACTTTATTTATTACAGTGTACAAACTGTAGATGGGTCTGAGATACTGTGGAGTTGTGGATGAACTTACATGAGGGGGGAGCTGTTGAAGAAGGCAAGGCCATAAAGGAAGACTATGACCCCAATGAGAGCGGGCGGGATAAGTAGAAATGTGTACCAGCCCAACCACAAGTAGTACAAGGCCACCTTCTCCCCAAAGTAGTTCCTGATATGAGAGCACACGCACGAAAAAAAAAAAATATATATATATATTGTATATGACGATACAGTGACAATCAATTTCTTACATATTTTGGGTGATACACTTTAATTAAAGTGCTCTGTATGGTTTCTGAATATGCTGCCAAGCTATACTTTTTCAATGCTGTTTAAGGATATATTTAAGAATAGTATTACAAACTAAAACATTTTTTAAAAGTATATTGTATAAAATCTGTACAAAACTGACTTTCATCTAGTAACATATAAAATAATGTTTATGAATATAGCATTCATTAATGATACATTTTACACCATAGAGTCTCATACTTTGTTGCTTGTTGTTTTAAACAATTATAATTATAAGGACAACAAGTACTCGACTGGTACTTGACAGATTGTAGAGTGATGGCGTAAAGTGCATTTTGTTACTACAGGCTGATAAGCCTGTTGTGGGCGCTACAATAAAAGAGCAGCTAGCATGAAGGTGACATGATGTTTAAACATATCCAATATTTTTTTTACTCAAAAGTGTTTACATTACATTCTGCTCTTTTATTGACACTTGCTACTTTATACAAGTGAATCTAAAGACAAAAACAACTCTAATCTGTACCAGCATTAAATACATTATTTCCACCAATGAGCCTAAAAAGTGGCTGCATCATGCGTGGGGGGTGACATGTTGTCTTGTTAATGCTTGAACCTACTTGACAGTGGGATGACATGGAAAACAATAATATGCTTCAATAACTGCAACTGTAAAAAAAGCAGAGTAATGAATAGGCTGTTGTGTTGCAGTCCAAACCTGACAGCATTTATGGGTTGCCCTTGGAGACAGGCTGTCCATCGTGCCCAGCTCTCCTTCAGCTCTCTCTGTTTTTTTTTCTGAAAGCAGAAGCACAAGAAAAAGGAAAATCAAGAGAAATCATCGACATGAGAAGATCTTCGTATATACTGTGTAACACAGCAGACAGTCGAGCTGAACACGGAAGCTTACAATGTGAAATAAAACCAAGTGGCAAATTTTACAGAAAAAAATCAAAATATTCTAAATAAATGCTATCTCATATTTCAAATAAGCTGTGGAAATTGCTTTACATTTTAATTTCCTGGACATTTATTTTTGTGTAAATGACTTCACCTGCCATGGTGTTACTAAGTAAACAGAGGGACACACATGTACATGCTTCTGTGTGTACATACTGTATGTATCACTGTATGTTCACACATATGTGCACTCACTCCCAGCATTGAATGACTCACCGCATTAATTTGCACACTCCATAGCGTCTTTGTGAACCAGTACTTTTTTTGGCAGCAATGTATTGTTTTGTAAGGCTTCTGCCAAGTTTCGCTTCACAATTTCAGAAGCTCGAAAGAAAAGCAAAACACATTTGCGGTCTGAAGTAACAAAGAGATTTATCAGCGGATAACAGGGTCACTATCTTTTAGCGCAGGGGTGTGTGGCTCCTGTTTTCATTCTGTGAGGCCGGAGTCGACTGTTTACCCACTAGTTTCTCTCCAAGTCCTGTTAATAACTCAGGTGAGATACGGTGACAATACTTCAACCTGTGATAGATGGTGATAAATGGTAGATGCTGTACAAGGAAAAGGTTTATTACTGTGTGCTTTTACCTCGTGCAAGCAGAACCTTGCCTCAAAAACCTTCATCTTCATGAGATCACGCAAACTCTCTGCAAAGAATATAAAGAGAGATTAGGTCAGGTTACCTGAGGAGGATCAAGATTGTAAACGCTGTAAGTCTCTCTCACCTCCTGAATGGATGGGGGTGTGATTCAAAATGAAGTGGACGATTCTTATCCTGAAACAAAGGCAGGTACTAGTAAGAAACACTGAACTTGCTGCCACAGAGGGCAAAAACATCACTATCCCTTTAGTAGTTAGAAAGAGTAGCTGAGCTTAGAGATCATTTAGAACACTGCATCAAAACAAATCTAAACATCACATATCTATAAAATAGGTCTTTAGGAAGAGCAATGACATGTGCATGAGTAATAATTATAGATGCAGCGGATTTACCTGGTGCTGAGCGGCACAATGTTCTGATCTGAGCTCCAGTTACAGGCATCAGACACTTTGAGCAGATACCTGTACTTCTCAAAGATTTCTTTTGGCGCTTGAATCCCGTAGAAGACGAGATCATCATCGATAATTTTCTGACAAAAACAGAAAGAGGCGAAGTGCGTGAAAGCATCATGACTGTGAAAGAAAACCCTTTGTCGAATCAAAGACTTACTGTGACTTTAATGTTCTTTTTCTTCAGCTCTTCGATGTACTCAGTTTGCTTCTTGAAAAGCTCCCTCTCCTGCTTATCGATCGTTTTGGCTACCAGGACGTAGTCATACGATAGTGGGGTGTGCTGTGTGACAAAAATCAACATGTCAAACAAAGTCAGACTCTGAGACATCGTGTGGATCGATCTTACTCTGTGATCTGAGCTGACTGGGACCAGTCAGCATGTTGTTAAAGGGGACACAACAAAATCTCACCACAGGAGGAATAGATGTCTGTTCATTGCCGTTCTCTCTCACCACTCCGATTAATTCCAGAAGCTCAATACTGGGCTACACGACAAAATATTGACAAACCACACAAGAAGTCATTTAGACAATTAAAGCAAACATCATGGCAGAATGATTCGGTTTCTAAAGAGACATAAAAGACATGAATTCATAACATTGTGGTTTTACTCCTGAGGGATCATTTGGTTTCACCCTCCCACTGGCATGTACAAATAAGCATGCAAAAATGTGCAGGAAGATCACGATCTATAAAAGAATCCTGTCAAACTGTGACGTGGGGGTGTGTCAGTGAATGCCACTGTGCTGAGAAAAGCCTGTGGTGCTCCTGACTCACCGTGGAGGACTGTCGCCGGAGAGGGTTGATCTCACCTGACTGAGCAGAGTGGCATGTATGTAGATGTGCTCTGTCTCTCTCTCTCTCTCCCTCCGTCATGCCAGCCCGGGCTGTTCACTTTACAGGACAGCCTACATACACTTAAGTCTAATATGTGGGGCCAACACACACACAGAAGGTGTGGCACTCCTCGAGACACAATCTGAGCTTTATGATTACAAAAGAAAAGAGATCCCATTCAATCCTGATTCAGATTAAAAACCCCTCATTTGTGTCAGGCTGGCTCTCTTTAAGCTCTGCTCGGTCTGACAGGTGCAAACTGTGGCAATCACGTTAAAGACAGCAGGCCTTAGGCGACAAAACAGAGGCTCTTAGTGTGATCCGGCCTCAGATCAGCCCCTCTCGGTGTCGATGTGTGTCAGTAATGAGGAGGATCACCTACCTGCCTCCTGTGGCCGGGCATGACGAAGAGGAGCTGGATGCAGATGCAGGCTTCCCCGGATAGGGAATAAAAAAAATAAGTCGACGACGAAGCCCCAGTCACCATTCAGTGATCCCTCAGCCTGTCGGACAGCTCACCGATGTGCTGTTTCAAAAAAAAAAGAAAGAGATGACATGACATGAGAGCTCTCGAGGAGGTAATTTCCGCACTTCCTCCAGAGACAAACGTGTTGTTGGATCACAAGCTGAGGAATGTAAAAAAGCGACTCTACCTGTTGCTGGTGTGACAGCATTTATCACAGTGGCATCCACCTTCTTTTTCTTTTTTTTAAATCCTCACTTCAGTCTGGATTCAGGCGCTGCGGTGAAGCAAACGCAGCAGCTAATATATATATAAAAACAATCAGGGTCTGCTCTGGTGTTTCAGGAGCTGCAGACAAAGAGAGACTGTTGCTCGATGTGCCTCAGGTGCACTGGAATGGCAGTGTGTGTTTTTTTTTCGCCTCCTCCTCGCTGAAGGTAAATGACGATCATCCGCCGCTAGATGGAGCCAAACACAGCAGGTTGAGCTGGGGCCTGCTCACAACCAGCCGATTCATCCCACATACACACACACACACACACACAAACAAGCAAGCTCTGACATTTGTTAGGGGAAGAAAAACAAAACACATCAACGATTCCACAGCTTGAGTCACGAAATGATCATTTAAACGCGAGCTGAGGGCCCTGATGGAGGAGGCTCATTGAAATTCACTGCAGAGTAAAGCTGTGAGGCACCGAGTGACCCAAACACTAAAATACACTACAGGAGGAAAATAAAGCCAATTCTCTGTCCATGACAAAAGCTACATTCATTATAAATGTTGTTGTAATTCATTCTTTATGCCAATGGAGCTGACATTGGTTTCAGTTTCTAATAACCCACCACAAGCTACATGAATACAGTTATATACAATTATTGTACGTTCAAGTTAAACTCACCTCAGTCTGTGTTCTCTAGTGGGAGCTTCATTCATTTGATATGTAAAAAATGTAAATCTTATTCCTTTAAGAAGACTGCACTGGGTCACAGCAGCTGTCCAAGTTGCTGTTTCAACAGTTTTTCTTCCAGGTTTCCTCTTTTGACATCAGACAAGTCCACACATTTACAGGAAGCACCAAAACAAAAGTCATTAAAACAATAAAACAGCTTTGTGAAGGAAATTACATTTACTTACTTTAATACTGAGATATTTTACAAATTCACATATTTTTACTCATGTACAATTCTGAGGGCAGGCTGCCTATTTTAAATGTTCATTTTACACATTACAGTTCACAGAGAAATACTGTACCTTTTAAAATATTGTACCTTTGAGCTATATAAGTAGTATAGTCGGCTATTATATAATTATTTTTGCCAACATGATGCAGTATATAAACTACACAGCACAATGTTAAAGTATTAAACTTCACCTCACCTGCTACATTAAAATGCTGCCTAACCACATAAATAGTAATAATACAGTAAATGTTTTATGTAGCTACATAAGTATATTTTATTTATAGTGACTGTCAGGACTGTTTCTACTCAGACTGTTTTTTGCATGAGGATCTTTCTGTTTAAACACAGCTGCTTATTTCCATATCCATGATTTTTTAAATCAGAATGTGCTTTAAATGACTGATCCCTTTTTACAGTAGTTAGTCTATGTCTTTTTCAAATATCCCACATGTGATTCTCACTGTGGTCCTATTTCTGTCTCCCATCCTCTCTGACAAACTAACTCGTCGAATGGGTGGCCCTCCATGCCTTGTTATTAAAGATGACTTTCACCATTAGTCTTGGAAACCTTGTACGGCAGTGCACACCCAAGAAGACCCACATGTCGAGACGGAGAGGTGGTGTCAGGCAGCAGAAAAAAAGCGGCCGCGAAAATGAGCGGCTGTATTTCTGTACCCGGCCACACCCCACAAAGGAGGATAACATAATTACACCAGCGCAGGGCCGTGCAAACCACTTGAAGGGCAACAGAGGGGGCCACTGCTGCTAAATTTGCCCAGAGTGGAAGTGCAGGGTGGAGAGGTGGCTGGGAGGGGCAGGGGAACTGCTGATAGACCCTTTCCTGAGCTCCCTGTCACAGAGGAAACAGGCATATACAGATGTGTGAATGACTGGGATGGGAAACCAAACATCACACTGCTTTAAACTAAACAAAATACCAAAGTAAACATCCCAGCTCACTGTGGAGTAAACAGTGTGAGGCCTCCAAAGGGCTCCTCAGCATACGATTGAGCGTCTCATGGGTCTCTATTTTACTGATGACTTTTGACAATTATAGCCTCAAATAATCACCCAGCACTCAGTTTCCAATTATAATGGGCACAGCTGTTTCTCTTTAGCTGTCAGCATCTTTTCAGGGGGGAGATTTTTGTGGGATTCCTGATATGAAACAACTCTGGGCAGACAAGAGTTAACCAGCTCATGTGGTTGTTTGTGACGCAGTTCCTTGATGCTGTCAACTGAACATTTTGCCAAACAAATTGAATACATTGCTAGTCAAATGCATTATCTAAGGGACCATAGAGAAAAGACTGCGTGGATGTTATCACGCAGTCTAGTACCACACACATTTTGTTTCACTTCCCAATTTTCAACCAGTGTTACAGATGAAACTCCTACTATCAGTATATAAACCAGAATGCTTAGGTTTGAATACTTTAGTCTGTTTATTTAGTCTTTTTTAAATGAACTAATTGTTATACAAAGCCAATGCTGATGGTATTGATGTATATATGAAATTATATGCTAATGAAAACTAATAATAACTGTATTCCTTTGGTTTTCTGAAGAGCCAGACTATATACAGTACACACACACACACACACCAAACATCCAAACTCATACCTGAGTGTGTTCATCCATTACCTGTATACACAATAGATCATTAAAGTGTCGTTGGATTGAGGTGTCTGAACTCTACTCTCTGATCCCACTCAGAAGCCATGAGGAGCTATGACTGATCTGTCACATTTTGTCCACGTTTCATGACATCTTTAAACTTTATTGACATGTCATCACTTGTCAATAAAGTGATGACGTCTCAATCAAGAGAATACTCTGATTGGTTGACAGGTTTTACGTCTCACGTTCTTGAACTCTTAAATTGCTAGTGACCATGACAACGACACTTCGAACTGTCCTCTGCTAAAAAATAAACCGAGGTAAACTGACTTGAAACTAACGAAAAAAAAAATTTAGATCCGAACTAGATATATATGCTCGCTTTTCTTTCTTGCTTGACAGAATACACAAGTGCAAACATACACTCCCAGTCTTAATGAAGTCCGTGGAGGGCAGCTCCAGCCGGCCCGTTAGCTAGCGTTAGCTTGTACGTCGACAACTCCATGGTACATGTGCAGGTAAGTATCACATACATGGCTAAACTGTAGTTGACATGTGGGCGCTGTTGTCTGCTCCGCCCTGAAGAAACAGACAGCCAGGCAAGCTCAAACTATTGGTTTGTGCTGTAGAGCCACTCCTCCCCCCTCACCACCCACCTCATGGCCCTCCCCCCGCCGTGAAGTGATGCAGTAGTTCGCGGTCAGTGGGCGAAGGAGGGCAGCCTGGCAGGAGTACTGGTGAGTTCAACCGAGGTGTCTCTGAGCAGGACTCCCGGTGTTTAGGCGTGGGGAGGCGGCACACAGAGGTCCGGGGACGTCTTGGTGTACATGAGGACCGACCAGCGCGGCCCGGTGAACGCGAGAGACTCGACATGCACCGAATAACGGGGAGGACGGGAGGGGACAGTCTGATTGAGATGAGCCCTACAGACTCTATCAACGGTGAGTTGCTATAAAGAGCCTCTCCATTCAAAATGTTGCTACGTGGTTAATGTGTTGCTGCTCATTAGTGTGGGGCTGTCATCCTACTGGGAAATTCATTAAGTCAGTGGATATTCCCCAGTCTGTTAGGCTTTTACAATAAGAACAAGAAAGAGGAATATGCTAAAGTTTCAAACAAAAAGTACGTTTACGAACATTATGATGGAGGTATATTGTGTACATAGCTTACAGGAACAGAAACTTTCCAACAAAACCAACGTAACTGTAACATTTTTCGTTTTAAAGTCAGGCTATTTATCTTCATATTCATCTCTTTGTATATGTTGGCATGCCTGGGACAATAACAGTCACATATACACAGAATATTTAAAAGTTGATAAAGAAAAAAAAAACATGCACGCCAATTTTAAAATGTACCACCCTGCTCATTTCCCCTTTAACGCCATATGCCATAACCCGCTCATGGTTTGTCTTTCCATGAGAGCAGCTGTGACTTACAGCCAGCCTAACTCTGACAGCTGGCCTGCTTACTGGAAACACTCGGTCACTTACAGGCAGCCACTTAACCCACCAGCACAAACCCCAGATCCCTCACTGCTTTACCCTGGGCATGAATTTTACACACTTTGATTGAGGACTGTGTTTTTAGCCATTTATGGTGTTGCTTGAATGGGGGATGAATCACCCTGGAGGCTCTCAACCGAACCATATCTGTGTGAACTGATGTGAAAGTGTTGTATTTCATCTGCAGGATAGAGAGACTCACATTGTAGCTGAAACTGAGGTGTGAGTGATCACTACAGGATCATGAACTATAGTTACTGTTACCCTGGCGTTGGGTGTTTATGGTGTGTTGAGATAACAGTGGAAGCAAATCACATTCGCAGCTCCACACCACTAAATCACAGTCACTCTCCAAATCCAGATTATATTAACACAGAGGTACACTGACTCTACTGTGATGAGTCCAAATGGAAAACAGTCTCTTTTTACCCACCAGGAATCATCAGAAGTAACTATATTCTACTGTTTTTCCATTGTGTGATGGAGGGACAGCAACATGAATTGTTAGTTTGTAAAATTGCACTCAAAAATCCTCAATGTTACCATTACATGCCCCCAGACTGGTAGCATTTCCAGAGAACACATTCAGAGTTGAAACAATTGAAAAACATATAATTGGAAAATCTCTAAATGTCATTTTAGGTTAAATCCAAATCCTGTGTGCTGACACAAGTCCAAACATGCGGATAGCCGAAAGTCTCACAGTTTGCCTACAAACTCTCTGTGCACTGTGTTTAAATACATATTCAAACCACATGGAACATACTGTAGTTACAGATTTCCAAACTATTTGTGGTTTATGGTTTGACCAGGCAGACTCAGACTAGCTTGGATTGTTGCTTATTGTCGTACCAGTGCTTACCTAACTGTAAATATTGGTAAAATTCATGTAACATTGCCTTGATATCTGTCCCTGACTGTCAAAGCAGGTGTAAGTGTACAGCAGAAACTCAAACAAGCCATCCCACGTCCTTCAATGTGGCAGCAGAAATACTGAAAATACTGAAAAAAAGTATTAAAAACTAAGCAGTGGTATCTCTGGTATTTCAAGAAAGCAGCTGTATTTGTTGTTTCATTAAGAATTCATCATTTGGTATCAGTTTAGCTGTGTGGTAAAATAACTAATAATAGATGGATACATGAGGGGTTCTCTCTTGAGTCTGTTGGGTTGCAATGGTAATAAAAAAAAAAGAAACAGAAGCAGCCTTGTGGTATTTCCTCTGTGATCAGCTGCTCTCTCTTGAACAAAGCCTTATCTGTGGAGACTTCTGAGCTAGGTGGGAAAAGACTCTTGGCGCAGCACAGCGGCTAATACTGAGAGCTTCATCCAACTGTGCAAAAATATGCTCAGCTGTGTGAGAGCCACCGTCATAGGTTGTGAACAAATTGTAGCCTGGAACAAATGACAGCAGTTCAAATTAAAGCCAGTATCATAACTGTTTTTTTTAAGGAAGATGAAACAAGAAGTGGGCTCTAATGTTATTAACTGCTATAAAACTCTATCATAAAAGGTTAGCTGTGTGGTTTATCTTTAAGTTCAAATCCTCTGTTAACTATCCTGTATAGGATTCTTCAAGAGGTGACTGCAATCTCCTCTAAACTTTCATGTTCAGCTGCAACAATGCAGCAAGCTTGACTTTTATACTCTAAGTACAATGACATTTTGTTGAGCCCAGAGATTAGTCATTTCAGTAAAGCCTTGGTCAAAAACAGTTATTAAGTCCAGCAAAATAGAAACCAAAGGTTTGCAATGGGACAATCTGCATCACATGTGCTGTATTTCAGTTCTGAAGTATGTTTTTTTTATGATGAGTGTCATTCATTTCAGTTTGGAACTACTAACTTATACTTTTTTGACATGGGGTGTAATAGCGTAGAGACAGAGAAGTTAACATATTACAAGTTTTGAGTCCATGTTTCAGGTCTGTGTAAGCACATTTTCTGTGTTGAGTCCAGACTAAATATAACCTTGGAGAGACCATCAATTAGGATGGTTGCATTTCTATTTAAAAACACAGACACAGAGGCTGAAACCTTCTTTTGCTTATTTTTTTTTTCGGCGATAGTGGTGCCAAGAGGATTTGATGCTTATTCTGCTTTTACATGTGCCCTGCAATTTGTTTATGTAAATCTTTTTTTTCCCAGAATGTACTCTTGAAGTCTTTGAATGCATTTGCCAGGCAATGGAGGGCAGGTGAACATGGAAATCATGGTGGAAGTCGTGTTTCATCACGCAGGCAGCTTTCACTTTCAGTTACGTTGAGGGGGTTTACCAGACTTCAGAGTCTTCTCTCCTGGAGTCACTCCTGTAGTGGCAGATTTGCAGCGTAGCAACATGGCTGTGTGCTCTGTCACAGTGATCCCGTTAAGTCACGCTGTCTGGCCTGTGGGAGTGCTGCCGCAAAATTCTGTTCAAATTTAGACCACAACACTGGCTGTCGGTCAGTGCTCTGCTCTGAACTCAGGCAGCTGTTCCTTAACTTTACTGCTCGAAACCTACATCTCACTGTGCTGCTTGTTATTATTGTTTTAGAGTGGTTAGAGCCTACTGATTTGTTGTTCCTTATGTTACTCTCTTGCAGATGATCTAAATGGCTACAATCAGCATGCCTCATCCAGCTCAGGATCCCTCCAGCAGGGACAATCAGCGGTAAACACCAAACTCACTCAGGCTTACATTCACTCAGCAACTTTCTATATTTACATTTACTTTTGTGAAGCAGCCTCTTTTGTGTGGTTTGTGGACAAATTTCAAGTAATTAGTTCACAACATCCCATTTCTTTTTATATATATGTGTCGCAGTATAGTTCGTATTTTCTTTGACTTTGTAAAGGATCATTAAATATGTATGTTAATGTTCAGCTTTCCAAGATAGATGCACAAGAGGTTTTCATATCTTCACCTGAAGCTTACTCTTCCTGTAAACACAATAGCAGGAAGTACATTGTGTACAAGCAAAATTTTGTTTTCCGTCCTACTCTCTTTTTTTGTAATTAATCTCCCACTAGTTTACAGCAACAACATGTAGCACGAGGGGGTTTTTCTTTTGAATTTTGGTAGAGCCAGAAATTAACCCACTGAACAGCTGTCTTTGTTAATACCTGTTGTTGTTTATTTCAGCCTAATCTTGTTTTGTTAACACTTTGGGCTGCATCTTTGCTTGAATGGTGTTATACAAATGAAGTTATTATTATCATTGTTATAAAATAAATATAAAATAGACATATAATATATATCAAGAAAATGTCTTCAGCATCAAATTGCTCAGTGGGAATAGTCTCATTTTTAAGATTGCATCATATTTGACAATCCAGTCTTAATAGTTTACAGTCTGCAAATGTAGTGAGAGAGTCAGAGATAACCTCTTATGTTCCTGTCTGTTCTCCCCCCTTCACACTACACTTAAAGGCTCCTATAACACCTCATGTTTGTATAGAGACTTGTGAGTCTCCCAGCGGCAGCCTGGCCTCCCTGGCCTGCTCTGACCACAGCGACAGTCCACAGCTTGGGGCTCAGACCTTAGAGCAAATCGATTCTTTGACTGGGGTAAGACACCAGTCGAGGACACAGATGCATGCAGCTGTGCAAGTGTCAGTGCTGTGTGTAACCTCACATCATCTCCAAACTCAAACCTGTAACTCTGTAAGACCTGACTTTGTCCATGCCTAACTTTAAACATGAATTGCTTTTCTGTGTGTATTTTACGCAGTGTTTTGGGACTTGTATCTGTAATGATGTGTAAACATACTTCAAGTTACTTTATGTGTGAAGTGTCTGACATTCTGATGCGTTTTGATTGCCTATCTAAGGTTGCTGCTACAGTTTGAGCTGAATATTGAATAGTATATTGAATTTGTTGTGTTGTTAGGCTTTCCCTCACTATCCACTCGATTCCTCCACAGCTGTCGAGAAAGCGGGCACTATTCCTGAAGTTTCGTTCCAGGGTATGGCATGGTAAAACAGGCTTGTGATGTGATGCAACTTCATGCATATGTCCGCCAGCCAGCCAGCCTCTATTTCCTTCTTATGAAATGTCTGCTCAGTGTTCAGTTTCTCCACCGACATTAGATATCCAGAGAATAAAGCTTGAGCATCAGAAATCAATACACATTTATTGGTAGAGAGCTGGTGTTGGCTTCTGGAGTGCATGTTGTTTTTCTGCAGAGAGTAATGGAAACACACTGGCATGAGCTATGTGTTGTTGCATTATGAGCGTTCATTAAAAATGGAAAAGGCCCTTTCACTTGCTTTGTTCTCACCTGTGATCATCGTCTGCTTCAATGAAGAGAGAGCAACAACCTGGTGGTGTTACAGCATAATTAGAAAGTGCACACATGTACATGCAGAGTTGCACACACTGTATACTGTATTTGCCAACCTCTTTTTGTATGTGCGCGTTATGTCTGTGTGTGTGTGTGTGTTTTTATGTGTACTTCAAGTGTATACAGTCTATACTGTAATCATGACCCAGCCCTGTGCTCATGACAGGACAACTTTGCTGTGGCTAACCATATAATGTACTGTAGGTTTCGTCTTTTGAATGTGGTCTTCCTTAAACAGCGTCTATCCCTTTTAATGAGAAGTGGAATCTTTTTTAACAGTGGCTTATCTTTAGGCTAAAAAACTGGACTTAGCTTTTGTAATCTGACTCCCTTCAATTGAAGGATACGATTTAGAGTGCAGGATCACATCAAGAAGTTTTGGTAGGAAGACAGCCGTAAATCTGTAAATTGCGTTTATAATGAATAATGGAAACGAAAACTGGAGAGCCCTCCACCTACAACAAGACGTTTGTGCTGTATACGGTGTTTCTGCAGTGTTTTCAGTCTTGCAGAGAGGTTTAAACGAGAGTTTCGGTTGATTTGGAGTATTCAGCTTTCTTTTTTTAGTCTTGCCTTGATTGTCTTGACTTTGTTTTAGAACTAATTTGAGGACTGCTGTGATTTATTGCTATATTTAATGATGGATTAAAATCCAAAGATATAGCCATTTAATGAATTTGGCTAACAACACAGATCTTCTTCTTTGCCCTTGGTAATGTAGAGAGGAAAAAAAGCAAAGAGAATTTTTTCTTTACCATTAGATTTTGTGGCACTTTTATTAGAGTTCGTCAGAGACAATATGATGATCTTTTTTAAATCAAAGAAGTTACTAATTTATGGAAGTTCTGCTCAAAACGCTTTTAGCCCCCAAAAGAAATACGTTGAGGTCATTTAAAAAAAAAAAAAAACCCTCCCTGAAACAAGTAGCCTATTTTTCTTGCACCATGTCCCACTTTTACCCTCCGTAAGTAAGATAAAAGACGTGCACCCAGTAACACCCAGTAGTTAGGGGTTAGCTGGCAAATGTATAGAACTCTGCGGCCAGGTCCCAGCAGATGCACCAATTCCATACAGCTGATATGTAATTACAGAAAATTAGAGAGTTTCTGCATTGATGTCCCAGTTAAAGAAAGCAACCACCCTGCCATGGTCAACATGGCAACTAGTCCGTGTGGCAATGCAGACCAGTGGTTAGAACGTATGCATAATTTGGAAAACCATAAAAAGGTTGAACATGTAGAAACAGATGTTTCTTTACGTCTTTACAGTAGACATACAGGGTTGTAGAGCTAAAAATAGCTGCCTCACTAACTATATTTGTGCAATATGAGGCGATTTATTGAGGCTTGATAGTATCCCATTTGCACTTTTTGTTGCACAGATTGTTTGGTTGATTCAGTTCAAACTGTCAACTCAGACAGTCAGTTTGCCCCAGCTATCAGTTTTCTGGAGTTCACTCTTATCAGAGCAAATTTCTGTATGTGGCCAGTGGATTTTTCTACTGAGGTTTTACTGGCTGAATGAAATATTTGACAACATTTTTAAGGGACTGCTTTGCTGATGGTCAGTGTTGTACAGTTCAGTGAAGTCACCTCCGGCCTGCATGATGCTGTGCTCTCATTACATTAGCTAGCTAGCTGCTAGCAGCTGTGCTATCCCCCTGTGCTGACGTCATCTCTAGGAGTCTCCTCCACTTCTCCCCCAGTACTCCTCCTCCTGTCTCTCTCCCTCTCCCTTTTCTGGATGTCTGGGCAAGTGAGGGCTTGCTGTGGGAGGTGAGTAGACTGGATGGAGCTCCTCTGGCCGGGGGATCAGTGGAGTGAGAGAGGCAGTGCTTTCAGGGCTGGACACTGCTCCCTGGAGAAAGGCAATTTTGCAGCCGGCCTTTCCACTGATGCATCATAACCATAAGGGAGTGGGCCATGGAGGTAAAGTGCTCTTCATTTCCTGCCTCCCCACACAGCACTGTGCTCATTGACAGAGCAAACTCTATCACTACAGCACAGTAGGTATAGATGTGGCTGAGCGTGGTGGTGGTTGAGTTTTTGTGATGCTAAATTTCTGTGCTCTCTGGATTGTCTGCAGTCCTGAGTAGGTAGCCACTGTAGTGATGTGAAGTGATGACAGAGGTTCATGCTACATGCTTATTTTTAGATTCTGAACAGCTGAAGCCGCACCAACAGCAAGCTGTCATGCTTTCCCTTCCTCCTGTAAAGCATTCCTGTGTGGTTCATTTCTTTTTAGCTGTGTAGCTGCGGAAGAGACAGCCACTGAAGGGCTAACATCTGCTGATACACGTGCTTGGAATGTGTTTAGTCACCAATACAGGTGTTTCCAGACTCACAGAAAAGCATAAGCATGTGAAGTACAGCGGTGTTGGCGTGTTAAATCCTCATATGGCTGCTGGATGTCACTGTGGTGTAGAGAATGGTTTTCATGGATCTGCAGTCCTTTCCACACATGATAACCTGAGCTTGTGTTTAACTCTTGTGTCCACAATCCAAAGGATTTTATATGTCTCATTCTGTAACACAACAAAGCCATTACTCTTCTTTGTCCAATAAATTCAGTCAAGGGGACATGGGCGACTTAATCATAGCAGAGCCCGACATTTAGCATGCTGTCTGTGTTTTGAGTGAAAATATGATCATCAGTACTGTCCTTGCTTTTGATAAACAGTCGAGTGTGATGTGGTGTGAAGGCCTTGTTCTTTGGCTTTTGCTTTCAAGCCACTGACGGGTAGATTGACTATCTGGTCTGCTGTGCTGAATGAATCCAAAGACTTTTTTAGCTGATACTGTGCCTGTGTGTGTGTGTGTGTGTGTGTGTGTGTGTGTGTGTGTGTGTGTGTGTGTGTGTGTGTGTGTGTATTTAAAGGCTGTGACCTCTGTTCTCTCTCATTATAGATTGACAAACATCAACAAAGTAAAGATTCTGTGTTCTTCCGTGATGGATTGCGCAGGATTGATTTTGTCCTGTCCTATGTTGATGATAGAGACGGTGAAAGAAAACAGGTAAGAAACAACTTCTAGCTACTAGTATAGTATATGTTTGTCAAACTGATGTTTTGTTTGTTGATATGTGTTTTTTGGTATTCCAAACTCAGAATAATATCAGGAAGTCCTAATAAGATCACACAGATTTACAGTTGATGTTATTTCCACGTCTTGATTCAAACAGTAACAATCATTTCTGACAGGATATCCTCAGTGCACAGTGTGTGTCAGCTGCATACCCTGAATGCCACAGCACTGATAAAGTTAGATAAACTGTTCTCAGTGTCTATCTGTAATCCTCTCAAGGAGTTTTCTTAGGAGGTCACTCACTTCTAGAGACAAACTTTCAACCCCCATTTTATTCTTTTGTAGATGAGCCTTCTGTACTGTTGTTGGCCACATCTTTTTGGGGGCTAATCTTTGTATCAGCTGTCTGAAAGACTTTTAATGTTTGATACTGAGCTGCTAGTCTTCACATCTGTGTGTTACCAGCCTCCGGAGTTTGTCGCAGTCGACTTATACCCACTGCCTCATCTGTGAGTCAACATTCGGGCCTGGTCAGGAACTTGCTCATTATTTCCACTGTTTGAGGAAGGGCAAACAGAAGGCCAGTTCCTGTGTTTTACCCGTATGGGTTATAAAGTGTGACCGTAAATCACAGCTCTAACAAGGAGGTGCTTTTGTTCGTCAATATGGACAATTCTTGTCATGTGCCCTTTTTTAAAAAGATATTAAACCTGGTTCTAAATATCTTGTGTCAATGTTCTGTGATAGTACAGCACTACTACAAGTAACTTTCACTACATGTTGGCACTCAGTGACTGCTACTGTTGGTTGTTTTGTATCACCTTTATAGCCAATAAACTGGCTGTGACTCCATGTTCATGTTGTATGTTTGTGTCTTGCCAGATGTGCACTCATGTTACACATTTCATGTCACATTGGCCTAATTAAAGTAATCTACTTCACAAATTTAACTTTTTTTTTACTTGTAATAATATCTGCAGTGTTAAACCTTGTTTCAGTTGTCTATTACAAGATTGGTTATGATGGTAACTTTGTCCTTCATATTAGTGTTTATTTCTGTACGTTTTAAATTCTAAAATAAAATTCATATGAAATGAATAAATAAATATCCAAATATGTGTTTTGTTTTCCTAAAGGAGAGGAGGAAGGTGTATGAGGCCAATCTGGAGAAAGTCGGCCTGGAGCTGGAAACAGAAGACAAACTGGTAAGGTCATCCAGTTGTTGATCTTATACTGTCTAATGTAAAAGTGAATGTAGAAGTTCACACAGACAGATATTGTGTTCTGGTATTTTTTGCTTTTTGCTATTGTAATTTTTTTGTGGTGAAATAATTAATTAGCACAAAAATGTCTTTGTGATACAACAAAGGCAAACAACTTTACTACTTTTTCTTTTGCTACTTACAATAGAGCAATGAATATTACATAAGACATGTAAAAAGCACTTTTACTGAACATTTTTTTAGTTGATGAGTGAGTAGCCCTACACTCATTTAACTGTCACTGTTATCAGGAGTCAGAGGATGGAAAGACTTATTTTGTGAAGATTCACGCTCCATGGGAAGTTTTGGCCACCTACGCAGATGTGCTGAAGATCAAGGTTCCCTTCAAGGCCAATGACATCCCAAATAACAGCGAGATGCCCATGAATTGGCTGTCCACGCCTTTTCGTCTCCCAGACCACATCATGCACCCTGAGCCAGACTATTTCACAGCCCCCTTTAAGAAGAGCAAGTCTGACTTCTTCCTTATCGATGACAAAGACACATTCTTCCCCCCTTCTACTCGCAACAGAATAGTAAGGATTCTTTGACCTGCCCTTTTTTATCTTGTTTGTGGCCTTGTGAAAAGTGAAAACATTCATGTGACTAATCTTTTTATAAATATTACCAAAGTGTGCTGCAGTTCAGTATGCAGGCTTACCAGATGTAAACTAAAATAACAAAGCTTCAGGTTTAGATGGCATTGTATAAGAATTTATTTTAATTGTCTATCATCTTAAATTGTCATCTCAAACAGCTATATAAATGTTTTTATTCATTCACATTATTATTGATTTTTATTATTCATTTCATTTTATTATTGTTTGTATTTTGTGTTTATGTATTTCTGTTTCCCTCTTTGCCCAGGTATACTACATCCTGTCCCGCTGTTCGTACATCAAGGATGAATGTGGAGAAAAAGACAAGAAGGGAATCAAGAGGTTGCTCAACAATGGCACATACACTGCTGCTTTCCCCCTGCATGACGTGAGTGTCTTTTGGGGAACTTTTGGCACTATTTTATCATTGGGAAAATTAATCTAATCTTTAGTGGAATGTGCACTCACTGTTTTCCAACAGTAACATCCTGTTTGAGGCAACGTTTGCCTGAAGGATTATAACTTTTCAATAACACAGAGAATCTGGTAGCTAACTATGTACTTCTTTGTGAATGCAGTGTAGATACTGGACAAGATCTAAGGATGCTAACTGCGAAAGTGAGAGATACAATCTCTACAAATACTGGGCCGGATTCTTCTGTTTCTTCAAGGAGCAGCCCCTCAATCTCATAAGGTAAGACTTCATAACAAAGCAGTCATTTCTCACTTCAGTCAACTTTAATGTGGTGGCAGAAGAATTTACAGCAAAAATATTGTTATTTTTCCTTTCAACAGGAAGTATTATGGGGAGAAGATTGGGATTTATTTTGCATGGCTGGGTTTCTACACTGAGATGCTGTTGTTTGCTGCAATAGTAGGAACAATTTGTTTCCTCTATGGATTTCTCACCTATGATGACAACCAGTGGAGGTGATTTATTCATTTATTTTTTATCAAGAACATGTGTTGTCTATATGTGCTGTTGTTGATCTTTTAGATGTGTAATTTTTATTACAGTTGTATTTGTTCTTTTTATTGAAAAAAAATCTAATTTCCTTGCAGTAAAGAAATATGCAGTGAGGAAATCGGCGGCAATATCGTCATGTGCCCCCTGTGTGACCAGAAATGTGGTTACTGGAAACTAAATACGACATGCAACTCCTCATGGGTAAGGCATCCTGACTTTTTATTCTTCATTGTGATTCATCTTCTGTCCACAATATGTGACATTTAAACAGTAATTTATTCTAAATCAACATCTTCTTCTTTCAGCAATCTCACCTGTTTGACAATGTGGGAACTGTGTTTTTTGCCATATTTATGGGGATATGGGGTGAGTAAAAATGTCTGCTCTCTTCATTTTGTATTTTCTAGCCAAATGTGCCACCTAGTGGCAGTTAAAGACCTGTTATGGCTCATGTAAAATCACTGTTAGTCATTATCTACTAGCCACTCAATTAAAAAATGATTTATAAAAATCTGCCTCTCAGATTCAGTAAAACTAGTATTCTACCAAGGTGCCTCCAGAATAACAGGTTTTATGCTCTGCAGTGACGCTATTTCTGGAGTTCTGGAAGAGGCGGCAGGCTCGCCTTGAGTACGAGTGGGATCTGGTCGACTTTGAGGAGGAACAACAGCAGCTGCAGCTTCGGCCAGAGTACGAGACCAAGTGCACCAACCACAAGCTGAACCGCATCACTCAGGTGTTTGTGTGCTCATGACATACTAATATACTGATCAAATGTGCAGCTCTAGGTCTGTGTAGCTTTCCTAGGCAGGTTAACTGTATGTTATAATTTACAGATTACAGTTTTAAGCACTATGTCATTCATTAGACCACTTCCAGGTCTAATGAACTGGTTGTAATGGACTCTTTGATTGACAAGATTATTACGTAAAAACGAGCATCTGTGTTTCAGGGAATCAGGAATAAATAGGTAGTGACTGTGAAAGACACAGATGTGTGAAATTAACAGAAGCAGGGTGCTGTAATTTGCCTTGACCACATCTAACCTGTCTTTAGGAACCGGAATGGGTTCTTGAAAGAACTACTACAGATCTAATGGGAAAATTGTTTCTGTGCTGGGCCACCGTGGTACTCTGGGTAAGGGTAGCACTTAACGTGGAATGCCAAATTGGTGAGGAAGAGGTTTCGGTGTGGTGGAGTTTGTGTGGATAACAGACATTTCTGGAAAGACTCAGAGGCACAAGTTTCCTTCTGTATCGCATTGCTGTTTGTCTGGTGGATCAGTATTGTGAAAGCATGGCTTCACCAGGGGACCGTTAGATGAAAGAATTGGACTTGGACTGAAAAGCCTACGCACAAAAAGAGATCTGATTGGGCGACCTAGCTTTACCTCACTTCTGAGGCCAATGGTGATTAAAGGAACCCAGCCTTCTTAGACCTGTCTTTTCAGGACATAACAAAGGGTGACTGACTCCTGTGTCCATGCTTTGCTTGCTTATGATTTAGGAAATGGAGCCATACTTACCAATAACAAGCAAGTGTGCACGCACATGTCTGTCTGGAGCCACCGTCCTGTTCTGGGTGAGCATTGGGTATCTTTGGTACGCTTGATGAATCTAAGCTGCTCTCATCCTCTACCTGTTCCTCCACCCTGAGTCTCTCTGTCTTTCCTGTTATACTGTTCATCATCACCAGTAATACGTGACCAGAGCCAGTATGTGTAAAACCTGTAAGAAATGGAGCTCTCATAAATCATTTGGTAGCTGAGACCTGGTCAGAACACTTATGAATGTTAATGCATGATTGTATGTTCTAATAATAATAAAATTATGTCATTCTCAGAAATATGACCTATTTAGGTTTATGGCTTTATACATACCAGCCCAGATTTTATTACTCCTGTGTACTCATGTTTATAAAAACCTGTAGCATGTGAGTGAGCTAATAAGAAGATAGGATGGGAGTCGGGGCATGCGTGCACACTTCAAGTTTGTCCTAACATCTATGTTGGCAATAATTCACTCTGCTTAATTCATGATTCTTTGTGTATTTTTGTGTTTGCATGACTAGCGTGTTGTTTTCACTGTACTTTTGTCCTGTGACTTGCCTTGTAGTTGTCTTTCATGTTGTCACTGTTGTCTCTGTCCCGAAGATCTCATTGATCATTGCCTGCATCATTGGGGTGATAGCGTACCGCCTGGCGGTGTACGCAGCCTTTGCCAGCATCATGAAGGACAGTCCCACCAACAACCTGCAGGTGGTCGGCCCCTTAATCACGCCACAGCTGGCCACTTCTGTCACCGCCTCCTGCATCAACTTTGTCATCATCATGATTCTCAACCTCATGTATGAGAAAGTGGCTGTTTGGATCACTGACATGGGTGAGGGTTAGAGATAGAGAGCGAATATAGATTATTCAATTTGTGTGTTTTATGTGTCTAATAATTATCTTAGAATGATCCCTGAACTTGTTGAAGTGTGACAATGTGTTCATTGTTGGCTTTATGAATTTAAAATCAATTGAATTACTTTTTACTATTTGGCAGAAATTCCCAAGACCCACCTAGAGTATGAGAACAAACTGACGGTGAAGATGTTCCTCTTCCAGTTTGTGAACTACTACTCCTCCTGCTTCTACGTGGCTTTCTTTAAGGGCAAGTTTGTCGGCTATCCTGGGAAATATACTTATATGTTTGGCAGCAAACTGAGGAATGAAGAGGTACATAGAGAAATAAAGCACTGTCCAAGCGCTGGCAACTTAACTTGAGACTGAATTTGAATTCATGGTTGTTTATTTCCCATCCCTCTTCTCTCTCAATCTCACTCCTTTCAGTGTGACCCCGGTGGCTGTTTGATTGAGTTGACCACCCAGCTGGTGATAGTGATGACCGGTAAACAGGTGTGGGGCAACATCCAGGAGGCTCTGGTCCCGTGAGTACTCAACCTGATCAACCATCTGAACCACAGTTCATCTGCAAAAAGAAAAAATACAGAGGAGTTGGACTTTTAAAGGCTTTGTAGCTGCAAAATATCTTTTTTGCCCAATTTGGTGTCAATGTTTAGAGTCAATTTGATTTTCGGCCCATAGGATGATTTAGAAAAGTCACAATGTTTAACCACTCATATGCAGGTGTGGAATTCAGATGTTTTACACAAGAATTTTTATATCTTCAAAGACAAAATAAGTAAGAGTTTAAAAGCAAGGCAGAAAGGTGCTCTTCATGTACATTAAGAAAATCATAGGTGTAAATAATAAAATTCAGTAAAATTTCAGCTGTTAAAATTTCTCTTATAAGTGGCTGGAAAATCAGTTTCCAGTTAAAACAAGGTATAGAAATGAACTTTGAATTTTACACTTGCCTTAGATGGAGAAGTTGTAGGCCATCCCTTTATAGCCAACAACTGAAGGTAAGTTATGGAGGCTCACAGCTCTCTACCGCCCCCTTGTGTCCTCCAGATGGCTGATGAACTGGTGGGGCAGCAGGAAGGCACGAAGCCACCCAGAGACTCTGTACAGCCGATGGGAGCAGGATCACGACCTTCAGGGATTTGGACAGCTGGGCCTCTTCTACGAGTACCTGGAAATGGGTAAACAATCAGTACATAATCAGTCCATTACACAGAGAGAAGAGAGAGATACATGCCTGAAAGCTAGGCTGCATTCAAGAGCTTTTTAGTCTAGAGTCTAGTTTCAATGAACACATGAACAGATGGATGGATGGATGGATGCAGTGTCCTCTCAGATTCTGTAGATGGTGCTATTTCCATCCAATTGTGTCTCACTAAACTCTCTCCCGCCTGTGTCCTAGTGGTCCAGTTTGGTTTCATCACACTGTTCGTTGCGTCCTTCCCACTGGCGCCCCTGTTGGCGCTCATCAACAACATCATTGAGGTGAGAGTTGACGCCTGGAAGCTCACAACGCAGTTCAGACGTCCCGTAGCAGCAAAAGCCCACAGCATCGGAGCCTGGCAGGAGATCCTCAATGGGATGGCCATTCTGTCTGTGGTCACAAATGTGAGTGCTGGACTACACCTGGTTTATATTTGTTCATAATTTACCCAGTTATGTCTCCAGATTTTCTTACACTGTTTTTTTCCCTGCATCCCAGGCGTTCATCGTGGCCTTCACCTCTGACATGATCCCTCGGCTGGTGTACATGTATGCCTATCAGCCAGAGGGTGAGAGGAATATGAAAGGCTACATAAACAACAGCCTGTCAGTGTTTAATATCTCTGAGTTCCATGTGGACAACAGGCCTGAGGAGGGAGAAAACCCGTTCTGGTTCAACAGCTCAATTACTACCTGCAGGTATGCAAGAATGTTTTTATAAGAAAGAGAAAAAGAGTTAGTGGTTTCATCTTCTCTGTTAATACACGACTGCGTTGGTAGATGAACTTAGATCCTTTTCTTAAAGAACAGACATGTAAAAACTCTCTGTTTCAAAAAGAGGTCTACTTTATTTGATCAGCAGCATCAAAGCATAAATATTTATTATGTAGAACACTAATACATACATGACACATATATCATAAAATATATCTATTATTTCTCATAGGTGCTGTAAACTGTTGGAGAACTTTGGGTTGAGAAGTTCAAAGCACATATGTTTCAACCCCAAAGTATTTTTTAAACTTTTACTTTAATTAGTTCTTTTGGGACTTGAAATAAATTCTTGTTTTGCACAACTTCACCCTGAGCAGGTGTAATGAGCCGCAATAGTTGAAAACACCGATGTGGGTTGGCACAGGGCCTTTCATTCCTAATAATGTGCTGTATTATTATAGAAGGCAGACTTGTATGTAAAATCAAAGTAACTAATAACTTATGGTTTTGAATAAATGCAGCTGAATGAAAAGTACGATATTTCCCATTGAAATGTGGCAGACCGGAAGCTCACAGCTGTACTTCACTGCAGCATTTAAGTGAATGTGCTGAGTTTGAGGTCACAGTGGTGTTAAACAATCCAGTTTAATCATTCTTCTGGACACGGCTGCAAGATTTTTCTTCTCTTTAGTCAAATCAATATTTAAGATCAGATTAATTGTTTTAATGCACTTCTACAGATTTCAATATTTAGTCTGCACCACAATACTAGGAAGTATTACCTCCATTTACCTTTTTACAATGGACTGGACAATGACGTTAGTCTGAAGAAGAAGAGCTTTCTTTTATTACCTTGATGAAATTCAATTGAATCTGATGTCTTTGTAGGTATCGTGACTACCGTTACCCTCCTGGCCACGAGAAGGCGTACACCCACACTATGCAGTTTTGGCATATTCTGGCTGCTAAGCTGGCCTTCATCATTATCATGGAGGTAAAACCAGGCCGCAGTGCTTTCACCAGCACCACCAACATTTATTGACCACTGGAACATGACAGCGCCTCATATTCTTACCTTGGGCAGTAGTCGATTGTTAGATAATAGTAGCCACCCTCTTCTCCCACACAAACATTTCTCAAATACAACACAAATACAAGCAGAGTTTTCTCTGCAGCTTTCAGTCTTGACGTAAAACTAACTGGTTGTGTTTTCTTTTTCCTCCACAGCATGTTGTGTTCCTCGTCAAGTTCTTCGTGGCCTGGATGATCCCTGATATTCCCTCTGAAGTGAGGGCTCGGGTGAAGCGAGAACGCTACCTGGTCCAGGAGTATCTCCATAACTATGAAGTGGAGAAGCTGAAACTGCAGCTCAGCCAAAATGGCCACAATGAGTGCACCTGTGCGCCCATGATCTATCCGTCTTTATCCAAACAAGATGTGCTGTCTGATTGTCTGTAGCACAGCGAGCTGCTGGTCAGTCAGCTGGACATGATGGGACATGGTGACGTAGAATACCCTGCTTGTGTATAATGATACTGACCATCACATTGCTGTAATGTACACACACACATACACACACAAAAACTTTTATTAAATGAGTGGGGGTTTCCTCAATCCACAGCCATACCCTCTTCCACTAATCTGCTAGCGGACGTGCACAGAGGTGACATACCGCATCTCCATGCATGCTGAAACCTGAGACACATGAAGATAAACCTCATATTTACAGCTTCTCTCTCCCCATGTTGTAATCTTTGTGCTAAGGATAATCGAAATTGCTGTAAGAGAAGACAGAGAAATCATATACACTGTGTCAAAGACAGGCAAATAACACTTGTTTTATACCAGACTATTTATTTAAGTGCCACTACGAGTAACCAAAGATTGAATGCCTTAATATATCACTCACTTACTGGTTCTTTTGCCAGTAGAATAACAACTCGTATTACTGTAAACTGAGAGGTCGCTTATTTTGGGTTTGAGTAATTCCCTTGTTGTTATGTACAGCTGTATGAAGAGTTCCTGTCATTTACTGTAAGTTTATGTTCTACACAACTTGCTTTTGTTTTTACACTTATTGCAGCAAATTTGTGCGTTGTTTATTTGACAGTGTTGAGGACACACACTTTTACCAAACTGTTTTCTTCACTGCTTTTTGCTTTAATCTGACAACCTTTTTTCTCCAGGCCTAAATCTGACATGTGAAGTAGCTTATTTATGGTGACAAATCTGTGCAGCTGTTACTACTGTGAGTGAGGGCACATTTTGTCCTGCAATGGCCAGTTGTTGAGCAGCAGCAGCAGCAGCTGTTGCATGTTGACTGTTGACAGTGAGTCCTGTTCCTGGAGATGAGAAGCGAAAAAAAAAAGCCCAGAGAGAGTGAAGAGATCCCTTTTTAATGTGCCTCTGTTTACCAACATGTCGGAGCTAATGAAAGCCTGCCCCTACCTACTGAACTATGTTTGCTCCATTACACAAAGCACATCGGCCATCGCCTGATTCTTGTGCTTTCCTCACCTGTGTCTGTAGAGAGGGAAAGACACACACTCTTTCTTTCTTTTTTTGTGTTGCACAAAGCACTTAATGAAACCTGACTACCAAAACATAAACACGTCAGTCAGATTGTTCTCGTGACACTATGTACTATAATCAGTGTTTTGAAGCAGCGATGTGTGATAATCTTTGCTTGTTCAAAAGAAACTTGTAAGGAAAAGTTATATTGTAGGTAAAAATAAGATGCCTGTTCTGGATTTAATGTTTATATTGAGGTAGAAGTAACAAGAAGGAGAAAACTGTAGCTTTTTTGTTTGTTTTGAAACTATATAAAGGATTATACATTTATTAGGCTGCCTACATAGTAATATGTGAGAAGTATCTGTTGAAGTATTTTAGCTAACATAGCTGGCTGTGGCTACAAACTGGTCGTCCTCTAAAGCTGAGAGCAATGTTCCAGTTTCCCTTTATGTGCCCTGCACTCAGCTAAACTCATGCCTGTTGATGCCTTAATACATCTAATGCTTTTTTATTTCCTTGTACATCTCCTTTAAACTTGCTTCTTTTTTTCTTACATCTTCGTTTATTATGCTTAATGAAAATATTGTATCCTTAACTGTTACCAATGCCTGGAAAAAAACAGTTTACTATGTTAAGTATAAGTTACAAGTTTATTTGTCATTTTTTTGTAACTGTTCTGTATCCAAATGTGTATTGTAAAGGAAGAGTGGTCTCCAAAATAAAGTATCAGTTTAACTTTACTTGTTGTTGAGCGTGTTTGACTCTGGACAACCGACTCTCTCGCTGAGGACATGAAAGTTTCTGTTCATGTAACAGATGGCCAAGAGCTGAGCACTGATAACTATTCAGTGTTTGTTCACACTGGTGGGTGTGTTTTACACCAAAACATGTTGGCAGGGTTTGCACACACAGACACTGCTTTAACAAGGACATGGGCAACACTCAGGTGCAGGTAGGCTGGAAAGGTTCACTGTGATTTTAAACATTATCTTAGATTGTGTGGATTTCTGAGGGTATATATAAATAGATTTAGAGATGACTTTTAACTATACCGATTATGAGTATGTTTTTACAAACACCTGTAGTTATCCTTAATGTTTCTGTACTAAGGCCCAGATAGTTACTATCAACTGAACAAAGGGGGTATAAACTCTCTTGTAATGGATCTGCCTTGTATTTTCGACCCTGCAGCCTCCGGAGGAAGCTTTCTGCCACCTGGACACACACCAGGCTCTCCCGGTGGTGCAGCTCTACGTGATGCCGTCCTTCTTCCTGGCGGTGCTGATCCTGGGGCTGCCCCTCAACCTGCTCTCCCTCTGGGTCTTCTTCCACCGGCTGCGGCGCTGGACCCGCAGCTCGGTCTTCCTCTTCAACCTGACCCTGGCCGACACCTCGTGGCTGCTGGCCCTGCCTTTCCTCGTCAGCTACCACCTGGACCGCCTGTACTGGAGGCTGGGCCTGCCGCTCTGCATCGCCGTGCGGATGCTGTACCACAACTACTTCTACCTCAGCATCTTCTTCGTCACCTGCATCAGCGTGGACCGGTACCTGGCCATCGTGCACCCGCTGCGCTCGCTGGTGCTGCTGGGCCGGAGGCGGACCTGCCTGCTGTGCGTGGCGGTGTGGGGGGGCACCCTGCTCCTCAGCGTGCCCGTGGCCACCATGAGCCTGATCCAGACGTGCCCCGGGAGCAACCGCACCGTCTGCACCCTCTACATCCTGCTGAGCCACACCGAGGAGACCCTGCCCTTCTCCATCGCCTGCTCCATCATCGGCTTCCTCCTGCCTCTGCTCTCCATCTGCTACTGCGGCCTGCGCAGCCTGACGGAGCTGCGCCGGCGGCCGGACCCGCAGCGCAGGCGGCGGCGGCTCCAGCGGGTGCTGAGCGCGGCGCTGGTGCTCTTCGCGCTCTTCTACCTGCCCTACCACCTGAGTCGCAACGCGGCCATCGCGCTGCGGGCGGTGTACCCGGACAGCCCCGCCTCCTGGCAGCGGGCGGACCTGGCCTTCGCGCTGGAGATGTGCCTCTGCAGCCTGATCACCTGCGTCAACCCGCTCTTCAGCTGCTTCACAGGCCGCCAGTTCAGCCGGGAGCTGCACGGCGCGCTGTGCGCCGCGCTGCAGCTGCCCTCCAGGATCTCCAAGAGGACCCGGATGACTGTGAGGACGAGGCGGGGGCCCGTCTCACCTGCGCCCGCCACGCCCCAGTGAAAGTGGGTGTGTGGGACTTGTTGAAGCTGTATGTGTGTGTGTGTGTGTGTGTGTGTGTGTGTGTTTGATCAGTTGTGTTCTCTCACTGGTGGGCTCAGATAAACGCACCGTGTGTAACAACGCTTTCCAGTCTCCTTTAATCTCGCCTCATCTCTCGTCAGCTGAGTGTCTGCTGAACTTCCTCACACAACACAACACAACACTGCCTCTGCGTGGCTGCCTGCGCGCGGTGCCGGCTCCACGCGTAAAGAGCGCGTGGGCCTATTTCTTTCATACTTTGAATAAAAAAATATATTCATATTACAATCATCTGCTTATTCAAATCAGTGGAGACTGATACTTCTGAAAATGTGTGCCTGGAGTTTTATCAGTGTGTGAAAATGCGATCAAACTAAAACAAATAAATAGGGCGGATAGAGAGAGAGAGAGAGAGAGAGAGAGAGAAAGGGGGGGTTCACCGCTTTGTGCCATCTTGCGATTTATAATAAGTGGCCGGAGCTCATCCTGAAATAATTTGCTCCTCAGTCAGACAGGAGTGAGGGAGAGGAGAGAGGTTATGCAATTGTCAGCCGCGTCGCGGTGCAGTAATTGAATGAGGAGGCGCGGGGAGGGGCGCTGACAGGTGGAGGAGTCCGCGGTGCTCGATCCTTCCTCCTCACCTCACATCAGAACCGGGCTCCGCCAGCCAGCACCGGCGGAACATCCTCCGCTCTCTCCCTCCTCGAAAAGAAAAAGTTTCCTCTTTTATTTTGCTCTTTTTGTTCTCTTCTCCGCCGTGTTGCCGTTTTCTCATCGCGCGCTGGATCTTAAGATGGCACTGCACGGATTAACATTGCGCAAGGCAAAAGCGGACTTATTTGACTGCTGTTTTGTGACTGTGAAACCAGCCCCTTCAGACTGAGCGCGTCTCCTCTCTTTCTCCATTTTTCGTTTTCTTTTTTTGCCCCGGCTCATCTTTTCAGGACGTCAAGACGTTTTCTGCTTTAAGAAAAAAAAAAGAGAGAAACCTGATCGAGGCGCGTTATTTGGATTAATATCTCAACAATATGCTCATGAATGCGGCACTTCCTTTTGTTGTAGTATTATAGAATTTTTTTCTTTAAAAAAAAACAGAGAGAGAGAAATTGGATATGGAGCCAGGCAAGGAGAAAGCTTTCCCTGCCTCTAAAGAGGGGCTCAAACAACTCGCAGGAAAGGCCCTCGGGAGCCTGTACAGGTAAGGCGAAGAAATCCCCCCATTTCTGCATGTGCCATCGAAAATCACACAATCAGAGCTGCTGTGAGGAATTTCAAAGAATCCGCAAACAAACCCAGATCAGGTCAGCATCACGCACGAAGCGTGCATCCGCTTTAAATGTGCTTATTATGATGAATTCAGGAGGGGAAATCTCCCCTTTATGAGACGAATCACGGACAGGGTGCTGAAAGCTGAGACGTGTGGCCCGAATATTTAAGGATCAGATATTTCCCTGGAGGATGACCCCCCCCCCCTTTCCTCCTCTTCCCTCCTCCTCCACCACCACCAGCAGCTGTGGGTGTTTTTTTAATAATTAATGTAACAGAGCGAGTCGTGACACAAGGTCGGTGGATATCTATTACCATCGTATCCATCTGTATTAATTCAAGATCGATGGACTTCATATCAAGTGACCTCCTACATTCTTAACACTGTCACCAGGACCTCAATGAGATGTAGTTCAAATCTAAAGCTGGCCACTGACAGATGTTCAGTTTAAAAAAAAAAAAGCAGAGCAGAGCAGCAGGATGTAGGGGAGGGGAGCAGATTTCCCCACGTATAAAATGTCATTCATTTGAAAATTCTCACTGAAAATGCGGATCAAATGGCCTTCTGTTGAATATTAAGACGAAAAATAAAACGAATTTTAACACAAATCACCTGGAAACGCGGAGCCTATTATAAAAACGCGTTCAAGATGAGCCTTTGTGCAGACAGACATGGTTTTCGTTCATTTTTGGGCTCTCAAAATGCCTTTTAGCTGCTGAACTCGATTCCAGGCTGCAACACAGAAACGTGACTCATAGCTGTGCAAGAAAAAAAAATCATTTGGATTCCTTGAAGCTGATTCGGGCCTGTTGTTGCACCGGACGAGGCCTTCACATTTTAATGTTCAGTGTTTTTTTTTTTCCTAAATGAAGCTCAGATTTCTTTGTATAAATTTGAAGTGAAGCAGGGAGGCCAAACGCTGCATTCAGAGAGTCAGCTCAAACCGAAGAGAAAGGGCAAAATTAACTCCAAAGAACGAGCAGGCTGGTGTTGCTGCAATGCGGTATTAAGGTCATTTTCTCTTCTCCTGCCTCGTTTTTTCTCGCTTTCACAGGAACGAGAAGAATTTGAGCAAAAAAAGAAGTTTGATTAAAAGGAAGCAGACTTTAAGGGGCCTGAGCCACATTTATAAAAAAAAGGGGGGGGAATAAAGACATTGTCAGGGCCTGTCGTTAAAAGAGCAAAGAGTGAAGATGGATGCTGATTTATCAGGTAGTTTCAGCTGCACGAATACTCAGACACGAAGGAATAAATACCAACACTATGTTAACTACATGTGAGGGATTTTCTTTTTTAGGATTCTTATTTTCGCCCCTTAGAAAAAAATCAAATAAATCACATTTCCACCCTCTGACAGTTCTCTTTGTTGCTTCATTTAAAATAAACCCTGGATGTTTGATTTCAAAGTGTCGACATTGAATTTATATTTTAAAAAAAATTAAAAAAAAGGTGGAAAAAGAAAACGAGCATGTGATGGGCTTGTCGTGCAGGCGGATGGAGAAGCGGCAGCAGACAGGTGAGGCCATCGAGCTGACGGAGGACGGGAGACCCGCGGCGGAGCTCGAGCGGAAGGCGCCCCTCTGCGACTGCACGTGCTTCGGCCTCCCGCGCAGGTACATCATCGCCATGCTGAGCGGGATCGGCTTCTGCATCTCCTTCGGCATCCGGTGCAACCTGGGCGTGGCCATCGTCAGCATGGTCAACAACCACACCATCCATCAGGACGGCAAGATCATCATCAAAGAGGTGATCCGGCAGCACCTGGCCACGTGCTCGATGGGCTTTTTGGTGAAACACACCTGCAGAACCTCGTCTGAGTCTGAGGATACTTTTTTAAATTGCATTATAGTGAGCGAGGTAGCAAATAAATGCAGCTTCGTTTCATTTTTTTTTGCATTGCATTTCGCTAAAATGCTTTAATAAGTCGATTGATCACCTCGCACACACGCTGGTGTGTTGGAAAGGTGTTAAAACAACGAATAAAATATATTTGATCTATTCATCTATCTACGTTTTCCAATGACAGGATTTTTAAAAAAGCATTTCAGTAACATTTTTTAACAGATGTGTCACACTCGAAATGGTCACAAAAATGTAATAAAAAAAGAAAATTAAATGTTTCTTTATTTTTGTGTTTCTGAAAAGAAAGCGAAATTCAACTGGGACCCGGAGACCGTGGGGATGATTCATGGATCCTTCTTCTGGGGATACATAGTCACTCAGATTCCTGGAGGCTACATCTCCTCCAGACTGGCTGCAAACAGGTAATGTATTCAGAATCCTCACTCAAAACAAACTGCGAACAAAAAGAAAGAATGAGAAATATGTCCCAGGTATATGTGTGATTCTTTTTTAATTTATAATGCAATATTTGTGCTGGCCAGTGAGTGGATGAGGGGGGCCATGGTTTGAAAAAAGGGGCTCTGACCTTACAGCAGATAAACTGGGGATTTGGCTGATGCCCACCAGGCGTGCCTCCTCATGTTAATGAGCTCCCATGGGACCACCATGTCTAATCCTTTATGTTCACAAGGATGGCAACCACCTCAGCCAAAAGGAAAAAAAAAACAAAACAAAAAAACTGTGAAATAGGCTTCTAAGCTATATTGTGATCTTATAAAACACATTATTTCACAGAAACATGCTCATTCAGACACAATTAGACAAAAAGGAGCAACAAAGACAATACGAACTGTGAGAGAAAAACACTTTTTAACAACAGAACTGTAGAAATCCCTGTTAGAAAATCATGTGAACGTGACAGTGATACTACAGGAGTGCTTGTGCGTCAACATTAAACGATTTTTCATGAGGGAAATGGAGCCTAAATAAGATGCAAGATCCAAGTCAGCTGAGCCCACTGACGCCTTCTGCTGCAAACACCTCCTGTGCTCACTCTCCCTGGAAACTGAATAACTGCCTGTTTTTAATTTGTGTGTGTGTGTGGCATCCAATTAATGTTGATGTATGTGCTGTATAAGTGTTTATTCTTCCAATGTGTAGTAAAGAATCAAACTGTATAACATTGTATTTGCTATTTTATCAATTGTTGGATTATTTTATGTATTTCAGGTGCTCAAAATTGATCTATATGTGATGGCTATGTTATATCCTGACAAATAATCCTGTTATCCAGAGTTTTCGGGGCTGCCATTGTGCTGACGTCAACCCTGAACATGTTCATTCCCTCTGCTGCCCGGGTGCACTACGGATGTGTCATCTTTGTGAGGATATTACAAGGCCTGGTGGAGGTACTGATGCAGATCTCGACTTTTCTAAGACTCAGAAATGATGCCTCGGTCTCAGTCTAAAAGTTAAACTTGACCCCTTAATGGACACCATCTCGACATCCTGTATCTGATCATGTTTTTTTTTTTGTTTTCCAGAAATCCTCTGTTTGTACTGAACTACCTGGCTTTCTTTTTGATTAGCACTGCACAATGAAGCCCATTATGTGGAAATCCCATTCACTATACTGTATACAATTGTCAGATTAGTCCACAAGCAGCATAAAACCATGAATAGCTGGGTTCACATATGTTGGTTTAGCTGGCCAAAACAGCTCCATGTTCACATAGAAACACACACAACAAAAGAGATAAAAACCACAGGCGGCTCTGGCAATATAGCAGAGAGGGAAGGTTTTTAGAGACATGCTATTATCAGACTGAAGGTCATCCTCTTTTGTGATTTTGTTTCACTGCACACAGTCGTTTCAATAGCAGCTCACGGCCATTGAGAGGGAGAGCTGCCTGTGTTCAGCGCCCATCGACTTATTACTGCAAATTAAACATTAGCATTTCAGGGTGTCTCCCACTGCAAGGCCCAGCAATTTGTGTCTATCAATAGTTGATTGTATGCCACTTAGTGTGTAATGAAGATTTAATGGGAACAATTCTTTTTTTTTCATGAAGTGGGTAGTCAGCTTGAATTTGCACTGACTCACACCTAACCTATTAGTCAGTATTAGAAAGGTCAGCTGCGATGCCCATCAGTTTGTCTGTTATTAACTACGATTTGTCTTCCACGCCTTTGACAAACAAGAACAGACTGTCAATCAAGCAGATTACCTTTACCTGTAATTTCTATTGACTGAAAGTGGGAAAAGATGTAACATTCATTGAATCAAGGATTTTACTGGAAGATAGCCTCAAATTGATCATTAAAAAAAGCATGTTGAAGTTAATAGAGAATTATTCATATCTGTTCATATCATGACTGTGATATCATTTGTCGTTGTGCAGGGGGTGACTTATCCGGCCTGTCACGGGATCTGGAGTAAATGGGCTCCACCTCTGGAAAGAAGTCGTCTGGCAACCATCTCCTTCTGTGGTACAAAATCTACACACACAGTCTGTATGCTGTCTGCTGATTAGTGTCATATAGATTTTACCATCGTGTTACTTCAGAACACTCAACGGCAGGTTTCGAATGACAAAATGTTGCTCCTAAAATGTGTGTAAACATGCACTGAACACAGTCAGTACTAGACACCGTGACAAATGCAGCTCTCTGAATCAGCAGGCGGGATCAAATTCTGCACGGTCATAACTTTTGTCTCGTTCAGGATCCTACGCTGGCGCAGTGATAGCCATGCCTCTGGCTGGGATCCTGGTCCAGTACACGGGATGGTCCTCTGTCTTCTATGTGTATGGTGAGCCTCACTGTCCTGGATTGATCTGATTCAAATGCTTTAAACTGAGACGGCCTCTTTCTCACAGAGGAAACATTTCATTCGTGAGAAGAAAAAAAAAATCTTATTCACTCCTGCTGAAATTTTAGCATGAATTATTATCGCTCAATTGTTCAACCACACACTGTCTCTCAATGCTGTATAGGTTTAGCACACAATTTCACCCCATCAGTTCCTCTTAAGCATCTTTAAGCTTAAAAAAAATCACCTTATTCCTCACTGATAGCATTGTAAACTGTATATTCTGAATCAGCTCATCACATCTTGATGGTGAAGCTGTTACATTCCCTTTGTGAAATACTAAATCTCACACTAATATACATGTTATGGCTGCACCATCATATTAAATGGAAATATTCTAATTCATATTTTTCTATAGATTTTCCTAAAATTCAGTCAGAGACATTAAAGATCTGTGAAAACTTGGGATTTCCTCCAGAACTGAACTTCTTTGTGTGTGTGTTGGAAGCATAAGACTGTAATGGCCAAGGTGTTTGATTCTTGCTGTCATCACTCCCGTGATCTGCTCAGGATGCTTTGGGATATTCTGGTACATGTTCTGGATCCTCGTGTCTTACGAGAGCCCAGCGGAGCACCCGACCATCACTGACGAGGAACGCCGCTACATCGAGGAGAGCATCGGCGAGAGCGCCCAGCTGATGGGAGCGATGGAGGTGAGTTTATAGTCTGGATGTCTTGGTTTGTGACACAAGCCAAGAACTGTACATCCAGCTGATTCTGTTTTTTTTTAAAACAGAAATTCAAGACCCCCTGGAGAAAATTCTTCTCCTCCATGCCCGTCTATGCAATCATCGTGGCCAACTTCTGCAGGAGCTGGACCTTTTATCTGCTCCTCATCAGCCAGCCTGCATACTTTGAAGAGGTGTTTGGCTTTGAAATCAGCAAGGTAAAACAAGCCTTTATAATGCCTGGTGTGAGCCTTAAAAATCAACAGCATGTGATCAAATCTGTGAGACTATAATGTAAGGTTTTATCAGATAAAATAAATAAGCATTAACAAGTTCAAGCACAGTGCAACTTAATTTGTATGAAATGGCAGTGCTAATAATCTTGTTGATATTAGTGTCGTGATGTGTCTTATTCTGAGCTAACAACTAATAACTTGATTAGTTTTGTTATTTCAACAGGCTACAATAATTTATTTCTTCTTGTGGTCAGATCCTGAGAAATTAAATGGATATAATTAGTGGTGGGGGACAAATATTGAAGCATTTATTATCTTTTTTTCATACTGACAAGTTATGAAATGATACTGTGAAAACATGGCGTGAGGAACAGGATGTGAAAAGGGTCAATTGTGTTGATGAACCAGAATTATCACTTGAATCTGAACACCCCGACTTTAGAACGAGTTTCTGTTCACTGTTTGTTCATCTCACAACTTTTCTGTTTTGTTTTTTGTTTCTCACTGCTCTCACCGCCTCGTTCAGCTGCAGTTTTAGCAGTTTCCGATAATCCCAAGGTTCCTGCTCAGCATCAAACAACAAACAGACCCAGTTATTGACTAGCTGGTGAAGACTGTGGAGCATTAGGCAGCCTCAGTTCCCTAAGGGGCTGGTTGAGACCAAAAACAGAGCTACAACAGAGTGAATATTAGGGCAACATTTGGGGCAACATACCCAGAGACATAATTATCATGTTATGTGTGTTTTTTTTTCAGTTTTTATTGTGTTTTAGATTGTACACAACAATGTCTCAATTTCTCACATTTGGTGGTATGACTGCATATCACTCTATGCATGTTACACTGACCTGTTAGTGTTTAAATTGCTTGGCTTCATTGCAAAAAAAAATAATGTTGATTCAACCTGTAAATATTTCTGTGGTTATTCATTTTATGGTTAAAATTATATTAGACAAATAATTTCAGACTTCTCCTCTGACAGAATCTTTCACTTGTTTTAAGAAAACTGATTTGAAGATTTATTTCAAACTGTGTGTAAAAGAGCAGCGGTGTGCTCATTCTGCTGTTGGTGAGAGAACGCGTCAGACAAAGGAGCAGATCCCAGTTAATCTAAAAATGTCCTAATCTTTACCCTCCCTGGAGAGAGTGTGAAGCATGAATCAAGCTGGTCTGGCAGGTGTAATTCAGCCTCAGGATGGGCTGCTGTGATTACCACAGGTGAATTATTGCTCAGGTGTGACACTGGACTCAGAGGTTGACATGGGCGCAAAGATTGGATCTGGGACAGAAAGAATCACTTTCGTTGTGACAGTTTCTTTCTAGTTGTCACATTTGATTCAGACGATTTTTTGACGGTTTCTCAGGTTGGAATAGTGTCAGCGCTCCCTCACTTGGTTATGACCATCATCGTGCCCTTAGGAGGGCAGTTAGCGGACTACCTGCGGACCCACAACATCATGTCCACCACTATGGTCCGAAAAATCATGAACTGCGGAGGTGAGGCTTTGATTATGAGATTTCTGTGTGTTACCATGATGTGGTATACTCTCTTCGGTCCCTAAATTAACTCTTGTCTTGTTTTTAGGGTTTGGTATGGAGGCCACTCTCTTATTAGTGGTTGGTTATTCTCACAGTAAGGGGGTTGCCATCTCTTTCTTAGTCCTGGCTGTGGGTTTTAGCGGATTTGCAATATCAGGTGAGTCTTGAGACAACAGACAACAAAGCTTTGTGCCATTCAGAAATGTGCAAAACGAAGAAATGTTCACCGTTTCTTGCCTTAGGTTTCAATGTCAACCATCTTGACATCGCCCCTCGCTACGCCAGCATCCTCATGGGTATATCCAACGGTGTGGGTACCCTGTCAGGGATGGTCTGTCCTCTAATAGTAGGAGCCATGACAAAGAACAAGGTGAGTCATCTCTATTGATTCATATTGATGTAAATGTTAAGGCAGGTAAAAATTCTAAATTGCCCGGAAAAAAATGGTTTCAGATCTTGGGTATTTCTCTGTAAATCTCCTATATTTATCAAACCAGATGTGCACAGTCATAGTTAGGGTTTGGGAAAAGTACTGTGACATCTTATGTGCTGAGTTTAAAGTCACAGCATTTGGTATAAAAGTACTTTCTGGTCACACATTTAGGCAGTAATAAGAGGTGAACAGTTAACGCATGGATGTAGGATGGAAACATTTAAAGGCTCAGGCAGCAAAACAAACAGCCACACACAGATCATCAGATTTTGACTCAGATGTTGCTAAATCCTTGTCGGTGCACAGAGATGCACCTTAATCCAACAACCCACTTCAAACTAGAGGGAGAAGCAAAAAAGAAAAAAAAACTATTACAGGAATCTTTCGTGTGAAACAGCTAAATTTTTGGAGGCCAGCGCTCAGTAAGTTTAGAAATTACATGATATTGTGCCCTGAGCAGTGACTGAGCCAGGCTGTTTTCTGTCTCTAGACCCGGGAAGAGTGGCAGTATGTCTTCCTCATCGCCTCCCTTGTGCATTACGGAGGTGTGGTGTTTTATGGTATCTTTGCATCTGGGGAGAAACAGCCATGGGCTGACCCTGAGGAAACCAGCGAAGAGAAGTGCGGCTTCATTGACGAGGACGAGCTGGCCGAGGAGACGGGCGACATCACGCAGGGCTATGGCGCGATGGGTGGCCCCGCTAAAAGCTACGGGGCCACCGCTCAGCTCAACGGGGGCTGGGTGCAGGACTGGGACAAGACAGAGGAATATGTGCAGGAGCCGGCGGGGAAGATGTATTCTGAGCGTGGCTACTCTTAAAGCAGACAGTCGTGGTGAGTCTACACACAGAGTCAGACTCTCCATCACAGATTGCACAAATAAGCATTATCTTAGATATTTAAATCCATTCTGTGTATTCAAGTAAAACGGTTACTAGTTTCAAAAAGCCAGTGTAAAGAAATAGTTCATTGCAATGCAGAACAATCTTCATTAGAGTCTCACGTGTTTCTCATCACATCTACCTACTGTAGGGCTTCACTGTAGAGAGAGCAAAGAAAACTGCAGGCCTATGTTGTACTTCTTTAGGCACCCAAACCTCATCGATCTACTTGAACAACATGAGCCAGATAACACTGCAGTTGACCATCATATAGGGTCTTTCTCTGAAATACCACTCTGATTGCACTGAAACTATAAGTATTCTAAAAACAAGATTCTATTCTGTTTCTCAAATGTGTTTTATGTACTGTACATACCTGTATACTGTTTCTGTGAGACTATTGTGGATTTTGGGTCGTTGATCTGTGTTAACATTGATATAAAAGGCCATATTTTTCATGGACAGTACCTTTTCAGGGAGATGTCTGCTTGCAAAAAAGGTCTGCTTCTTCTCAAGCGAGGCCTGTGATACACTATGACAAAAATAGCGTGAGTGAAGTGGAAACCGTAGAATTTTAGTGTGTGTTTGTTGCATGACTTTGCTCAGATCAATGTTTCAGACGCAGCCGCCTCACCATCACCGATAGTCTCCATTCAGCCTGCCGCTTTGTTCTTAGATAGGAGTCTTCTGCCATTATGAATAGTAAGACAAACTTTCATTATCAGGTTCCAGTCGTGATGTGAGACAAATCAAAAGAGTTTTGAAGGCGACTGCTCAGAAGACATTGTTTATTGATGTTTGGTGTGCACTGCAATAAATTCTGTGTACCAGCCGCCACCCATCACATCCTGTTTTGTAATGTAACGCTGGCTTGCTGTATCTAACTGTAATTGTTTTGGAGTCATGTGATGATCAACATTAAGGTGTGTGTTTTAACAAATTACTAGTGTCTGGAGAATCCAGCTTTAGTGCTCATCACGCAGGACATATTTGTTGCATTTTGACAGCGAGGAATGCAGTACTGTATATGAACAACCAGGTTTTTGTGATCTCTTGGTGTTTCTCGGTTGTTCTCATCGTCACCAAAACTACTTTATTGACACTTTGATATTGTCACATTTGAGTGGACCACATGAATTAATAGATGGCTCTTCAATCAGATTTTTTTTTTTTTGCTCTTTGAACACTTTCTTCATTTGCTGTATGAAATCTGCAAGGATGTTTAAAATATATGAATATTTAAGAATGTTTAAGATGACCAAAAGATGCTATAACGGCTTTGTGCCTGGAGTTTATGTAAACAGATAAATGTGATTTTATGGCTTCTAATATTGTGTTTAATGAAGAGGTATGTTGATGTCAAAGTGTTATAAAAAATACTCATATCATTTTATAAAAAACAAAGCAAAACAACCAAAAGTCACGTTTTTGTCATTCTTAGCCATCTTTTCATCTGGTGTGTTGATGTTGATGCACTGTTGTACATTTGGCTGTGTATCTGAAGGTGAGCGGTCCTCAGAGACTGGAGGCAGACTACCAAACCAGATCAACACCATCTCCAATCAGCATTGTGTTCTCCGATTCTGCCCACATTCCTCATTAGTAAATCAATGGCTGAGGTCTCCAGAGTCTGGGGGAGAGTATTGGACCCTGTAGCTCGGTAATTGGTAAAAGAAGAGAGAACAACAATGTTAATGCTATTACTGGAGTTTGCTTCCGTACAAACCAGGATCACTGTCGGTCTTCCCAAAGAGTCCTGACTTTAATATGCAGCTTAAGAATCTGCTGCCGAGGTGTCATGTTGGGTTCATAAATGTGTGAGGAACCTATTAAATCTCTCAGCAGCATCTCTCACTTCTGGATTGTACCATAAAAAAGAAAGATCAGAAATGGAAAAGAAACATATTGTGAGGAAAGCAATGTGGTATATTACTCCCGTGACACACTGTGTCCTTTCCTCCATAGTCGACAGTGTTACCTGCAACACATTCAGCTATTGACCCGGCAGCTCCTGCATTAAATCTAATCAGCTGACAAATCAATACTGTTTAACTCAAGAGCATGTTGGAGTTTTAAAAAATAAATGCCTCGAATGAAAGTCAGCATTCAGAATAAACTGAATAAATTTTGTTGATGAAAAAGGTCATGCTACCTTAGAAGTTATTGCCGTCCTTTCCCTTTTAACTTGTATTTCATGTTTGATTAAAAACAACAAAAAACATATACGACATTAAGAGTCAGCCCTAGAAAAAGATTAAATTCCTACATTATAAATATTACAAGTAACCATTAGAAAGGTTAGAGTCGCAGTTCTAATGCTGCATTTACAAAGTGAAACCTGAATGTATCTTTATTTTGCGATGACGTTCTTATATCCACTGCAAATAAGCATTTACAATTTGAAGTGTTAGAATGAGTTTGTTTAAATATTGCATGGAAGTCAGGCTAACAAAAAAAGAAATGGAAAAATGAAGAAAACAGAAACACATAGAAATTTCTGCCTGTAAGTGTTGAACCTGATAAATGTCAATGAAATTATAAATTTGTCACAAAATCTGCGACAAATAGTATATTATAAAATATGTTATTTGAAACATGTAGTGCATTATAAAACAGATGTATAAGTTCCAGTGTGCTAAACTGTAAATACGGTTACAAATGGAAGAATTCCCAACGATTGTTCAAAGTTGAACCTCACACTCAGGGGGTCAGAAGAGCACAGAGGGAACAAAAAAGGTGTTATTACCTTCTGCTGCAACTCTGTGCTGCTCTTAAGCGTGTCCAACACAGTGCTGTGGAGGCCCACAAACTGCAGCCCGTCAGTGAGGCGGTGAATAATTCAGGACAACATGGCGCCGATCCGTCCGCACGCATCACTCTGAGCTTCCCCCCTGCAGCAGGATGGCACGTAAGACTGTGGGTGCATCAAAGACTGCGATTCTGACTGCAGCCTTCAGCCTCTCCAGGTGGGAATGAGTCACGTGGATGTGCTGGATATGAAAATAACGTCCTCTGATGTGGGAGTCCACCATCAGAGGCCTGAGCGGCTTCTTGACGGTCCTCATTACGCATGGCGATACTGTGACTGGCAGCCATTAAATGTGGTGGGTTTTCCATCTTCCTCTGCGTGAATATGTGCAGGAAAAATCTCTGCAGCCTCTTGCAAATTCTGCCTCTCCCCTCTCACCAAGGAAATGATGGACAGGCGTTAAGTTTGTAGAGGTGGTGGTTAAGGTGTTGACCGGCGGTTTTATGCACATGATGGACAGTCTGGCTCGATTTAATGCGCAGAGTTGACTTTACAGCAGTCTTGTTGAGTGTTGACTGGTGCTTCGATCACAGGAAGCAGCTCCTTGTCTGAAACACTTCCAGCAGCAGTGGTGGCAGCAATTACCGCGAGTCTCAGTTTCTCCTCCGATTATCTGCCCGGCTGAGGAGGGAAACCATTAACGCTCACCACCGCCCGCTCATGTTAATTTGACAGCAAACACAATTGTGTCACCAGCCACGTGGAACATGTTTTCTCATGCCTAACCAGCCGGAGTGGTCATGGCTGTTGCACTGGTGACGCGCCTGTTGGGCCTCGCGGTAATTGGACAAAATCTGGCATTGACGTTTCACTCGTAGGTGGAAATTCTCTCGGCCTTTGCCTGCCTCCGACCTACACCCTGCTTTTTTTTTTTTCTTTTTTTTTTTTTTGCAGCATCTTGCACTAAGTTACTGGGATGTTATTGGTGCTGTTTGTGCAATGGTAAGAGAGGGGGAATTGAGGATTCTGTGGGGCAGGTGCAGTCTGGTTCCTGGGGGACTGTAATGGGATGAGGCCCAGCCAGAATGAGTGTTTGATGACGGGGTTGCACTCCTCCCCTGAGACTCTGCCTGCATGCAATTATCCTCCTGATCCTGTGTCTCATGTCTAGTCTGCGGCACACAGCAATCTCTCACACAATGTAACCTGAAAATCCTTTTGTGCACAATCTAAAACTCAACTCCCTTATATGCTACAGCATCAAATAATTATAACCCAAAATTTCAAAGCCGTTCGAGAGTAATTACTGTTTTATGAAACCCTACAGCATGACATTACACCACCTCGGGGCAATTGAATTTCCAAATGCCTCTGTCTCCTCCCTTGCTAATTGCTTTATTAATGGAGAGCTTTGCACCCCGAACCAGTCTGTCTGAACCTTAATAACATTATATATCTCTGCTCTCCACCCACATGTCTCACACATGAAACATATATTGGTGTGTTCCCAGAAAGACTGAATGAATTTCCTCCTACATGATTTAAAGCTCTTGTTGTTGCAGTGAACTAAGTTTAGAAAGTAAAAAATAAAATCACTCCCTCTTGTGATATGCAAATGGAGTTAAAAAAAAACCCAAAATGATATCTCCATCTTGAGTTGTGTGCTATCGTTATTGTAATTGTGTGTTAGTGCCAAACTACATCTTAGCACTCATTTTAAGCACAGCGATGAGGCAACAGCGATGCCATATTAGGCCTACATTTCCAGAGCTGTCGTATGTGGAGGCAGAACTGCGTCTTCCTCCGTCACACAGAGGAAGAGGAAGGGGAATGCAACGTCCAATTGTTTTTCCTCCACAGAACTGGTTTCCTTCAGTCGCATGTGAGGTAATCTATCACAGGTCGTTCCAGTTCCCCTCCCCCATATCACATTACGCTGACAGCTTCATACCCTCGCTACAGCATGCTCATGTTGTGCTCGTATGACACACAGACAAAGGATGAGAGGCTGATAAGATTTTACACGATATGCTCCTTGCTGGAGGTGGTTTGCTTTGTAATCGGGATAAAAAGATGACAGGATTTGCAGATAATGAGGAGAACATATTTTAAAGTGTATTCTGACCTTCTGAGCATTTTTTATATATATAAAAAGACAATTACTTTACTACAAAATATCTACATCTTCTTTTAGAGAAGAAATTCACCATCAATCTATCTGCTGATTAGTTTCTAATTGAATCACTGAGCCTATGATGTATCATCAGAAAATAGTCATCTCAGCTTCTTACATCCCAAGCTGATGTCATCAAGTGTCTTTTTTTGGTCTGATTGGAATCCAAATATATTTCATAAAGTGTTAAATATTAAGGCAAGCAACACATGTTCACATTTAAGAAGGAGAAAATAATTTACTAAAAAATATATATTGTTCTTTCTATTTTTACAAATAGGTTCAGTAGACACTGACTTTGTTTCCTGAAAATAAACACCCATTCCTCATATGCCAACACCCAGCATTGTTTCTGCAACCACAGCAGCTTACTGGAGTGTCTGACAGTGCAGTTTTTTTTTGGGATGTCCTTGAGAAGACAATGTGAGTTTCTTTCATCCTATTCTCCACAACCTGCACCAACATTTCAAGTGACTCAGCTGACACATCACACCTCTCCTAGTATAATAAAATTAAAAATTAAAAGCATCTGTCCCTCCCTGCCTGATGATGGTGGCCACTGATCATCAGCATCCTCTGAGGGGGGACACAGGTGTGTGGAGGGGCCCTCCTGCCTCAGTGATCCGTCACCGGGGCCAGACAAGGGCCAGGCTGGAGCGGCTTAGGCACGTGCCGAGGGAGGGCTCTATCACCCCCTCCTCCGCTCGCCCACCCCGCTCCCTCAGAGACTCCCTATTCACACCACCAGATGGGGGCTGGATGTGAGTTTTAATGAATGCTATCCTTCACGACTGCTTTAGAAACCACAGAACAACAGTCGCCCTCAGCACGTTTCTCTGCAGTTTGTTACCCCACACTGGCGTGAAACAATAATATGCTGGACAGAATAAAGACATGATGCGAGAGGAGGAAACACTCAGTGCTTCACTTATAATGTCATATCCAAATATTGTATTTCCCCTGGTGATGGAAGTGTTTTTTATATATAAAACACAAGAAATTCTTCCAACAAATTCTAAAGATAAGCTGCTACTTGAGCCGACAGATTTAAGAGACAAACGAGCGTCCCACAGTTAAAGTGGGCTGTGAGTAGATATCATGGATGTGGTGTCGACCTCCTGCTGTTTGAAGTGGTACAATAACAAAACCCTGTAATTTTATCATGAAGGTTAAGAGGGGAGAGTAATTTGTTCACATTGAGGAGTGAAAATAGCTGGTTGTTAAAAAATACTGCATTAAATTAAAGGCGTGGTTTTGAGATGTGAAAATGGTTATTTATATTTAAATAACTCACTCAAAGGAAACTAAAGTATCTTTGTATAATAAGCCAATAATGGGCTTTCCTTTTTAGAAGATCAGTTGTTAGACATGAGGGCATTTATCCTGCATAAATGACGGGTAAGGCACGTTTTCATTGAGTGCAGATAACAGCAAACACAGGGCTGAATTGCAGTCTTCTTGTGCGGAGTCAGTCAGACAGTAACACATATGAATCATCACCATGGTTGCTTACCCACTCTGCCGGTTATGTGTAAGGCTGTGAAAAAGAGCGAGAAACACAAAATCTAAAAAAAGAAAAAAAAAGAGACAGGAAAAAAGAAAAAGCTGTCAATGTTAAATCCCAGAGGCCAAATGATAATGTGCAGCTTGCTAACATGCAGATGGAAATATCTCGTTATTTTGTGGAATAAACTCCTGAATTGTGTCTTTATCTGCACCTGAATGATTTGTCTTTTTAGGAGCAGGTGAGATCTGTTCAATCACTGCTGGCTCCCATCCAGCTCGATGCATATGTTCTTCATTGGTTGGAAATAAATTGGTTGTGTACATGCCGCCTCTTACTCAGTGACCCTTGTCTGTCTCTATGTGAATTGCTTTCATGGCGTGTTAAACGAGCCGTGGCCATGTTGGTGTTCCCCTGAACGCGGCGGCCGGGTCTCTAATCCGCTGTCTGCCGGCATTATGTCACACACCAGCTATTGTGGATGGTTTGATTGAAGACGCCTGATCTGACTAACTCATCCCTCGCCGCAGAGGTGCTCTGACACACGGACGCGGACTCAGATGTGTGAATTGGCAGTCGAAGCACATGACTGGCGTTGCGCCAATCAGAATTTTCAGATTCAGACTCGAGTGCAGCTTCGTGGTGAAAAGGCGTCACTGACAGATGGTGTGTGAGAGACAGTGAAAATGATTTTAGGGGCGTACAGTTAGAAAAGGGTAAATTGTATTACACAATGCCTCTGATTAATTTGCTTGGAGCTGCCAGTGCTTTAAAACAATCTCTGATCAAACCCATGTCTCTCTGCAGGTCTGCACAATGTAGAAATAATGTTCAGGATTATTGTTTCAGCATCTCATAAATCAGCAGCTACAGAACGATTTTAAAACAGCACATCTGAAATTATTTGATGGTAAAGTGGAATTTATGATGCTGAATGAAGCCTTGAATCTCCAGAGAGCAATTTATAAAGAGTCAACTACTCGCTGCCTGACAATTTCCTTCAGTTTAATTCAGTCTGGTCACGTGCTGCTTCTGATTACAAAGCAGCATGTGATGCGACCATCTGTCCAAACCCTGAACGCAGAGCATTTTTAACAAATACCCAATTGAATAAAAAAATCAATACCATTTCTCTACAAAGGTGCATGGGTAACATGTTAAGTATACTGTCAAAGAAACAGACTACTATGACATATTTTAGGGTTTACCAATTCAACAAAAGTGAGCATTTATAGAAAATCATGATCAAATACATTTATATGATTTTCAAGTTAAGCACATTTCTGATTCTGTGTTTGTGAGTGTAAAATTTTATTTCAAAAGTTGGGAAACAAGCAGCACAAAGAGCCCAAAACTAATAAACCGTAAGCATTCAAAAGCAACGTGCTTTAACTGGTATTTTGCACTGAAAAGTTGAGCCTGTTTTTCAACATCAGCGATGACCTGAGTTTCAATATAAATGTTTTTTCCCTACAAAACCACTTATTTCATTTATCATATTATCATAAGTTTTGACTGAATAAAATACTGACCGCAATTATGAGTGAAACTGTCTATCAGAGGTAAAGAAGAATATGAATCTGAGCAAATATCTGACACCAGCTTTCAGTGCTGACAGCTTCCAATAATCGCTCCTATGGACACATTTTGTTTGGTATCACAAAGATATTGAGGTTTAATACTCAGCTCCGGTCTAACGCTGCATCATGACAAACACATTTGGCTCTTTCTGGGCCGTCTCTTCCAGCTCAGGACTGACAGTCACTTGTTTAATTCTGACAGGAGGTCTCCCCAAACACTCAGACCTCTGACATCAAAGTCTCCATCAGAAATCTTCAAAGCGTTTAGCTCTTTCTCTACATGCTCCCTCAGAGAGGGACAGGCTTCAAACAAGGCCAAAAAGTGCTCAGTCAGTTTGTGGAAGGACACTTTTCTGTTTGCGCTGGTTTGAACCCATTCACCTTCACTCACGCTGTACTCCATGTCAGAGGCCCACTTCTTCAGCACGTCACAGTACGCGTCTCTGAACCTCACGTGTTCTTTGGCCACGTCTGTAAGAAGGCCGGTGGGCAGTGCAGAGCAGACACGCTGCAGCACATTATATCTCTTCTGCAGCCAGTCCAAGAGAAAATCCTGCGAGGCAGCGTGTGAGTTTTTCTCCATCAGCAGAGCTGCAGCGATGACCCGACAGAAATGCTCTGCTGCTCCTTCGCACCCCTGCAGGACGGAGTCTAAAAAGTGCACGGCTCCTCCACCTTGGCTGAGCAGCGCAGAAAGCCTCTCCATCATCATGGCGCCCTGCACCTCAGCATCAGCACCCACAGCTGAGCCGCCTGTCAGCGGACTCAGGACCCTGCAAGCAGATTTGCACTGAATAATGTTGCTGCACAGGCCGGTGGCGTCCTGCTGGCTCTGCTTAGTGTGAGCAGGGCTGGTGGAGTCAAAGAGGACTTTCATGATGGAGATGGGCAGCTCGGGATTGTGGAGCAGCCCAACGAGCAACAGGTGCTGAAACCGGGAGAGGTCTGAGAAGGAGACGTCGGTGTATCCGGGGACAGCAGCTCGCAGGCTCTGATTGGTGAGCTGCAGCTGCCTCTCCATCAGCCTCCTTACCGAGGGGTTGCAGTGAAACCTGGAGAACAGATGCTCGCAGTATCTGGCCCACTGAAAGGCCCTGCACACGGCCTGCTCGTCCCACCGCCCCGCCGCCCCCCCGCAGCGCGCCGCCGCCAGCAGCTCCGCGCAGCCCGCCAGGTTTCTCCGCGCCGCCTCCATGTGGCGCTGTCGGCGTGTCCAGCCTCTCTGCGGGGGAGACACCGCTCCAACCCGACCAAACTCTCTGCCGAAGAGCTGCTGCAGAGTCCCTGAGCCGGTTAGCTGTTTGTCTGCAGGTCGGGGGAGTCAAACTAGTCAACAAAGTGTGAGGTTAAAGGGGACTTCCGGTGGCACGTTTCAAAACAAAAACTCTTTAACTAATGAGTTTTTTAAGCGACATCAAGCGTTGCGATTATAAGTAAAAATGACAGCTTTGTAAATATAGAGATGAAGTGTAACTTCATGGATATACACACGGTTGTTGTACTCACTCGTCTTTTCTCTTTTCAGCTTGTGCCGCTTTCACTACCGCGCATGCGCACTCCGATGCTTTAGCCCACTTGTTATCCTTCAAAATAAAAGCCACAGTTACTTGTTGCCACAAAATAACGCGGATTATTTGTTTTTTAGCTTTCAAAAATATTTATTTGCCAGCAAACATATTAATGTGATGAATTGTCGGTAGAATATAACACTATTTTAAAAACAGAGCAAATCTAAGTTGTAGGATTAGAGAGAAACAGTTCATGCTAATAATAGTATTAGCATGAAAAGTAGTCATAATTTATGTATTTTGTGATTGTGTCTGCCTCATCATCGATCGTCGTGAATCACTTACAATTTATTTACACCTGCAAAATTCAAATGTAGTGTTCGCAGCAAATATAAAAGCTGATTTGACACAGTCAGTCTCTGTAAATTTGATCATTTGGATAAGATTACATTGGCACCCGTAGGGAAAAAAAATCCATTAAATCAGACTGTATCCACAGATTGAATTTCTCGGGCTGACCTGCTGAATTCAGTCCAGAAATGTCACATCGAGGCAGCACAAAGGAGGAGAGGGGAGGGAGGCATTGCCAGCAGGATCAAACCTCCCTCCCATCAGCAGCAGCAGTAGCAGCAGTGTGCTCTGCGTGTGTGTGTGTGTGTGTGTGTGTGTGTGTGCAGTCTGATCCATGCGCAGTGAGAAAAGACCTCCCCGGTCCACACTGCCTCAGTGTTTTGAAGC
>JBAJHX010000081.1:10214442-10233882 GCA_037176925.1 Amniataba percoides | reverse complement strand
GCACAGCAATTTCCTTCGGTATGAATAAAGTTGTCATATTCGTATTCGCATTCTTATTGTTTCTGTTGCCCTTTGACAGATTTATGTTGACAGATATAAAACACCATGTTTTCATTTACATGTAACAACAGTGAGTGGCCTTGTGTAAATGGGTCTTGTACTGTGAGACATGAGAAATTGTCCCAGCGCCCTTGTTCTGTCCGTCATCCTGCACAAGAGTGGACACAGGAATGTAGCACCTGTGTGTGAGTGCTGAGCACCAGAGTTTGGTGTGTATATGCAACGAAGGGCTCTTGTCTTCAGGAAGATAAGACGACCTTGGTTGGACATCAAGGTCCTGATGTCCAGAGTTGCACTGCAGTGTGATTTGGTTACAGCCAACTCCAGAGAGACCATGAAATGTTACACAGTTTTAAAGGTCAGATTCCTCACATTGTGTTATACTCTCTTGGTATTTAGAAGACATTTTCAGCCATCACACACTATGAACTAATTGTTCATTGCAGCTTTCCTTCCTTGTTTGAACAAGCCCTTCTTTTAATTTGCATAAAATATCCTGTTGCCATTTGCCTACCATGTTGAATGTAAGATGTTCCTGCTTGTGTCTGTGCTCGAGGCAAAAACTAATCGTCGTTATAATGTGTCTTATGTTATAGTTTGTTTCTATCTTTAACACAGCCTAAAGAATAATGTAACCACAAACAATTAAGACGATTAAGTCATCTGTAATAGAAAAGTTAAGAGGTCTCAGTTCATGTCCTGCCATGTGGTGCATTATAAACCACTTTTTTAAAAAATGGCACTTAAGAAATTCTGGAAGAGTCTTTCCCTGATTTATTCTGTTCAGTATTGTGAAGTTGTCATTTTTTTATTTGCATCACATACGCTCTTTCCATGTCTAGGTGTCCTTTGGGGAATTAATCGCAGCAGCCATGAATATTAAGTGCAGAGCTGTTGATATGTGCTGTTACTCTGCTCAGATCTTACATCTGGTGCCCAGTTGTTTTGTCGATTACTCACTTGTCTCAGCAGCAAATCCTCTAATGGAGTGACACTGGACATAAATGTGAAAGATTTTCACATTACAACTCATTCAGAGAACACATTGGCATCTCTAGCAAGATATTGGAAAAGACACTGTGAGAAATGTCTTATTTACTCAATGACCACATGTCACAGACAGTAAGTAGCTGTTAAGTGTTGCTCTGAATATTGATGTATGTCTGTTAAGCTGTAACGTGTAAGGCCTGCTGCAGTGTTGACCGCACTGGATCGAATCAGACTGTATCATAGATTGCAGAGTAATCTGAAGGAGCCCTTTGTTTGTGTCTGCTGTTTGCTGAATACAAGTCCTACTGTATTAGTCTGGCTGGAATAAAAGTGTCTCTTGTCCAGCGAAGAGGCGGGTAGGAACTGCCCTGTCAGAGTCTATGAGAACGTCTCATGTCATCAGGTGGACTGTAAGCCAAACCAGGTTTTGGCTAAGAGGACAAAAGCTCTCAGATTTCACTGCTATTCTTTTCATTTGACCTTCTATGCTCCTGAATGTCAGCTGTTATTGAACAATATAATCTTGAAAAATTAGAAATGAATGTAAACTGAAAATGCTCAAATGTTATATTTCATGAGTGACTAACATAATAAATCATACAATATTTTTAGCAACTGGACTGTTAACCATTTTCTGACAATTTATAGACCTAGCAATTCTTCAGTAAGAAAACTAATTGTCTTACCTGGAAATTATTTTATATAGGTACTCAGTATACATATAGCCACATATTGTATGCCCATGTACTATACATATACTATACATCCTTAAAACTGCAGTGAATCATCACCTCGGAATCAGCGCAGGTGTGTTCTCTTGTGTCCATGTCCATATTCCTCATTGAGTCTTTATAATGTGTCACGGTCTGTGCCAACATTTTGTGTCTTGTCACCTCATCTCCTCCAACAGGCTACCAGTAGGGAACCATGTGCAGCTCCCTGAGCCCCAAACAGCCCTGTGGCCCCAGCCTCACAGACATGCAGCAGTATCACCAGTGGCTGGCCAGCCGACATGAGGCCAGCCTGCTGCCCATGAAGGAGGACCTGGCCCTGTGGCTCACTAATATCCTCGGTAAGCAACGCTGGACACATCTGACTAGATACTGGTGGTCTTGCTTTCCTAAATGTCTTTGCTTCTCAGTCCTAATTTTGTTGTAAATTTCCCACAAATTCTGTCAGTTTTGCTAACAAATGCAAGCTGCTGCTGATTCATTCAAAACACTGTCCGAGAAATAGCTTGGCTGTGACAAATCTCCTTATCTTCCGTATTAATCGAACTGGAATTGCTGACGTAAACACCTGCAGGCGACTGGAATCAATCCGAACCTCATTACAAACTAATTTTAAAGTCACCAGAACCAGTTTCCATGTTCACGCACTCGCCCATAGATTTGCCTTAATTGAATAATGGCCGTCATTAAGAGTCCACAAATAATGCTCAGCCAGTGGTGGATAATAGCAGTAGAAGGAGCATCAGCAGAGGCTTTGTGCAAAGTTGCTATTTCATAATAAATCCACCAATGTAGTATAATTCATCAACAGTGCAGTCACAAAACGAGTGCATGAAGCACTGAATTTGATTTTAATTTATGATAGCTTGTTCATTTAATTTGGACTCACTACAATTCAATCAAGCATGGACAAAAATCTATATATCTGACAGCCAGTGCTTCAATAAACAACCACTGTTGGCAAAAAATGTACTTGTTAGCAAACCATAGATTCTTAAAATTCCTCCACAAGGTCAGAATTGAGCCATTGTTCACTGGATTTTCAAGAGGAACACTGTCCAACCAGTATTTTATCAGTATTTTTAGATTAGAATAGTCTTTATGAAAAGAAGCCATCCAGTGATGCACCTCATTATCTGAGGTATTTCTTCTCAATAGGCTTTTCAACTCCGCACAGCTGCACTTGATATGGTTAAAACTGTTTACCAATGGCTGCTCTATGGGACATCCTGCAGAATGTGCACAGCCCAACAATCATTTCTCAAATCAACTGGAAGCCCATTAAGTTCTTGAAGCTGACTCCTGCCTGTGTGTGAACAACTTGAAACAACTTCTGTATCTCCACTGTTATCTCTGGCTCCCCGTGTGTTTGCACTGGAACCAGCTGAGCTACAAACCCTCTGGTCTGCTGTGGTGAGGGATCAAGGACAACAACAACAAAAAAAAAAGACACGAGCACAATCATCCATGTGTTTCCAGTAAATACACAGTATCCGTTTGTTGGTTTAAGTCATGTGTGTTCAGCACCTTAAATTCCTAAGAACGAAGGCGCTGACATGCTTAGTGGGGTTTACAGTTGTCGGTGGGAGGAGCTGCGGGTGTAACGATGAGTGTGCTGATTGAGTGGGAGGCGGATGCTTGGTTCAACTGATGAGTCATATTGTTGTTGTGATGGGGAGGTTGGAGGGACTGAGCAATTTATAGGACTGAGCATCTGACTTCAAATGTTTCTCCGAGAGCCCTCTGGAATATATTTGCCTCATACAGCGAGCAGCGAGGGAGAGCGCATAAGACGGGAGCTCACTGAGTATTTCTCAAGATTTCAATCTCTCTTTTCTGGGCTCAATTACAACATTTGGAACTCATTAAGCGCCGAAACCCCCGGACCCCTCCTCCTATAAGAAACAGAAAAGGGATTAAAAAAAAATCCCTCCAGTTTCTTTCCACAGACACCCCCCTGCCACCACCTCCTATTTCACTATGATCTAACTAAGAAGGAATGGTCCTCTGGAAGTCAGTCAACTGGACACCACATGTTGATCACCAATCTATCTCTGCAACTGTGCAGGATAATGAGGCATTACTGCGTACAATCAGATGCCTCCTTTTCATGTGACCCTGTCTTTGCCATCCCGCGGTGTACTACCAGAAAATCCCCCCCAAAGTCCCCCAAGTCATATGTAATATTTGAACATTTGGCTTCTGCAGAGCTGCCTAAATCCAGCAGCACAAGCCAAGCTCAATCAGCCAAGAGGTCTGTGAGAGTCAATAACATTGCATCAGGCTGAGAATCAACTGGGAATGGACTGGAGATTTTATTTCCTTATACAGTATGTATATTCTAAAATGAGCGTTTTTATGTTGAATTTATTGCCGGACTCTCTGCTTTCTTTATGTGTCCCCTGGCCAGGTCTGGAAATCACCGCGGAGAGCTTCATGGATCGCTTAGACAATGGCTTCCTGTTGTGCCAGCTGGCTGAGACACTACAGGAGAAGTTCAGGCAAAATAATGGAGACCTGCTTGCTCTTGGCAACGGAAAGGTACCGAGAAACCTGAAGATTACAGTAATCTGGCACGATAACAGTTACAGTGAGAACACTAATGTTGAAAAAGTGTTCCTGGAATAACTTTGACACTGAACGATCTGACGGTGTATCCATTCTGAGAGGCAAACGTTCATTCAGGGACTAATTTATAAGCTCATTTTGATGGATTGTCTCTGCTCCCCAAACTTTTTTTTTAACAATTACCCAGCTTTATTAGAAAATGATGGGAAATTCACACACACTAAGTAATACATGTCTAGTTTTTAACTCCAATTTAATGTCAAATTTCTGTTTAATGCTCCCATGAAATTCGGTTTTTCTGTTTGATTTATTTGGATCAGGTTGCTTGAAGAAATCATTATTGGATGTTTATTGACTCTCACTGAGACAGGAAGCAGCTACCCCTATCTCTAATATTAGGTTTCCCTTAATAAGATCAATAAGGCCTTTGGAAAGTAACAAAGAGACACTGAAACAGCTTATATTTGATATCCTCGCTGTCCATAGATCTTGTGGACTTGTTTTGTTAGCTCAGCAGTGACCATGAATCCCAACTTTGCAAGGAGCTCCACATTTTCAGAAAGTGCACAAAGGGTGGGATGGGGGATGGTGCCTGCAGTCTTCAGCAGAAGAAAAAATGAGGCTGGCAGGGACACATTAGCTGATGGGGCCCCCACACCCCCTGTGAGAATTGGCAGAACTACTTTAAATGTTCGTTTCTTCTGAGCCTTAAATGAGAGTTTAATTAATTTTAGAAGATTAAAGGGGCACCTATCAGGTCATTATCTGTATTTTAACCAAAGCAGTCTATTGAATCGTATATTTTACTGGGTCAGTGCACAAGAAAACAAACCCACTGTGGTGCAGTTGCTTGTGTGTGATAATGTGTGAGCCTCAAAGATACTGCAAGAAGGTTTGATGTCTTCAGCACGTTACAGACAAATCAAAGCAATTTCATTCTCATATTTCCACTTGTGCAGGGTCTATTGAAGCAAATGTACGTCATCTTTGTTGTGTTAGGAGTTTAAAAATAAAAACTAGCCCAATCTCTAGTGCTGAATATGACAAAAGCAGCTCAATGAGATTACGTCTCTTACAGAGGGAAACACTGATTAGGGCATTTTTCTGTCCAGAGGAAAAGAAAGCAGAAGTCTCTTTAGTGAGAGTTGTTGATGTTTGCACTGAGGCATTACTGTGCTGATGACGATGGGTCTCCTGATCTCAGTGTGAGTGCAGCAGCACAGATGTGAGGAAATACTTGAGGTCAGTAACCGTGGGACTGCAGAGGAGCTACTGAAATAGAGGAGCCTATTGATTGTGGAGGCCAACAAAGAGCGAGGGAGCAGAGGAGACCTGAGGCAGATAGAATCCCTGGAAAAAAAGAGAAAGTGGTCTGCCCTGATCTGCAGCCCAGGCTTTGAAATAAAACAAAGTTGCATTATGATCTTTTATAGCACGCATGATTTTCGCAGTTTGTTCATCTTATAGCAGCTCACAACTCACATTTAGCGCTTTCAGTTTAATGAGCCATGAAAGATTAACCGTGTCCTCTCTGCCGGATGCACTGTACTTCATCTCAGGTCATTTTAAGTTCATAATTCATGTCAAACAATGGTTGCTTTAGCAGCTTCAAATGGCATTTTACAATCTGTGGTTATTTACTGTTTTTTGTTGCATTTTAACCACTTTAAAGAAGACTTTCATCTGCTTCCAAGCCCCATTATAAGTTGGTCGGACTAAGTGATTCCAGCAGTGGGGAATGATAGATCCCTTTGTAGATGCACATCTCCCCACGTCTTTACATTAATCAGTATCAACTGCAGATGGAAATGGAAATTATATGTCTCTCTTGTCATATTAATGCCATGTGTGAAGTTCAGTACCACCCCCTCATTAAGTTTGAATTAGTTCGCATTTAAATTAAAATGTATTACCATGCTACAGTAATGTAAAGTTTTAGGAAATACGCTTATTCACTTTGTGGCTTTACACTGAGTTGCATAAAACAACTGATACAATACCGCTCTTCTGTCTTGTCTGACATCAAATCTGAAGTTATAGCCAGTTAGCTTAGCATCGCTCTCAAAATGAAAACGGGGGGAACAGCCAGACTGGCTCTGTCCAAAAATAAGAAATTCTACTGAGCAGCACCTCTCTTTAATGTTGAGGAGACAGATGCGACAGTGATATTAATCTTCTCATCTAACTCTGACCAAGAAAGGAAATAAGTGAATTTCCCAGAAAGTCAAACTCCATGCACGGCTGGTGTTTAGAATGACATAAATCATAAAGTTTGTAATTTACCTGAGTGAAAGAAACTACATGATTTTCAAGAAAAGTGCTTTCTTGTGCTTATAATTTGTTCCCATTTCTTTAAACATAAGATTCTTCTCTGTTATTTGTGCAATTGATAGATATTCAAAGGTGCAGAAAATTCAGGAAGCCACTACAGAAATAATAACATGCCATTCTGATTGTTGGATTATATGACAATGGTAATGTGGCCAACATTATTTCTTCAGGAATGCAAAGTAGTTCAACAACAGCAAGGATCCCAGAAAAAAGTGAAAAGGAGAGCCTGGAAAGAAAAGAAAAATACCCACAAAAGCCTGCATATTTCCAGCATGAGCTCATTGCACCTTTCTCATAGCACAGACGCACATATCCTGTATAAAACCACAGCAAGGCGCATAAATCTCCCCGAACAGACCGTGTGGGGGCTGAAACCCATAAGCATGTCATTTGATCCCAAATCATAGATGGCCTGGTAAAGCAGCCCCGGTTTTCTAACCCACCATCTCCCATATTGATCTGTATGGAAAAGGTTCTTGATTGTGAGCTGAAACCAGAGCCTCGGCAGATGGAGAAGAAATCATTGTAGATAAAGAGTGTGTGGCTCTGTGTTTTGATGGAAACTCTGGGGGTTGGGCTGGACAAGTAACCCTGGTGGATGATTGTTTTCTTTCTGTCAAACATAAAGTAAGAATCCATGTTGGGATTAATGCTCAAGTGCTATTCATCAATGAAAGGTAAAGGATAATCATCATCTAGGTTCATTTTGGTGAAGTGTCTATAAAGACATCTAAAAAACCTCTTTATATCTCCAGCAGAGTTTTCCCCATCAGAGGATACCTTGTCGGCGAAGCGCTCCTTCGGGTTCTTTTTTCGCACGGGACAACACAGCCAATTTCCTGGCCTGGTGTCGCAGGGTCGGAGTTGGGGAAACATGTCTGTTTGAGTCAGAGGATTTAGGTGAGTGTACTCAGAAACACTAGAAAGTCACAATGTTGGTCAAACAGGGCGGTCTACAACAGGCTTCAGTTTCCTGAAGATACAGTACAACCTGGCTTTGGCAGTCACTGGCACTGCCGGGGCAGTGGACTCAGATTTCTATCTCCCGTGAATGGTGTGATTGTGCAGGTAGAGTATCACGCAGGTTGGACTGCTGCCCTCTCCTCCCCTCTGAGCCTCAAACGACTCACATCTCCAGGCTCTGCTTCGACTCCTTTGACATCCACACAAAGGGCAGCAGTGAGCTGGGAGCACTGCAATGGGAGCAGCTCTACCTACAAGATACAATAAGGACATCTCCATTGCTGTGTTCATGCACCAAAATGTCTACAGTAAAACAAAGGGAGCACAGACAGAAGGGTGTGAGTTAGTGAGAAAGTAGGCCAATGCTATGCAAATGCTTTCCTCAGCTCAGAGCAGGGATATTTTTCTCTCTTCCTCATTCACACTCTCAGCGTTGCATCTATGTCTCTCTAATCTACTGCAAGGATTTTTAACCTTTCATGTCTCTGAAATATTTAGTTATGTCTGGACTGGAATATTATTCCTTCGATCAGCTGTACAGTATGTGACCCTGCCACTGACACTGACTTGCTAAAATATTTCTACATTCCTGCCATTTCTGACAAATGGCTGGTCGACCATCGCTAAGAAATTTCAGCTATGCAAGTTTCACACACAGTAATCTATAAACACTGCGCCGTCACATGCAGAGGACATGTACCGGTAATTGTGATATAAAATGCTGTGAAAGGCAGTAACACCTGTCTTCTTTCTTTCTCTCTGTTTCTTCCTTATTTCTCTGGATGGATTTATCAGTTCAGCAGTAAATGTAACAGCACCAGGTTTGCTATCACACAGTGCTTATTTTGTCTACAATGCATGGTGTGGTGTGTCACATGTATCATATGTGCATTTTAAATCCACTTTCACTTCCTGGCCATGTATTTGAGGTTGAATAAATGCCTCATTCCCATAAATGCAACCCAGGATCTGAACATTGCTCATTTCCATCTGATTCTGGATAAACAGGATTGTGGAGGAGAGGAACATTTGAATGCATGGAGCTAATTTTAATGCCATCACACAGCCACTCATTGTTTCTCATTTTTACAGTAAGTATACAATTTCTGTATTCTCTTATTGCCAAATTGCTAAAACCAGATCTCATCCTGCAGTGCTTCATAAACAACCCCGAGAGGTGTGCCTCTGTCTTTTAGAGTTGGGACGGATAGCTTCACGGTATAGTCTTTCTTTTTTTTTTGTATTTTCTCTTTTTATTTCAGTTGATTTTATATCATTTTAGTAATTGTTTTTCCCCATATACTTCACAATTTTGTCAATCTTTTCTTAACTTTACATCCGTGGACTGACATTCCTGTTTGATTTCTTTCCAGGTACAATGTGGAGCCTCCTGGCCTTATAAAACTTGAGAAAGAGATTGAACAAGAAGAGAAAGCACCTCTACCACCTCCCTCACCTGTATCCCCAGTTCAGCCCCTCCCCCCATCTCCCTCTGTGTCTCCATCCCCGTCTCCGACTCCGACTCCAACCAAAGTCAGTTCCAGCAAGAAAAGTACGGGGAAGCTGCTGGACGACGCTGTAAGTCAGCGGTAGTTTACACCTGGGTTTGCTTCTACTTTTGATATCAAGATGGAAACATCTGTAATATGTTTATTTTTGTTCTTTTTACAGGTAAGACACATCGCTGATGACCCCCCCTGCAGATGTCCGAATAAATTCTGCGTAGAGAGACAGTCACAGGGACGATACCGTGTTGGGGAGAAGATGCTTTTTATCCGGGTGAGTTTAACACATTGAGGATTTGGATTTATGCACCATCTGGTGTTAAAAAACAGCGGTGGAAAAAGTATTTAAATCCGTTACCCAGTTAAATGTAGAAATACCACAGTGGAAAAGCGTTCAAAATAAAAGCCTCGGCTTCTTTGTCTGAGTGTTACATTACTGATTAAGATAGAAGAAGTATTTTACTGTTGAGGGAGGTGCAGGTGCTTCATCTTAAGTTTATTTACTCAACTGCTGCACTGAAGTTCATTTTTGACATACTTCACAGAAATACTTAAAATGCTTTTCCTTAAACTACACTTCTTTAATAACTGTAGATACTTTACAAGTGATTATTTTAAGCAACATCAATCCAATTAATTTATCCAAGAGTATAAAAAAAAATTTAATTAGCTCCGTAAACCACACCAAGTTTTATTAATGCGTCCATGTGTCAGTGATAATAATCCAAACAAATACAGCCCTTGCTAATAAATACTGTTTTCTATGATGATGAAGTCTATTTAGCGAATAATCTGTATGTAACACGCAAACACAAGTTAGAATTTTGAATATACTTGTAATTAAATATTTTGTCATTGTGGCAACCTACTACTGCCACTACTTAAGTGAAGAGCCTGAATACTTCTTCCTTCACTATACTTCATAAATTACAAATTGGCGATTGCAAGCAGTAAGCACAATATTTCCCTGTCTCTGCTGTGTGTTTTATTGAGTTCACATATTTTACAACCTAAGTCAAGGACAGAGAAAACCTCACAAAAAGTTCATATTTTTGGTGATCCAATTAGATTTATTCTATTAATTCTCAGCGAATAATTCTTCTGTCTAATTATCAATTTGGGGTTGATAATAAGGTTTCACATTGCAGTGCAGACCGCTCTCCTCTCAACACAGCAAATGGCAGTATGTTGATTCACGAGGCTGGCTGTGGGATGAAAGTAATCCATTGTGTCTAGAGAGCCCGCCTTTGCTGTGAGGTCTCATTTACTGGTAGTGGTATTCCGACAATGTCCTTTTTCAGCCAAAAATAATGTGGCTCACCGGCTGCAAAAAGGAAAATAACATTCACACATTTCCATATGATCTGATGACTGAGTTATTACTTGCAAAAAAAATTCTAAGCCATATCACCCAATAATTGCAATTGCATTAATTACATTTTATAATCACATACAGTCCATCGGCCCAGGAAGTGTTACTCGACTTTCTCTGAGCGGAGGAATAAAGGCTTTTGGAGGAAGATAAATGGAGGTTAGCGCAGATTACAGAAGTAGCATTGGTTCCCTTGGGATCTGGTTACTTGGCAACCCACAACCAGGATTCACACCTCTAGGAATGTGATTCATGCCAACGGTACGTTTAGGATGTGAAGATGTTCAAAAGAGAGTTTACTCTTGGGCGTCCTCTGCTGTCAGCCCGTCATATTGCAACTATTAGTGTCTAATCTCAACCAAACCAAATCTCAATCATTGTCATGTTTAGATGAACAAAGCTGTTTTAAAAATATTTGTGGGGACAATAAGATTTAATTCCTGTTAAACTAGCATGTGATTCTGTTTCAATGTGAATATTGAGCATTTTTTATTCCTTTTTATTGACTGAATTATTCAGTCTTCATTATGTTGCTGAGCAACCAAGGACAAATCGTGAGAAGCTCAAGTGCTTACAGCACATGACTCCTATATGCTTAGATCATCTTTGGATAAGAAAAACCTCCTGAAAGAGAGCAGAAAGAATTAACATAAATGTTGCCATGTGTTTTCGTGTGTACCTGTCACAGTTACAGTATGTGGAATAAACATTTGATCAGGCCAGATCTACTGATGAACCTCTATTCATTTGTCTTTCAGCCAGCACTCGTCACAGTGAAGATGCTTTAATTAAAATTCCTCAGATGGTTTTTACCTCCCAGCAGCTGCTTCCCCTGAAAAGGCATGAATTCAGTTAAGCCAGGTCACTCTCATGGTAGGCGTTTTATGGCATGCAGCACATTCAAGAGTCTACACCACAATTATCTGTACAAGCCTGAGAGACTGACCTTCTCAGCTCCTGGAATAAATGAGGTGGATGTAGCCTCAAAGAGGGAGCAGAGTAACATCACACTGTTTGTGAGAAGTGCTGTCCAAGCTCAGCCCCCGGGCCTCTGTCCTTCTATGGGCCGCTTAGGAGGGAAAGGGTCTTGTCCCAGAGCAGCGTGATTGAAACCCCTCTGCATCACACAGGTCCATTAAATCTGCAGTCACTAAGCCTGAAGGCCTGGTTCTGGTGATTGGAAGCACTGCCCCGCCAGTGCCCTCTTGATTGATTCCTTTAAAAGAGGCTTATAAATGTTGCATGTTATGCTGCTGGGGGGCAGGAAGCCTCATAACTGGCTGGACTGAGGTGACAATCTCATGAGGTAGTTTACCCTTTTCTATCAAACGATTTAGTTTTGTACTTGTCTGAATCATTCTGCTACTTTTTGTGGTTTTAAAGACAAGTATATCATCCTAACAGTCTTAACAATTAAGAGTTTGTTTACTATTTGTTGTTCGAAGGGCATCTGGTAAGCAAACTGGTTTTAGTAGAGGTGTAATGATGTGTTAATGAGGTAGTGGGGTGATAACAGTCTATAGTGAGGCAGACATGTTTTATGTGCAGAGCCTCTGGGGAATGTGAGTGTCTGAGTTTCCAATATATCAGAGCCTTTTATTTCTTCTCTTTATTATAATGGCCGATGGTTGCCATGGTACCCAACCTTGAGAATGTGCCCTGATGTGGCAGGTGGCATCACTGTGAATGTTGCAGATCAAAAGATGGCAAAACCACGGCATGTAATTTCTCGGTTAAGCAGAGCATATAGTGCCGTTTTTTGCCTGCTCAGTGTGGCATTTTTTAAGCTATGCTGGCTGTCTGGCTCTGAAGATGACAATGCTGCTCTGTCAGTCAGTCCTTTCACTGCTTTGGGCAAGGCTGAAATTTCACAGCATCGAATACAATACAACTACTTGATGGATTGTCATTGCCTTTGCAATCTGTCCACATGGACTTTCGTGGTCCCAGGGTTGAGTCCCAGTTACTTTAGTGACCCCCAACCAACCGGTCAGTTGTAACGTATCCGCTGAAATATCTTAACATCTATAAGATAGATTGACAGAGAAAATATTATACCTCCTTAGCAGTATGTGATTATGAGCAAATTAGTATGCGGACATTAGCCTTCATCTAAAATGTTGTTGTGGCATGCTGCTGTCTCACAGAGCTGTTAGCATGGCTGCGGATACTTGTTTTTTAATATTATGTATTTCTAGACATCAAACACTGAGATGAATTAGTCATTCTGTGTTTGGCCTTAGCCTGCTCAACATGGCATTAGGCCGGCAAAAGATGGAGAGGTTCTCTCCAGGGACATCAACCAGCCGGAGGCCCCAACATCAATCAACAATCTCAAACATCAAAGCCGCTCTTAACAGTTCATTCAACTTCTGCTTGAGAGCCTAAGCCTCAATCAGTGAAATGACATTTGTCCTACAGAAGGAGAGGCTCAGCAACTACTACTTCAAGCTTTCCTTTGACACACCAATATCAGAAGTGACACCATAATCCCATTTCCCTCTGCAGATGCTGCACAACAAGCACGTCATGGTGCGCGTTGGTGGAGGCTGGGAGACTTTTGAGAGCTACCTGCTGAAACATGACCCCTGCCGCATGCTCCAGATCTCCCGGGTGGAGGGCAAGATGTCCCCCGTCAGCAGCAGCAAGTCCCCAAATATCAAGGACCTCACCCCTGATAGCTACCTGGTGGTGGCAGCCCACTACCGCAGCAAAAAGTGAAGACATGAGACTGAGAGGTGTCATTGATAAAAGGACACAGAGGATGACTTCTTGCCATTGTTTACTGAATAATGGACGTGACTATGTAACATATCCCTGTTCTGATTTATATTATGGCTTCAGACACTTTGTTCTGTTTTCTTGGCCAAATGGATGTTGGTGAACACATGAAACCAGGAATCACACCGAAGGCCCTGTTATGTTTTTCTTTATTTTATTTGGTTTTATAGAAGTGGAAGAGTCTTGAAAAATGGGTCATTCATTACAGTTTAATGAGTTAACTGTGTAAAAGTGTAGCTGTACATTTTGAATTTTTTTTTAATCACTAATTGTATTTGTATCGCTTATACTACGTAGAATCATTTCAGTTTTTAATACACGTGCTCTTTTTACAAAGTCAGTCAATCCTTCGGTACCTGGCTGTGTTTGTATGTGTTAAAATCTGTTTGAATGAAAGCCAATAAGTGGTGGATGTTTAATGAACTTAATTTCTTGGCAACCTGGTGTATGTGATGGTAGAGAGAAAGTACACACAAATTATTTCCCCTTTCTTAATTGGCCTGATATTGTTATCCCATATAATACACTGGTGGATTTAGTTGGCACCGTGCTCAAGCTGTAAAATGAAATATGGCATTACAGTATACAAGTATAGATGAAAACCTTACTGTCCAAAGTAAGCTTTTACCAAATCTTTACTTTATAGTGTTCTTGTAAAAAGAAAACACCAAATCCTAAACTAAATCAAAACCAAACTTTGGTCATAAAATGTTACAGCTGTTTCTTTATTTCTTTATTAGCATATGAAGCAATGCCAAGATTTTTTACAAGCTCAATAACTATTCTATGCAATGCATTTTTATACTATTATAATTTTTATTAATTATTCAATATTAGGATAGCTCCTGTTTCATATACTTTCTTTTGTAAGAACACGGACAATCACCTGTACAACATGCAATATGTAGGTAAACAGAAGCCCATTTGTAACTGATAATATTTTAGATTTCCTCATTTGAGGTCCAGCAATTTTTTCATTTGTTGTATGTTACTGACCTCTAGAGGTGGTGCAATCATGGAACCTTGGTAAAAAAAAAAAATAAGAAAAGAAAAGAAAAAAACTGATTTCTAGGTTTAGATTCTTACAATTAATAGACATAATTTACATTATCATACAGTGTGTATTCATATTTACAACTTTCCCCCCAGAAAATGAATAAATGGGTTGGAATGAGGTCACTGACTGTGCAAAGTAACCTGTGAGCTTGTGTGAAGTACGTAAATTCAGTTCATGTTTTGAGTTGTAAATTTTCAATAAATTCTCAAAACCATTTGAAATATGTTTGTCTGTAAATGTTTTTTTTTTTTTTTTTGTGGAGAGGTAATTCTACTAACGAAATCCACACAAAAGTAGCAGAAATGTGATTTATTGTAGCAAATAACATTGGCTGGATTTCCTGTTCTACAAAATGTTGAGAGCACCGGAAGCATTTAAGGATCAAGTGAAGGTTGTAAGAAATGCACTCAACTAAGCAAGTCAAAGCAGCTTCACTAAGTACTGTACACAGTTTGCTGACTGGTTTTCTTACACTTCTTCCTGTTTCCGTTCCAGCTGATGATTCTCTCCAAACATACTGTAGGCAAGCATATTTGCTGGTCACCAAGTGTGTGCAAACATACGTCTAACAAAAGCTCCTGTTATTATGGCAATTCACAAACACATTTCTTTTCTCACTTAAATTAAGCAGGCATCACTTCAGTGTTTTGCATACATTATAATATAACAAACTCAAATTGAGCAGAGAAATAAAAAGGGCTCCATTAAAGGAGCAACGGCAAAGATCAGCGCAATTGCTATCACAATGTCATTCAAGGCATATCTGAGTCTATCTCCTTCATTTTTACAGTTTGAAAAATATTTAATTATATTAATCCTCATATCATCAGCAAAATGTTGTTGCTCCTAAATATTTGTCAAAGATCATGTATATTCTTAGCACAATTTCCAAGTAACATTTTTTTCACCAAATCACCAACACCTCATGTTGCCTCATGACAAGGAACTCCCGTGACACACGTACTGCACTAGTCATGAAAATACATGTTTCCACTGTTCTTTCAGTTGCCAAGAAAAGAGCCCTAAACAATGTGAAATGATAAAATATTATTTGGATTCTTATTATTCATTAAATATTATATATTCATCCTACAATAAGCACACTTAAAACTGTCTTGTACACATAAACTGTGTTTGACTTGTGAAAGGTGTCATTTAAATAACAGAAAAAGTCATACAAAGAGTAATGTGGCCGATGTGGATTTAGTGTGAAAACTGATGGTCGGCTGTGAACCCCAAAAAGTATAAAGTAAAAGCTTTAGTGTTTAGGACAGGTTTGTCTTCATATGACAATAGCCAGAGATACTGGCTATTTTGACTTCATGTTCATGTTATTTTGTGTTATCTGATGTGAATCACTGTAAGACTGTCTTATCTAATCAACTGTTAAGTAAAACTAATACAGTAAAATGAGTATCTGCTTGTGCATTTCTGTGTCATCCCTGACTTTGTTCAAAAGTCCAAACAGGCTTGTATAACTTGGCAACAAGGGGGAAGCAAGTCCTGTAGTTCCATCTCTAATCACTTCAGATTGTTTGTCTCACATCATACAATAGGCAAAGAAAAGAAAAAAAAAATAAATTAAAAAAAATGTACAGCAGTTCAAACATCTTTCAAGTCATCTTGCAGCGTTACTTCATTGTGTATCAGGCCTCAGAGTCAAGACTTCAGGTTTCACCGAATGGATTTTCAGCCCACCTGCCACTAAAGAACAAAGACGGGAAATCATCAGAACAGTCTTCAGTCTTTGAAATCATTTGAGGATTTGGCTAATATATTGATAAAATACTAATAATGATATGAGAACAGATGGCGTCTGGACAATTTGGTTAATACAATATTCTCATCATACTTCTTAACAAGATTACCCCAAACATGACTGCCGGTGCATTTGAAGATTACAGCGGAATAATACATCACAAATAAATCTGTGCCTGCTTTTTTTTTATTTTAGATTGAATTGTGAAAGATTACCTTAACTATGTGTTATTTAACATCTTGTTTTTCACAAGGAAAGAGTGTTCAAAGACATCCATTAGCTCTGAACCTCAGGAATGACATCTATGATCTCTAGTTGTTCTAAAAATCATATAGCTTGAGGTTAAACGAAAAAGCAAACCTTCAACCCGCCGCCACCAGACACAGAGGTGGTCATCGCCTGTTTCTCAATCTCCTCCTGTTTTTTCCTTTTCCTTTCAACTGCTTCTGGATTTTTAACACCCCTATAGGTTGTCTGAAAAACAAAGTGTAATATGATAAAGCACCAAGAAACAATAACTTCATGAAAATAACTATTTGCATCTTTTTTATTTTAAAATATACACAAGCACCCTTAAACGCATGCAGTATTATTTTGCCACAGCCTTTTCAAAAAGCAGAGGGCGCGTTCTATTGCAACCAGTGAAAAGGCGTTCACCGGCCAAATAAGCCAGCTCAGATTAAGGATGGAGCAGCAAACTAAAATGTGATTGCGTGTTTGGACTCAACGCTTTTATCTGTGGTGAGAAAGTGTGCATCGTCAGGGTGTGTCAGGAGATTGAGAGATCAAAACTGTGACTTGGAGCGAAACGACGTGGTCGTTGAGTCATCAGCCAATCCAAAAGATTCACCTGGCCAAAAAGGTTTAAATTATTCTGGTTCAAGTCTCCTTACCTTGACACGACTTTAGCATGGCTTTTACGGGTTTTCAAGTGGCTTTTCTGTACAATAAAAAAAATCACTCACCACGCTGTCAAGTGCATCTAGTTTGAACGGGGTGTATACATTTAACAGCAGGCTATAAACTTGGATTATGCTCAGTTTAGCTACAGCCCTGCAATAAATCCTATGCATGCAAATGGTACATGATCAGTTTCTATTAAACTTTTTAAGAAAACTGTTACGCTTTATTAGTCATTTGTGTGAATTGTGTGACCTGACACTGAGGGTAACTAAAAACAAACCCTGAACATACAATTCAACAACATTAGAGATAAGAGAATAGACATTTATAATGGTAAAATTTATTGCATATTTATTTAATCTGTATTAGCACACTGTCCTGGCAGGTTTTTAACACTTGACACATGGGCAAACAAACAAAGTTATATCATAAACTACCTCTTTTTGTCTCTTCTCAGCGGCCTCTGCCAGTTGTCGTCTCCTCGTCTCCTGGAAAGAAACAACACGCAGAAAACATGTAAGCTCACAAACAGCCGAAAGCTGACTGTCCAACTGCGCCGGGCCTGAAACATACTCCACATGCCAGAGTTTCACCAAGACTAAACACAAGCATGGACATTACCTAGTAGGGCCTATTGCTGCTCGACACACGATTAATCATACTGTCACGGTAATTTACTCTGGATTTGATTTTAAAATGTCAGAAAACACGATGCTAATTCTGACTCGTCGAGTGACACAGCTGGGGGCGAAAAGTTAAATTAACTTTACCGGATCTGGAGTGACAACAACGTCGTCCGCCGCTCCGCCGAGGCACGGTAAGCACATCCCCATACTTCTTCGAGGCGCAAAGGCAAAGACAGACAAATTAGGTATCTCGATTCGGCTCGACCGCCCAACTAAGCTATCTAACTAGGCGCTGTGCTAGTTTCCTGGGCTGGTCGTGAAGGCAACAGGAGCAGCAGCTTCTCCTCCCGACGGCCGCTTGTGGCTCGTCTGGCATAACGCTACCGTTAGCTGCCGTTGGTTTCCGTTAGCTGCGGCAACGTTGGCGTTCAAGCTAGCGGCTAGCTGAGCTACAGCTACGGAGCGAAGCGGCTACTCCGACCAGGCCAGCGACGAAACTAGTAAACTATCTCCGCTCGCACCTCCTGTTCAGTCGGCCCGACATTTGGGAGGTTACGTGTGTGGAAAGTCAAACGTCCGAGCCAAGTATTTTCCTCCGTCCCACCGAGTTTGTTTTGGTCGGAGTACAGCTGGATGACGAGTCTGCCGGGTTGCGTTCAAGGCACTCACACTTTTCCCTCGACGCAAAAGTAATATCAGGTAAAGTAAAAAGAAATACTGCGAGGCTACTCCTGTTTTTCAGTTTAGGTTACGTGATTTTTTTTTCACTTTTTGTGTTAAAGCATGTTAGTTTTAGTCATTATAGTGTGACACGGGGTTTTGGCCGTGTGTCGGGATTAATAAAGTCAACAGTCAAACTCAACACTCAAATTGAACACAAACACAACGTCAGTCATGTCACCAATCACCAAAACTACGAGCCTGCTACTGTTTTTCTTGGTTATCCGAAAGCAGTTGTCAAGTTATAAACATGTTTTAAGTCACTTTATGTGTTAGAAGTGTGTTGACCGTAGTGATAATGGTGTGTAACATGATTTTGAACGCAGCGCAGTGTGAGGTGGGTGTGGATGCTTGTAGGCCGGTCCAACAGCACCACCGTGCGGCCGAGGGCGAAACTCACGTAGTAATCACCATGGTAACGGTGATAATATAATACATCCATGACCTGCGGTAGGCTACACACTGATGGTTGGATTAAAATTCACTTAGTCATTAAAAACACATCTAGATAAGGTAAATCAGAATACATCTAGTTAAAGAGATATTATGGATCCATTACCCCATGGATATTATTCTAGGCTAGATTTATGAAAAAGGGGACATAAAGAAGGAAAACTTAATAAAGGACCCGTGAAATAGTTGATATTATAATAAAATAAATAATTTTATTTATTCATTCATTTATTTATTTTTATTCTAAAGTCAATCAATAGCCGACCCCATAGGCCACGACTGTCGCAAATGTAATTAACCTGCACTAAAGCACATTATGTAAGCCATCACAGTTAAAGGCTAACTTCAGTGGAGTGGATCAGCTCTCATCTCCCCCCGTTATAATTTGCTGTCAGTCACTAATGAGAGAGCTCAGCGTGAGGTGAGTGATGCTCCGTGCAGCAGTTCCGTCCAATCAATACTCTCCAATCAATGGCCCGAGAGTTTAATGTTGTAGCGCGCCTCACCGAACAACACTTTGAAACTCCACCCATCCATCTCGGCTGCACCGCCCGGGATGCTTCACGGCTCAAAGTGCTGCACAGTGGCGATTGTTCATGAGATTGCAGAGTTTCGGTATTT
>JBAJHX010000081.1:10192647-10205887 GCA_037176925.1 Amniataba percoides | reverse complement strand
GGGGGTTTTCATGCTGACACAGGCTGACAAACGGGGGAGCAGTGGCCTCTTTCTGCTCATGTACCCGACTGAGGCGGGACAGGAAACAGGAAATTCGAAGCACAACATGATATCAGATTTATGTAAAAATCTGACCACAGGCTGCAGGGCCCACTCAATATTTCAGTGACTGCTAAGTGCACCATTAAAATGAAGGCAAAAGGGGTGAATGTTGGCTCACAAAGTCTTGCTGAAGCAAAATTCAGAAATTGTGCTGCATTTCCTTAAACACCATCAACAATGCCCTGCGAGAGCATTAAAAGGCTTGGAGGTGAAAACACCTGTGTTTCCATACACAGGAGCATCACTGGAGCCAAGCCATTATTGCTCCACAGCTAATCAGTAAAATCTGAAAAACAATAGAAAATAACAGTGGAAGCCAATATGTGGTGGTTTATATGGGAGTTAAATCTTTCTCCAAGTTTCCCCTAAAAGTCTTTCTGCTGAGCTGCAGGTTAGAAAACATTTTTATGTGAATATTGAAAGTTATAAAATGAACCCATTATGAAAACAACATAAGATATAATGAGATGAAATGGTCTTGGTGTTATTTTCATCTAGATAAAATAAGTTTAGATATATCTCACAGTTGGTAAAAATGAGGAAATAAAGCTACATTTGGACTTCAAGGCAAAAATGACTCACAGCCATCTGATGTTACTTCCCAGGATTTGAATGAATTTCAAATATTCTTTGGCAGTCAGAACCTCAGATTTATGGGCAGTATGTTGATGAACATTTTTGAAACTTACTGACACACTGAACTCAGATTCTGAAAGTGTTTGCTTAGAGCAAGATTTAAAGGTATCTGTGTTCTACAGTCAGGTACTTCAGTCTTTAGTAAAGCTTTTTTCATGTCTACAGGTATTATTTGAGCTGTAACAATTAATCAATTTGTCAATGAGCTGATCAAGAAGGACTAAACTTTATGCACAATTTTGATAATCCTGTCTTCAGAAAAAACGTCATACATTTGATGTTTTTTGTTGAATAATGAAAATTATTGGCCCAATGTTATGTACTACTTTCATAAACAGCATTTATAGCAATTCACTTATTTTCATAATTCCTAAAGAATCAGTAATACATATTAAGTAATCTCCAATATCTTCTTTCTTTTTTAGGTAGACTGTGTGTGTGTGTGTGTGTGTGTGTGTGTGTGTGTGTGTGTGTGTGTGTGTGTGTGTGTGTCAGTGGGTTGGTCCCGTGGCTGCTGAAGGACTCTCTCTTCTGTTAGACTAGACACTTCATAACTTTGTATGTTTGCAAATACAGTACATGTGCATTAACTGTGTTTGTCTGTGTGGTGTGTGTGTGTGTGTGTGTTCGTGTGTAAACCTTTGGTTGCACAGTCCTAAGCAGGCCACCTGTCCTCTTATGCAAGCAGGCAGATGGTTTTATAGATACAGACATTAATTTCAGGACAGATTTGGGGAGAGCACATATACAGTATCATCTGTGACTGGCTCCTGTAGAATATTAGGCTTTAGGCATCAGATTTATGTACCGTAATGTAACCCATGCTGTTAGTGTTTTTTTGTTTGTTTTTTTATCACTTTGTTGTATGCCAGGTAGACCAACAGTTTACAAAATGACAAAGCAAAGGGACTGTTTTGTTCTGTGTGTGTTTGTATGTGTGTGTGCAGTCTGGCAGTTACCAGCTTTAACACTTTCACAGTCTTTAAATAGCCAGTGGTTGTTTTGTTGCTAGGTTTTGAGAACAGTTGTGAGTTCTGCTAGAACCCAAAAGTTATTCAACAGTTTAATCACGTCTTCATTTCGGTGACTCAGTGGCACAATGTAACTAAAATGTTCTGCTGTGAACTTTATGCTTGTTATTGTTTTGCACTGAGGACAGTGCAATTGATATGCATTCCCCTGTTGAGGTGTGTATGCATGTATGTAGCAGAGGCTTTGCAGAAAATCCAGTGACGTAGTGAAGATCACAAGCAATCAGGGGGCATAAGAAGATAGTGTGACGTTAAAGGGGTGGGGGGAAATGGAGATTGAAAGAGAAGCAAGATGCTTAATCTGCTCAAATGATGCAACCCAGAGGTTGTGCCAGGATTGTGTAATGAGGTCCTGAACCGTCTAAACCGTCTAAAAAAGTGCCATCTGCTCTGAGGTGTGTTCACGGTCAGGCTGCCAGGCGCGGCTGCACGTGATAGACAGATGACAGCAGCCAACAGTGTCTGTGGAGAGTGTTTTTACTTTAATATTTAAGTTTGCTAAAATGATCGTGGCCAAAATCTTAATTACAGCCACTGTGATTTTAATGTTGTAAAAAATAAAACATGAGAAGGTTCAGGTGAGGTGAGAAGTTTTTTATAGTCTACATAAAACGCTGTTCTTCACTGGTGGTTAAAAAATAGTTAGCCCCTGTAATTAGATGCTTCATCTTTTAATCACATGTAATTGTTTCAGACTAAGTTGCTGTATGTTCATTATCTACAAGTATATTTAAGTCATTATAGCTACATAAATCAATTGCTTTTGTCAATAACACACTATTTTTGAGTATTATATATAGCTATAGCCTTGATGATTTTTATTCAAAATGTCTGCAAACTCCATTTATCGCAGAATAAAGAGCTAACACAATTATGATTGAATGTATGGTCCACCGATGAAAGCAACAAATCCTACATGCAGTGATTCTTTCATGAATGAAATGGAAATTTCTCAAAACTTTCAGCACCTAGAGAAACACTCATGTTATCCATAACAGACAACACTCATCATTTGCTATTCATACTTGTGCTTGGTCAGCGGGAATTAATGGTGTGCCTCGAGTTCTAACCATGTAGCAGAAGATATGAGCTGAATATTCAGTGGCTGTTAATGATACCGTTCTAAATACTTGGTGTGAACTCAGCTCTGTCTGTGTAATCTTTGATATGGTGCCAGGCGGAGGATGAAACACACTCTTAATTGCTTCGAGAATGTTTCTGCAGGAGATGCTGCCGGCCTCGCCTTGGTCCTGCCTACACGTGATAATTTTTATAAATGCACCTCAGCAGTGCTTTGAACCTCATTCTCTAAGTGCGTGTGTGTGTGTGTGTGTTTAGGGGTCCCCTGAAATGCACTCTGTAAGGGGAAAGCAATAATGATGAGTGCTGCGCTTCAAGAGGTCCTGATGCAGAATGTTCCTCAGCTGAAAGCCGTGACGCTGAAAGTGCTATGAGCTGAACATGGATGAATAATTGAAGGTATAGAATGAGGAAACATAGAGCCATGACGGGAGACAGCCCACTGACCCGAATTCTCTGTCTCAAAGCTGTTTCTGCTCAGCGATCGTGGACAAACGTGGCTCAAAGCACTTTTTGCACTTATTGGATGATTTTACTTCACTTTCACGGCTTTGTTTAGCTCTCTCTGATATCTGACAGCTTGTAATTGATCCTAAAATCCTTGACATTTTTCAAATGAAATGTTTGTTCTTCCAGCTGGCTCAGAGTAGACTGGCGACAATCATACACAGGCACATAGAGAAATAGTGCTGTGACGCTGCCAGAGATATGCACACTTTTCATGGCAGAGAAAATCGAGAGAGGAAGCACAGAGAACGAATAAGGAATAAACACAACCTCCGTTTTTAATGTGTGACACGAGCAGAAACATTTGGAGAAGTGTATATAAGACAATAGTACGTAACGTGCACAGAAAAAAACATCCTTTTAATCTCACATCACAAGAGTGTCATGGACAAGCTGCACAGGAGTGATCCAAATCCTGGATCACGACCTTGCCTGAAACTCGTCCAGCTCCCTCTTGGCTGAGCCTCAGTGGGAGTTTGTGTGAGCACACACGGGATTGTCGTCAGGGCCCTGTGTCACGCTGATTTAGAGGAAATTTGGAGGTGTCTCTTCCCAGCATCACCTCACAGCGAGCGTCCATTCCCCTGGGCTTTCTGATCTGTTTCTTTTTTATCCATAGCTCCTCCTCCATGTGCAGGACTCCCATACCAACTGGCACGCAGGCGCGCGCCACGCACCTCGTCTATGCACACACACACAGGATTATCATCCTCCTGATAAACCAGTTTTAGCCAGCGCACAGCAAGATTAGACACAGGATTTCACATCAGATGAACCCTTTATAAATTTATTTAGACTTACACAGTACACAACTGCTCTGACCATGGCACAGAGTTCACGGTCTGCCTGCATGAGAAAATGAAGCCAGAACTAGCAGAGCAATGATTGTCAGATAACCATTATTATATCCTTAATATCCGCAGAGGTTGAGAGATTTGACCTGGGAGATTTTTTTTGTTTTTCATCTGCACGTGCTTTGAAAATTTTCCATGGAAGCAATTTCACACAACACCAACCCCCAATCAATTTGTGGGTCTATTTTAAACTTTGAGTCCCGTGGGACCACCAAGCCTCGCCCCCTGCAGGCCCACTAGCTGGCTCTGCTATGATGTATGTGCATGTTTCAGACACGTTTGCACCTTGCCAATGTCTTTTGGGATTATCTAGACCAACTAGAGTCTAACTGGGCCATTATATTAAATAAGAATGCATCCACTTTCCAGACCAATCCACAAAGACAATTATGGCACTTTAGGCTTTTGGTCTCTTGAGAGCGAGCTTGCAGCTCACTCGGATTTTCTAGCCAGTCATAAAGCATGTTTTTGCTGCATTTGTTGCTGACAGAAACAAACCTTCTTATTCACTGGACCATAAAAATCTCTGTTTTCTGAAATGTCATGTGAAAGCAGATGTAATTGGCATAGTAGAGAACAGAATAATGACGACCTGCAGCTCAGTATTGATTTAAAATACTGGATTTAAAGGAACAGCTGAAATGTAAAAAAAAAAAGAAAAAAACAACAAGGGGGCATTGAATGTTTGTGTACATTGTAGAAATAATGAAAGCACTGGGAAATATGGATTTGCTGTTAGCCTGAAGACAAATTAACTCTCCGACGTAGAAAAATAGATTAATCTAAAGTTTACTCATTTTGTATTTTGTGCTCAGTAATTATACTTTTATAGACTTTCACTTTAAAGTATTTTTTATCAGTCTCTTGAGTAGAGTGATCTGCAAGCAGTTTCAATGCACATCAGAATTTCTACTGTTTTCTCAATTATTCATTTGATATCTGTAGGGCTACACAAGAATAAACAGCGTGATTAGGGGTTCTCCTGGGCCCACAAATCTTTAACTAGCTCCATTCTCACCCAACAGTGCTGGGAAATCCCGTTGAGATCAATGTCACAAGACTGAGTTATTGCGTAGCTTGTAGCAGCACAGACCTTCCGGATGCAAAGAGTGAACTCTCAATGAAGCTGAGTGTTTCAGGAAGGTCACTGAGGGAATTCTCTCACTGGAGGTGAAAGTAAGTCACGTTCCCATTTGAAAGAGAGCGCCTTTATTTCATGAATAAATATGTCAGGAGCCACAAAGCAGGAGCTGCTGCCTGGTGTGAAGGTCGAGTACAATAACCTGCTTTCAATACCGGACATTCGTTATCGTTATTAGCCTCTGAGATTTTTTTTTTCACAATTCATGGATACAGTATGGTTGAATCACTTATTCAACAATCAGTCATCCCCTTTATCACTGTACTATAAAAAAATAATTTATTAAAAATAATAAACAAATTTATTTTTATTGCTAAAATCACCTTGAAATGACCTCTGCTGATATTAACTTGCTAATGAAAAAGATATGCAGCAGTATAAATAGATGATGTTATTACATGTATTTGTTAGATTGGTTTAAGCACAAATAAGGGCGGTTTAGTGGTGCACCGTCATGCCACTGTGTGATTTGATGGAGGGGGAGTGCTAGTGGTTTTAATGCACTCCTCTATGAAGGACGGACATTATCATCACCACTGTAGCCCATAAAAAGATGGACCAGTTGATAACTGGACTGAGTGATTTCTCCCTCCCTTCCTTTTTTTCCTCCACTCACTGCTTTCAGTTCTTGCACTAGATCTACTGAGTACTGTAAACAGACTCTGTTACAATTTATTTTTCTTTCTTCTTGCTGAATTTAGTTTCTTTTTGTTACTGGATGCTTTTGTGGTCTGTTGTTTTGCAAAGGTAAGATGACGCAATATGATATAAATGATAATAAACATCAAATATTACTAAATAAAAACAATATATTTATGTCAGCTTGGAGCTTGAACAAGTCAAATACACCTTAATAGAAATTAATTTAAAGAAATATATTATTAACATAAATATAAGCGAGTGGAGTGTTGCCTTAAAGTGCTGAAGTTGTACTTGCATTAGCTGCTTTATTTGAGTGCTACTCCAGTGATTTAGTATTTCCCTTTCATAAAGTTGGCGGACTTACAAGAGCTCAATTTTTAAAGAATGGTCCAAATGAATTCTGCTGGGTCTGAGATATTCTGACTATAGGCACAGCTCGGAAAACACTGGATGCCATATTTCAGTGCAAATAATGTTGCATCATTAGAAGCCTTCCTGCAGGGCAAACTCTTGTATGTTTCAAAACCCAAAGGCCTCAATTTCTGTGGGGGCTTCTCTTATATTTAAATAATTTATTCACGTTGCACAGAGCCACATTATACAGCTGTTTTCACAGGCCTAGTACTTTCCGTGATGAGTAAACTGACCTTGTGGAGTGCCCCTTTCATGCTTCCCTATTACTGGCTCATTCATGAGCCGACTACCAGCTGGTTATATCCAGTCATAGTTATTCAGATGAGCAGTACAGTCATAATGGCACTTGTACCACCACTTCTTCCAGACTTCTTTGCTCATACGATTGCAGCAATGCCATTTACTGCTGTTGGTCACGTCACCACCCTAACTTCCCCTTATGTAATTCGTTTTTTTGATATCGTTGACTTCAGTAAGATTTATTGCCTTGTATGTGCTGGGGAAATGAGGTCTACGAGCAAAGATTCATCAAAGAGCAGGGCCTAATCCAATCCATCCCTTAATGCAAGTGTCTCTGACTGAAATTGATTTTTATTTATTAGTGTAAGCACGCACACACGATGCAAGCACGATATAAATATATATGCATGTAAAAATATAAATCACTTGAGAAATGACCTCCACCTTTCCTCTGTCCCGCTCCTTCTCAGGCATGCACACCAGCATCAGCGAGATCCTGAAAGAGAAGAGCCTGAAACCGTCTCGCCGCAGCCTGCCCTGCCTGGCCCAGAGTCAGACCCATCCCATCAACCTCAGCCACTTCCTGTCTGTGCCTCTGAGCCCGGAGCCCAAACCAGAAGTCGATGGTCTAACTCAGAGCATCAGCACCTCCTGCAGCCTCCTTCCACCACAGACAGGTCAGTCTGCAGAGAGCTTACTGCTTACTAATGTCTCCATAAACCCATTAGTGGATAAGATGCTTCAGCCATGTGAGAGTGGCTGCATCAGTTTGCATCACTTATGTATGTTGATTTTAAAATGTATTTGTGTGTCGCACTCTTGTGGTCTTTTTTGTGATGTTTTTAAATTCCTTTTCTACTCTATCTACAGTCATGCCTTTTACAGCAAACCCACATCATGTCTGTAATGCAAGCAATTAGTGTTATTGTGTCAAGTGATTGTTGATTAATTGCATCAAGTGCATTAAGTGCTGCATTGACTGCATTGAGTATTATGCTCAACAGGAGCAGAACTGGTTGCGACAAAGATTTTCATATTGTTGGTGATATTTAAAGTGTGCGCATTGAATAGATTGAGCAGATTGCAGATTGCTGAAGGGGATTTAAAAAACACAGGTACATGTATTTGGTACAATTTTAGAGACAGGGAGATAGTGTGTCTCTGTATGGACTGGTAAAATGGAACATGCTTCAGCAAAAGGGAAATTATAAATACTTATAAGTAACTTTGTGACTATTGAGAGGTAAGGGCTTTGTTTTTGTTATAGTGCAAGAATGAGTGCAGGCAGGACTACAACAAGATGTTTTATTCCCCTGACCTTGAAACGCCCTTTTCCCAATCCTTTGACATTTTGCTGCTGAGTTCACTGTGCAGAGAGATGGGGAGAGAGATGCAGTTTCATGCAGATGAGGCAGTGCAAGGTGAGGTGTTGCTATTTTTGGTGAAAAGTGGTTCTTTTGACATGCTGAAAATAGACATCTTAGGAAGAAGTCTGTTTATTCTCAGTCTGAGAGGCTGCAGGCAGGAGGAGAGAGTGAGGACACCTGTACACACAAACTGATGTAGTCAATAGATATGAGCTGGATGCTGGGCAGGGAACACAAAATGTGACATGTCATTTTCTGTTATTGCAATTATTTCACCATAATCTAGTCGGTGACTGCACATTAATAGTCATTTTGTGAATCATATACAGAATACATGCAGTTATTGTCAACGACAAGCTTCCTTAAACCAAAAGACTAGAAACACATAAAAAGATTCACATGCCTCTTCCTGTGTGAAAACACAGCATGGTCCAGCAGTGAAAATTCAGACTGCTTTCAGATTCTTTACAGCACAACATGTTGCCCAAAGTTCTGAGTCATTTTTCACCACAGTTGACACTTCTATCTCCAAATCCAAATGGACTGTGGTTGGCTTTCACTGCAGAGGAAATTCATAGTGATGTCTGCAAAGGAGACACATCGCCACAGTCAATTTCCCCAAACTTTATGGACACTTGTACACTGTTATTCACTGTATATACTGAAATAGTTTGGAAATGTGTCCTTCATTCGGTTGCTTTGGCTTGTTTGTGTTAGGCGATTGATATATTCTTACTCTACTATTTTAATTAAGTTAACAGCAAGTAGTTACGGGTACTTTAGAGATATAGTGATTCTTAAGAAGATCACACTGCTCAGTTGTGATCTTAAAATAGACAGAAGATGAGACAGTTGTCTCTATAATCCCTGCCTGGATCAGGAAAGATGCTGATTAAAATAAAACTAAAGAAAGAAAGAGAGCTACTGATATTGCAATTTTTTGTCCGTCCAAAATCCAATAATGTGCTAACACAGACTAAAACACATTGTTTGCTTGAAAACTAATTTATCTTCAGTTTCTTTATGAAACTATTATATGTTGGTTATTTAAGATTATAATAAAAAAAAGAAGAAAACTATTTGTAATAATAAAAGGGGTTGGTCATTAGTATAGTTAGTATAGTTATAGTATAGAATTTATTTTTCACACAGCATGGTTGTATAAAAAATTTCAAACTATAGTCTAACCAAGCTGATCTGGATGTGAAACATTTGACTTGAGTGTAAGCTGTCACACATGTTGGAGAAGACATAACTTGCTAGACATAATATGCTCCATCCTCCCACAGCTGTAGACTTTATCTATCGTGTGATTAGAGTGTATGTATTATGAGACTTGCACCCTGATAAGCTGCACAAAATGTCTTGTTCCAGCCTGATAGATGGCTTGTTAGACCCAGTAAATATACTTTCTCCCCCTCATGCAAGCGCTATATCCCACATACTACTGAAAATGCTAAACTTTCCATAGGTTGTGTTGCAGAAGACTATTGTTTGTCGGGCAGGCATCCTCTTGTTTTTGGTAAAGATAGATAATCTGATCATGTTGCAAAACACTAATCTTCTACTGCCACCAGAAAAAAAAAGAGAGAGAGGGTTGTTTGTCTTGCCTCACAGCGTGGGTTTAACAAAACTTAATTTTGTTTGTGCTCATCAGTGGGATGCGTAAAGATTCAGGAAGGAAGAAAACGCGATTGGCCCTCTTTCAACATCAGCGCATGGATCTGTTAAATTACATCAAGGTGTTGCTCCCAAGCTGGCGCCCACGTTCAAATAACTTGGATTTTGATTTAGCTAAGATCTAATTTCGATGTTGGCAGTTGGATTAAAGGAGATATTGACTTGAACAACAAGACTTAGCACAGAGAGAAAACTTAGTGTGGCAAGTTTAACAACTGTCTCATTGATTGTGCTGTGTCTGTGTGCAGCAGAGGACGGCAAGGATCACTATGTGGAGGAGTCAGAGGCGACCACGTGTGAAACAAGGGCAGACGAGTCGTTTCTGTTACAAAAGCCTGTCACTCGTGCTAAATTAGAGGCCCGCACAGATTCACTTCAGGTACGACGTTCCCAGCAATCCACAATTACTGCCTCACAGTAGTTATTTTGTCACTGAACCACTGAGCAGCTTCAAGCATTAAATGTCCCGTGTTTAGCATCCCTGCATCTTAAATTTAGAGGTGAATCATTGTCGCCACAGGGGAAAAATCGAGCTGGTTCCTCTGGGCTGTTTTTCCGAGATGGGAAGAAACGTATTGATTACATCCTGGTTTACAAGAAGTCCAGTCCACAGGTGGAAAAGAGGTGCACCTTTGAAAAGAATCTACGGGCTGAAGGTCTAATGCTGGAGAAAGAGGTAAAAAAATTTTTTTAGAGGACTTTTGTTAAGCTTAATTACTCAACTTCAAGCTCAAGCTCACCTGTTTCCTTTTCATTTGCCAGCCCTCTTTGACAAACAATGACATCATGTTTGTGAAGGTCCATGCTCCTTGGGATACGCTTTGCAAATATGCGGAGCAGATGAACATCCGAATGCCTTTCAGGTAAATGAGGTAGTCGGAGAAAAAGATTGAACCTTTAACTCTGGAAAGTGTGAGGTCAGTTTTTTGAAGTGGCTGGCAATTTCATCCAGTTTCTCTAACTTCCTCTCTTTTTTTTTTTTTTTTAAGGAAAAAATGTTACTTTACAGACTGGAAGAGCAAAACCTTGGGCAGGTAAGTAGATTGAAGTTATTGGGTTGTTTTTCTCTGTTGCTCTCTTGGGGCAGGAAGCTGAGTGCTTCAGTGTCTCTAATGAAACTCACGAGCAGCACAGCTGTCGGGCCTGAGCCTTAATGTGAGCTGTGGCTGGTGTTTTGAGTCTGATTATCAGTCAACTCAGTGAGAAACACAGTGAAGTCAAACCATCACAGTCCTTTTTTTTAACACAACCCCTGAGTGAGTATTAATTAGTTCAGTATTAATCAACTCTTTACACAGACTGTGAGTAAATATGCCGTAGGTACAAAGTCTGGGATTAGATTTTAAATCAGAAAATCACCCTCTGTGTGCACTACTTATAACCAACAAAAATGTAATAGTTGAAAATAATTTTAAAAAAATCAACAGTGACATACAATTGATTTTTCCAGAATACACAAATACAGGCATGTTTGTTTAAATTAAAAATTAGAATTTAACTATCCAACCTTTTCGAAAAACACAGCCTCCTGCACATTGGCCACATTGTTAGAAGTACAATACTGCGACTCACCCACACTGTGCTTTTCTGTAAAATACTTGTAATCTTTCAGTCAAATAAAAGGAGTCGCACAGGTTCATTAGCATACTATTTTTAGAGAAACTCACTTGCGTTTTGATGCAATGTTCAAGTGTTGTTTGAGCTCTGCACAGAATCTCTTCATCTCACTTGAACACAGATAGAAACAAAAAAAAAAAATCACAGCAGCATCTTTTTACAGCCTTTTTTGAAAACCTTTGTTTCTGCTTGTGCATGTTGATTCTGTAAAGTCTAAAACTCACTTTTGCTTTAAATGCAAAAAAAAACATTTTCTCAATTAACATGTTACTGATAATTAATATTGGAAGATTAAACTCTTACTAAAAGATATCACTTTTTTTAATGAATGTTGACTTGCTGCATTGTTTATTTGCTCATAAATATTTCATTTTCTAGAGTAGATCTGAAACAGTGTTATCAGGAGCTTCAAACCTGAAGCTCGTATGTTCCCTAGACTTTCTCTCCAGTGATGAGAGGTAACTGAAATGACGTTTGAACCACAGCAAAGGAGGCAGATGTTTACGTGTAAGCTTTGAATGAGCCCTTGTGAAGCTTTGAATAGAAGCAGCTAGTGAAGTGTGATATTACTGGTCTTGAAAGAGCATCGGTTTTTATCCATTAAACTGCAAACATGGTGTGACTCATTTCTCTTTTCCTTTGGCTCGGTTTGGAACAGAGCTCACTGACATTGTTACCCAGGATGGGTGGGACAAACTAACTGAAATGAATGTGTGCCTGCTGATTTATCTTACTGGATTGTGCAGATTTATATGCCCTATAACAGTAAACTATTTACAGTGATGGCTTGACAATCTGTAGCTAATAGAAGATGTCAAAACTGAAGGCGTTGACAATATGGAGAATGCTGAAAATGTATATTAATGATATATATAATAATTATAACACGTTTAGTACATACACTGGACATTGTAATGGCTGTGCTTTGAGGACACACACACACCTACACACAGAAGAGACGAACATCACACAATCGCACGCCCACCTGTCCAACTGAGAACAAAGCATTTTTAAGTCTTGTGTGAGAGTGATCTTAGTCATTGTGAACAATGAAGACCGTTGTGTGTTCCCTCTGAGCACCTGCAGTCTTTCACAGAGGCGATGCTAAAAAGAAAAATCTACACGGGTAGTAAATAGGGTTTATGTGTTTACTAATGGTCTGTCACTAACTCACATCCCTGTAAAGCTGAACAAATGGACTCCATGCAGGTGGCGACAGCTTGCTGGTTTGATATCATTACTTTCTGTAACTGTACCTGTCTCCCTTCACAACAGTACTCATAAATTGCTCTCTGGCAACAGGGAGTTTTCCCCCCAGAATTCTCATTTATATTCATTCAATCCATATCAGAGCAGAGTCTCACAAATTAGAGTTCTCAGAGTAGCAGTGGGCAAATATTACCCAGCCGAATGATTTTTAGCCATGCCAACGCCACAGCTCTATGGATGTCAATGTTGATCTGTTTGTTGGTCTCTGACTCAGGTCCAGACTGAAAAATCCACAACTATTGGATGGATAACCAGTTCCAGTTCTGTAATGAATATATGAATCTTGCTGATGTTGTGGTGTTTTTGTTTGATGTTAGTTTTAAAATGTAGCAGTGCTAACAACCAAATTAAAAGGGTGACATGGTGAACATTATACCCTCTAAACGTTCAAGTTTTTTAGCACTGATATCTTTCTGCAGCATTCTGATGTCAGCATGCCCACTGAAGTCACACAGAGTTGTTAGCATGGCTGTCTTATTTCTATTTGTTCACTGAATCTAACATTAGCCAAAAATATAATTTAGGAATTTAGTGGATGCTGTCAGGCCTCACCTGGTCCCTAAATCATGATTATAATATGAAAAAACAGAATTATTTTTTTAGTTGGATTTAGCAAGCTGTTATCCTGGATCAGTGGTTCGTAGGCTCATGAGTCATGAG
>JBAJHX010000081.1:10157824-10192547 GCA_037176925.1 Amniataba percoides | reverse complement strand
AAACAGAATTATTTTTTTAGTTGGATTTAGCAAGCTGTTATCCTGGATCAGTGGTTCGTAGGCTCATGAGTCATGAGCGGCGTGAAAATAAAAAACTATAAGATGCAGGGTGCAACCTGCAGTGTGTGTGCATACGTGTGCAGGTTTGTGTTTTTTATTTTAGCAGGTGTTGTTGTGTCAGGAAAAAAAGGTTAGGAGCCATTGTTCCATATCAAAGGAAACAATCTTCAAGTTAATCTGTGCCGTTAATCCCGTCTCTCTGTGCGTCCCTGCAGCAGGTTTCATCTGAGATGCCGTCAGATAAAAAGCTGGCTTCCCAGAAATCCCATGAAGCTGGACAAAGAGGCCTTGCCTGACCTGGAAGAGACCGACTGCTACACGGCGCCCTTCAGTAGAGCACGCATGCATCAGTAAGGTGTACACAGTCACGCATGCCACCAGAGAAACTCACGCACACATTGTCAGATAATGGCAGCATCAGTATCCGTAGCGTTGGCTGGTATTTATCCTCCTTTGTGTCCCTTTTTCCCCTCTCATCCATCACATCCATTCATGTCCTGAGCTCTTGATGTGGAATTTAGGAACCAGCTGATGAAATTTGCATGTCTTGCATTTGTCTTGTATATTTTATAGCTTTGAGCCAGAACTGATCATAAATAAGACATCGAAACCCAGCAGCAGATGTCCATGAAATTATTAGTTCCTTCAACTATTTGTTCCTGATTTTTCATTTTCAAATGATCTTTTTGATAAAATGCATCATCCTATCTCATTTGTCCCTGAAACATTTCCATTTGTTCATTTGCTTGACAGCTAAAACCCATTTTTCTGGAAATAGTGATGCTGGAATGAACACACAATGTACACCATGAATTGAATTTGAATTGATTTTTCATTATTATTGACTCAGATCTCATTAAAGGCTTGATACTTGATATACTGTAGCATGATAAATATCTGACAGTGTGCTGTTATTTCCCTCCCAGTTTCACTATCAACAATAGAGAGACCTTCTTTTCCAATTCCACCAGAAGCAGAATAGTTCATCATGTCCTGCAGCGCACCAAGTACGAGGATGGAAAATCAAAAATGGGTAAGACACTGTGCTCACTTCTTTGTCTTCATTCTCCTCTCTTGCCAAACAGTATTTCTAGAAGTGCCTTGCTCATTTACATATAATAATGTACAACTATCCATCATAATAACATATATTTAGGGCAATATAGTCACTTAGAAGCAGCAGAGACTATGTAATTTAGGAAATAAATTTAGTGCTTTATTTACCAGTAAATATAATACATCATCAGCCCTAAATAAGGAATTCTAATTAGTGGCAAGGGGACAAAAGACAGTAAATTCAGTAAACCAGTGAAAGAGACCAGACTTGACTGTTGATTTGACTTCAGAGAGCCATAGTAGGGTACTAGAGGGAATTATGTCTTTGTTTGTTGTTTTTCTGTGGGATGGTGAAAATGTGGGCTGCTGCTGAGCTGTTGGTATCGTCCGACTTGTGGCTCATCCCTCCTCTCCTTCTGGCTGTTGTTTTTTTTTTCCATATCGACCGTTACCAAACTGTCCACTCCCACTCCACTATCTTGTCTGACTGCTGCCGACATGTTTTGCTGATTAAAGTCTGGCCTTGACGGGCTGGAACGGATTTCACATTAATATTTTAATACTGTTGACCACTCCACTATCCAACAAATAAGATCAGCTCCGCCACAAGAGTGGAAAATCCTTTTCAAATCCACCCCTCCCTGCTACTGTCCTTACTACGCACTGTTTCAAGCAGAAGATGATGGTGCAAATGAATGCATTATTTTGTAGTCTTGTGAAAAATAACATTTAAGTAAGTACTCCTGATTTTACCTGCTGCCAATTCACTCCGTTTATTGTGATTACGACAGGACTTTACATCATGTAATCACGGTCTGGCCAAAATAATAATGAGGTTTTCAGGTGCTTGAAATTCTACCTGAGTGTTTTAAACCTCTAATGTGCTTGTCTAATGCAGCTTGTCAGGTACATAATGTAATAAATTATCCTGACTGTGTTTAAATGAATTCCTTATAAGACCCCTCTTTCTGTTAACTTATTACTGTTACTACATTTTTAATGTGACATCCTTGCACTCTTCTCACTGGTATATTGACTTTCTTTTTTCAACTCTAGGTATTAACCGGTTATTGGGCAACAACACGTATGAGGCTGCGTTTCCTCCTCACGAGGTGAGAAATTTTTCATTTGTGCTAAAAAAAGCTGTAGAGATCCACAAAATGTCGAGCTACAAATCCCCCCTGTAATGTATCATAATAAACACATAATCTTTGTGTCCTCAGGGTGGTTACAAGAGCAGACATCCAATTAAGACGCACGGTGCCCAGAACCACAGGCATCTTCTCTATGAGCGTTGGGCCCGCTGGGGAATATGGTACAAATACCAGCCTCTGGACCTCATCAGGTAATCAGCTTTGAGACAGGTAACGGAGCATTATGAGCTGTTTTTGGTCGTTTGCTTGAACTCTTGTATCCTGGTCATGAACCACATTCTGTCTTTGACCGTGTTCATGTTTTGTTTAAATAAAATATAGTGTCATCAACCTGTATCAAGCCCATGACTATACAGATACAGAGATTTTGTTGACAGCAAGGTAGGTTTCCAGTAGCGTTGGATTCTATGGGGAGATAATCAATATTATTATTATAACGTTCTATCAAATGACAGTGTGAGAACAGAAGGTCACTCCCATAGTGATGACCCACTTGAGACTTCACACAATCACAGTATATAGTCATCCCCTGTTGACTTTATGATGCTTTGTAGCGCATTTCAGCTCGTTCTTCAGGTGTCGACCCTTCACTTTACTATTCTGGTTCACTCTTTTTCAGCCAGCAGCAGGTAGCTATTTTTATGAAAAAAAAGGGGCAATAATAACCCACTGAACATTACCTGCCCAGCACTATAAGACACATATAAGGGCCTGCTGGTGAACATAATGCACCATGTAGCAGCTTAATCCCTGTCCTCTTTCGGTGTTAATACAGCGTTGCATACACACTTGGGACTTTCCTAACACAACTAACTGCCACTGAAGCAGCTGGGAAGTAAGTGTCTTGCTCAAAGGCACCTTGACAGCTGTGGTTTAGGAAGCAGTTACAGTTATTGATTCGCTTCACACAACAACATTATACAGTGTGACCTTTCAGTCCAGCAGCCTCGCTATCCAATAAGTTGCCATGACCACCTCACACTAACAGCACCTACAACCTTGCTGCAAGCCAGCATGGTAACGTTTAATACATTAAACACAGTTTATTGGGAATTTTGACCGCTGTGCTTCGTTCTTCTTCTCCCAGGCGGTATTTTGGTGAGAAGATCGGTCTTTACTTTGCATGGTTGGGCTGGTACACTGGTATGTTGATCCCTGCCGCTCTGGTTGGCGTTTTTGTCTTCCTCTACGGCCTCTTCACGATGGACTCCAGCCAAGTCAGGTCAGTTCACAGCCTGCATATAGGAAGTGAACATACTGTCTTATATTTATATTAATGTAGAATGTGTCTTTTTAAACATGTGACTTCTTGGTTGTCATTGTCATTTCCTGATTATATCATCAGCAAGGAGATTTGTGAGGCCAACACCACCATCATGTGTCCTATGTGTGAGGAAAACTGTGATCCATGGACACTGAGTGACAGTTGTGTCTACGCAAAGGTCAGTGCAGTTTTCATATCCATCCACAGCACAGTTTTTCTTTATGTTAGCATAAACTTTGCAAAATTATTAGGTCCAAAATCTCTTAAGTCTCACATGTCAAGTTGTCATTTGAATTAGAGTATATCATTGTTACAAAGACCATGGAGCTCCAAACATGATTATGCATATAAACGTGTTCCATTATTGTTTTTATTAAATTAAAGACAATAACAATGTGTGTGAATAGATTGAAGGTAAATCCTGAATGCTTGTTCCTGACAGTGAGGGGGGTCTGGTGGCTCTGTTATGCTGCACAACGGCATTTTCCTGGCATACTTTGGGTCCACTCGTCCCCTTAGAGTGAAGGATCACTGCAAATCAACACAAAGTTTATCTCCATTATCCAATGATGAAACATTTTAATCCTGGTGGGAGTGATCAAGAATGGCAATGACCTCATCCAGAGGGCATGAGGAGTCACTAATCCCAATCCGACTGAACACCTATTTGAGGTTTTGATCGACCTTTTAAATCACCTTCAACAAAACAACAAATGAGAAATATCTTTTGGAAGGCTGGTGTTCATCGCTCCAGTAAAGTTCAGAGATTTTTAGAATCAATGCCAAGGCTGCTCTGGCAATATGTGATGGCCCAAAACCCTACTAAGACATTTCATATTAGTTTGTCCTTTGTCACCAGTCTGTAAAAAAATCAATATTTAGAAGATTTGGACTGGTATTTTTGGACAAACACACAAACATAATTTCTTTATGTCAAAGAGGTGAGTAAGAAGATTAGCACCACTCTCTTACATCTGTGTGTTAAATATAAAACCAGCTGCTTACCTTAGCATGGAGATATGGCTGTCTTTGCTGTGTTGAAAGACAAAAAACATTCAGTTCATTGGTTAGTTTTTTCCTGCAAATAAACTAAACCTAACATTAGTGAGCATTAGAGGTTGTATTAGTCAGATTTGTTAAAGGTGGACACACAGGCAGCTGTGTGTAGCTTCATGTTTACTGTGCAGCCATGAGAGTGGAGTCTGTCTCAACTCACTTCAGCCAAGAAAACGAATAAGCAATTTTCACAAAATGTTGAACTATTACATTGAAAAATCCCATGTAAGGCCCCTAAGTCAAGAATGAGAAACTCTGAGGTATGATGTTAAAAATTGAAAACATATCAGTTATAATTGCATTTCACTAGTAATGACATTATTTCAGGAAGTACTTTTTTCAGAGCAGCCTTTCATCTGCTTGTGTTTCTAGGTGACACATCTGTTTGATAATGGCGGCACTGTGTTCTTTGCTATCTTCATGGCTATCTGGGGTAGGTGGAGGCTGCTTCTGTTTGTCCCTTTTCCTGATTTTGTGAACACTTGTTGTATTACATCAACTGAAACCTCCTGGAATTCAAGTCTATTTATACAATCGTGTGTCAGTGCTCCCGCTTTCACTCTCCACTCGACTCCTCCAAACACATTAAGCTTTTCAGATGAGAATTCATACAGCAAACACTCTGCAGTGCAAATACAGGAGAATATCTCTCTGTAATACATTTGTCAGCGAAAAAAGGACAGCCTGCACTTAGACTTCTAGTGCTGTTCTGATGTAATTAGTCGGATAATTAAACATTTCTCCAGTGGGAGACAGTACCACTCTGCTGTCAGGGTTGCAGAATGATAGTGGTATATTGCAGCTACGGTTCCCACAGCTATAATATGTTTGTAATGAATAGCGTGAGTGTTACTGTGCAGTGTCTGGCCAAGATCCATGTATCTGCCAGTAAATAATCACCTGTGCCCAGAGGGAGCGCTTGGCACATTGTGTTCTGTGTTTGGGCTAAATGAAGGCCAAGGAGAGCTGGACAGCCGAGGGAGGTCCAGCCAGCTTCACTAACCGAGGTCTGTAACTCCCAATCCTGCATAACGGCTTTGGGCAATGTGGACCAAAGTAGCAGTACTGCACCACTGAGTGAGTGCACTCTAGTCCTGCCATGTGCGAGTGTGAGATAGAGATGAAAAATTGGCTAGCCCAAGGGACCGAATGTAGGCATCTGAGAAGGCTGCCTTTCTCTCTCTTTAAACAAAAGTGGGTCAAGCTATATTAAACTTCAACATCTTTAACAGCAGTCAAAGTTGTTCTGACTGAGGATTCACATTCTGGTGCTTTTTAAGGCCACAATTCCTTTGTGTGTCCCAGATTTGTCTTTACCACTAGAATCATTTATTTTGAAAAAAGGCATAGTGCTGAAACTAACCAGTTAACCCGCTGATTGTTTTTTTGATGAATCACATAGTCTAAAGAGTGTGGTAAAATAGTAAAAAAAAATTTGTGACTGCACTTTTACATTATTTGAATGTTTTTCTCATTCAGTTAATTGATTAATTGCTTCTGCATGTAGTAAAACATGAACTATGCACAAGTGTGAGCTGTGTCTTGCACAGCACTTATCAAATACTCATGTCACTCTTCATTTTTATGATGTTCATCCTCCTTTACAACCTTACATTTGTGTATTATATTTATGTCTAATGAAAAGTGACAAGCAGGCTGAATCAGTAGTATAGAGTTACTACACACTGCACATGTTAGATTATACATGATTGCACTTTTCCTTTCCAATGAACTGTCACTGTTTCTGCAATAAACAGTGGGGCTTAAGACACAATAGAGCCTGACACAAAGGAAACAATGCATGCAGACTGAATTCTGCCCACACAAAGCTTTACTTTTGAAGTCTTTCAACATAAAGTGGTTCACGCCTGACGGAGACACAGTTTGGGGGAGAAACATTGCCTGAGCAAAGCCTATTTGCTTTTGCAACTTTTCCTTAACCACAGAATCAAAAGCTGTGAACTAAAGAACTGTAATCAGTTTTCATAATGGGCCGTGCACGTCGCTGCCTGTGTTTCACTCAGGATGCCTGACAGTGATGTGATTTTTTTGTTCTTTGATTTGTATTACTGTATGGCGATATGATTAACAGTCATACTGTGTTACATATCAAAGTTGATCAATGATGTGATTGATTTCTGGTCACCCTCTGCAGCCACAGTATTTCTGGAGTTCTGGAAAAGGAGGAGGGCCGAACTGACTTATGACTGGGACCTCATTGATTGGGAAGAGGAAGAGGTAGGTCAGCAATATCTTTGAATAGATCCAATATCATTTGATCACCTCACAGTTTCATTCTGAAACCACTTACATGTTATAAAAAGATGAGTTGTTGCTTCATCAGGCAGATATGTCCACAGTTCAATAGTTCATACTGGGATGTGTGTTGTGAATCAGGAGGAGCTGAGGCCTCAGTTTGAAGCCAAGTACTCCAGGATGGAGAGAGTCAACCCCATCTCTGGCAAGCCCGAGCCTTTCCAGCCCTTCTCAGACAAACTCAGCCGGCTCATGGTGTCAGTGTCCGGAATATTCTTCATGGTAAACCCTTTGATCTTCAAATTATCTGCCCTCTTGGGATTCGGACGCAGAGTGAGAGCAGTTTTTTTTTGTTGTTTTTTTTTTTTGGAGGTTATGATGTACCAGAGGAGGTGTAACATCTCCCCCTGCTGGATGAAAACTATACTCAAAGGAAATTGTGGATTTGGCCGGTCTGATGGCCTAATTTCTAATGTTAACTGATTAGATGTGACTGATGAGTGTTTTGTTTAAGTCATTAAATTATGCCGTAATCAATAGATTTTCATTTTGAAAAGCTGTTCCTTTTTATCATTATAAGATAAGATTATACCTAAACAACATAAACTGTATAAAGTGTTTATCTGTTTGTGATTTATCAACCCACCCACCCATCCTCTAACCTGCCCTCTCTCTCCATCATCTCTGCTTAGATTTCCCTCGTTCTGACAGCTGTGTTTGCTGTGGTGGTTTTCCGTCTCATTGCAATGGAGAAATTCGCTTCCTTGGGCTGGTATTTTGTGAAGAAGAACTGGCAGTTTGCCACTTCTGGCACTGGCGTCTGCATCAACTTTATGATCATCATGTCTCTCAACGTGGTGGGTGTCAGGACAAGCATCATCTGGCACGTTTACATATTCTGTCCAACAAATGTTTCATGAAACATTTATTTAGAACTTTGTTCCAGGAGCTGTCATATTCACAGCCAGAGACTTCTTCTTTTTTCTTTGCTGAGATTCCTGTTTGCCTCTCTTTCTCATGATCTTTACCCTCCTCATCCTTTCCACTGTTTATGCTTATGAGTGCTATCATCTTGCCAGGTGTATGAAAAAGTGGCCTATCTGCTGACAAACCTAGGTGAGCGCTTTCCACGTGCTGCATGTATTTATACCTTCATTATCTCCTGCTTCCCAGGCAGTTGGCAAACATTTATTTTCTCCTTCGTCCACCCCACAAACCTCCGTTTCTCCCCCCTCAGAGCACCCACGAACAGAGTCTGAGTGGGAGAACAGCTTTGCTCTGAAGATGTTCCTGTTCCAGTTTGTAAATTTGAACAGCTCCACTTTTTACATCGCTTTCTTTCTCGGAAGGTAGGCTTGCAGCCATCAACTCTACAGTTCCTGTTTACACTGAATTTAATGAAGGATTGTGCAGTGATCTTTTATTTCAAACTCCCATGTCACGACTGCCAATACTCCTTCCCCTTCTCCCCTCACTGTACTCATTTCTCACATTTAAGCATTTCCAAAAAACTGCTTTGAACAGCAGTGTAACCAAGCTGCAGTTTAACAGACATGATTAGCACCTTCAAGTGTCTTTTATCCCTCCTCTGAGTTTATTAGTTTTCCTCTGATTGAATTTCGCAGCTAATGTTGCCCATCTCAATCTGTTCAGGTTTGCTGGCAGGCCTGGAAAATACAATAAACTCTTTAATCGATGGAGACTGGAGGAGGTGAGTGCAATTAGGCACTGCCATAAGTGGGCCAATTATTGCCTTCTGTTTTAGGATATATTTAGAAATTTAGAGCAATTCATCTTTGTAATGATTCGCCTGTGTTTTACTATGTGAACCATTAATCTCCCGCATAATTACTGAGATTTTACATTTTAATTATCAAAAAACAGAATGGGATCAAGTGTGCCCCAGGATTTTGTCATGGCTTTGAATTATTGGGCATGAAATACGGATTTTACAGTTTTTGTTTTTTTTTAAATATTAAAATGCATTTTTCCTCAGTGTCACCCAAGCGGCTGCTTGATTGATTTGTGTCTGCAAATGGGAGTCATCATGTTCTTCAAACAAATCTGGAACAACTTCATGGAGCTTGGTTACCCGTAAGGAATTTGTTCATCTAATATTTCTCTATGAGTACCATAAGAAATTACATGTTTAAACCATGATGGTGTAAATTTGAATAATTGGTATTTTACAAACCTTGTTTGTTATTTCTGTTTTTCTGTTTCTTTTTTTTTTTTGTTCCATGTTCATTAGCATATGAAAAGGATTTTCTCCTGCAAAAACACATCAAATGCTCTTGCATGGGGCTCTGTGAAAGGGTTGCTGCTGTACTTAGTGCATTGTCAGAAATAATTGCTTTCATTTGACAGCTTCTTGCTACATTTTCAGTTTGCTGCAGAACTGGTGGTCTCGTAGGAAGATGAAGAAAGGAGGTGGTGGAGGGCAGAATGTAGAGAATAAAGCCCAGCTCCCACAGTGGGACAGAGACTGGAATCTGCAGCCGATGAACGCCCATGGACTGGTAGATGAATACCTTGAAATGGGTAAAACACAGCATTCTTTTGAAGTGTTTTATATGTCTGGAGAGAGAACGAAAATATTCAGATTATGGCTGTTACTCAATCTTTAAGTTATTTGTGCCAGAGTTTAGACAGACATCTTCTGAAGTTCATTCCACCGGTCCTTTCCTCTGCAGTTCTTCAGTTTGGCTTCACCACCATCTTTGTAGCGGCATTCCCGCTGGCTCCTCTCCTGGCTCTGCTTAACAACATCATTGAGATTCGTCTTGACGCCTACAAGTTTGTCACTCAGTGGAGGAGACCCATGCCTGCCCGCGCCACTGACATAGGTCAGAGTGATGTCACACACCTCCTCAGTGCCGCTCACACGTTTCTGGTTTTATTTTTAGATCAGAGCGAGCAGTAAAACTTTGTGGGAACCAAACCTTTTCCTTCCTGCGGAGATAGATATGTACCCTTATCCTTTGCTTCTGCACTGCCATATGCGGCGCCTCGCCTCCCACCAGCCCACCTCCCCATAAGATTACAAACACCTCCTCCCCCTCCAACTGCCATATAATATATGACCAAATGCTTTTTGTGGCACATTGCCCTGTAATTAAAGGAAGAATCCACCCTGAAACATTTAGAGATTCTTCAGCCGTAATGAACACATTATGTTTCAGTCTCACAGAATCAAAGAGCAGAGCGTCTTTGTAGATTAAAGCTGACATTACCTAGATCACACAGAAGAAAATTTAATGCAGACGGTAATGCTGACAGTACAGTAGCCTCAATAAATTTCTGTGTGATGCAGCCAAAAAACAATTTGTATCATAAGTAAAACTAACTCTGCTCCACCATGGCTGTATGTATGTGAATGTAAATTATTTGCCTCTTACACCTCACATCTTTGGAGGATGTTGAAACTCATTCTGGTAAATTATTAACTGAAGAGAAATGAAGCTTGATGAAGGAAAGGGAGCATATCAGATGAGCTGAATTACAAGATTTTGTGACAGAATAATTCCTGGAATTTGGATAAATGTCACAAATGAGTGGTTTCTACACATACACAAAGGGCAATGAAGGTATGCAGCTTTATAGGCCTTCAAAATGAAGGCTCATTTTCCAAACTGTCTTCATTTATAAAGTAGCGAAAAATGTTTATTCTTCTCCGGTTTTGCCATCAGGCATCTGGCACGGTATTCTTGAAGGCATCGGGGTCCTGGCAGTCATCACCAACGCCTTCGTCATTGCCATCACCTCAGACTACATCCCCCGCTTTGTTTACGCCTTCAAATATGGCCCATGTGTGGACAAGGGACACCACCACGACGATGAGTAAGCACTGAACATAACACGTACGCTTTAAATATATCCGGCAAAGCGGCTTGTGTTGTGGTCTGATAGCTTCTCCTTTCACCCTCAGGTGCTTGCAAGGATACATGAACAGCAGCCTGTCTGTGTTCGACATGAGCGTGTTGAAGAACAGCAGCAAACCCGAATACTGCAGGTACAGAGACTACAGGGCGCCGCCCTGGAGCTCAGTGCCGTACGAATTCACTCTGCAGTTCTGGCACGTCTTGGCTGCCAGGCTGGCCTTCATCATCGTCTTTGAGGTCTGTCAGTGCTCCCCATTTCTTTTGTGTTTGTTTACCAGCAAGAAAAGCAGCTAAATCTCCTTATGTCTTCTCAAGTCTGTGAAACTAAAGATTTCTTTTTTTTTTTTTTACTTTAGTTCATTTATGTGCCAATTTTGGTTAGGCTGGGTTTCTCATAGTTTAATTCAATCTTGCTGCTACAGTAGGTTGAGAAATTCCACCCAAAACCCACAGAATAAATCCCAAATTACATGGTGGTCCAGCTAAAAAAAAGCACTGTGTTTCTTCCTCTTTGCTTGAAAAGTTAACAAGATTTTCCCCTGACAAGGCTGCCTCATTCACTGACTTGTACAGCAAGAAAATGGGTATAAAATATAACTATAAAACATTACAGGACATATAAAGTCCTTTATTGTGTTGCACACAATATTAACCTTTGCATGCTTGTTAAATTTTGCAGCAATTACTGGCACCTAGTGTGTGAGTTCTGTGGAAGGTAACTCATAAATCATTCATGCCTCCCTCAGCACCTGGTGTTTGGGATCAAGTCCTTCATAGCGTACCTCATTCCAGACATGCCGAAGGATCTGTGCGATCGCATGAGGAGGGAAAAGTACCTGATGCAGGAGATGATGTACGAAGCGGAGCTGGAGCACCTGCAGAAGGAGAGAAAGAAGAATGGACGGCGTTATCACCACGAGTGGCCTTAGCTTTACCCCTGCATCCTCACTACACGCCGCACAGCCCTCAAGTCACAGGCACAACCTCCCCTGCCTGCTTATTTATGTATTCTAGCTTTGAGAGTCCAGCTTCACTCGGCTGATTCTGTACACCAAAGACACCCTCTTCAGTAAGCAGAGCCTCTCTGGCTTCAGGCTCTGACCTCTGCTTCTCCCCCGCCATCTGCTCCGCGGCCAGTGTCGCTGGCTCCGCCCTGCCCTGATCCCTCACCTGGCTTCATCCAGCAGGCTGCCCTTGGGTGTGCGCTGTGTCATGGCTTCACTGGGAAAACCTTTGCAATTGTAATGTTTACTATGCAGATCAAGGGCTGCAGATCACCACTGTTCTCTTTTGGCACCCAACCCGCACCCTCTCTGTGTGGCAGCTAGCACTCCGCTTCGACTCCACAGTTCAGTGCAACTCGCAGCATGGCCACGCTTTTCCTCCCCGTGAGCGTCAGCAGAGCCGCCTCTCTGCCGGTCCTGTGACAGAGCTACTGTGGCACTTAGCGTTTCTTGTTGCAAAAGTAATTGTGATGATGTGGCTACCAAATACAACGGACATTGTTCCTGCAAAGCGACTGTATATTGCCCTTGAAGCATGCTGATTAATATACGCGGCCCTTTCGTGAACTGCTTAGAAAAAAATGAACAAAAACAGAAACAGCAGCACTCATCGTCGGGGATGTTAACATCTATTCAGTACATCTGACAAAGAATTCTCTATGAAATCATGTAAAGTGCATGGCGATATTGTTTTGTACCTTTTGATAGACAAAGCCCCTGTCTTGATGCCTGGTTCACGTGTGTCTGTACTCAGTGTGAGCTGTGTGTTAATCTCTGTCTATGCTACTGCTGAGCTTGACCGTCTTCAGTTGGGGAAATGTGAACTTAGTGCAATTTTGATTGTGCCTACAGTTGTGCTCACCACAATTGTGTCACCAACATCACGTGTGCCTGTTTGTGCTGCACGTGCTTTTTCAAAGTGCAAGAAATACTCTCCCTCCTCGTCCTGTCCTCTGATCTTCTGTAAACTCTCTGAACTCTCCTGGAAGGATTTGTCTTGGATGTGAGTCACACCACAGTACCTACTTGGGTCTCAGCTAATGGCTCTGAAACACGTTGATGGTGTACGTTGTAATGTGATTCCCGTCATGAACGATGTATACACTCGCATGCAGGAGCCGCAAAATCCGCTCTTCCGTCCTGCGCTCGCAGCCTGTTTTTCATTTGCTGTTGGAGGCCCTGGAGCGTGGTTGAAACTTGGATCACTTAGACATACCTGTGGCTTGGATGTTCGGTTTGCAAAGAACATCCATCCACTGTTCTTCATTCACAAACACACTCCAGTCCTTGCCGTTTGCTAAGCACACGGTCAGATGCTGTTTCAGCTGCATTCTGACCTTTAGTGATGTGAAACAGAGGAATTGGGTTTTTGTTAAATGCAGAGTCATGACATTGCCTTTTATTGTGGTCTGTTCTGATGTCATGGATTGGAGAACTCAGGAAAACAGGCAGCGTGAGCGACGCATTCATGTGTGAGTCAGAATCATAATAATTTCCTGTTTCATTCATGTTGAGACAGAGTGTGTGAAAGGAACAGTGTTAATGTGGGAGTTTTGTATTTTGTAGGTGATGAGAACTTTAACGTTGGCCCAGGAGCTTCAGTACAGGTCATGGTAATCATGTGGCAGTAAATAAGATTTAGAGTTAACCACGTTATGCACAGTAAACTTTAAAGGTACCAAACTAACAGCTGAAGAGGAATATTATCACTACCCTGAATGCATTGCACAACACTTAAAAAACATATTTATCATTTCAAGGAAGTATACACTATTTAAATAGGTTTGTTTATTTATTTATTTAGTTAACTGTTCTTTGTATGTACATTTTCTGATGTATGTAATGTTTTTATACTTTTTATTTTGTGCTGTCAGTATGAGTTCACCTGTTTTCACCCTCAAACAGACAAAGTAACGTCCACATTTCTCAGGTGTCCTCTGAATGTTTGATCAACTTTTTATCATATTTTCTAAGATGCAGTTGGAGGTATCCTGCTTTTTTGGATATATATTTTTGCACTGCAGTGCATTTGCATGACTATAATGCACACTCACAGATAAAGGCATGATTTTTTTTGTTGTTGTTTGCATAATCACACTAAGTATATTAGAGCAGAACGAAAATCATGGAATACAATCACACGGTTCATTACGGAGATTTACTGTATGATGCAGGTTGTTGGTTAAGAAGATATTGTGCTTTCATGCCATGATGTTCAATCCAATGATCATAATCATTTCATCCACAAGAGAGAGATTTGTTTTTGATTCTTATCCCAATACTTAGGACTAGTCCAGGTTTCCAGAATATCTTCCCTGCTATGTGAACATTGAAAATCTATGCATGTTGTTATCCTTGAGTGCTACATTTATTTTGAACAGATGCAGATGTAAAAGTACTGGTACATTTGTACTGTAGCGTATGCATGACCTAACCGCTGCTTTGAGCAGAGCTAACCTCTGTAAAGTTGTTAACAGCGTCTTAAACATATCACCTCCCTTTTTCAGTGTCAGTCATTTTTGGAGGTCCCAACAAGACATTATGTTTCTTCATGAGGCAGAATTTTCTACAGTTGTTGTAAGTAGAGTATTTTCTAGATAACAGCTTAGACTCCAGACTTATTTGTATAATAATCTGGCCCGGACTGAATTTTTAGGAGAGTCTGATTAAAAGAAAAACGTGAATCTCCACATTTGCTCTGTTTGAACATTCAACTGGGAATTAAAATGATGTTTACCCCCCTGACAGCTGAAGTTGTTTAACCTAATGGGATTGGGGATGAGTTCATGAATGAATAACTAAATGACCTTGGATGTTTTGACTTGACCAGCTCTGCCGTCTTCTCCTCTCTAAGAGCATCGGTTCACCTTCTCACTAATACAAATGCTGCACAGTGGTGGAAAGGTGTCTCTTATGCCTTCCACTGTTGGCAATAGCACAATATGGGTATCGCATAATAAGTAATAATGGCATGACCTTGCTCATCTCTGAAAACATAGCAGGCTAGAGGGGGATTAAGCTTTCTGTTTTATGCTATGCCTCCTAATAGGATTGTGCTTGAGCAAGTGATGTACTTGACGTGGAAGCACAGTGACATTAGACCATAGATTTAATTGTACAATAGGATGGTAACAGTCGTGACATGAAGTGTATCAATAACATTGTTTACTTCGTTCCTGTTTACATGTAAAAACATATTGAAATGTATGAAAATAATGTAACATAAAATAATTTGGATATCACTCTTTTCTGTAATAAATCATGGATTGTATCTTTTAAATCAAATCTACTCTCTTTATTTTTGTTGTACAGATCAACAGAGGAATGGCCTCTGGGCCAAGCTGATAGCATCATCATGATTATCCAAGTTTAACTAAATCTGCTTATGGAACAAACTGGAGCCCAGCAGAGTGCAGGAATTGTTTTCTTTTCCGCCCTCCACTATTATCACAAACCACAAGTCTTCATGCCAAAGAGTGTTCATATAACATATTGTTAAATGTGAAAGGGCCTGCGTTTTTATCACAAACCCACTATTTGAGGATTGTAGGACTATTTACTGCCACAGCTGCTCAGACCTTCCTTCTAACTGCTTTTCCATACTTGTCATGTCAGTCGACACCGACTTTACCGTTTTACAGAGAAATCCAAACACATCGAGGTTTCCTTCACTTTGAGCTCTGATGGCAAATGTTTAATACTTTTTTTATTTCCCGTGTTCAGTTGGATGCCTGCACAGGATATTTCCTTTCACCTCTTTAACCAACAGACGTCACATACTGGCAAAAAAAAAAAAGTGGCTTCACATTCCCACCACTGTCGGGTCCTATAGGAAAAGTCCAGAATTTGATTTATGCATTTCTGTCTAGATGTTGTTCCACCCTATATAGAGGGCTGTATATGTTGTGCAACACTGGAAACCTTTAAGGCTAAAAAAAGGCTATATCCAAGTCCTATGTAAAATGCAATACAGTGTATCAACAATATTAATTATACTGAAGTAAACAACAACAAAAAAACTTATAATAGAAAAATACAGGGGAAAAAAAACATCAGCAGCATTACAACAAACTGCCTTATCTACTACTGTGGTGGAAAAACTGTTCCATTAAATATCATATAAGGGAATACTCTAGCAAAGTAGTGGTGCCTTCAAATTAAACTAAACTTATAGCTCTTTAATAAATGTACTTTTTCTTTCCACCACTGCTGTGCTATTACTCAGGACCAGTAACTGGCCTTTTCACTTCCCAGCTTCAACTGACTGGAACCTGCCTCAAACCTGCCTCCTGCTCAGCTCCAGCTGTAAGTACACATCTTAAACTTGTGTTCTGTTATTTGCATGACTGATGAATGAACCAATTAGCTGAAACACTGGACTGAAATTACAGCTGGTCTGTGGAGTTTTCATGTAAACAAAATGAGGTTTGTTTTTTTCTGTGTTTCTTTCCAATTGAACAAATGTCTCATATCCATTTCTCTCCTCATAAAACATTTGTGTTTGCAAGTAGATTTTTCTTGTGTTTAAAACTTAAATTGTTTACATCGATGTTCACATGCAGGCAGTCCTCTCAGTCTCTGCCTTTGTTGCTGTATTTCTTTGTGTCTTTCTGGAGATTGGTAGAATTGTGTGAAAGGACATCTTCAATGATTTTACACAAAAACTGGTAATGTTGGGAACAGTGAGAAGGGGAGGGAAGCAGCAGGCACAACATCTGCTGCCTGCAAAAAGAAAGATGCTCTATTTCATCACAAAATTTATTCTCCAGCTCAGTAGCACATAGCTGCAGCAGTTGGGGCCTTTCTGCGGGGCACCAAGGTTAAACCTGTGGGTTTGTCTCCCAATAAAACAGAAGCAGCGTTATTCACATTTCGAGCAGAGCAGTTTTCCAGAGCAGACATTATTCCAACCTCAGCCTCATATATCAGTAATGTTAACCACTCTCCCTCCTGCACAGGCTGCAGACATTAGGTCTCAGTCTCTACCAGCACCTCCAAGTGACTGATGTTATTCATACCGCACAGATTTACAGTGCAGGTTAGGAAGGTAATCAGTGCCCCCGCTGAGACTGGGGTCATAAATCCAGCGGCACTGAGGTGTAAACAGAACAGGAAGCCAAGGATGACCAGCAGAGGACAGAGTCACTACACAGACATCCACAAATCATCAGAGCGCTCAACTAGCTGGGTACAATTAAAAAAATCTTAATGTGCAAACATACAAAATATGTTTAAACAAATCTTATACTGATTTAATTTTTAGTTAATATGTAATATATTTTTATGTAATATGTATTCAGTTGGTCAAACCCTCACTTTAGAGTGAAATATCACAGCCATGACCTTTCATACAGACATTTATGATCCACTGAGGTTGAACTGACTTTGTGGATCCTCTTTTCTTGTAGCGCCACCATGAGGTTTGGTGATCTGCTTTGTATAATCTTAACAAGACATCACTTGATTAGATTTCAGTCTTAAAAGGGCACTGAGGTCAAGCCAAGATAAGGCATTTAAACTCACAACACAACTGCAATGCCTTGTTTAGATTATATAGAGTAGATTACTCTTAATCTTACACCACTATGTGCACTATTTTAAAATCTGACACTTGAGCTATGTGTAAGTTTAGTTACTGTGTAATTATATTCACTGGTTTACTTAAGTTATTGTATTATACATTATGTACAGTTTCATTATCATCTGTAGCACTTCAACTGTTGTGTAACATTTAAGTTAAAATTTCATGATCCTTTGGCGAAGTAGGATTTTAGTTGTTAACACTGTTAATGAGGGAGAGCTGTGTAACAGAGGTGGAGTGACATTAGATGGAAAGTGGGTGTGCAGTGTAATTGACTACGTTTCTATTTCTGTATTTTGTGCATATATTTTCTACATTTTGCACAGCAGTTGGTGAAGATAACACTGCAGCAGACATGGTGGCAAAATCCTAGCCGGGTAGAAGAGGGGTGAGATTCTGAAATGAGGCATGAGTAACAGCAGTGACAGATGAGATGAGAGATGAGCTGACCTGAGTAAAGCCTCCTGCACTAAGAAACGTTGAATTACTTTTGCAGAGCTGGATGGATGAAGGAAGTGACACCCATACTGAGGGTCAAGGCAAAAACCTGCCATCATATATCCTGTAGCACCAGGAAATACCTGAGCAGACGCAGTTTGACATGATGTACTGTAGAACTCATTATGGTCACCATCACTGCTGTCGTTATAGCTGTAGTAGTAATAGTAATGTACAATGTGTGTGTGCTGGCATATCTTGGAATTCATAATTTAGGAGAAATTAAGCAATATATAATGTGCTTAAATTATGTGCATTTGCACCAAAGTAAACACCTGCACCATCTCCTCTTCACATGTAAAAATGTGATATATGGCATCTGCTTGGCCCCCGGAACATGTGTGTCTGGCTGCTTTATGTTTGTGCTCTGCAGTGCAGATTAGTCTGTAAATAGCATTAAGCATGTTTGCACAAATTCGTGTTTGTCCAAGAGCTGGCAGCACCGAAGGAAAAGACATCACAAACACACTCAAACCCAGTCTCTTGTCTGCAAATGCAGCCGATGAGGATTATTTTTTACACATCTCTGACTCAGTTTAAGGATGATAAATAAAGACAATTCTGCATGTTTTGTTGACAGTGGAAGACCAGAATGGGAGTCTCAGCCTGGTTGGTGCTGCATTATGGGCTAATTGAACACTGTAGTTGTGTTTCCACAGGAGAGGATCCAGCACATGTTGCCTTACAGAGTTAGTGTCAAAACAGAGATTATATGTCACCAACATTGTTGTTCTAAAACCGCGAGCAGGACTGCAATAAAGACATTCTCATTTCTACTCTAAAATACATTTTTAAACTTCAGCGGGTTCATTTCCATTTCCTTTTTTAATGCTTCCACTTTCCAGAAGGTTTGTGGCCTTATTACTTTTACACAGCAATGAGTGTCTGAGGTGAGTGTGTGGGCTTATCTAAGTGTTACCATTCAGCTGTGGTTTATGTATGTGTGAGGAGAGAGAATAAAACACTGTGACAGTGATTATAATACTATAGTAGGTGAAAGATAGCACAAAATTATATGCCTTGTAGCTGCATTGCATTATAGTCTACTGAGGTTTCTAACAGTGGAGAAATTACTTCCTCTGCTTCGATGGATTTTCTCCTGTGTGATTGTTGAATATGGGTACAGAATAGGAGGCTCAGCAAAAACTTCTCTCTTTGGAATAAAAAAGAAAAAAAAGTTGGTACTTCTGGCTGTATTTTTGGTACTCAATCTTACTTGCAGCTGCTCCGGAGAAGTGATCTGTCCAAATTTGGCAAGTATAAAACAACAAGCTACTTAAGAACTAATTTGCCCGCAAACCAGAGTTATTGCCCAAATTTCCAGTTTTTGGTGCCAGTCGAGATTGAAATGTTTTATGTGTAATGTGACCATTTATGAGGTTCTGGTTTTGGTTTTTCTACCTACACTGTAACGCACAAGATGTTTTATTTATTATTCATGTCTGTTCCTAAATAAGCTGATTAATTAATTTACATTTCCTACAGATGTTTCCTTCTTCACCAAACTTTAGTACATTTTGCAGCTGTAGCTAAACCAAAGATAATGCAACCCTTCATAAAGCATTTTACTCGTAACTGGCATTGTATCAGTGTCGTGAACTGAAATGATCACGACTTTGACTCTCTTGGATTTCTTCTACAGAGTCCTCGTATTTCCAGACTTGATTTAAAGCAGGTATTCTCCAAAACATGTGGCCGCTATCATCCAGGCATGACTGCCTGTTTGAAGCAGTTCTGTATCCAAGTTAAGAAAATTAATGTAGTAAATCATTAAACTTAAAACAGAGAGATGCCTGTGTCAGTTTTGTGCTCCCTTGCGCCTTTTAAAAAAATGATGGGTGATTAGTAATAGACAGATGTTTAAATTCCTATCCGACAGTGTTTTAATGAAGAGCTGCAGAAATAAACATCGTCCCACTGCTGATAGCTGACTAGAAACTACTTAAATGATTTACTGTTTTTCTTTAACATTAAGCGGGAGGTCATTAAGATGCACTGTGAGAGTGTGAGTCAGCTGCCTTGTCTCTGCAGACTCCCACACAGCCTGCAGGCCCTCGACCCTCCCGCTCCCTCCGATCAGCGCTGAGAAGAAACCCATTACTACCATCTGAAAGGCATCTGTCTAAATCAGCAGCCTTTGGGCCTCCATACACACAAATGCAGACATTATACAGTAGAGGATCAACAAGAACATCCCTCCCAGATCCTCCAAATTATGTTTGTTAGTACATCTGTTGCTACATCTGCTTTCAGGCAGCTTTGCCCCGGAGTGCCCTGCTCTGCTTTGGCATGCTGGTCAGTTTACTCTCTCAGTGTTTATGTTGAGAGACGCTGTATTTATTCAGGTGTGTTACTTTAGGAGAAACAGAGAAAGCCTGCATGCTGGGAAGTCTCGAGTTGTCTTTGCTTGTATCTCTCTTTCAACAAAGTGTTCACCAGTGAAACAGTTTTCAAACAAACAAAGTATTTCTCTTCCCTAAATCTGCACTCTTGTGACACAAAGTTAAAGCTGACAGGAAATACAAAGCATGTGCCTTCATGGGGTTTCCCACACTTGTTCTAAAATGCTGTTTAAACGTATTTTTCACAGCTTCATACTGAATGTTATGACCACGCTATTGTGGTGCGGCAGTGGCATCGCTTGTGTGTGAGCTCCCCATGGATCATGACTCAGACTTTAAAAATAAATGCAATCAAAGGTACAAACTGTTGGTGTCAAATAAGAGTACCAGAGATTGATGTCAGTCAGCAGAGAGATCGGAATAAGTAATGATATTTGCATTCAGTGCCATTCACACTTTGGCATAATGGTACCTGCAACATTAAATATGTTTGATTTATTTAAAGTTGCAATAAGAACTAAACATCAGATACTGTCTATTATGTGAAAAAAGGCCTAAAAAGAGTGTGAATATTGGATTAATATTTTTATTTTCTTGTGATCACAACAAAGACTGCTGCTGAATGATAATGTGGTCTCACAACAGCTGGAAATTATAGCAACTCTTACCCCACAGCGTCTGCAGAGGTGCTGCCCTCTGCCTGTATTTTGTTATTGTGCTCTGATGGGGACGTTTCTGGGTGTCAGCCTGAGGGGCAGTGTAGCCTTCAGGAATAACAGTGTGTAGACGGTACTCTATGACTTGTAGCTTCCAATCGTTGGATCGTAAGCAGGTAAGACCACAGGAGGCCTATGAGGGGCCATCTGCATCTGATTAATCACCATATGCACTTAACTCTTCCTTAGGCCTTTTTCATGGCAGATACTTTGACACAGTGTAATTAATAATATCAATAAGGGTTGCGCTCCATTTACCCTAACTAGTTTCAGGGCCCTGCCTGTGTGCTGCCTCACTGCTGTACTTTTACTAATTTTATTTAAAAGGAACAGAGCCGTCTTAACAGTGTTAATTAAAGCAGTGCTCGTCTGACTGTGATAGTCTGAAAAAGGCTCATTTCTTCTTTGAGTAGTTGTCCCGACTGAGTTTCCACCTTTAGGCAGATTGTGTGTTGTGCCCTCTAGCCATAGCTGGTAAACGTTCTTGTCCTCTTTCTTGTCTTAAATCTGCCTTTCTGTTTTTTCTTTGATCCCAGCAAGTTTTTGGACTTTTGCCTGCCTGCATGATCCCTCGGTTTTGTTTGCTGCTTACTACCTACACCTGCTGCCGGCTTGTATCCTGCCTTTTGTCAACCTAAATCCTACTTTTTATCCTGCTGCTGCTATCTGAGGCGTCAGCTTGGGGCTGTCAATCCAGAATTGTTAGAGGAAAGAAGCTCCTGCATGTAATCGGCAATATGGTTGAACATATTTGATTTCCTATTTCCTATATTTAGTAAAGATTAAATCAGGTCCTCATATAGGCTACTAAGACTTCTTGTGTGGCACCTAAAAAACAACCCCCTCCTGCTCCAAATACTATATGGAACATAAAGGGGACAAAACCATCCATTTCCAGCCGTGTGTTTACTGCCTGCCATATGTTTCCAGTTTTCTGCTGAGTTCTGCTGATATGCTGAGAGCCATATCTGAGACCACCCTGTGATGATGTAATTACCCACGACAGGATGTGCAGCGGAGGGGATGGTAGCCCAGGGGACTCCCCCTCCGTGCAGTAATGTAATCATCTGACTGAAGTCATCACAGTCAGCTCTAACTGCACTCTGGCAGAAGGGGCAGAGCTCCTCGCTGTTGTGATTCACCATATGTGTTGCTTAAAGTTGCTTATTGGAAAATCTTCCCCTCCTTTCCACGCGTATGACAACGAAACAACACAGAGCATTTGGTCTTTTGATTCGATTTGTTCTAATCTAAAAGAACTGATGTTTCCTTCTGTTTTGATCAAATAATTTTGAGTGTAGTTTATTTAAATAATGCATTTTTCTCATTGTAATGTATTTTGTTTAAATGTTAACTTTATTTATGATTGATATATATTTGTTTTGATATATGAAAAGTGTTATATTTAGACTTATACAAACATATGTGACAAAAATGAGAGTTGGACTTGACTGCTGTGTGTCTGAATGGAGTTGCATTCAGACATGCCTGTTATTTGCCTTGTCTTATTTATATATATGAGAAATGTTGAAACTTTATGAAGCGTTCTGACTGATAATTTGTTTATGAAGACAAGCTCAGCCTTTAGTGTCTGAGACATAAATCTGTCTTGTTTGAGAGACTGAAAAAGGATCAGAGAGGGTCTGTGGTCCAACTGAAAGTGAAGAAAAAGAGAAAAGTGAACGCCTGATCATGTGCACAAAACACAGGCGTATAACTGGATATCACTCCGAAAATGACAAATATTTTAATAAGAAGTACTATTAAATAACAATGTCATTAGTTAGAAAATGGAGAAAATTAAGATGAAGCACTTTTTATATGAGCACTCCTGCTGTGAAAACTGCTTCAGCATGATCTGATCAACGCTTTTATTACATTTCTGCTTCACTATAAATACTTAAGGATTAAAAAACAGCATAAATTCTCTTTTTCATGTTTTTCATGCCTCTTGGCTCTGCACTGGGTGGAGTAACCAGGGGCCACCAGGGACCACCAGGGGCCCTCTCTACTTTAAAAAAATGGGCTGTCTGTGCCTTTTAGGTGAGGAGGGGTGGGGGGCTGCTGAAACCCGACCCGGGCTGAAAACCGTGCTCTGGATCGGGCTGCCGGTGCAGACGCTGCTCGCCGGACAGACAGACAGACAGACAGACAGGCAGGATGCCGGGTCCCGTCCCGCTGCTGCTCGTCGCGCTCTGCTCGCTGCCGCTCTGCTCGGCTGTCTACACGGGGCCCCTCCAGCCGGAGATCTCCAATGGCACCTTCCACCATTTCTTCGTGCCGGACGGAGACTACGAGGAGACCGAGGACCCCGAGGACTGCCAGATGCTGTTCAGGTTCTCGGACGTGCACCCGTGCGGGGCCTCTGAGGAGCGGGACTCGGTGGTGCGGGACGACCTGATCGTCACCAAGCTGCAGGCGGAGGACGCGGCGCGCCTGCTGGAGGGCGTCGGCCGGACGGTGGCGCACGACCTGGACGGGGAGGACAGCTACGGAAAGCTCCTCCAGCGAGAGCTCGCCCAGATCGGAGAGGCCTTCTCCAGCGTGGACAAGTCCCTGCTGGAGCTGGAGGTGAAGTTTAAGCAGAGCCAGGAGACGGAGCTGCGGGAGGAGCAGCAGCTGAACGGATACGTGATGAAGCAAGTGAGCGACATCAGGGAGGCGCTGCGGGGGAGCGCGGACATCTCCGCGGGCCTGAAGGACAGACAGGAGCTGCTGTCCCTCATCATCCGCAGCCACGGGACCAGACTGAGCCGCCTGAAGACCGAGTACCTCAATGTTGGCTCGTAGTGGGGTTACTGCAGCTCAGAGTGTGTGTGTGTGTGTGTGTGTGTGTGTGTGTGTGTGTGTGTGTGTGAGTGAGTGAGCGTGTGTGTGAGGCGACCCTCCAGTTCAACAACTGGAAAGTTATTGTGGCTTATGAATATGTGTGACCTTTGGTTATCCCCATTCCTTGGATGTGTGTCACTGAAGGGAGCTCTAACAGAAACACATTCCTCTGAGTCAGGAGGGGAAAAAAAGGAAACCTGAACATAAATTATGTTTGCTAGAGTTCCTGTGCCACCTCCGAGGAGTAGAACGAAAATAAAAGTCCTTCAAGTGGATCTTTTGGCCTCTGAGTCAATAAAATATCTGCATTTTTGTCTGTATGGTTTAAATTATGTTGTTTATACAATGTTAGGTCATCGCCGATCAAATAAATGCTTATTCATCAAGTTCCCCTTGTGTTTGTAAGCAAGACAACATCCTGCATGCTTCTGTGTCTTAAACAATTAAATCAAGAATTTGGTTTGAGGCTTCCTCTGCATAGCAAACTCATTCGTCCCAAGACATACAATACCATACAGCGGCATATTGTGAAAGGAAAGAAAAAAAACATCTCTATCCTTTGAAGCTTGAGGTTTCCATAAACAGTGAACAGGCCTTTGAAATCTGAACTTTTGATTTTTTCCTTCGCCGTGTTTGCCATTGGTGCTACAAGTGACAGATTGTACTGTCCCGTCAAGTGGCCCTGGTTAATTGCCGTCTAAAGTCTGTCACTGCCTCCCACCTACATCTGGAAGTCATCTGCTCCAGAATGAAATATGTTTGTCCGAAGGCAGCCGCTGTCGTCAGTATCTACGCTTTTGTCTGCCGCGATCTATAAAATGTGTGGTTGATATGAAATGTGTTGAAATTCTGAGTTGTTTTGGATGATGTCATTTTTGTCTCATAAATGACAAGCAGCTTGTTTAAATGTCCAAACTCTTCTTTCTGCTGTGTTGACTCTACATCTTATTTCAGACACACTGTTTATGGGAGAAACGTTGTTATGAATTCCTGACAGACAGAGACTGAGGGGTCACACACACACACAACTTGAATTTAATATAAAAAAAAATCAGTGTATTTTCTATCTTTAACTATAAAACACTCTTGAAACTTGAACAATGTCTGCAGCAACCGCAAACTAACTGCCATAAGCGTGCCCACTTTTTTTTTTTACAGAGATGATATCTGTGCAGATGTGAGCGAGCCAGATGGGCTGCCATGGGCGCAACTGGGTGTGATTTCCTCTGTCTGGTTTTCCTCACAGTCCAGCTTCCCCTGAGGGACCCCTTTTTAAAAACAGCCCTCTGTAGCTCAGTGCGGTGTGGGCCAACCCCGTCAGAAAAGCCAGAGCAGCAGGAGCTCCGTGTGCAGAGAAACCCTATATGTCTGTATGGCTCTTAATTTCCAGGGGTACCGCGCAGGGCTCACAAGATTTGATTAAAAGATTTGGTTGAAATTTCCACTGTGTAAGTAAAGGTAGAGCGGGTCACGAAACGTCTCACGAGCAACCCACCCATCTCGCTTAATTTGTCTTTTTTGGCTCAAATCATTAATTCCACCCATAGAGAAAACACTTTTCTGTAGATTGGTTTCAGCCTGATGCTTAAAGGAAGGAAAGGCTGAGCACGCTGAATGTATTCTCCTCGCTGACATATTTTAAGGACAAACAAAGAAAGGTCAGGAATGCAGACCAGAGCTGACCTAAGAACACTCTGATCCCTCTCTCTGCAGAGCACCAAGACCCAAAACCACATGCCTCTCTGATGTTATTATTAGAAAGATGAGAGCTATTTGAATACTACCACTGCTGCCAGCCCGGCCAGTCTTATCACAACAATGAATACTGCTGTGTTACAAACACTCTTACTCTCCATCTGCTACATTCACCACTAAATGATTTTATATAAAGTCCTTGTTTGGACACAAGAATACCCACTCACACTTTAGTGAGAGAACAGTACACTTATAAGCTTTTTCCAGGAAATTATAAACATGTCTCATGGTCCTCATCAACAGTTTAATCTCCATGACAACTGAGAAAACGTCCTCTGAACAAAGTCATTCTTCTCACAACATTGCATGAGATGTGGTTAAAAGATAGAAAATGTTCACAAGTGGAACTTGAGTTAAGATTACTTTGTCAAACTGCTCCAAGAATGATATGTAGAATGAATTTATATTAACAAAATGTCAAAACAACAATCTATCTACAGTCCATTATTCAGTCTGACAGTGGTGGAGATGTACTCAGGGCCTTTACTTAAGTAAAAGTGTCAATCCTACAGTGAACAAATTCTGTGTTTCACATAAAAGCCCTACATTTAAAACTTTCCTGAAGGTGGTGATACCATCAAAATGTACGCGATGTGTCAAAAACAAAAGTACTCTTCATGGTGAACAGCCCATTTAAGAATCACACATATTTCTGGATTATAATGGATGCATCAATTTGTTCATCACTGCAATGTCGCAGATGGTAAAGGTTGGGATAATAATATACATTGCATGTTCCGTAATTTCTCAAAATACACTATGATTTATTAGTTGATCATATTTTATATTCGGAAATTTAATTGGCAAAGTAACTCAGCTAAATTCAGGTGAGTGTAAGTATCAGAAGTAGCAAGTGAAGTGAAATAGTTAAAGTATGCAGAACTTCAATAAGAACTTTAAAAGAAAGAACTTTAATACAATACTTGAGCAAATGTACTTAGCTATGTTGCAGCACTGCTCGGACAGTTTACATTTACTCAGACACTGTTCTAATGTTTTAGGGGTAAATATGCACTCGTTAGTCAAATACATTTTTCTGACAGCTGCAGTAAGTATTTTTTTTAACATGAGAAACATCAACTGAGTGCATAAAGTTGAATGTTAGATCTTATCGTAGGCAGGAGTATATGGAGAAATTTGACCGCCCACAGTATTAATGTAGCTTTTAATGCTGATGGCACACACAGAACATGCAGGACTTTCTCCTCATTAAACACATGGTACCAGATAGTTCAGTCTAATGCGACAACAATGGCCGCTTCTTTTCAGTAAGTTTCTGTATGCAAATACATTTTATCATAAATACTTTTGTTTGAATATAAAATCAAATAAATCTCATTCGCTTAAAACCACCACTGCCCATCACAGAAGTGATTCATGAGCAGTAAAGTGGGTGACTGCTGCACTGAAACAATAATGTAATTGTCTGATTTCAAAACTCATCATCTTTCAGCTTGTCTGAAATGTAAATTGTTTTTCTCTGTTATTATGATGTACAGCGTGTCATTTATTATTGCATGAACTCATGATTGCTTACAAAAACAGCCTCCAGTGGCCAATATGATTTTAACCAACAGGGATTAATTTCAAGGCTGCAGCTGCGCATAATGACCCAGTGAGGATAATAAATAAAATATGAACAATACAGTAATGAGGAGGAGATTCAACGGAACAGAGAAACCTCAGAAAATGAGCGAAACCAGAATAATGAATTAGATGTCAGAAAGATTTAATTTATCATTAAAGTTGTGGGAAAGTAATTACAGCTCACAGTGGTGGGTGTGCATGTTGTCACTGGGAAAAAACCTTTTAATAGTCATCAATCATAACACGTGTAAGTGAAATTGTGTGGTGTTGTCTGACTAAAGTGTGTGATCAGAGAGCCTTTTATGCAGTTATCTGGATTTTATTTCTGTTTTTCATAGATCATTGATGTTTATTAAAGGAGATTTTATATCACTGTGACACACAGCAGACAATTACCTCACTTTTTTTGTTCTTTTTTATTTGCGTTGTTTTATTTTTGACCGCTTCGTCACTGAGTTTTGGTTACTGACTCAAGCTTTGGTCACGGGGACTCGCACATTAAAGTGTTCAGAAGTGGTCAAATAAAACAGACTCCTTGTAGCACTAACAGGAATATAAACAGCTCCATTAGCAGGCTCCTCTGCCCACTGACATACCAGTGAACTCATGTCAACAGAAAAGACAACCACAGAGAAGTTTATATAAAGTCAGTTCAGTGTGTTACACAAGCAAAAAAAAATTTTTTTTGCACATCTGTTTTATTTTTCAAAAATATTTTGATGGAGGAGGGTTAAGACCTCAAGAACAAAACACAGTTTGGTCTTAATGCTCATATTTTTCCTTGAATAAACACAAATGCATCGGCATACATACGATTCAAAAAGTACATGTACATATCATCTTTTGAATGGGTACATAATGATACACAGTTGTTTGAAATGTGACGGCACACATCCATAGTTTGATCTTCAGTACAGTTTTCAAAGTTGTGCTATTGATTATCTGCCAGTATTTCTTTTTCTCTTTTTTTGTCTTCTGTAACTAGCAGATTTTACAGGAAGAAAAAATTCATATAACTATTCTCCTCTTGAAGAGCAAGCAATAACACTGAACAGTTCATTCGTGGGGGGAGACAGGGGGCAGAGTAAAAGCACCAGAGGAACTGAAAGTGTCTTCAGTCAAAGTCTCCTCTTTGCCATCTTTCATGAGAGCCAGAGCTGTGTGTCCTGTGCTTCCTCTGTGCCGGCTGCGTGAAGACTCTCTCTGCTCTGAGTCCCTGTGTGAAACTGTCTCTTGAGCAGGGCTCGTCACTGTTTCAGGATGAGACAGGCGCCTGTTGGATGCGCGGCGGCCTGTCACACGCAGCCGTTCTCCTGCCTCGGCTTGTGCACCACAAGGGTGTGCGGAGGGTAGAGGGAAGGGGCGAGAGTGCACAGGAAACCAGCCAGCAGCGTGAGGCCCAGTCCGCCCCACGCACAGAACATGGACCAGCCATAACCGTGGCTGATGTCCTCTGGTATCCCAAACATGTAGCGGGGGTAGCGGGACAGTTCAAAGTTGATCCCTGCCACACATGTGCAGAGTGAGATTATGCAGCATGTCCCTGCCAGAGAGGAAGGGAGGAAGAAGAAGAAGGAAAAAAAAACAATCAAGCAAAACAAATCATCTCCTCTCTGATGCATCATCCCACCCACCTCTCATTAACAAAGACCTTACTGCCCCTCTGTGGTGCACCGGGGTAGTGCTCTTTATGTAAAGTGCAGCTTACCTCCCATGAGGAAGAGAAGTCCAGCGACATACTGCATCAGATCATGCTCCTTACAGCAGCCCAGCACGCCGATGATCCAGCCGAACAGGATGATGGATATGGCCATGCCTATGAAGCTGGCAGTCATCCTCTGCAGGTCTGCACAAAGCATGAGACACAGAGTGCGTTTTGCTGCCAAGTTGCTGCACATTAATTCATCAGTTTAAGAGGGATGGAGGGGAGGGGGCGTTTTGGGAACTCACGGAGCGCGTGCCACTCATCCTGCCTTATTGTCTTCGTCAGGTTGATTGGCAGATTTCTTGGCAGCGCCGACGATGAGTAGTAGTATTTTATCGGTGTGCAGCGCGAAACCAACCCTGTGGATGTAAACAGCAACAAAGGGGATGCCACATAAGCGTTGAGATGAGATGAAGAGGATATCACAGCACAACCCCCCCCCTCCTCCATACACACACACACACACACACCCAAAAAAAACATCCCCCCCCTCCCTCCCTCCACCACCGCCCACCCATCCACCCACACCACTGTGGAGTAGCTCATTGTACGCATCTCGAGGCTTGTGTTACTACAGCTCGCCCCCTCTGCGCTGGAAAATAACAGCGCTTGTAACTGTGCTCCTCTTTGTGCTGCGTAGGCCTCGAGGGTCTGTGCGCAGCATCAGCACCTTGGACAGCGGAACCGTGCGCGAGCTGTCAGCGCGCGGCAGCAGCACGCAAATACCCCCCAACAAAACACGATACCACACAAAAAAACAACCCCCCCTTCAATAAACAAACCTTTAAAGATCAAATCCTCCGTCTCCAGGTCGAAGCCCTCCCGGTGGCACTTCCTCCACAGCCCGGTGATGGTGGAGTTGTACTGCCGGCTGCAGAGGGACTCCATGGCCGGAGCAGGAGGCGAGAAGTGCCGCTTAGCCCGCAGCAGCGCCCCGCCGCCGCCGCCGGAGCTCCTCCTCTCCACGTCTCTCTCTCTCGGCAGCATGCGGAGCGGGAGGTTGTTGTTGGAGATGTAGATGTAGCCGGGGTCGTTTCTTTTGTTGGAGTAATTCTTGCAGCGTTCCCGGTGCCTCCTGGCGTCGGTCTCGTACCAGTTGTCGGTGCTGAGGGCCACCGCGATCAGCCCCAGCGCGCAGAAAGCCAGGAAGAGCCCCGCCACGGTTAAAGTCCTCATCGCAGCCATGATCCGCCGAGTCCACGGGACGGCGGGACCCCGCTCCGGGCTGCTGCCGTCAGCGAGTGAGGCGCGGGGGAAATTCAGCAAGACGTGCAAATCTGAAATGCAGATGAGCCCCCAGAGCCCTCATTTCTTTGATTTATCAGCAAACGCCGAATAGAACCAAATTCCGAGGCGGTGGATAAATACATTTGGGCCTCGATGTGCTATTTTGGTTGTCTCCTCTATGCCTCTGAACTCAGTCTAGCCTAGATACTGGTCAGTCCAACATTTCTCTTTCCAGTAGATGGAGACAGAGCAAATATTTGAAAGCACAACAAGCCCCGGGCCTGCACTCCCAGCAGATCATGATCTGTAGCGAAAGATGGCCCAAGTTTGACAAAGTGTTACTAAAGGAGGTGCCCCCCCCCACTCAGGTTTTCATACCATCTCCTGTATCACCTCGGCTACTGTTGTCTGTAGTGTTCAGCTATGAAAGATTAAACCCTGAAGAGGCCTCTGTCTCTCTGTCTGCTGCACAGGAAACGGTTTCATCACATCCAACAGATTGCATCTGGTAACTTTCCATCCAAAAGGGGCCAAACATGTCAACACATCCAGCAGAACACCATTTGTCTCGGTGTTTAATCTCGAAAGAAGTCATGAAATTTGAGAAGAAACATGTCAGTGTTGATCCACAAACAATTCAAGTGTCAGTTTTCTGCTCACAGTGGTTAATGCTGAGCAGGGCCTGTGGTCTTGGCAGATTTGTCTGAGTGCCTCTGCATTTTGTTATTATAAAACATGAAGCACAAACAAGTTACAGGGGTAGAGTGGCTCCGGACAGAGGTTTCAGTCTCTTGGTCAATACTTCCTCAATTGAAACCATAATGCCAGACTAAAAGAGGAACTGGCTGATTCCAAACTTCACTTTTAGTTTCGGCTCCTGTGTGCAGTACCTCTTAAAAAATTCCTATATGAATAAATGTTACTGGGGATTTGTTATGACTGACAGTACGAAAACAAGTAAATCATAGTGTCCTGTGTAGAAAATGTTTCAGGAAGCCGATTTTTCTACTTTTATATTATAAAGTGTTATGTTAAATAACACTTCCATTTCAGTCAGGGTTGGAGTTAGTGTTGCTCTAAGGTCAAAACTGCTGCAGCACTTGAACTGGAGAGGGAGGAAGTTGAAGCACAAAAGGACTTTTGAATATATGTGGTAAAAAATAAGGTTTTAACAATGTGATGTTTTGCACACATAGATGTTTTTTATATATAGAGTGAACACAAATTTAGGAAAAATAACTGTCTTTTTCTAAAGATACAAATATTTTAAATAATTGCAGAACTGCTCATAATCTACTCGCGAAAAAAGAGGAACCGCTACGATATATAACAATTATATCTGTTAAACATGCAGGAAATGCACGTAAATATGATTGGCTCACACTGTACACTACAATCGGCCATCAGGAACTAGCTGATCATATGAATTTGACAATTGGATGAGAAGAACATAGAGTGTAGGACCCATCTTTTTTCTTACTTTCAGTTCCCACTTGTCTGGTGAAGTCAGTGCTCGGCGACATTGCGTGTTTGTCTGTGAAGCAATAAAGAAAAGTTAACACTCCTCACAAGCTTCAGGATCCGAGAGTCTCATGCTGCCTTGTTTACATGATGGACGGATATGTCATCTCAACTGTAAGTGCTGTTGCTTTATTCTTTCAGGTGTCATTTCCCAGTCTTTAAATGTGTTTTGTAACAGTCCGAGGATATTTTGCAGTTTGTGTTTTTTTAGCTGCCTCTCAAAAAGGTGATTCTACTGACCAAGGTGGGGCTTTAACTTATTGATTAACGGATACAGTGTGAGAAGAAGAGGAAGGTTTTCCTTTAATGCCGGACTTCGGTTCATGTTTAATAAAAGAGTTTGTATTTGCAATCCCAGTGTCCCCAATGATTAATGGTCATATTTGACTCCTTTTTGGCAAGACAAACAGACCCAAAGTTGGCTTTTTCTGTGATAAATGTTTCTCCCTCCAAAGGCCTCAGAGGAAATCATCCCAAATGAACCAGAGGATTATCGACCTCCTGCTGAGCTGTACCCCTTCCTCACCAACGTGGGGGAGATTTATGAGGGTGAGAAGGATTAAACTGCTATAAAGAGCGCAAATCACAACACGACTGTGTGCCTTATGCCTTCTGTCACTTTTCAGACCACAGGTGGCCCCTCCACTCTGAGCGCGTCCAGCCCGCGGACTTCGATAATCCTACAGTGAATCACCTGACAGAGCTTCAGTCTGTGTCTCCTCAGCAGCTGATTCAGCCTTACCGCTACAGCGGCGAGGCTCTGCCCCTTCACCTGGACCCACCACTTGGGCCGCTCTCCATGTCACCACAAGTGAGTTCACGTGTAGAAACTAATGTTCTGAAACTGGCTCAAAGTCAGTGTTCAAAAGTCAGAAATTTCCAGTACCTGTGCATGCAGCCAAAATAATCTCTCTGAAGCAGGAAAAATCCCTAAATGATCAGTATCAGCTCCGTTCTGATTGTGAGTGTACTATTAGCATGCAGCAGTAATGTTTTGCACCGAGGACAAAAGCATGACACAGACTACGCTGTATGATTCACAAACGCCAAATCACTCAGTGTATTTCCCCTGGAAAAAAAAAACAAAAAAACAAACAAACAAAAAAACAACATTTGCCCGCTGCTGTCAAGTCTGAATTAAGATTTGAACAAGAGCTAGATAATCATCTAGCTCTTGTTCTAATCTTGATTCACAAATCATTATTGTTTTCTAATTTTATTGTTTAGTCCATTAAATGTCAGAAAGTTGTTAAATATGCCCATTACAATTTTCCAAAGCCCCAGTTGGCACATTCAAATAGATGAAAATCTAAAGACATAGGATGCAATGAAAATCAGCAAATATTCACAATTTAAAGGCTGGACTCAGGGAATTTTGCTTGAAACAAAACATAAACAACCATTGAGCTGAATAGTCAATCCATATGCTCTTAGTCTATCAATCGATGAATCAACTAATCATTTCAGGACTCTTGCTAAGCTACAGAATGTGTGGATATAGTATATGCTCCAGTTATGAATACTGGCTCCAACAGAATGGTTTCATTGGACTAAATATATTGCTGCCTCCACAATAACAAATCAGTTTGTTTTCAGGAATTACTCTGAAGCAAACATCATGGATTTAGATAATCTGAAATCTGAAAAAAGAGCATACTCATCTCTACAAATTAAGTACATGATGTGGACAGTCAGGGATATTTTCACGGAAATGTCATTTGCACCACGTGGTCTTGCTGAACATTGAAATCTATTTTGGCAGAGTTACTTCCTCTTTCAGCACAATGACAGTGTTTAAACGAAAATGTCAGACAGTGATTGCAAAACAAAAAAACACGAAGAAGCTCTGTCATTCCTTTGTGTAAACCTTCACTGTGACATGCTTTTAATTTCCAAAAGATCCCGTATTACACCCCATCCCTGTGCTACCAGTACCAACCCTCTGCCTCGCCTGGCCATTACTATTCAGAAGAAGACCAAAGAGGTATCAGCCCCCCGCTTGAGGTCTCAGATGGGGAGGATGAATTTGAAGACCACAGCCACTCCTTCAGGAAAGACATTTCAAGTAAAGTATTTCCAATGCAAATTTTCAACCAATATCAAACAAGTGCAGTGAAAGTCAAATTAAAGCCTGAAAAACACTAATGAAACTAATCACAAGTCTAATGTCTTCCTATTCAGACAACAAGAAGAAAATCCGCTTGTACCAATTCCTCCTGGACTTGCTAAGAAACGGTGACATGAGTGACAGTATCTGGTGGGTGGACCAGGACAAAGGCATCTTCCAGTTCTCCACAAAGCACAAAGAAGCTCTGGCCAGCCACTGGGGTGTTCAGAAAGGAAACCGCAAAAAAATGACCTATCAAAAAATGGCTCGAGCTCTGAGGAACTATGGCAAAACTGGAGAGATTAAAAAAGTAAAGAAGAAGCTGACCTACCAGTTCAGTGAGGGAGTGCTGAGGAACCTTTATGTACGTCAGTACCCTCACTGATGAGGGAGCAAAGGCTATCTTTCATTAGGCTGAAATCACTAAACTAGCCAATCCTGTGTTTTATCCTGTTTGCAATCTCTTAGTTCTTCTACCAAGTTTTCTTACCTATTTATTTGTGATGCCAGTGTACAACCTCTTTGGCATTTTCTTCCACATAAACTGCTTGATTTCACACTCATTTGAAGTTTGTGTGTTTGTGTAGAAAGATTAGTAAATATAAGGGACATTAAAAAAAAGACAACAAAAAAAACTACCCAACAAGAATTAAAATGTTTTAACTTGATCTTTTTGTCATGATTGTGTGTAAATGAATGTTATATTTCATTCATTTTTGTCATACGAAGTGAATCAAACTTTAAACAAGTACAAAACACACTCTAGCCAACTGCGTGCGCGTGTATGTGTATGCAAACTATAAGAGTTTCTATTACCTAATTAAATGTTTTTAAGCCCTTTGAGGACAAGACAGACAAGATATGCAAAAAAAAATCTAATAATGTCACATGTAAAGACTAAAGAAAGCTGTATAACTATACAGCAAGACAAAGTAGCTCAGATATATGTTCACAGATTTCAACATACAGCCAAGAGTTATAGCTGAATAACCAGGTAACACAAACAGAAATTTTCTTCATGCACAAATAAAATGCTAAGAAACTGAAAACTACACAGATAGATAGATAGATAGATAGATAGATAGATAGATAGATAGATAGATAGATAGATAGATAGATAGATA
>JBAJHX010000081.1:10128968-10157724 GCA_037176925.1 Amniataba percoides | reverse complement strand
AGATAGATAGATAGATAGATAGATAGATAGATAGATAGATAGATAGATAGATAGATAGATAGATAGATAGATAAACTCATTAACACATAAGCTTTACCTGAACAACTGATTGTGTGATTGAATTTGAAGAACAGTTAATGGTGTCAGCTGACTTAACAGTAGTTCCGTTTTGGTGTGTGTTTTCAGCCGGAAAGAAATTGTCACCCGTCATCTTCAGGCCTCTGTCTGAAAAATGTATTTAAAAAAAACAAATCTGTGTAAAAGTACTAATGAATTATTATAATAAGCGTAAATAGTATTTATTTAACTTTTGTTCAACTCTTATAAAACATACAAAAGAGTAGAAAAATATTTTAATTTATTTTAATTTGATTATGTCCAAACAGTAACTTTTTTTAACGGCCGAGTTTTTAAGTACCGCCCATAGAACGGATCTTGCTGACGTCACTTGAATCAGCCAATCGGAGCCCAGATTTTTGTGTCGGTGCAAATTTCAAACGTCGAGTCTGAAACAAGGCGTAGGAGCGGAGAAACGCCGATATTTATTCCCTTTTTATTAAAACATCGCCTTTTGCGTCAGAGAAGATTGTTTTAATATATCCCAGCTGTCCTCGACGGAAATATGCGAGTCAGGTAGGTAACATTTGGAATAACGGGAGCCTCAATTGTTCACTTTAACGATTATACATTAACTTACTTCCTGATTAGCCTGCTGGTTTTAGATAAAGCTAACTAGCACTGCGGTGAGGAGACACACACACACAACTTGAATCACGTTGGGTCGGAGTATCTCTGTGTGTGTGCGTGCTGCAATGGGTTCTTTGGAATGGTAATCATGCTTTCTTGTAACCTCATAACAGTCCTACTCCTGCTAAGTTAATGCTACAATACGGCGTCGAGAAGCTAGTTCATGCTAGCTCGCTCATGAGGAGGTGAAAGGAGAGTGGTACCTAAAGTTTGCTCTCTGCTCCAAACTGCCACCTGGTTTTATATCATTCCCCGTCGTTAACACTGGGGTGGGTTGTTGGTTAGAGATGTCTGAGTCTCACAGTTTGTCTTCCAGTGAAGTGCATGCTGCAGAGTCCGTCGCCTACCTCAACAGAGCTCTGGTCAGGCTGCAGGACATCTGGGAAGAAATCGGGATTCCTGAGGAGCAGCGCCTACAGAGGACCAATGATGTTCACAAGCACATTAAAGTAAGTCCTTCACCTCGATTTACTTCAGGCATCTTAAGGACTGTGGCCCCCAGCAGGAAGAGAACAACCTTGTGTATGTTACTGCTGTAGCTATCATTCAGAGCAGAGAGTAATAAAAGCTGGAGTCAGATTTTCTCTCTCTCTCTCTCTCTCTCTCTCTCTCTCTCTCTCTCTCTCTGTGTTCACATACCTTGCCAATAAAGCTGATTCTAAATATCGCTCAATCTGCAGGGTTTGCTGGACCTGATGATCGCAGAAGAAGAGGAGCTCAAGAAAAGACTGATGAAAAGCATAGAGTCCTGTCTTAAGGAACTGAAGAATTTGTGCAATGAACTTCAGCTGCCCCCCTTTGAGGTGCCATTTCGTTTACAAATTTGTTCTTAAGTGTGTGTGTGGAGGGGGGTAAATTGCTAACATTTTGGATTTCTGTGAAGGAGGAGGATGGCTGCACCATGCTGCAGATGGAGAAGAATAGCCGCACACGTCTGGAAGTGATGAAAGAGCACAAGAGACAAAGAATGGAGGAGCTTAAGGGCCTCATTGGCAAAGACCGTGATCTGTGTGATATCATGTGCACTACCCCATTTAGCATTGATCAGGACTCCATCCCATCGCTGCAGCAACTGGAGACATATCGTGCCTATCTGGATGATCTGGCCAAAGAAAAGGTGTTGCAGGCTTTCTGTTTTTCTTCATCTCTACCTTGTGTTTTCTTGTTAGTGTTTTAACGTGTCTTGCCTCTCCAGGAGCGTCGTCATGATGAATTTGTGAGTGTCAAAAAAGAGATTGTTGCCTGCATGGATGATTTGGAGCATCACCCAGAAACCAGCTTTGAGATGGATGTAATGTGTGAGGATGAGGAGGCATTTTGTCTGTCAAATGACAACATTGCTGCTCTTAAACTACTTCTGAGTGAGGTGATTTATTTACTTAATTATTTATTTTTTTCATGATGTATAGATGTTTTTTAATCTGATACAATTATTTAACAGTTTTCAAAATACTATATTGTAATGGCTGTATGACTTTTGTTCTTTTCATCTTCCAGTTACAAGAACGCAAAGCTGAGAATGAGCGTCGTTGTTCAGCTCTCCGCACTAAGATCCAGGAACTGTGGGAGAGGCTTCAGATTCCCCAAGAGGAGAGGGATGCTCTCTCTGAGGATATGATCAAGTCAAAGAAGATAAACATTGAGGCAGTAAGAAATCTACTTTTATTGATAATAGTAATTTAAATCAATGATAGGGAACTTCAGACAATGCAGTAGTGTGGTCTTGCACTAAGCACCTCTAACACCTTACATAACAAGTTGTCAAATATGTCTGTCCAGCTCCAGACTGAGGTTCAGCGTCTAGAGGTGCTAAAAATGCAGAGCATGAAAAGTTTCATTGAGGCCATCAGAGCTGAGATTGCCCTTTTCTGGGAGAGATGCTTCTACAGCCAAGAGCAGCAGCAAGCCTTTGTTCCATACCATGCTGGTGGGTATCTGTTGCAGTATAATGGCAAAACCCTTACACTGAATCACTGCAGGTGATCATCATAAAGAGGTGTGGGTATCGGCATGTTTTCTTTCCATAGATGATTTCACTGAGGAGCTTCTTAACCTTCACGAGGCAGAGGTCAGGACCCTGAAGACTTATTACGAGGACCACAGAGAACTCTTTGAGGGAGTTTCAAAATGGCAGGAAAACTGGACCTTGTACTTGGAGCTTGACGTAAGTACCAACTTCATGAATTTCATAGAAAAGCATTTGGAACAACCTCTCTTGTTGTGGTAACTTGTGTGTGTGACGCATATTTTCTCCATCTCAGAAAAAGGCCAATGACCCATCAAGGTTCAACAACAGAGGTGGGAACCTCCTGAAAGAAGAGAAGCAGAGAACTGACCTGCAGAAAAGTTTGCCCAAGGTGAGAAAATGCTTAAAAGTGATATTTGACAAACACACTTGCTATTTAAGATAGCTAAGATCTGCTTAAAGGAGAATGTAAATGTAAAAATCAAATTACATTAATGAGCACTAAAACAATCAAGCTCAAGTGAACCATATGTGAGCTGAGTGGAAACAGCGGAGATAAATGATGCATTACCAGTTGAGGCCACAAGGTGGGGATATTAAAACATCTTATTGTGTGGTGACTGCAGTCGATTGTTGTGCACCAGAATATGACAGGTAGGGTCTGGGAAGTCAGTGTTAAATCTGATAACATTGAAACAAGGTTAATTTTATTGTCTCCTGTTTGTTCCAGCTGGAAAAAAGTCTGAAGGCCCAAATTGATGTTTGGGAGCAAGAGCATGGCAAAGAATTCCTGGTCAATGGACAGAAATTTCTTGAGTACGTGCAGCAGCAGTGGGATCACCACCACACTGAAAAGGAGAAGGAGAAACTGGAGAGAGTATGTGATTTCTTTCATTAAAAAACGAGTTACAATGTCACATGCTAACACTGTTACAAATTTACTATCAATAAGACCATATTCTTTGTTGTTGTTTTTTGTATTAGCAACTGAAGAAAACTAAACAGACACAGGAGGACATGTTATACGGAACCACAATGAGAACACCGTCCAAAAGGCGACTTGCAGGAACTCCCACTCCTGGAAAAGTCAGAAAGGTAATCTTGTGCTGCGTGTTCAGTGACTCTATCTGACTTTACCTGGATGAGTGTATAGACTCAAAGACTGACTCCCCTGTTTCCTCTGCCCGCTTAGCTCAACGGCACCTCGACCATCTCCACGCCTAACAGCTTCCTTTGTTCAGGCCTTGGTGGAACCATGTGCCAGTCCTCCATCCAGAAACCACCTCTGTCTGCCAGCAAGGTATGCTCGCTGTCCTCTTTTTGACCTGTCTCACTCAGATCCACAGTAATCCTGCTTGTCTGACGGGGAGGGTTGGCTTGGTTTGCTCTTTATCCTTTCTTTATGGTAGCGGGGTTAGTCAGGGTTTCCATTTTGTTTAACTTGTATATGGATAACTTGTCACTTGTCTAACACTCCTAACTTAATTTCTTTGTATGCACATTTGATTATAGTTTCTCAGTAACTGATTATACTGTGTATATACCACACATGGTGCAGACTTTGATAATGGTTAGTAGAATTAAGGAGTCTACTGTACATTTTCTCATCCATCCACCCTAACTCTAAGCTCAGATATCCAGAGCTATGTATTAAATATTTTAAATAGCATGTCAAGCAAGATTATTATTATTATATGTAAATTTTATACCATGAAGTTGATGTAAAGCTCCACTGTTAATATAAGACCATCTATACTGCCTACCATAATGATTAAATATTGTATTTATCAGTTTGTCAGTTCAAGTACATCATTCATTTATTTATTTAAAACAGATTGTATAAAAAAATTTGGGGGATATTCTACCAAAAGTTGCACTGGGTTACATGGGAGTGGGAGTTTTATAGGAGTATACTTATAATTTCTGCTGGTATAGAGTTGTTAATATTCATTACAATTCTTGCTTTTTCCCAGCTGTTATTAGTGGTTCTACAGCCTGAAATTAAGAGAAATGAAAAACATGGCAAAAAAAACACGTAATTACTCCAGTTTGGTCTTGATTTTAGGGTCTTGGCCTGCGAACCCCTGGACATGGAAGGACTCCCCGTGCACTTGACCGAAACAAGGAGAACATCTCCCATCTTAATAGAAATACTCCAAGTGGCACATTAAGGTCTCAGGATACTCAAGATCACACCCTCACCTTTAACTCTATTGCTGGCTCCTATTCGGAATTTGCGGTAAATGCGGCTCTACACCTATTTAGTCCCTAATTTAAAAAATATTCTCCAAAGTACAATTCAATAGAGGAAAATATTCCGTTTTCCTGAATTACTCCAGCAATATTCTACTGAAGTCTGTATGACACTATGTTACTAAATGTGGCTTTCCAAGAAGCTGTCATTTGGCATCACTGTTTAACTGAAACAATAGACAATATTTGCATTGTGTAATTAAGTTTGTGAACACAATGTGATTTTTAAAAGCTTAAAGCCATCTTTTAATGTTTTGCTGGCTATAAAGCAACATCATAGGTCATTATCAAACAGCAACTAAAAATAGCCTCTGCCAAGACAGCATTACAAACTGAATTCATTTGATTAAAAGTAACTTACATTAAGACATGAATAATCTGTATCAAAATTCACATGATGGTAGATAATACACATGGACAGTTAACACACGCACACACATCAAATGCTTTTTATTTGAGTTTGTGCAAAAAGTCACTGTAAATCCTTTAAAACATGCTGATACATGAAAGACTCACTTGGGGCCACAGTTTAACTTTCCACATCTTACTTATGTGAAATATGAATGTCATGAGAACTTTTTTATATATACATATATTTATATGTATGCATGTTACAATGTCACATGCTAACACTGTAAATGAACACCGGCTTGTATGTTCAGTCATTTGACGTTGATTAAGATGTCAAAATGTGAAAGATACTGACAGTTCATTTTGATTTTTCTTTCCAGAGAGACCTCTCGAAGGCTTCTAAATCGAATGTAAAGTCAGGACTGCTGAACTCCACCGTCAGCCATCCGTGACGAGTCGCAGCAGCAACTGTGGAAGTCTTCCACATCAGCGGTGGTTTGGTATAGTTTTCATATAGTGGACAACAGGGAACTTAAATGTAAACTTCTTACAAAAAATGTAAATATTTTATTCTGTCTGAACATGTGTCTCCATCTGTCCTGTTTTTTTTTATTTTTTTTCCTAACACTTTATTTCAGGGTTACTGCTGGAGCATGTTTCTCTGCTGTATGTATTTTCTGATATTTGTACTAAGGCTGTTGTGGCTTATTTTGACTTTTTTTCTTTTGGGGAACAGCCTTTTAAATTACTCTATCTGGAGCACTACATTGTGTTAGTATTGTAGCAGTTAGGCATTGCATCCTGATTTTCTTCCACCAGCTGGAATGACAGCTAAGTTTGCTCATCAGAAACTATTTTGAGTGCTTTTTTAAAATCACGCTGTAAATAAATGTTTTAAAAAAAAAAGTTCATCCTTATCTATATTATCTTTTTTTTTATTAATATTTTTCTATCTAGGTCCTATGACTGAGTTGCACAGGTTTTTATGTTAACTCTGAGAAGGCAGCGTCTGTTAAGTTTTTTTTTTCATCCAGCGTGTTTGAAATCAGGTCAACTGGACAGTTTTTGTTTGAAGACGTTTCACCTCTTATCCAAGAGGCTTCTTCAGTTCTGGTGGTGAGTGTTGTATCCTCAGCTTATATCCAGTGTGGGAGTGTACATTTGCTATTCATGTTCTAACAGTGGGTGTTGGACCCACCCAGCCACACCTAACGATGGCCGTCAGGAGGGTTGTTAGGCTATTAGTACGGTAGTTGACACTCATGGCCTAACACTGTTAGAACATGAATAGCAAATGTACACTCCCACACTGGATATAAGCTGAGGATACAACACCCACCGCCAGAACTGAAGAAGTCTCTTGGATAAGAGGTGAAACGTCTTCAAGCAAAAACTGTCCAGTTGACCTGATTTCAAACACGCTGGGTGAACGATGACCTGGATGAATGAGAACCTTCATCTGTTAAGTTTTCAATTTTCACCACATTCTGTACCTTTTAATACATTTCACACGTAGATGTGAGGCTAATCCTTCGTCCATGCAGACTATAAATGAGAAGTTCTGTTTTAAGCCATGCGAGTCATGAGTTCTTCAAGGGCCCTCTCACGGTGATTTTCATGAACAAGCAGCACTTCTTTGATTGCATTTTGCTGGAAGCCCATCTCATTAAACTGAGTGAGAAGGCGCAGGAACTCAGCTGCCTGAAAAAAAATTTAAAATAACATAATTTAGTGATAAGCAATGGCTGAATGTTGCCTCCAGTGTGTAGATAGTGACAGGTGGGAATCACCTTGCTCTCACAGTTCTGAAACATCTCCAAGGCCTCCTCCACCTGAGCTTCATCATATCCCAGCTCACACAGCCGGTCGCTGGCCACCAGGTACTTCAGGATCTAAATGATGGCATTTAGTAGACAGAATTTTATTGATCCAACAGTGGGGAAATTTCACTGTTAAAGCAGCTCAAAAACAACAATTGAAGATACAGATTAGATAACAGAGACTTTATTAAAACAAAACAATAAAAATATGTGCAATAGTAACAGTAAGAAGAAAACAGTAACAGTATTTTCATATACAGCTTCACCCAGTTAGATGTGCAGTGGTCAGGTGTTAGTGTACACATGTATATGAGTAGAATGAAAAGACCATAAAGCACATAGCTAGCACATCAGTAAACATCAGTGCATGGATGAATATCAGTAAACATGATATGAAAGTGGTACCTACCTTCTCTGGGCTGTGATAGCCTGTCTTCTGCAGAGCCAGAATAGCCGTGCGTAAAGGGTAGCCCCTCGCTGTCACCGTTTCCAGCAGCTCCCTTTCTTCCTGGCTGAGTGCTGACAGCAACTCTGTTGCTGAGTCGAAGAAAACCCCACGAGAGCCACCGGTCCTCAGGGACTAACACAGAAGGGAAGAGCAGACTAACTTATTTTGTTTTGAAAAATAACTAAGCACCGAAGAAGGTGTGATAAATATTGTATGGCAGGACAATAAAGAAAAAAAATTACCATCTGTTTGTGGTTTTTGACAACAGGCCCAGCTGAGGAGGGCCGTTGCTGTTGCAACCTGCACGGAGAGGGACCAACAGGTGGTGTGTTTTGGGAGTACTTTCTGCCCAGGCAGCCCAGTGAGCGCTGCCTCTTTTTGCCGTTCTTCTGCCCGTGGAGGATGGGGCTGCTGGCCTGCTGCGGCCTGTGCTGCTCCAACGCTCGCAGAGGCGGTCTGCAGTCTTGGAGAGACGATAAAGCCCCTTTGTGGCTCCTGCGGCTCTGAGGCGAGTCAGGCTTGCAGCGGTGAGTGGAGGGACCAAGGTGCATGTCTTTGACTCTGGACACGGGGTCTCTGGGTGCAGCGCTCCGGGGCCGCTCTCTGCTCTTGACGCGGTGAGGTGCATCTTCAGTGGAGGAGCCTTCGTTGTCCTCAAAGTAACCGTCCTCATCCTCTGAGTCAGATATGAGGAACTTGACCGTACGATGGTGCAGCCAGCAAGTGTCCGCAGAGTTCAGGCTGTGGCTGCGGGGCCGGGGGCTCGGGGCCGCCCACATGTCGGAGTTCCTGCGACTGGTCCTGCGACTCTCCTGGGGGCTCCTGAACATCAGCCAGTAAGGAGGGCAGGATGGTGCCTGATGGACTGAACGCTGCCCCTTTAAAATGAGTTTCTCCAGGTTGAATTCATACTGCACCAAAATACAACCAGAAAAAAAGATTTAACATGAAACAAACCTCTGACTTGTCACAGTGGAAACAGCAACATGTACAATGGCTCTGTTACATTCAAAGGTGCCTTTAAGTCCCTGTGAGCCAGCATCATTTCTTTCTTATTCATACTTGTGCTTTTCCTGCTGTCATAAGCCAACATGTTTTACATAAAAAACATCTGTGTATGGACTTTTCAGATGCAGCCCCAGAGTACTTTAATTTCATGAAGAATACAATACTATTATTAACTAATGCATTGTGATAATCCTTAGACAAGAATTCTAAATAATCAAGTCGGATACTAAAACCAGAATAAAATACAGAACATGGTAACAACTTTACTGAACATGAATTGTATTTGTGTTTAAGAAAGGAAAATGTAATAGAACTGATCCTATTGGGCTGCAATTTAACCAGCCAGGAGAATAAATTATAATCTGGTCTACATCAGGCATTCAATAAGAAAGAGCCTGTCAGATCTCAGCATCCAGTGAGTCAAATAGATTCATACTAATGATCCATACTAATGAAGTGACTCCAGAAAGATATTCAAGTTAGAAAAAGTGTGAATGTTCTCTTGGATGCGTTACCTCAGTTTCTTGTAGTATCTGACGGCAGTCTGGTGCGGCGATTTCTGGAGCTGTCACAAGCTGCACGTCCTCCTCCAGTGGACCCAGTAAGGTCTGAAACGGGACGTCCTCCAGAGCGTTCATTTTCATCAAAACGCAGCAACGAATGGCCTGCAACAGAAGAATCACACAGATGTACTGAGTTTCAAGTTATCCAACCAAACCTGCATTGCACTTGTTTCAGCACTTACCTTTGTCAGGTGTTCTCTGTTGGCCTGCAGCTCTCTGAAGCACTAACAGGTGTTTGGTGTGAATGAATAACAACCACACACACACACATCATCGTACGTGATAAAGCTCTTCATCACTAAGCCTCTGACATCATCTAAGAAGTTGTTTACTAATAATACCACAGACACCTGTTGTAATCTTTCCTAACTGGTAAAGTGATGCATTAAAAAAAAAAAAATATATATATATATATGTATGTATATATATGTATATGCATACCAGTGACACAAAAATAGCTTTAAAATAGACCTAATAATGAATTAAAATAGCAATTATTGTATGCTTTAATATAAATTGGCAATGTAAGAGTTTCATTGTTTCCTCAGTCCTTCATTTCTTAGTTGACTGGAGATGTCATCTATTTTCCAAACCACATTTCAGACAGTGTGACTTTCCATGTAGCCTTGAAGGGGGATTAGGGAAATGCTGAGGCATTTGGAAACAAAGAACAGCATGATACGTTCCAGAGATTAGCTGATTACATAAAGGGAACAGCGTAGCAGTGTGGAACAACATTGTGATGGATTCATTTCCTGTCGAGTTGAGAAACATTTAATCACTCTGACTTTGCTGACCAAATTAATTGAAAGTTTACACTCTGGTCTGTAAATAAGTTAAAAAGAAAAAAAAAATCTGTACAGAGATATACATTTTATTTATATATTTTAAAACAAGCACAATAAATTTCAGATTCACAAACTTGGGGTTGGGGGGGGGTTACAGGTTTTGTAACAGACCTCTGAAAACAGAGAAGAGGAGTTTGAAACGTTACTTAAAGAAAAGGAAACTTAAAGCAAAAGGAGAACAGATCTAGTTTAATCTCATTTTATAGCACAAACAGGATTTTAAAGAGTACAGCAGCGTGGTTCAGTTCAGTCAGAGAGCATTTAGGTGGAGGCTTGATTACAGACATGAGTTGAGGTACCATTTAGTAACAGGATATTACATCACTAAAGGTGGGGGGAGTTTCCGACACTGGGGCACAAAGAAAACAGAAATACCTGCACTGTTCTCAAGGGTGTCGGACAAAGCAGGTTTGGAGCGGCGTCTAATCAAACCATGAAAGAGATTAGCTCTGATGATGACGCGCGTCATCGTGTTTGGGAGGTTATCTGCTCCAAACCAAAACACTAGGGGAAGTTGCATGAACGCGTCGGAGTTACCTGGCTAGCCTTCTGATCCTGCTTTGTCAGAGAGCCCTCTGATTCAGTCCGGTGATACGGAGGTCTGTGAGTAAACACATATACATTCCCTAAAGCGTGGGCTAGAAGACGAAGCTAAACACTGAAAAAAAAAAACAATTCTGGCTGTTTAAAAGGTCACAATTATTATTCACCTGCTCTGTTTAGTGTGCTGGTGCATTACACGACACAATGTGTTCTCCTAATTAGAGGTCATGTCTTACAAACTGCTTACAAATGCTACCCAAACAGTGTAGCTCAACATTTACAGCCCAACTGTACTGTGAACACCATTATTACAATGGTGGTAAAGAAGAAAACATCAAAATATTGATGTGCTCATGGAATATTATGCCCTTGTGATATAAGGCGTTACTTGACATGGTAACATCACATCTACACTTTCTCAGTTTCCCCCCACATCTTCAAGTGTACAGTATGATCCCATAATTTCCATTTGCTTCCCTTGCCATGACAGCCCATCACCACAAAAAGAGAAAACAAATTAACTACCTATAAATCCTTTCATGAATAAAATTGCATTATCTTTATATAGATAAAATGTTAACAATCCCCAGAGATTGAAATATTTTTTATAAAAGGTCGACCCTTATGAGTGCACCACTAGAGAATTAACGTCTGATGCACGGGACCAAAGGTTGTTACACTCTCTTGACTTGTTCATCATGAAAACACTCTTCAGTGAGAACCAGCAGCTTCCATTACCTCTACTACAATGTCCACAGCTTGTTTGTCAGGGGCTATCATGAAACCCAGAGATGGTGCCCAGAAAGGTTCATAGTAATCTAATGATTTCAAAGACCGTCTTGAGGTGAAATGAGTGAAACGTGGTTCAGTTGTTAGCAGCGTCTGCCTGCCGAGGCCAGTTCTCCTCCTCAATGCCAGAGTCGTATTCCTCCTCTGTTGAGTCCTTGGCTGGAGCTCTAAAATTCAAATGGAAACTCCAGTTCAGATTTCAGACTGAGATCCTAAACAAAACTCACGTGTTGCCCTCTTGTGTAAGAGGAGATGTGCTTACCTGATGTATCTAGGTTGTGATTTTCCTTGGACAACATCTTTGTCCAGCTCAACCGCCATGATGTCGGAGTGTGGCACCTCAAACATGGGCTCTAAGAGGAGCTTTTCCTATTTATGTATATGTATGTAAAACAAAAATCTGTTTAGTAATTGTGTTACCTCAAGTAATAAATGTGATAGCTTTGGAAAATGTACATACCATGATGGATCTGAGCCCACGTGCTCCAGTTTTTCTCTCCAGAGCCATCCTGGCTATGGCCCTCAAAGCATCTTCATTTACATTGAGCTCACACTGAAACAAAAAACAGCGCAGATTCATTGAAAGTTTAGTTGATAAGTTATAAACTGTCATGCACAAACTGTCCAACATTTTTCAGTAAGACGTTCCTGTCAGAACTTCCTGTAGATCTGATACGATTTGTTTCAGGTACCAGTGAGACAATAAACTAAGAATCAGGAGCAGATAATATCATAGTTGATCTGTGAGTCCAAAGAGAGGAGGAAGGCAAAAACACAAAACAGTAGAAATACAAACTTCACATGGCAGGGGACAAATTGATTTGTATTATCATAACATCGTACTGTAGCACCAACAACAGAGCCCTTACTTTGTCCATGCTGAACAGAGCTTGGTACTGGGGAACCACAGCGTTTCGTGGTTCAGTCAAGATTCGGACTAGTGTTTCTTCATCTAGGCTGTGCAGAGGAACAACCACAGGAAGACGGCCGACAAACTCTGGGATCATTCCAAACTCAATCAGGTCCCTGGCCTCGACGTGCCTCAGCAGCCGGTCCTTCTCCTCTATCTCTGCTACTGTGTCTGTCTCACCACTGGTGTTGGCCAAGTCTGCAGCAGCCGCTGCACGGCGCCCTTTGCCCAGGTTGGAGGGAGTTCCAAAACCCAAGTACTGAAGAGTCGTGAAACACAAGGACCAAGTTAGAGGCGGGAATGATGACAAAACGTAACTTTGGCTCAGAGTCAATACATGTGAGCTGCATTACACTTACCTTCTCATTCTTTCTTCTGCTAATGATTCTGTCAAGTCCGTTGAAGGCACCAGATGCGACAAACAGAATGTTTGTTGTGTCTACCTGCACCGTCTCTCCCCTCAGTTTCCTGGAGTTTTTCTCAGGGACATTGACGATTGTGCCCTCCAAGAGTTTAAGCAATCCCTGACAGAGAGGACAAGGAAAAAATTCAACAGAAGTCAAGGTCAATCATAAAGACAAGGGGAAAAATGGAAACTAGTTAAATAAATACATGTTTTTGTGTGTGTTTTCTGTTTGTTTTTTTAAACACTGACCTGCTGGACTCCCTCTCCTCCTACATCTCTCAGCTGATGGATTCCAGGCACACTGCCAATCTTATCAACCTCATCCAGAAACACAATACCTGCACACGAAAAAGAAGGACATGGCCACGTCAGCCTTAGGTTTCACTTCTCGTAATTATTTGTGACAATCCCTCTGGGAGTGTATACGTTTACATGAAATTTAAGCACATACTATAATGTAAACTATTCACCTTGGTCTTGTTAGGAAAGGTTGAAAAATGAAGAAAATACACTGAGAATAGTTGCAGTTAAGTGGCAAGTCTCCCTTGTAAAAATTATTCTGACTTTGTAAATCCAAGTTTATTTCTCCATGCTTCCTTCTTCTTTCTATAATTGAGCCAATGATACATTCCTGACCCATGTAGTGAATGGAAATAGGAAATGTGTTATAAATGTTCAAATTCAAACAGGCTGTAGCTGAACAACACTGTAATTGATGTAAAAATAAATACTGTCATCTTTGCAAGGGTTTAGTATCCATTAGTGGTTTTCTACTTTTTTTTATTAAATTGTTTAGTGCTGTTTTATAGAGTTCATTTTAAATATGTAAATTGTTCTCTCAAGTGTTTGCAAGTCTACTGACAGGAGCTATAAATCAGTCTGATGTATACTCGTACTTAGCCAATAAAGATGATTTTTTTGTTGGTCAGATCACATATTAAGAGTGTATGCTGGTGAAGACTATAAGGCTGGTTCTATTAATATAACTACCGGTAGACTACAGTTTCAGGAACACAGCAGTGTGGTGATAAAGTTTGTGTGTGTGATTATCTTTTATCCTACATTTCTATCTATTGAAATTGTAAATCTCCATTCCAGCTCACTCCTGTCTAACAGGTATTCCTGCTGTTGTATACTACACGCTGGCGACTGAAGGACAGGGGCTGTGTTGTCACTTAAAACTGCCCATTTGTGTCATCTGTCTGAGCAATCTTTTTAATACTCTCTACAAAACCAAGTGTACATCATAAGAAATGATATTTAGAGTAAAAAAGTATGATAGGGTGAAAGAGAAAACCAAGTAGCCATTCTGTATAATCTGCTGTTACAGTTTGTTACGGTTCTTGTGCTAAAAAAACAACATATAGTATGACTTTAACAAGGGAAACCACACGCTGTTGCATTTAGTCCCTCTGCCCACCTTGCTGTGCTTTTTCCACTGAGTAGTTGGCATCTTGCAGCAGTTTTGCAATAACTGACTCAATGTCTTCTCCCACATATCCAGCTTGAGTTAATGTGGTGCAGTCACAAATCGCAAAAGGGACATCCAGACAGCGTGCCAGTGTCTGCGCCAACAACGTTTTTCCTATTCAAAAAAAAAAAAAAAGAAATCATGATCAAATTTGTTTTGGCGAGAAAAGTCATATTTACAAACAGCCTGCACAGTCAGTGGAATAAATATTAGGAAGTGTCACTGTGCAATACTACTATTTAGGACAGTGTTGACACAACACTAACCTGAGCCAGTTGGACCTAGAAGTATAATGTTGCTCTTCTCCAGTTTAATGTCAGTGTGTGTGGAGTCCAGGACCTCGCCGCCCCTCCTCTCCTGAGGTGCCTGCTGACTCGCCTGTTGCTGCATGGAAGCTCCCAGAGCATTTCCATGAGGACTGATCCCAGCAATCTGCAGCAACTCTGCAACAACAAGCCAAGCTACAGGGTTAGCTTTGTCACTTACAAGCACTTCTCTAGAAACTTTTACAAAGATGCAGGTCAACGCTTTCCATCTGAACGGTTGTGCAATTTACGCTGTAAATTGATGGTGTCAAGAAGCAACGGTTTCCATGTACTGGCTAAAAATATGTGTGCCCTAGTCTGTGCCAGTATGGAGTTACTAAGCGATGAGAGCTGGACTAAAAATAGAAATGTACAGATGTGAATGTGGGTCACTGGGCTACCTTATCTTATTGTCTGTCTGGTCAGTCAAAGATTAACAAGCATCATTCTATTACCTTTAAATTCTACAAATTTATTTGTACACAAAGTAAAACCAAACACCTGCAATTATCAGTCACTGCTCCAGAACTGGAGCTGTATTTCCTAAACTGACATACACTGGTGTCACAGGTTTAGTCAATTACCTTGCGGGTCTTTGGTGAGTAATAATTTTATTGTCTAATTCCTTAGTTTGAGCCTGAATATAAAAACATTATGAGAAATATCTACCTGAAAATAAGTACAGAGATCTGTACATTTTGGCATTTGTGCAACTCGTGGAAATAAAGACTGTTGAAATGGTGCGACTTTTAAAGTGGCCACAGCTAAAGATAATACTAAGGACGACCAACCACTTACTTGTGAATCTGTACTCATCCTCTCGTCTTCTCATCTCTAGCTCTACAGGGAGAGGACGAAAGTACTCAAATCAATATTACCATTAACCATTACCACTATCACACTACCAGCACAGTCCTGCAAAAATCGTTATACAGTCATGTGAGATAATCATTGAACAAATGCCAAATAATACAGATTATGAATAAAAAAAAAGTTAAGGTACAATAACCTCTTTTCAGTTATTTGTGTAGATCTTCTTGGAGTAAATGGCTCTTGATTATCTTGATGTGTAAATCATAAAATTTTTTTTTCAAATTTTCGGTTATAATCTTACACCTCCTATGATTACTTCATGCTTCAGTAAAACAGCCTTGTTTTAAGACATTAGAATTTATTTTTTTCTGTTTAATTCATATAAAAATTAATCAGATGAAAAATAAATAAAGTGGCAAATCATTTTTCATTTTAAATCACATGCCCTGCTGCTTGTCATTCCTGTTCACACCTTTTCCGCATTCTGTGTCCGTCTCTGCTGTGCAGTATCAAATAAAGACAGAAATGCTGCTTAAAATAAGGTCAAAGCTCAGGTCAGTTTCATCTTAGGAGCGATTCAATCAACTTTCTTCTTGATTTGCACTTTATTGTTTCCATATCAGACTTCAATGATGGTTTGGTTTATTGGTGGGAAAGCAACAGTGAAATGATCAATGCAAATAATCAGCAAAAATCAAATCAGCAAGCGTACAGTATGTAAATAATTGTTTTAAATCAATCTAAAATGAACCAAAGACATAGGAAAATGTGTTTTCTTATTCAGTATTAGAGGATGTATACCAACAATCAGCAGAATAAATAAAAATCTATAGATGACAGTAATACTGACCACGAGGTGTTAAGGAGGGCTGTTTTTCCACTTCAACCTGCTGTCGATTTCCAGCAGGGATGTTGTTGTAGATGCGCTTGTAGTGATTGTACACTGCAACTGCCAACACCTTCTTTGCATAGGACTGGCCTACAACAAACTTGTCGAGGTAAGCATATATCTGAAAAGAAAAACCAATTCATTCGTCATAAGTGTAATCGACTTAGAATTACATCAGAATGTGCTTTTCAATGGAAGTAATTTTCAAGCTCATTTTTTCACATTTGATTCCTGCTGTAATTTCTCACCTTCTTCGGGGGAGGGGGAGGTTTCTGTGCAAATGCCAGTTTCACTGCCTCCGCAGCAGATTCTGGCTCTTTGTTTAGCCCCTTCTTAGAGTCCGTTTCAGACAGAACCACGAAGAAGTGATGGCATTTCTCACATTTGACAAATCGTGTTGATGCTACAAAAGAACACACACAACACATTAAGTACAGAAACATTTCACATCCTGTTTGAAGGAACTTTTCCGACACTTACGGTTTAAAAATTATTCAAGGCTGCAGATCATTAAGCTGATGGATACTCAAGCCAAAAGAGACAACACATTTCTGCTTCTGTGAATTAGCAGACAAGCAAAATGGATTGTAGTTCCACTAGGTAATAATGTTCACCTTATTGTCAGTTTTCTGTATTGTTCAGTTGGCAGTATTTCACTTTTATGTATTAAAGTATTGACCCAATTCTGAACTCGTCTCTGTGGGCCACAAGGGGACATGACTAACATTTCTATAAAAAGCATATGAACACCACAAACTTCCTACTCACTTGGAAAGTTTTTCAGATCATGCAAAAGTGAGGTTATTTAAAATAACTGTGTGCAATATCTTGATAGTTACAGATGCAGTGTGAGTAAGAAAAAAAGTTGTAATGGGCTGTATTAAGTAATGTCATCACATACCATAATAACCGTGTGAGAAAAAAAAAACGTTAAAATGAAAACGGTGGAGGGGAATCTTATTTCCATTGAGGGCGGACACTGGCTCAAACCTTACAAAGCTTCATACAGCTTTTAAAAAGTTACAATAACAAAGCAGAGCAGAAATCATCCACCTAATTGGTTGAGAGGAAGTTTCTTATATCAGCTGACAATCCAAACACGCAGCACTAGCTCAGAAACTCAGTCAGTGCAATAAAGCTGTTGCAACAGAGCGGAAAATTCTCACTGGACAAAAATTAAACAGACGTCTTCATGTTCACTTGCAGGTCTTTGTTTTGACAAACAATCAGGAAATGGCTGTTGTTTTGTTGTGTTTAGTTATTTCAATCCACCGCCATAAAAAAAATCTTAAGGTTGGTTTAACCTTTTAATTAAAAAAAGCAAACAAACAGGATCATGGATTAAAATGATAATTTGTCTACTTGTTGAAGTACCATGCTGTACTTTCCATCAGTCTCTTTTTTGATTCAGCCACTGTACAAATCACTTTGTTTTTTCACCCTCCTTATCATCCATACAACAAAGTCAACCGCTTGTCTTTCAATATTGCTGGTTATTCACCTTATTTACACACTCTGGAGACACAACCTGTATTGCAACTGGTCTCTTTTCGTTTCTATAGAGTTGGCAAACAACTGACCATTTCCATCACCAGTTCACATACTTAGAGTTTCTATCTGTCTCAGCTCCAGAGGGTGCAAAGTGAGAAAAACATCTCTGACAGATCTGTTGCCCCAGTTATCTCAATGCCAGATTTCTTTACACCGACAGTTCACTTTTGACCCAAAATGCACATCAGATAATTTGTCTCTGTAAATGTTGGTCAAAATGTTAACAAGTTTACTCACATACAAAGGTCTCTACATGTGTGCAGGGATCTCCACATTTAGGGCAGCGTAGCTGGCTACCCCCTTTGCCTGATCCTCCAGAGCCAGATAGTCTCTTCCCCTCACTGACACTTTTCTGTGTAAATAGGATTGCATCAACACATATTAAATTACATTTTCACCATCTCTTCCATGTACAGAATAGTGTGTGACACTAGCATGAAAGAGAGGTACAAATGAGACTAATCCTTAAGGAACTTACCTTTCCACCATCACTTCCACTGTCCTTTGTTGTTCCATCTTTAGAGGCATAGCAGACAGGAGTCCCTGAAAACGACCTCACCCGTACCAGAGGAGGTAAATGAGATTCCCGAGACCCCTGACGACTCAGAGAAAAAAGCTGGATCCGGGAGCAGGACAATCCTGCGAGGATAGCAACAATCCTTTTTTATTCTTAACAACACCTGGTTCTTATTTTATTTACCTATGCAACACATATTACATTGAATTAATATGGCAAAAAACAGATTAAAAAACTGCTCTCATCTGTAATGCAACTACAGCTGAAACAAAAAGCTGATTATTTAATCAAGTCAATCAACAGAAAATTAATCGGCAAGTATATCAATTATCAATTCATGGCTTCACTCAATTGTAATCAAAAATACTTAACCCATGGCACTGTCCACTTTTACAATTTAAATGACTTTCTTATATTCTTTGTGTGGCAGTCAAGTAAATAACTTTGGGCTTTGGACTTTTTTTCCACAGTTTGTTAAACAATGGATTAAATTGTGAATTAAGAAAAGTTAGCAAATTAACTGATAACACATAATTTGTTAAGATGTTAAACAATGATGACAAATGGCTGCATGTGGTTACATCAACTGAACTTTATCAAAAGCAACAGCTGACAGTCAGGGACACCATGTTCACACTATCTATAGGTGCTGCAGGTTTTGCTCCCTGAGTGTCATTCTACAAACCTCAGGGCCTCTGTTTTCAAGTTACATCAGCTATTGCGCCACAACACTATTTTGACTTTTTTCGTCTGTTTTTTTACATGTAATCTCTTTTTTTAAAAAAGGCTGTGCGGCTCTGTGAAAGGTCTGGTGATGTGACAGCGTTGGCAAAGAAACATTTGAGTGACTTTCCCACCTGCTGCGCACATTACGTGACTGTCATAACAACAAACACGGTTAGCTGAACACCAAATCCACAGCCTTAAGCGAAAATCACAATGTCAACCAGCCTCAAACTATGCGAGTGTTTGTGTGTTTTTGTGTGTACTTTCCCTTTCTTACCTCTGTGAGCAGTGTTAAGGAACAACCGGGCAGCCGAGGTGCACGGACAGGACATAACTCTTCTCTTTCAGCTAAAAATCAAAACAAAAAAAACACCCCCCACAAAAAACAAAAACAAACACAACGTGAGCACGGAGAAAAGATGGAGGTTAAATTAGCAGGCGGCTAACAGAGGCCAGTCCAGCTAACGTAACATATTTCATAACTTCAACGTCACTGTTAGCATTAGCACTGCAGGTCACTCACAGATGAATACGGTCGCAAAAGCTGCATACAGCTGTTTATTTTAAAACCACATGAACTGTACTGACTAAGTAGGCTACCACGACCAAATAAATGCTATCAAAACGCTAAATGACAAAATAATCAACGCAGCTAGCTTAAAAAAACAAGTAACCGTTGCCCCGTTAAGCTAGGCCCGAGCCAGAGCTACATGTCATTTCTGCCTGTGGGAAAGACAAACAGCCCCGACTGGCAGATAATTTTGCAATGTGGTTAAGCCGAGAGGCTTTTACCCCGCGGTGTGCACACAAATAAACAGCAAAGGCACGCACGCTAACGCGGTTAGCCTAGCTTAATCCTAACAAGACTGCAGGAAAAAAATAAAGGAGAGGGGAGGCAACAACAAGGTTTTACTCACACGGCTCGATGAAACCAGTCTCGACTTGACAGAAAAACTAAATGCGCTGTGCAGGTCCCTTGTCTCAGCCTGACAGCTCAGCGTGTGTTAACACAGAGTGTGTTTTTAGAAAGTGTGAAGCCGCTGCAGGCCGCTGTCTCCAGGTGGGACTCGACCCAGAGTGATGTAACGCTACTGTTATGAACCAGGTCGTTTGCTCGGGTAGTTTAGCTAACCTGCAGTGGGAGGGATCTGATCAGTGTGCGCTGTGTCAAGCAACATGGAGGCCCCCCTCATGTGTGTGCTGCTCAGTCCGTCCACAAATTTGAAGATCTGCTGACCTGCAGGAGGCGGTGATAGCTGCTGCTGCTGCTGCGTTCACGTCACATGACGCGCGTACCGAGCAGCGCTGTGGTGCGTTTGGGATCCTCATAAATGTGTCACGCCGTCTCGTAATGGACGAAGTTAGTACAGAATTGTGAAACAGAGATTGTGAGTTGCTTTGATTGTGATTGGCTGAGGGTCCAAAGCTGTGGTAAAATACTCCATAAAACAGACTGTATGAAAAGGTGGACAACATGACAGGCAAATCATCTGGATCGGTCCCCGGCTGCTGTACAGGTCATAAGTCACTCCCCTCTTTATGTTAGCAGATGGGCCAAATTATAAAATCACAATCAAATAAATTTCTACCAGAGATGGATTCTCTCATTTAGGGTTTTTTTATCACACTGATGTAGAATGTGTGTTCCTGATATGTCTGATAAGTAGTTATTTGGTGCAATGAAATAAGGGATGTGGGACCATGATGGGCCCCTGTCAATCATAGTGAAGTAATGGTGGAGGCAGCTGCGGACTTCTTTTTAGGAACCGAATGTAAAGTAGATCACTGAGAGGAGATTAGGAGTTTATTGTGGTGTTAAGAAAACTATCTTGCTGATTTTAAAACAATCATTAAATTAGAATTAAGCCAGGCTCTCCATTGGTTTTATGCGAAAAGTGGGAAAGATGAGCCCTATCTGTGTCTGTGTGTTGAATGGCAACTATTCTACTGAATATCACAGAAGGAATACATACAAAATAATTGTTTGTTATCAATAAATTATTGTTAATTGCCAAGTATAGTAGTATAGGCACTGCTATATAAACGTTGCTCTAAAATAACATTAAATCAGGGCCTCTTCGGGGCTTATTCCTTAAGTTAATATTGTAGAAATTGTTTTTGTTGGGTGAGAATGCAAATTATTGGCATCAGAATCAGAAACTGGTTTATTACCAAGTAGGTTAACACATACTGGGGATTTGTGTTGGTTTTTGGGTGCATAAAAATAAACATGATAAGTTGAAAACAAGTATGTAGCAAGTACTGTAACAGTCAAGACACTTGAATAAAGTATTGAAAATAAATAGGCCTATATGAAAAAATATATCAAATATTTACAGTGTCTATGTGTTTTTTTTTTTAATGAAATAAAAGTCTGGGGCCCCAGTTGACTGCTTTGCCCAGTAACTAATCCAGCCTTGGCATTCGCACTCTTATAAGGAAGCATGCTGCTGTCTTGCTGCATGTTCACAGCTGTCAAAGTGAGACGTCGTGGTCAGGTTGCTGAGCTGCACAGCTGTGGGTGTTTCTGTCTGTCAGCCCTGTGCACAAACTGGTTCATCTCTTAATGTGCAGCCGTCAGCTGGAGCTCTCACTCCTGCTCTGTTTCCATACATCACATACCAACATGGCATGTGCAGCACAGCACAATATACTCATAACAGTGTCACCTGTGTACAGTAGTATTTAGATAAAGTAAAAATTACCACAAAAGTCTCTGTTCCAAGCCATTGTCTGGATATGGAATTAGTTTGGCCATGAACATGAAAAATACATTTGAAAAGTGAATCTGGGTAAAATGTTTTGTCACAAGACTCTAATATGAATAAACCTTTAAAGTACTATTTAGGGAAAACCTGGAAGCAGACTCTTACAGGTCAAAAACATTTTTTTTTCTCTGTGATACAAAGTCCAAATTTATCAGTAACAGTCATCACATCATCCTGTGCACATCCAGCATTATGGTCTTTTGGACACAAACGTCAGAAGTCTGTAATCTTGATTTGACAAATGGGTCACACGTTCACTGTAAACAGTATCTAGTGTGACCTACTAAAAGTCTGCTGATAATTTACTTCTGTCAAAATCAGGTCAGTGTGTCAAGAAACGTCACAAACCCGTTCACTGTTTATTTTACATGTCTAGTGGTTATCATTTAGGTCAGCTTGAGTCTAACTTTGCAGGTTTTCACACTGCTGTTCTCCCACAGATACAAAAGCCTTTTGTTGGGATAATATGACAGCATAGCCAAGATGCCATTAGCTGGCCTTAAATCAAAAATTGCATCCAGGGGACTCTCTGTCTGTAAGTCAAAGGCATACGAAACGCTTCTGTCTCTGTCGTCTGTGAAATACAGCACCCCACATACAATGAAAGCATTTCCTGCTTTTATCGTCGGGTAGTGAGTGTTAATGATTGATTCCACAGAGAAGACGTTGGGGTTAATCTTCGCCACCATCACATTATCATCCGTTTCTGATGCAAAAATGACCCACAGTCCATTTTCATCCACAGCAAACTTGAAATATGTCTTTGAGTTGCGGAAAAGATAAGTGAGGTTGTTATATCTGCAGCTTGGCATGATCAGAGTGTTTCTTCTCCTGCTGTTCAGGTCAAATCTGTAAGATCATGGGATGAGTTAAGAAGAGTTCAAAAGTCACATTACATGACATGAAATATGGCAGTATGGATAAGTTAACACAAACACTTACTTTATCAGTTGATTAGTTCCTGCTCTGTGAAAGTAAAATGATCGCTTGTAAACAACATGTCCACAGCCCTGGAAGAACAACCTGACATCTATAACTTTGTTGCTTGTGTTCGGAAACGTTGAAATGTCCCCATGCTCTGCCAAAAGTCGACCTGGAGAAGAGATATTTTTTTTTAAACAATAGTTCAGTGATCTTGGAAATGAATGGAAGACCAGTAATTGCTGTAAAAAAAAAAAATCACCGGAAAAATGCTCAGCTATCCAGTATCGACTTTCATCCATCTTGGCTGCGTCGGACATCCATGATCCATAAGTGCTTTGCATTGTGATGGTTTTCTCCAAACATTTAAGTGTTCTGATCTTGCACCCTAAACAAATGCAAATTTATTCTTGAGTATTTGAATATGTTATCCAATATATATATAAAAATAGATATACATATTGATATAGATATAGATAAGTGCTAGTACTTGTCCAGTTCTCATGGGTTGTCACACTGATGTTGTTGCCGGTCTGGAGTGGATGTAAAGAGTCTAAAGAACATAAAAAGAACATATCATTGACAATGTCATGTAATGCAATGTCAGTGTAATGTCATGTGAATAAATCTCAAAGAAAACTAGGTATGGTACTACGTCTTACCACTTTCCATTGGTGCATCAATACTGTTTCCACTGTTATTTAAGCCCCCCCTCCTTTGAGCCAGGTCTTTAGAAAGTGAGGCTGTAAAATGAAAGCAAATGTTTATGAATAATACAGACAGACACTAATGGTGCAACATCATACAAAAGTCCAAAAAGAATGTTTTATGGTCTTTGTTACTTTTCCTACCTGATGTTACTTCAACTGATGCCACTGTAGCAGTTTCTCTTTTGGTATCGTTCAAGGTGTTGTAGCTGCCGTCTTGATGAAATAATACTGACTCTGGAAAATAAAAAAGTATTTGGGTTTTTGTCTTTACTGGCTCCGTGGTGCTCGGCAGGATCGTGAATCAAGATAAGTTAAGAGATCTGTCAATCAAGTGTTCTTAAAAATAACTAGATTTTATGTTTAAGCCTTGACTTAACAAACCTGAATTTGCTGGTACTGATACCAGATACAATATACAGAACAGGACAAGTTTTTACCACCTTTCATGGGCGAATGGTCTCCACTGCTGTTAAAGATGTCTCTGTTCTTAATCAGGTCTGGAGAAAGTAGGGCTGAAAAATTAAATGATTATGTAATGTTTGCAAGTACAAACGGTGCTGTGTGGCAGCACCTTTGATAATGATACAGAGACTTGTTCTTCTATTTAAAACACAGTTAATACCTGTCAACACTTGAACTGGTGTCTCAGTAACATTTTCCGTGTTAGCGTCATTCAAGTTGTTTTGGTTGTTTACTGGATGACCTGATACCGATTCTAAATAAGAAAAGAGCACTTTGGGGTGAAACAAGTTCTGCATATTTGCAATTTGGTCTGACAATGACGGCCTCCCACCTCAACACAGCTGCTTACCAGAATCTGCATGTGAGTCGAGAAGTTCTTCAAAGTCTGTAAAGTTCAACACATCTCTGCTATCATCTGCTGGATGTGGTGTTGGTGCTTCTGAAATAAAACAACAACATTTTAACTAAATTAAATGTTTTTACTAACAAGCAGTGAACAAACATACTTCTTTGCTTTGTATAAGTTCAATTTGAAGCTTTAATTCACAGTTAACTCACCAGTTTTTAACTTGTTGTAAGGTGAATATGAAGAGTCTAAAGACAATGATAACAAAAAATAAATACAACTTCACATATATTGTGGAAGATTTATTGTTAATGGCTTTTGAGGGAAGAAAAAAAATTTCAACTAAAAGCGGAGACTGTCTGACAGTTTCTTACCTCTTTTCATAGGTGTGTCAATAAAGAGTCCACTGTTGTTGACGGCACTGTTTCTGTCATCAGAAAGTGGGACTGCAAAATAAAATGAAACTTTAAAAATTGGGTTTTAAAATTACTGAGACTCATTTTTTCTCTAAAAACAGAGTATTTCCTACCCGTTAATACTTTCTTTGTCCCGTCTGTGACATTCACTTCATTGGAGTCACTCAGGGTGTCTTTATGAAATGATGTTGGCTCTAGAAAATTAAAGACATTCTGACATATTAACCTACGTCATAGGTTAATACTGGATGTATTTTTTTCCTTACTTTTCATTATTGAGAAAAGTCATGAGATTAAAAATGGGACTGAAATTCTTACTTAGTAAAAATGAATAAATAAAAACAGTAAAAGTCTATTGGTAAAGTCTTTCAGACACCCAAAAGGTCACTCACTAGATTCCTCATCTGCATCTTGAGGTTTCTCAGAGACATTTAAAACATTCAGATCTCGGCCGTCATGATCTGGATGTGGTGTTGACAACACTGAAAAGAGGAAGGTGTGATTTTATAAAATGAGCACAATCCCTTTATTTCTTCCACTGTTTTCTTTCTCATGGTTTAAATATGAAACTCTTCTTTGCACACTTCATATGCGATCGGGCGAGTGAACATGATTTGATTTCCTTTCCACATGAACAAGCAAATTTGTGTTCTTTAATAATAGCTCAGCATAAATAAGAGTGCTAAAATCATATCCTTGAAAACACAGTTATTGTACAGATTTTTTAAAAATATCATAACCATTATCTTTTAGGGTATTAAGTCAGATTATGGGCAAATATTTGGTACATTTTTACATTCCTTTTTTATATTAAGAATGGCTGTGAGATTAAATGGGGACTGAAATTCTAAGTAAAAAAACCAAAAAGATGACTAAAAGTCCATCAGTAAAGTCTTTCAGACACTCACCTGATTCCTTATCTGTGTCTCGATGTTTCTCAAAGACATTCAAAACATCTCTGGCTTCATAAGTTGTGTGTGGTGTTGGTAACACTGAAAGAAACATGTAATTTAATAAGATGAGTACAGTTTGAATTTTAGCTCATATCTATTTGTACAATCATTTCATGAATGAATCTCACTGTTTCCTACCTGTTAATACTTTTATTGGTCCCTCTGTGAGATTCTCTACATTGGAGTCATTCAGGCTGTCGTAGCTGAAGTCTTTATGAGATGATACAGACTCTAAAAATAAGTATTGAGTGGCATTATATGCCATTTTATATAATGAAATGATAAATTATCTCATGGCCCTTCAGAGGAGGCTGACCCTGAGGCTATTTAACAAAGTATGGCTGTGATTGTGCAACCTGTAACAAGCTATTTAATATGGTTGTATCATTGAAGGAATTGAGAGGTTCTTCCGCCACACATTATTTTAGAGTTTAAATATGAAATTCACTCACTTTATAAGTAAATGCTGGATGTATATTTACAAAAAATAATCAAATTAGTAAAGCTCACTTACCAGAGTCTGTGTCTTGAGATTTCTCAGAGACATTAAAGTCATTCAAGTCTCTGGTTTCATGAGCTGGATGTGGTGTTGGTAACACTGTAGAAAGAAAAGTGAGATTTAGTTAGATAAGCACACTTTACTGACTTCCTCTGTATAAATACACTAAAAATCTTAAACATAAATAATAGTGGCAAACCCCTATCCCATAAACATACATTTATTATACTGATTTCTTAATGTTATCACACATATTTTTATTGATTTGTTTATTTTAATTATCTCATCTTATTAGTCAATGCTGGACATATTTTTACACTCCTGTTTAATATTAAGAAAGGCTACGAGATGAAAACTCAGACGGAAATTCTTACTAAGTTTAAAATAAAACAGTAAAATCAGTAAAAGTGTATCAGTAGAAATCTTTCAGAAACTCAAATGGTTGCTCACCAGATTCCTCATCTGAGTCTCGAGGTTTCTCAGAGACAGTTAAAACATTCAGATCTCGGCCGTCATGGTCTGGATGTGGTGTGGGCAACACTGTAAAGAGAAAATTGTGATTTTATGAGCAAAATCCCTTTATTTCTTCCATTATTTTCTGCCTCAGAGTTTAAACATGAAACTCTTTCTTTGCACATTTAATATGAGATCACATGAATGAACATGATTAGTTTTCCTTTCCACATAAACAAACTAAAAATCTGTTCTTAGTAATATCGCAACATAAATAAGAGTGCTAAAATCTTTTCCTTTGAAAACAGTTATTGTATTGATTTTTTTTTTAAATGTCATAACGTAATGTTTTAGGGTATTAACTTAAGTTTATGAGTGACTTAATGACTTTTTAATATCAAGAAAGGCTGTGAGATTAAATGAGGACTGCAATTCTAAGTGAAAAATAATAGAATCAGTAAAAATCCATCAGTAAAGTCTTTCAGACACTCTGCTCACCTGATTTCTTATCTGTGTCTCGAGGTTTCTCAGAAACATTCAAAACATCTCCAGCTTCATGAGTTGTATGTGGCGTTGGTAACACTGAATGAAAAGCGTGATTTAAGATTTTTATTTACACAGATTTAAGATCATATCTGTGTGTACAACCATTTTATGAGTGAATCTCAGTGTTTCTTACCTGTTAATACTTTTATTGGTCCGTTTGTAACATCCTCTGTGCTGGTTTCGGTCCACGTGTCGGGTCTGTAGCCTGGATGAAGCGACTCTGCGTCTGTAGAAAGTAACCATGACCAAGAACATGAATCTTAAAACTGAAACAGGCATCATGTGATCACAGTACACCTTCAGTATTAACCAAATTAACCCTGTAAGATCCTAAAACAACTGTGATAAACACAAACAAAATAGAGTAATAAAGTCTTTCTGCAGCTCGAAATAGTTGAAAAGTAGGCTTTTATATCAGTGCCTTGACTTTCATTCATTTTCCAAATACAATATATACAGTATGACAGCTTTTTACCATTTTTCATGGGTGTATTGCTTCCACTGCCATTGAAGGTTTCATTGTTTTGAACCAGGTCTGGAGAAAGTGGGGCTGAAAAATTAAAGGATTATGTAGCATATAAAAGTACTAATGGGGTTGTGGGGCAGCACATTTAATCTAGACACAGAGATTTTTTCTTCTAATTAAAGCAAAGTTAATACCTGTTAATACTTGAATGGGTGCCTCAGTTATATTCTCCATGTTTGTGTCATTCAAGTCGAGGTGTTTTGACTCTGGGTGATGTGATACTGGTTCTAGAAAAGAAAAAAGCACTTTTAGCTTGAATATATTTTTCTTTACAATCAAAATTTGGTGTGAATGAAGTCTTCCCACCACTTAAAAAGTTGCTCACCAAGCACATTTTCAGAGTCAGTAACATTAAAGTCTCTGCTATCATCGGCTATATGTGGCACTGATGCTTCTGTGGAGAAACAGGAAATAAAGAGCTTCAAATGGAGGAGCTGGTGTAGACCTCATATTTCATACATCATGTAACACTGAACAAAAACAGCCCATAATTAAAATGATTTAATGTAGAATACAATTATTATTATATAATTTCTTTCCAGTTGTGTTAATTGCTGAGCTGCTGATGATTTCTGTATCTGTTTCATTGGGGGCATCATTGGTCAGGACAGATGACTCTAAAAATGCAAAAAAAATGGAAAGTTAACTTTTGTGAATGCCTTTACTTTAAAACTTAAAATAGTAATCATGTTAAGAGATTCTTACATACATATGAAAGTTAATGAATAAAACAGTAGTCCAAAACTGCTTCATATTTTGAATGGGTTTTTTTCTTTTGTTGTTCTTTTATCCTGCTATTGGGCTCTGCAACGTGGATGTTTCATAGGCTGATTTCAGGATTTTCAGACTGGATATATGTGGTGGATGAATGTGCGGTGTGGAGATGCCTCTGATCTGCATTTTGATACATGCTGGGGAATAAATGTGTTTTAGACAACATAATTAAACAATAATAATCTTATAAATAAAATTATCTTAAAAACAGACGTTTATGTGGATGTTCTGATGCTTAGTGGCACCACTTTGAAAATGTTAAACTGATCATTAAAGGAAATTAGACTAACCATCCCACACAAAAGATAACACTGTCTGTAGGGTTAAGTGTTTTATTCTATAGTCTACATTTCACTTTATTATTTATTTATTTATCATTTAATAATATTATTATTATTATTATTATTATTATTATTATTATTATTATTATTATTATTATTATTATTATTATTATTATT
>JBAJHX010000081.1:10025120-10128868 GCA_037176925.1 Amniataba percoides | reverse complement strand
TATTATTATTATTATTATTATTATTATTATTATTATTATTATTATTATTATTATTATTGTTGTTGTTGTTGTTGTTTATTTTTTATATTAGGACTTGGTGTCATTTCTGCAAAATGAAAGATGTTGGTTGATCATAGATGATCATTCTGTAGAAATATTCTCACCCATCAGCATGTTGGTATGATGGATTTGTTCGGTCTTGTCTCTCACTCCATGAGAATAGTAAACGGGACAGGGTGGTCCAGGTGGGCCTGGTAGACCTGGTGGACCCCTTGGACCAGGTGGACCTTCAAATACAAACACAGAGCAGCTACAAGTCAGACATTTAAAACAAATCAAATAAACAATATTAATATTAATATAAACAATAAACATGGAGGATATATTTACGTAATAGTTGTAGTTCTGTTTGTTAAATATATCCCACAACATGATCACAGCTAATCATAATGGACATCTTGACATATCTAGGTAGAGGAGAAATCTTGTAATCTCGCAACTTTACTTTTCCTTTCTGTTTATCACATTATTCATATCGGGTTTAAATATGTTGTCATCGCTCACCCTCAATGAAAATGTCATTGGAGGTCTCACCTTTCACTTGAAGAGGCCCAGGGTCTCCTTTCAGTCCTGGTGGTCCTTTTTCACCAGGGCGTCCTAGTCATTCACAAATGTCATCATTAGTTTAAACCACACAGCTGAACGTGGAAATCCAAACTAAAAACAGGATGATCATGTGTTAATTGTAAAACTGTAAATCTGACAGAAAATGATCTTAGATATTTTGATTTGATTAGATATCCATTTCCGTTTAACAAAAAAAAGTCAGAAAAGGTTAACGGCCACTTAAAACGTGACAATATTCAGCTCCTCCCATGCATTTCTGGCTACAGACAAAGCCTCTTGCAGACAGTAAGTGGGATTCTCATGTTATGAAAGGACGGCTTAACAATGGTTTCAGTGTCCGAAACTTGTGACTGACTTCTGTTTCTCAGCGGATTTGTCTCTTCTGGTGAACAGAGTTAGTCTGCTGGGAGGGGCCGTTAGATCTGTAAGCCACACAGCAGTTCTCTTACCTCGTCTTCCTCGCCTCCCCTCCGGCCCGGGCACGCCCTGCAGTCCCGGTGAACCAGCTCTACCAGGCAAACCTAACAGGCAAAAGCACTGAAACTGTAGTAACACATGCAGCTTAGATTGAGTCACTCATGCAGGTAATTAATTCAAGTGCATGTTTTTACCTGGTGGTCCGGGAGGGCCTGGCAAAAGAAATAACAGAATATTTCACCTACAGCAAACCATAAACCATAAAAGAAACCATAAAAGACAAAGCTGTAATGGAGAATATTTATGAGTTGCACCTGTTAGACAAACTCCTTTGGAGCTGTTACACAGATCTATGAAGGTTTTGACCTGGAATAAAGAAAAACAGACAGAAATAGTAAGTCACTGTTTGTTGGACCTCTTATAAACCTGCAGCCCTGGAAATATTCAAAAGTTATAGCATTTGATACAAACACCATTTCTTCTGAGATATCTGATCAAATGTAACTGTGTCATTTGCTCCCAGGATTTGAAGAAAAGTTTTTCAGTTTCATATCATTGTCATTATTACAGCTGGAGAGATTAAGTGATTTGCCAGTTGACACAATATTAATTGTTTTAAAGTCAAAGACTTTGCACAAAGACACAAAGACACTTGTTCCAGTTTCTTAAATGCAGGTCTTTGATGGTCAACCAGGCTGATAATAAAACTAGACTGTATTTTGCTGAAATACTTGTGAATCACTGATAAACAATCTTTTAGAAAATCCAGTAGCACCCTCTGGAGAAATACCAATTCCCAGCGGATATGAGGACAGTCGAGGGAGGAGCAGGCAAAAGTCACGCTCCACTTCTCAAAGTATTTATCCAGGAAAGGTTCAGTGGAAAAGCAAACGTCTTCTTAATCTCTGCAGCAGATTCTAGGATTCTTTGCATTACACAGACATGCCTCTAAACCCAAAGGGGAAAAGAGAGGAAATATTTCTATTAAAAATGACAGCAAAGAGCTGATGATAGCTCCCCTGTTCTCTCTCATAATAACACACTACTACATTACAGGAGAGCAGTTAGCAGTTACAGGAGACCCCACATTTAAGCACTCTGGTATCTTACAGGAACCATGGAGTAAGACATCAGCATCAGCATATCCTTCTCATCTAGACTCTGTGATGCTTCTCCCTCCTGGCTCCTCCTGCTGCGGTGGAGCTCCTTCAGCTCTCCGGCCTCTGTGGGGTCCACGGGCACGATTCCCGCCTGCAGCCTGCAGCTCTGCGACAGCGCCTGCAGCTGGGCGTCCAACCTGAGCAGCTCCTGCATCAGCTCTTTCTGCCGCACCAGCAGGAACACCAGACCTGCTGTGCTCAGAAGGAGCAGCAGCACGCACAACCCCGCCAGCAGTGCCTTCCACGCGAGAAATCCCCCGCTCCTGTCCTTCATACTTGGAGCCCTCTTCCACGATCTGCCACTGTGAGAGTGATCTGAGCTCTGAAATTCACAAGCAAGCACACACAGCACATAACTGAACACCTGCCAACAGATGAGACGTCAGAGGGAAACCACGCCGGAGCTGTTGGAGGGGAATAAACATGTCAAAATCTGTCTGTGGACACAGTGGGAAGCACGTGATGCATTGCGCAACAACGAGCATCTGGGAAACAGTTAAAAAAATCTAATGGGCCTACTTGATTTAGACACAGCTAATGGACATATTTTCAGAGTGACGTTTATCCTGCAGACAGTGTAGAGCCTCTCATCATGCTGGCACTCTTCCTCTCAGTACTGTCACCAGTCCATCCCACACAAAATTACATGGAAGTGGAATAAATAAGTTGTGAACAAGGGGATCATTCTGCGTGCCTACAAAAGAGTTTTCAGTGCACTTTCAGTAAACGGCTGTGGGCGTGTGCATGTGCATGTGTGCCTGCTGAAATGTTAATAAATGGGGATTTCAGTATTGCATAATGCATCTCCAAAGATAAAATAATAGTGACTTTAAGGTTTTGTCCATTTCCAAATATCATCTAATTAAGCCTCCACTACAATGAGGAAAACAGGTTTTTCCAGCCAAAAAGAGGATAAATAGAATAAAAGCCCCCTCCCAAGCCCTTCAATGAGAGTCTAGCATCTTGATCAGCAGCATACCAACTATTCATAGGAGCTGAGTTTGAAGGACAGCTCAAGTACACACTACTGTCTGCCCTTTTTAATTTTCACCCACGCTCAATGAAATTTGTGAGACTTTGAGTTTTTTTTAATTATTATTACATTTTCTCTCTGTCTTGACCTCTCTCTTAACTGCTGGGTAAATCCCTGCCTCCTTTCACAAAGGTCAGTGTGACCCAACTGATTAATTTCCCCTTGAAAAGCCTTCTTGGTCGGTGAATTGGACAGCAGGACTTCTTTCTTTTAAACAAAGTGAAATGTGATGTAATACCATGAAAAAAAACTGATGCAAAGTGCAGCCGATGAAAGACCTGCAGGTTTTCCATTCTTATGAATAAAAAGGAAACACTTTTTTTTTGTTCTTTTTGAGGCTGCTTTGTGGTTTAGACAGCACAGACATCTAGTGAGCTCTCCCATGTAATGGTACTTGTAACCCCCAAGTAGCAGCATTTCCAAGCAACTAAATGAAGGCTTAAGCGAGGATTTCAAAACACACTGTGATTAATGCAGTAGGGGAATGTTGATCATCTTTAAAAGCAGTGGAGGAAGCGCTGCGTCTCTTCAAACCACGCTCTCTTTTGTCAGGAGAGGGAAAGAAGAGGAAGAGACGTGAACATTTTTCTTTGACCTTAGTAAGTAGATACATCTTATATCTACTGAAAGATGCCAGAACATTAGAACTACTGAGAGACATTGTTAGTTATTGAATTGAGGTGAAACAGAAATTTGAGTTATCAAGTTCAACTGAATCCGTAGCTTTATTTTTCTCTTTTTATACAAATATTTAAAACGTAATTCAGACAACATTGGACATGTTCAGGAATGTGATTTTGGACTCAGTGATGGTCAGGATGTTCAGCTTTTATCATATGTATATTAATATTTATATAACATTTTACAATTGATAACATAAATCTTCCATCAGTGAGCTCATTTTCTGGATTTGAGTTCCTCATGCTCATTTTAATTCATGTTTAATGTCTAATAATAAAAAAAATAATAATCAGAAAGGAAAATTACTTTTGCAGCTCTCAATATGCAATATGTAGTAAATATAAATTTTTTATTAATATGATACACCTGTAGCAATATTCTGGCATTAAATACTGTCTGTGGTGAGATGTCAGATGTGGTATCTTGTCATAATATACAGGTCACCATAAAGCTTTATGTGGGTGTATTTTGGTTTCAACGTGTCCTGTTGCTGAGTTCAAACACAGCACTGGAGGACAAGAGAATTATAAGCAATGGAAAAGAAGGCTGTCCGCAGATTAAGGGTCTCGCAGTTTGTTTTAACAAACAGGATGAGCTCAGTCAGTCTGTCTCTCGTTTAAAAGAAGACAGACGCTTTATGACCATTGGCTTGGCTGCTCAGGTGTGAGTCCCTGGCTGGAGTTATGAAGGGCACGCTGCTGTCAGAGTCACTCACCATCGGCCCTGCGATGTTTGATGCTCTGCCTGAAGTCACCACCGTCCTTCTGCTGCTGCTGCTGCTGCTGCTCATCACTGCCTGGAGCCGAACACAGCGATCACATATACCAGGTAAGAGACTTCTGTCACACAAGTGAGTGATCTGCCTGTGCAAACCGATTGAAATAACATGAGAAATATCTGCTATAAAGAATTTCTTTCTCTTTGTTACTGAATAGTGAATGATAAGGGGATTTAGAGGAAAAGGTCAGCGTTTCTGCATCACATTATCGATGAAATCATATAATAGCTTATTGATTTTTCTCTTTTCACTTGCTTTCACTTGCTGCTCACCACACAGTAGATCACATTCGAGTCCAGCACAGCTTTCCTAAAGAAAAATTCAATATCTTTCTCAAAGTCATTTGCATAAACAGCAAAGCAGGAAACTTAACTTGACTATTATGCTTATGCCTATTATACCTTTATTCCTTATATGTCTTTTTCTGCCAGGCCCGTCCTTCTTGGCAGGACTTGGTCCAGTCATCTCCTACAGCAGATTCATCTTGACTGGGATAGGAACAGCGAGCAACTACTACAACAACAAATATGGCAGCATGGTCCGGGTCTGGATTAATGGCGAGGACACCATCATTCTTAGCAGGTGAGCTTTTGACGTAAAGCTCTTTATACTCACTGTTTATCCCATGAATGTGTAATGAGTCTAGGCCTGGTTCTTGTTGCAGGCCTTCGGCAGTGTATCATGTGCTGAAGAGCTCCCACTACACGGCCAGATTTGGGAGCAAAACAGGGCTGGAGTGTATCGGGATGGAAGGAAGGGGTATCATTTTCAACAGTGATGTCCCACTGTGGAAAAAAGTGAGGACATATTTTTTTAAAGGTAAGCAATTACCTTAGAAAGAGAGTGTCCAGATAGAGTATCATGGAGCCTCATTTCATCTCTCCTTTTACATATTTTCCCATATCTAACACAAAGTCCAGCAATAACTGAAACACTACGTCACTGTAATTGAATTACTGTACTGTTTCCTGGTTGTTTGGCAGCTCTGACAGGCCCGAGCCTCCAGAGGACAGTGGGAATCTGTGTGAGCTCCACAGCCAAACACCTGGACTGTTTGCAGGAGATGACCGACTCTTCTGGACACGTGGACTCTCTCAATCTGCTGAGAGCCATTGTGGTGGACATCTCCAACAGGCTTTTCCTCAGGGTGCCGCTCAAAGGTCAGATGCATGTTCACTGCCTGCTCAATATACGCTCAAATAAATATTTCCTGTTCCTGCACTTACTTTTGTTCATCTTAACTCAGAAAAAGACTTGCTGATGAAAATCCAAAACTACTTTGAGACTTGGCAAACGGTTCTAATAAAACCTGATATCTTCTTTAAGATTGGATGGCTCTACAACAAGCACAAGAAAGCAGCGTAAGATTCTCACATGTCACAGTGATTCAACATTTTGAATGTGACTTCCTCCAACTAATATTTGCCTTGTTTTTTGGGGGGGTAACAGCCAAGAGCTGCAGGATGAGATGGAGAGCCTTCTCGAAACTAAAAGGAAGATCATAAATGAGTCTGAGAAGTTGGATGACGACCTTGACTTTGCAACAGAACTCATCTTCGCTCAGGTTAGTCTTTTCTTCGCAAATCTACCTGTGTCACAGTTATTATCTTCATAACAATCCACAAACTCTCATTTTCTTTTTCAACAGAGTGCCGGAGAGCTTTCGGCAGATAACGTCAGGCAGTGCGTGCTGGAGATGGTGATCGCAGCTCCTGACACACTTTCCATCAGCCTCTTCTTCATGCTGATGCTGCTGAAACAAAACCCTGATGTAGAGCTGAAGATAGTGGAGGAGATGAACACCGTCTTCAGTAAGCACATTTGTGCTGTATTAAGTCACTCTATGATCACTAAAAAAATCATTCAAGCCACCAACAAATGCTGTACTTTCATTTCCAGGTGAGAAAGGTGCTGAAAACATCGATTATCAAAGCTTGAAGGTACTGGAGAGTTTCATCAACGAGTCTTTGAGGTTTCACCCTGTGGTTGATTTCACAATGCGAAAAGCTCTGAAAGACGACACCATCGATGGCACTAAAATTACTAAAGGAACCAACATCATTCTCAACATTGGCCTCATGCATAAGAATGAATTCTTCCCAAAACCCAAAGAGTTCAGCCTGATGAACTTTGAGAAAACAGTAAGTGAACGTTTAAGCAACATGTGGCTCGAGACAAAAGAAAAAAGAAAAGAAACCGCTCAGTCTTTACCTTCTCTGTTTGGTAGGTACCTAGTCGTTTCTTCCAGCCTTTCGGCTGTGGGCCTCGCTCCTGTGTGGGCAAACACATCGCCATGGTGATGATGAAGGCCATCCTGGCCACTCTGCTGTCTCGATATACTGTGTGTCCTCGCCACGGCTGCACCCTCAACAGCATCAGGCAGACCAACAACCTGTCGCAGCAGCCTGTGGAGGACGAGCACAGCCTGGCCATGCTCTTTATCCCTCGAGCAATGCAACCTCAGCACTGAGGTCACATTTTTGTGTAAACTACTTAGCACTACATATGTTCAGCACGCAGGTGATACAATCATAGAAAAGTGCAAAAAACCCATAAATTCTCGTGCTCTAGATTTCAGAGCTCATGGCTCTAGATTCATAGCTTTCATAGATCATAGCTCTATCTTTTTTTTCAGACAGACAGTAAACATTAACTTAGTACTGTCACGGCAGATGTTTTTCTGCTTTAACATAACTGACCTTGAAAAATGGTTTTAGTCACTAAAAACCAGGCCTGAAAGATTTACTCGCCTTCACAGTGCAGGATGTATAAAAACAGGGTGAATGTGGATAGAGATTTTTTTGTGTGGTGCCAACATTGCGTTCTCATTTTGTTAATACCAAGTTGAACCTGTTAATGAAGACACTGTTAGCATGTCACATTTATATATTCTACATACAAAGTGTTTCCTTTAGCATTAGGAAAGATGAGTTCTGATTAAACATGCAGTGAGTAGACCTTAATGTCATGTTCAAATTTTAAGCAAGATAGGTGTATATACAGTAGTATGCTAATATATCATTATTTCATTGATTCTCCCATAAAACCTATATTTTTGATGATAATAGATGAAGCTTATTTCTTTTTAGGGTGTCTGTGAATGTGGACAGACAACAAATCAAAATTTTGTTTAAAATAAACTATTTCACATTAAACAAATATTTTAAATGAGGAAAGGACATCAGAAAATATTAGCTTTACTTTAAAAACATTTCTTTTTGCTTCACGTCCTTCAAACCTGTTTCATAGCTATTACAGAATGAAGAATCTTTACTGTCATAATGTTTTCACATTTCATGAAATTAAGATTGGTGACGTCCAGCTCTAAACAAAAATATATGTAAATAATATGTAATATGCACATAAATATCTCAAGATTAAAAGGTGTAGCAGCAATGTACAGTGGAGTGTTGACGAACAACCTGATGTTTGTGAGGAAGAGACTGGGAAAAGTCGGTCTGTGTGGGTTAGTTTGTAGCCTGGCACACAGGCCACCCCTCTTGCCCCACTTTTGTTTACAATGCCTACTCCGTCTCCTTGGCAACAGAGGGGGGACATAAAAGCCTTGGTGGTCCGCTGAATCTCCAGCGTACAAAATCCAGCCCCAGAACGCATCTATTTAAGAAGTAATCATCAAGTCAGAATCAAGCAAATATACTTGTGTCGGATTTATTCATAAATTAGCAGAACCTAGTGACAGGCACTCTAAGAAACAATGATTTCCTCTGTACCACAGGCACAAATCAAAACACACCACCTTGGCATTATAACATAAGGCGCTGGGTTAAAGTTAAGTTTGAGATACGTTGTTAGCAAAAAAAAAAAAAAAAAAGAGCAAATGGTAAACTTTCCCTTCAGGCTGAATTAAATAAAACAGGCTGAGACATGTCAAACCTGGCACAGCACAATACAAACAGTACATGAAGCACAATGATTTCTTTTTCCTTTCAGAGGGATGAATATAAAACATTTTGTGTAAGAATATAAATCCAATAAATATGTTTTTAATACTGCATTGATACAAAAATATAATAATCATAGACCACTAAAATCCACCGCTCATCGAAACAGACAAACATGAGTGCATAGATAATCACATCACACAGAAGGCAGCGTCTGAAAAACATGAGAAATGCTCCTCATCATAATGATAATGGACCAAATGGAAATTTGAGTTGCTAGTTGCTACACTTAAGACAAAACACGCTCATCGTAGATGTAAGAAATATGTAAGTGCTGCAGCTGCAAGTTAATGTCAGCATAGTGTAATCACTCAGACAAACAGGGGTGTAAAACTCTTTTTGCTCTTTTTGAAGATGAGCAGGTTCTTCTTGGAAAGCAGCTCTCTGTAAATATTAGTTTTAGAGTATTTAAACTCTCTGTTAAAGGTTTGTCCATACCAGAAGTGATGAACATAGAATTTAGTACTTTTAAACAATGTCAGTATTGTCACTGTGCTTCTTCCGAAACACCTAATAAATGACATCGAAAATCCAATGCAAGAATTTGTTATTCTGTTTCACTCAGTACTGTTGAGCTATACATGAACAACAATGAAATGAAGTGGAAAAACTGAGATGAACCTTTGCGTCTTTGTCTCGTTCAAATCCAAATGAGCTTCACTGTCATAATCGTTTTAACTTTGAAAATGTCACTGATTTTAAAGGTCATGTCAAAACCTAGAAAACGGGACTCTTATATATTTGGCATGCAGAACAGAGATTAAGAAGTAAGTATCGAAATCCATTTTACCCTTATTCCAGGAATATCATAGTTAGCATTCATTTCACTCACAAACGATGTTTCATCGTTCATTGAAGTTTTCAAGTCATTATAGAGCCCTGTCATCATTTTAAGACATTAGTGTTATTCTGAAACACCCTCAGAAAGTTAAAACACAGTCTTTTGGCCATGAGCTTATTACCAGCCATGACCTTCAAACAACCGATTATTACCACCAATTTAAGAGTTAAAAATTATCCGTGAACCAACAAAATTGCTACTATCTTATGTTGGAAGAGAAAAACACTATAAAATAAAATAAAGACGCTCTGCTCTGTCTCCTGTTCAGCTCTGTGCGGCTGCCCTCTGTACCTTCCTCCTCTCTGGCTGAGGAACAGGTGCTCACGTTGCTCAGTGGTGTCAGTGGATGTGCTGCAGTCGGGGTTCAGTGCTCCTGTAAAGCTCTCTGGCAGTGGTAGATCAGGCAGTCGGGCAGGTCAGGAACTGGAGAGCGCAGCCACACAGCCAATGTTCCCGCATTCACGCGACAGTGCATTAGACACGGCTGATTGTGAAGGAGCTGGCAAGCTACAATACCTTCCACACCTGCAGGGAAAACGTGATTAAAGTTACTCACTAATGTTTTGAAATATGTGGAAAGTGTAGGTTCCATTAGATTACAAGTACTGTTACAAGTACACAAATGATTTATTAAGCGTTTTAGAAACTCAAAACAGCTATTAAAGACAACTTTGGTAAGTGGACTTTGGGTTAAGATCTTTTGTAAAACGTTTACACTTGTAAAATGTGTGTATATAAAGTACGTAACTAACATAGAGTCAATAAAAAACCTCACTGTGTACAGAAATGTGTCTGTGAGTATATGTACATATGTATGCAAGTACTGTATATGTGGAGATACATTTTGGGCATGATTGCATTTATGTATATATAACCACACTGTCCACCATCTATTTCATAAATCTGTATGTTTTTCTAGTGAAGCAGGAACCATCTTTCTAACTAGTTAACACAAAACAAATCTGAGCACTTTTTCACATTGCAAAGCAACATGTTAAGCCCGCTCTGGTTATCAAATACATAAACATCACATCATACACATAGCAGTATTAGTTTATGTCTACAATGTCAACTTTGACATTCTAGTTTATGAATAAATGGCTACTAACCTATAATTTCCACGATATGAAGCTGAAGCTTCTTCTTCAGCACATTCAGAGTGGTTGAGAGGGATTCATTGCCGTCATTTATCAGTGCCAGATTCTGCTTTGTATCGTGAGAGAAGGCCAGCCACATTGTCCCGTACTCCTCTGTGGACACGGCTAAAGGTCTGGAGGGAACAGGAGAAATCTCAGTGAGCAGCTAATGTTCTCTGCACGGCCACACTTGTGGGGAGAAAAAAACAAAATGTTTCACCTGATGAAGCTGGTTAGAGACAGTTTGTATGAGAACTGCACTGACTGAGGTGTCCCAGGAGGAAACTGGTAAGATACCACTCCAGTCACTTCAACATGCACCGAAGGCCGCTTCACAGTCAGGGAATACTGACACACTGTTACGCCATGACTGCTCACCTCCTGCACTGGACTGTCACACACACAGGAAACCTGAAATACACATCACAAGAAAATGCCCTTTAATATGATATAACTATAAGTAGAGTGTAATAATTCAGTAATAATTTCTTTCTCATTAATTACTGTACCTCAAGCTCATCTGAGTCAAGCTTCAGTAGTATCTGCTGAATGTCAGAATCAGAGGAGTTGTAAACAAAAACAACAAATGCTAAAGAATCCTCTTTCCGTACATGACAAGCTGATAGAGCCAGACTTTGGTTGGAGCACAAGGGAGTTATTTCTGAGTGGGAGAGTCCAGAGAGCTCTGCAGGAAGATGAGAACTGAGACACAAATCTTTAGATCCGTCCGGGTCTTCGTGTGGAGCGGGATCGGCAGCTACAGCAACATCAACACCATTATCCCTAATGAGAGGAGGGTTACTTCCTCTTGCATCACTGTCACTTAACTCAACATCACAGGTGCCATTTTCAGTAGTGAGGCGTTGAGAGAGCTGGGATGTCTGTGTAGGTGAAGAAACTGCCAGTTCTGAGGAGATGTTGGAGTCCAGGAGTTCGTTACACAGCAAGTTATCCACTGTGCTCGAAGCAGAGACTGGGGAGCCGGACACACGCTCGCTGGAAACCGAGGATGAGCCTGAGCCTTTGACTTTTCTTTTGAACCGCTGAGGTGCTGGCTCAGATTTTCCCATCTGTTAGAAGGAAAAGTCTTAGTTATAACAGATTAATTTGTTGTAGTGTACAAAGTATGCAGCTGCAAGTCACATCAAAAGCTGATATTTTCACAGTGAGTAGAGCCTGTGTAGAGTTCAAACAATCAGTAAACTGTTTAGATTATTGGTTAATCCCTTAAATAATTTTAAAACCAAAATACCAAACATTTAGAGTTTCCAGCATGTTTGCTGCAGCTTTACTTCATGTTTTGCAGCTTCAACTCAAACAGATAAAGAAGAATTAAAATGCATACCAGACACACAGAGCTTTGGGAGGCCAGGCCAACAAACAGCGAGGAGGCCAGCTGCTGTTTCTCTTGCTCAGTCTCGGGGTCCGGTATCTGAGTGGGAGTCTGGCTGTGAGACCTGTGGCCCTCTTCCTGCTGGCTCGGTGACCGGAGGGGACTGGGAACCTCAACCTGGGCGGTCTCTTCCCCAGGATCCTTCTGCACCAGGTAGCCCTCCCTCCCCCACACCCTCTTCACACCATCAAGCTTCAGAGTTGTAGATCTGAAACAAAAATATAAATGTAAAACAAGAAACATGAGTCAACCAGCAATGCAATTGTGCGAAAGATATATATATATATATATATGTTCAGACATCATAAGGTAAGCACGTACCCTCCTTTGTGAGAGAGGTCAGTGCTATCGCCGGACAGACCAGAGCTCATGGACAACAGTGTAGGAGACTGTCTGTCAGTGATGCTGCAGGAGGCCATGCTCATGTGCAGGGAGAGGCCATATGGCTCCAGGCTCACCGCTGTGGCAGACAGTACAGTCAACAAGACATCAAAAACAGCATTGCGCACGTTGCCAAATCAGCCACAATGAGACTTGGCTTTCCTAAACTTTTACATGTTTTACCTTTTGCCTGAGCGAGTTCCTCCTGCCGTTGATGGGGAGGCTTGTATGGAGCTGCGCCAGCGGCCAACGCCTCCGACACAAAACCATCCAGAAATGACAGTGAGGAGTCCACCTAGAAAGCAACACCAACGACAATAACTGCCAACTTAAACTTCTCCTTTAATGTGGGGTGAGTTCATTGAAAAAAGTTCAGCAGAGCATGAAAGCTAAAGATGCCTGTCATCTGTGAGTGCTTGCAAATACAGCACATCTCATATGATATGTCTATATCACATTCAAATGTTGTTTGCACAAAAGACAATAAAATTACTGCATTTGTATATTTAGTTTAGTCTAGTTGAGAGAAGTTCTGTGGAAAACCCAACCGATCAGACCACTCTAGACATGCCAAAACAGCAGCTGCAATTACAACTGAATGATGATCTCCATTATTTCAATAAACACTGTCATTATTCTAATCAACTGTGTGTTACGGGGGGCAAGTGGAGGCAGGTTTTCTTTTCCAACCAGCCGTTAATGAACGCTTACTCTGCCAGAGAAGAGGCATTCCAAAGTGATATCATCTTATCTTTTTACATTTTGTTTTTGGCATCTTACACTACCATTTGACAAGTTTCAACAGCAGCCTCCTCCAAGACAAATAAAATTTTTGCAGGTCTCCAATTAGAGATATTACAATGGTTATGTCCCGTATAGTTTAACACCACAGTCGTAAATTTGCAGCCCAGCATGTCAGTATGTTACCTCCAGGGGCTCCAGGACGGCATCTCGAGGCAGCACCCTGGCTCGGAGTTCAGAGTCTTGACTGAGGTGCTGCAGTTCCTGAGCCCTCTGTCTCAGCACTGTGTCCAGGGAGCTGCTGTATGTTTCAGAAACCTCCCGCGCCACAGAAACACCCACCCCACCCTCATAGACTTTGGTCATGGCCATGAGTACCCAGCTCTTGGTTTCACTGCTGGTCGTCTTCATGTCCAACAGTTTGGCCAGCAGCCTCAGGACTGTGGCCAGTTCAAGTTCCTCCCTCAGATAGGAATATTCCCCGAGGACCTGAGCACAGAAAGGAGCAAAAATTTAGCTTATTATACAGGACAAGTGAATGTCTGTGAATGGATGTTTCAGTGTAGTAAGTTAGATTTAGGAGGACATGTCAAGAAGAGTGCTCTCCTTAAATATTGTTATCTGCAAAAGATTTAGAAAATATCATTTCAGGCTTGCAACTCATTTCAATTACTGTGACTTTTTGTACTCTCCTCATGTCTCCATCACCTACTGGGGTACCATATATCAAACTGACATTATGATCTCATTGGACATATTTAAAACTCGATCTGGATGGATCTCACTTCTGATCATCTATCAGGAGACAAACCAGCATTACTGCGCTTTATCAAATGGATTTTAAACTATGATTTAAATGACATACATGAGGAACTCAGGTCAACAGATTAGTTATGGTCTTTTAAAACGTTTCCACTTTTAAACTGATAGTTTCTTTATGGAGTTTGCTCTATTTAGCTGTAGGTTCTGTATTATTACCAATGTGCATTCAAACGTATTTTCACCTTTTCTATGCCAAATGAAAGTTATTTGGTGGGAGATTCTTTTAATACAAATATTGTATTCTTTCCTCTGCTTCTTGTTCTCATTGTTATTACACAAGATGCATACAAACAGCTCAAAGCACTCACCCAGCTGATGACCTGGAGAAAGCGCTGCGGCAGCTTGCCAGGATCTCCTTGCAGCAGAGAAACATATGAATCCACAGCAAACAGCCTCAACTTCCTGTCTTCCTCCATACTGTCAAATCCTACTCCATTAGAGGAACGCCAGAGAAAAAAAGAAATCAGCATTACAGCATTTGTATGAATATCAGAATAAAATTAGAATAAAATGAAACTTTAAACTAATGTGTGAAGTTATCTCACCCTCAGACAGCAGTTTGAGGAAACTGTTTGGGATGTCAGGCTGCATCATGTCTCCACCCACTGAAAACACTGTGTTCATGGTCTCAATGAACCATTCATTATCTGGAGCATATGTATAAAGATGTATAGGACAAAAAACAACACAATTCATAGGAAGAACCATGGTATAAAAAATATAATGGCATGATATTAAAGGATGGGATTTCTGTCAAACCAGAACTCAAATGTTGACACAACTTTACCAGGAGCTTTAGTACTGAGAAACTAAGAAACTCTGAGAGCTTCAACAGAGACCAAGAGAGTCCATGTGGGCCTTGAGCCACCAGTACAAGCCTACAGGAGAGTCACAAATGTCTTTATCCGCTGTTTAAAGTAGTGTCTTATGCTATGTGTCTACTGGTTTCATCTTCACAACATTTGTCACAAGCAAAAATAATGAAAGTACCACATAAAGCCAATTTGTCTTCAAATACCACCGTTTCCTGCCTGAAGAATGATCACCAGACTTGGAAGGATATTTTTCTGCCAGTTCTGCCACCTTCCCCACCAGGTCGATGGTAGTGTAGTCATCTTCACTGATGCGCAGAAAATCCAGCATCTTCTCCACAATGACTGTGACGTTCTGAGCGTTGGTGATCCGAAAGAGCAACTCCAGTGTCTAAAGGAAAACAGGGGAAAAAAAACAGAGTGCTGTAAACCCACAAAAGTGTGACACCAGATTCCAGACTACCACAGCCTCTGCCTCACCTCACGCTTGATGATGAGGTCGGGGTGATCGAGACACTCTATGATGGTCATCTGATGCTGCAGGGCCAATTTAGGATCCTGCTGGACCACGTAGGTGAGAGCCTTCAGACCTACAGTAATAGCAAATAAACCGATTTACTACAATCAATATCTGAAAATGAAAAAATTGAGAGAAATTACTTACATTGGTTACATTTGTGGGAGCGCAGAACAGGACCAAAATGCAGACAGAACTAGACAGGGCTGATGTGGCCAAAAATACACTTTAATTGCAGCTTACAGGCAGGCAGACAGGCAGGTACAGAGCAAAGAAAAATGGCATGAATGTGCATTTGACAGTAGTCCAAAAAGCCAACAAACTGACAAAAAAGTCTGAAACTGAGCTGGTAGATAAGCGAGTGTGGCCAATGAGGGAATGAGGTGCAGGCAGGGAGACAGGAGCAGCTACAGAAAGGATCTGGGGGCATCTTGTGGAAGGATGGACTATGGCAACAGACAGGTATGGTGAACCAGAAATATGGCTGGAGATGAGTGACAGTAAAAAGTACCATGACTAAAGGTTATCTTTGGAGCTTACCAAGATATTTGAGGTTAATCTTCGTCGACAGAACAAAGTTGCCGATACACTTGGCAGCTTTTTCCATAAGGTCAGATTTGGGATGAATTGTGTAAATACATCTTACACACTCGTACAATATTGCTGGAAATAAGGAGAGATTTTTAGCACAAGGCTGCAGACGGTCCTTACATGATTTGATGATGAAGAGCAACATTTTCAATGGAGCTTTAAATATGACATACCATAGGTGATGTTATGATTCATCTCTGCTCTTCGTAAAGACTCATCAAGGACTTCATACATGATCTCACTTGTGCTGTCAAACAAAGAACAGACATTTATTTGTAAGGATTTGTGTACAGAACACAGCTGCACAGTAGCATAAACATCCAGTGCCTCAGGGGAAAACATCAGTAATAATCACCTTTGGTCATTTTTTCCAAGTAATGATAGTATTCTAAGAAGCTGAATCTGCAGCCATGGGGCCGGGACACTGTGATAGTTAAAATCCATGGGCAGTTTTCCTCCCACCACTTGCTTCAGAATGGTGACAAAACTTGCCGTCAGGTCCTTATAGCTTTCAGGATTCTCCTGTAACAATGAAAATTATGTGCCATAACTCCATTAGATCAGAGTACAACACACCAGACTTATACTTAGAGACTTAGACTTAACTTTACTGATCCCTTTGGGATGACTCCCTCAGGGAAATAAAAAACCTTGTAACCTTGTAAATAGTTTTAGGATCTAGAACAAAAAAATTACCTGAATCATCTGTAAGTAGATGTGCAGTGAAGCTGTCATGACACCAGGATCCTTATCACACAGAGCTTTGCGAAACTTATTGTGGATGTGTTGAACTTGATTCGGTGCTATCAGGTAGAATTTATACAGTGCCAGTACCGCTTTACGTCGAATGATTTCTCTAAAACGTCAGGAGAAAACCTCATAAAACCAAAACCAAGCATGCTCCAGTTTATCACATGAATAAATACACTTGCATGTGTATAGGCAACTTATGGAGACAAGAAAGACATAGATGATTTCTTACTTTGGGTGATTAAGTTTGTCCTCAACCAGAGGAAGGATAGCAGGGATCATATCTTTGGGGAACATCTGGCTGACAACAGTTAGAGCCATGCACACTTCAATGAGGTTTGTGCTCTGGAGATCCTGAAAACAAAAAAAAAAAACATCAACATCCCTTCCTCAGACACCAGAGGATATGCTGGGTTAAAAAATTCAACACCCACCTTTAATACAGTGTTCACAAGGAGAAGCAGCAGCTCATGACTTTCATTTAGAAACAAAGACACAGCAAGATAACCTGCAAATCACACACAAAATAATTTTTCCAGCATTTTTACTACTTTAAACCTTTACTTTAAACCTCAGAAGCTATTAATTGTGCACGTTGTGATGATCATGAGACCTAATGAGTACTGCAGGACACTGAGGATACTACAAATGTACATACCAACTCTTTTCTCCAGCGCAGTTCCTTGCTGAGCCAGTTTGATGGCGTGAATGTAACTGAAGGAAGCCTCATAACCAAGCATTTCACAGTAGATCGCTCTCACCATGAGCTCCTTCATCTGCCTCTGTGTTACAACAGGAGGAACAAGTAAACACATCAGTACTTTCAGGCATCACTGAAGCTATTTTAGATAGCCTGCTTTCTTGCGCAATACCAAAGTGGAAAATTAGGAGACTCATACCATGGAGGTGTTGGGGGAGGACACTTGCTCTTTGATAGAGGCAAGCTCACGATGAATAAGTTTCTCCTCCTCCTGCACAGGGGAAACACAGTTAATGAAAATAAGATTAAACAATAAAGCTGCTAATGTTGGTATTACAATACTCTGTTTGCTGATACTGATCATGTTAAGTTAGAAGATCTAACTGAGTCAGTGAATTATATATCAGGATCTTACTAAGAATCTTTTTCAGGTTATTTTAAGAAGGAATAAGAGTCAGTGAAGTTAATTCAATCCCTTAAACAAGGACATGATTTTTTTGTTTAAACTGTGCTGATGTAAAGGAAGGGAACAACCAGCCTCCTTTATTTAAGGAATTGCTCCACCCGAGCTGAAGACAAAAGGCGATTGTGCCTTTAAAGTGATGGCTCACACTACATGAAACAACCTTGCTGCAGACATGTACTATCTGCATTCTCTGCTTTAAAAAGTAGTTATAGACTCTCACCTTGGGATGTCTAATGTTTTAATTGTTTAGTTTTAGATGGTTCTTCCTTTTCCTTCCTCCGTTCCTTTTATTTGTGTGGGTATGTGTGTGTTTTCTTTTTTTGTGTTATTTTTAACTGATTTACTCTTGTGAAGCACTCTGTGATTTTACTCTATGAAGGCCGCTGCGCCAAATAAACCATTAGCTCTAAACCATTTCTGATTATCACATTCAGCTTTTGTGGGATATTAAAACATCAAACACATTTTGCAAGATTTTTGCCTTTCAGCGTTAACTTCCCTGCAGCACAGCTTGTGAATGCACACTATGCATTACACAGCACATCTTTCCAACTGTGTCTTGTACTTTACAAATATTCACATTTTTCAATAAGTTTTTGCATATTTCTGTACAGTCGAAGCTCTATCATTGTCTCATTTAAACAAATGGTCATATTGGACATATTGTCTCTATCTTTATTTCACATTCTATTTATATTATTGTATATTGTTGTATTGTAATCTTCTGACTTGCAGTTCTTGCTATTACTCTCTCTTATATTTTTCTATTCGCGATATATTTTGCAACTACATACGAAGACAAATTACTTCCTCGACTTAAAAAAAAACTTGATTCTGATTCATTTTGAAATCTCCATCATCTCAAATTATTACAAGTACCTGAAAGCACCAGCAAGGACACGCTCTTTAAATGTTCCCTGCTAATTTCTCCTGACAGCATGACAACAACAAACCAGAAACGAGAGTGTGTCTGTAAATCTGCCTGGAACATACAGACATGTAAACAGACCTTGCCGGCGTTAGCATGGCGGGCTAACTCCTCTTATTTCCGGTTTTAAGGACAGACTCACATGTTTGGACGTCAGCTCGGTGATTCCCCTGATGAGGTTTCCCAGTTTGGAGGTGGAGGACAGTTTAGCAGACCCGGGCTGAGAGTCCAGAGACAGGAGGCTCGGCAGGGCTGTCAGGGTCTTCTCCACAACATCGCTCATTTTGGCAGCGAAACGAGAGTCCGGGCGGCTGCTTTTTATTTGTCGGCTTACACTCTTTTAATCACCCGCCCATCCCAGTCACAGCTCCAAACTCAGAATTTGTGAGAGCTGTCTGTTAAATGTTTAAAAACAGCACAAAAGGTGAAGTGCTAGCTCGCCAGTCGGCCATTGTTTTGATTCAGCAGACTGGCCAGGGATGGATGGTGTCGTCACTTCCGCTTGTGTTTGAGAAACTTTATTAGGACCCTGAAACAGAAACAGGCTGCAGAAGAGTCCATAGTCTGAAGTGAGGCTGAGCATGTCTGAATTATAGAAAACCATTTCTGCCAATGCGAGTAAGTCATTGTAATGAGAAACTGTCTCAACATGATAATGTATGTAATCAAAAATAATGACTAAGTGTCTCAATATAATTATATTATAATTTAGAGAGGGTTTTTCAGTTTTTAACATACTATGGTGTGTCTTCTCATAATTTATGACAAACTAAGTTATTATTTTTGGGATAGTTATTATATTTATATTTATAGTAATTTATTGGAGATATGAACTCATTACTTTGATATCCTTTATCACAATACTGACTCATCATTTCAAGCTAATTCTTTTAGAAAGTTTCTCATTATAATGATTTATATGATTGAAATTTATTATTTTTACTTATTTTTTTCTTCCCACAATATAGGCGAAAATGGTCTTCTGTGCTAAATAACTGAGGAGCCTGATAAGAAAACAGTAAAACAATAACATAAGGTAAAGAACAATAAGGAGAAGGTGATGATATTCCAAACTCAGTTTATTATGTTTGTAATACTTTGATAAACAGTCCCTTGTATAACTGTACACTAAACTACAATAAAATAATTACAGTAAATATGTAATGACAGTCACTGGACAACCGCATGAGGAGTACATTCTAAGAATTTAAACATGTTTTTATATAGTAGTATTTAGATATCTAGTGGGGGACCGTAGGTTCAGAGTGTCTGCAGTGACTGAATGTGCACATTGAGCAGTAAGTGGCTTCCACAGTTGGAAACAAACAGACATGAGAGGTAAACCACGTTTTTTAAATCATGGGGAGGAAAAAATAAACATCATGTATTTCAGGTTTACCTGTAAATGTGCTTTCATTACATTACAACAATATTGGCAGGTCAAGTAGCTGTCGAGAATAGACAAGGCTTGTTGGGTGCACAGGGTGTGGAATTAAAAATACATGAATTTGCAAAATCAACTACACATTCGCACTTTTGTTCATAATATTTTATGCAATTGCTCTTTCATATCCAGTATATTTTTAATAGGCTTCAGACTAACTTGTTCATAAATACCAGCCAATCTAATCACCCCCTAATATTCAAGCATTTCTAATTTACAGAGAAGCCTCCCTTTTCTCTTTTCTCAGTCTGTCGCATGATTAAATCAAGCCAAATAAAGCTGAGATATGAACTTTTTTTGTTTCCTTATGTCCTATTTCCATTCCTCCATTACAGTTTGCGCACAAAAAAAACAAAAACGAGTTATGTCCTTTAAGTGGGCACATACATAACATCACTTTATTGTGTCACTTCTATCCTAGACGGATGCTAGTCACTACCAATGTTATTTTCTGCATTATACATTTTACATCTTAAGTTGTAACCATAAATACTTCTGTGCAATTTTTCTGTCAATCATAATGTAATATAAGCGTGCCGTTTGGTTTAGTTACTCTCTGAAATATGTAAATCTAACCTGGCCATGAGACTGGAGTATATACAGTGCTATTGATATGCCCTATGTACAACCAAAACTGAGTCTCTATTTGTGTGATTGTACTCTAGCAAACAGAAATGTTGGCATCTTCAGTAAGTCTGTCTACCATTTGATCCTCTTGTGTCTTCTGTTTTAAGCCCAGATCTGGAAAGAGGAAGCAGCAGACATTACAAGATATCATCAAGAAGGTCTCTTCTGATTCTAAAACGGTGAGATTATACTTTAAAATCTCATACCCGAAGAGTGTGATCCCAGGAACCTGTGCTGAAGGCTGTCCCGTCCGGGGACACGCGCAGTGTGCTGACACGATTCTCGTGTCCAAACAGGATAGAAACCCGCGTTCCTTTGAGAACATCCCAAACGTTTATGGTGTAGTCGTTGTAGCCGCCAAACAGTAGCCGTCCTTAAAAATGAAAAATCATACATTTTTACTGTACTCTAATATTTGTAATTAACTGATGTTTGGTTGTAAGTAACTAGAAAATACTAAAGAGACAAAGTGTATGTTTCTTACCACTAAGAGAGAAGTCAACACTGGAGACCCCAAATATGATGCTCTCTTTGGAATAAATAGCCACCTCTCTATCTGCCCTCAAGTCATATAGGCGGCACTGTAACGAAGATCAGTGTTTAATTTGTACAAAGAATTTTCAATATGTTTCAAACTGCGCTTTGTGTGGCAAATATCTGGTCACTTACTGTAGCATCATCTGAGCCAGATGCAAATGCATCTCCGCTGGGATAGTACCTATTAAAAAAGGAGAAGCCATGGTTAGGAAAATATTACGTTCTTAATTCCCCAATGTGTAGGATTTGATTATATCTGATTTTAGCAACTCCTAGTGGTGTAATAAATAAAGACACTGACAGAGTGAATGACCTTAAAGAAACTCAGAGATGGCAGGCTATCTTAAAAAGTGTAATACACATACATATTTTACACAAATGGGCTCAAAATATCAGTTGTTTTATCACAGAGTGATAAATAAAACATTTGTTTGTCACACACATTTGTAACTTAAAGTTAATATTTGGATGCAATCACTTACCGCACACTATTTATGTCTGATTCATGAGTTTCAAAGGACTGAATACACTGTCCTGAACGCATGTCCCACACATTGGCTTTCTTATCACAGCCCTGCAAAAATGTAGTAATGCAGAATAATATTGCAGAATATTTTAAATAATTCAGGGAAGTTTAAATAGCAATGAGCTGTAGTGAAATGTGTCCTCACCCCTGAAACAAACGTGTTCCCAGTCTCAGAGGGCGCCAGGTCCAGACAGAGCACGTCTGCTGCGTGTCCATGGAAACTCTGCAACAGCTGCCCACTCTCAACATCCCACAATGCACATGTCCCGTCCCCACTGGACGTCAGGATCTTTAACACAAGCGGACAGTAAGGAGGAAGAGTAATGGCTGCTGTGAAGTTCAGTAAAAGTCGATATGGGCCAGCATGTGGCTATGAATGGTCTTTGCTGTGTGAAATGTCACGTGACCAGGACATCAAACCAGGAGCAACTGGCTGCTGTGAATTATTAATAGAGAGGAGAAGCTATTCCCACTGGGACATGGAGGGCAGTGATTTCTGATTAATAATGGGGAGGAAACAGTGATAACTAGAGATGCAGCTGTGCTTGCAGGACTTTAAGTGTCAGTAAAATAAATGGGAAAACATTTAACACAATGCTACCATCTATATAAAAATATTACTCAGCTGCTTTTGGTGTTTAATGTTTTCTGTGTTTTGTTTTTTTTTTTTTTTTTTAGTATAGTCGATATCCTCACCTGCATGTCTGAGTTGGTGAAGCTGCAGGCAGACAGGTAGTTTGTGTGCATGGCCACTGACTTCTTCTTGGCAGCCAAGTTCTCATTCTTGTCCAGAGACAGAGGATACACCGAGCATTTGTTATCCAGGCCCCTGGGACAGAACATAACTTCAGTTTACAGCAACAACAAAAAAAACAACCCATAAAACCAAACAGATGACGCACCACATTTGGATGGTCACGGGTAGAAAGACACTCACCCACAAGCTACAGCACAGCCAGACGGGGCGTAGGCACAGGCCATCACCCAGGTGCACGGCATTGTCACAGCATGCTCCTAATAGACATCAAAAGAACAAGCTGCATGAGCCGCACCGGGACAGTGAGATGAATCAGAGTCATTAGACATAATCAGAGCAGAACAGTGAGCTTTAGGGTGTTGGACATAAAAGGTGTTACAGTTTGTCCAAAATCAAACAAATATTCAGCTCCAATTTCTGCCGTACGTTCATTCTCAGTCATAAAAAGAGACTCTTTAGATATCCAGTTGACATTTAAATGCATCCTCCATGTCTATTATACAAAGATAAATTTGATTTCTTACAGGATGTTGGAGCAATTCTCAGTTAGAGGCTCAACTGATGATTTTTTTAATGAAATGGCAGCTATTGGTAAAATTTGACTTTATAGGAACTGATTTTATTTCTAAATCCCATTTTAGAATATATGCACATCATGTTTTCCCCATTATGCATTTTATTTGTAGTAGTATGAATCTTTTTTTCGGCCCACTGTATGCTTTAGTTCTGGGTTATAGAAACGAAGGACTTAGCTTGATTTGACATATACTTGTCTTCAATATGTGTCATGTTCTGATGTTTCTTAATCGTTTTAGCTATTTATTACACTAACATCAATGTTATATTTTTCTGTTGTTACATAAATTGAGTGGCAACATAACGATTTTTGTCACACAAAATGTTGTTTTTGTTTTTCTCAGGAAATATCGAATACTTTGACATAATATAATTATCAAATCCATTCCTAAAGCAATTCTGCAGGTAGAACAATTAGAAGGAAAATCACTCATGCCCACATTGGGGCCATAACCTTGGATGAGCAGTCAAAAGTAGCTCTCAGCAGCTGGTGACACTTCATTTTGACGGCCCACAAAAGGTCCAAAGGGTCGCGAGCCGCTTTTACTTTCACTAAAATGCTCTTTCATTCTGTAATAAAGCATACTGAAAAAGAAAGAGTTACCTTGTTGGTAGTGAAAGCGTCCCACACAATCACTTTCCCATCCTGCACGGAGAGATTAGACATTAATACAGAATAAAACAGGTTCATCCAATCACAAGCTGGCTCTCTGGTGAGCTGGTGAAGTGAAAGGCAGATAAGCAGGAGTGTCAGTGACCTGTGAGGAGCTGACGATCCTCCTCTTGTCCTTACACCAGTCCATGCACAGAACTTTGTTGCCATGTCCCTTCAGAGTTCTCCGGGTCTTCATGACAAACTGACCGAGCCCCTCCACCTTTTCTGCCACCTGATGTACTGCACACACACACACACACACACACACACAATGCACATTACATTAAACCCTCTGCTGTATACACCCTCCATTAAATGGAGAAAAACACTGAATTAATCTTTTTCATTCCATCTTCCATATCCCCCACCAACTCATCTCCACCTCACCAAATTCCTGTTTTTCACATTTTATTCCACATCTCTACTCTTGCTATATTGCTGAGACACGATTGGACCGAACCACTACATGGAAGAAACTGGGATGGAAGCACTGGGCTGTAAAATGGGGAGGCAAACAAACAGCCTGCTCAAGTCGGATCTGAGGCAGCATCCTGACAGTAATCGGTCCCGACGAACATCACACACACAGACACACACACACAAAATCAGCCCCACTTCACACCCCCCGCTAAAATACACCAAGCTGCTCTGAGACATTTTCCCTGCCTCGTCCTGTCTCACTCAGAGGTGATTCGAGGCCTCTCCATTTTCAGCACTCACGCTCGACGTCGTGCAGCTTCGCTCTCTCCTCCTCCAGCTTCGTCTTCAGCGTCTCCGACTCCGTTTTGAGGTGGGCCAGAGTCTCGTTCAGCTGTACCTCCTGTGTCGCCATTTCAGGGATTAGAGGGGATCTCATATATTTCCTTTGTGCAGACGGCGATCGGCGGCGAAAAGGCTTAAAGCGGAGCTAACAGCTGATGCTGCTGTCATGACGTCACGGGGAGATGATGCTCCTCCAGTTTCCAGAGGAGGAGGAGGAGGAGGATCCTGAATCCCGGTGATGCTGCTGCTCCCCGCAGGCTGCATCCTCAGCAACCCCTCGCTGATCTACGGCTGAATAATGCATCCAAATATAACACCGAACGACATGGAAAACACGATACTGCTGCTGTGATGCAGACAAACGACAGATAAAAGCTTTTATTTCGATGCGATCAGCTGCTGAGCAAACACATGCTCGTGTTAAATAGTTGGTGCAAGGACGTAATAATCTGTTTCGAGTGAATGGTTGAAAAATACTGTCGAGTTTTATTGATTCCACTTTCACATTTGAACACTGAGGTCATGTCCTGAGTTTGTTCTCTGAGGGGAGTTTACATTGGGCAATTGAAATACAATACACATGGCAGGTATTCAACTGGCTCACATGTCAGTGTTTATGGCCTCACTATAATTAAATCTGATTACATCTTTAATCTGAGACCTTTTAAATATAAAAAAAACTTCCTTTATCTTCCCTGACAGAATTTTAATCCTTTTGGAACAGCATTTAGATTTTCACATTGGGAACTAAAATTCATGGCTGCTGATTTTAAATGAATCTGTTTGTCTGACCAACAGTACAGAACAGGACAAAATTCAGTGCACTGTGATGTTAAAAAAATAAAATTTTAAATATGTGAGGGCATAAAATGTGACAGGTTGTGAGGTGGTCTGTTCGAGGGACATGACCTCTAATTAAAAAATCCTAGCAAAAGACTTGAACTTTAAATACATGTTGTACATTGTTCATGAAAAGTGTTTACATATTCATATATACAATAGGAGGCTGGACAATGAACAGTCATGAGTGAGAGGTCAAAGCTGTCAGATCCTGGTCAAGAAACCCAGATGCAGGCTGCTCGGGACCTGCAGCAGCTCCAGAGCCTGTGACGACGGGCGGAAGGGAAAAGTGACCTGAAAACGATAGTCTGAGTCCAGCATCAGCTGTGTGGACCCGTCTCGATCTTGTAGTAAGGACTGCAACAAGGAGCAGATAGACACATTTATTGAAATGCAAGTAATCTCATGACATTACACTACCTTAACTTAGAAAGTCTTATCACATTAAAAAAAAAATTTTAAAAAGAGCTCACCTGAACTTTGCGGACAAAAGATGATGACACCCTTTTCTCAAAGTCATCAATGGGTGTGTAGGAGTTCAAAATCTTGACAATCTACAAATTTGAATGTGAGTTTTGTTTCACATCAGAAGTTATATTCTTTATATAAGCTTATATAAACTCTGCATGTGTGGATTGGAAAGTACCTGAACGGGGTTGAGTTCGGTGCATTTTTCAGTGATCTCCCTGGCGTCGTCATCAGTGGACTTGTTGACTTGCAGCAGCCAAGCGGCCTGAGACAACGGCTTCAAAGTGTCCATAGCATTAGAGCTTTGCAGCTCCTTCTCCTTCAGCCATTCCTCCAGGTAACTGATGTTGCACCTACACAAATGAGAGAAGCTATGAGCTCATTTATGTCCACAAAAAACAACGAAACAACTTTTTTACATCCATAACAACAAGCACAGACCTGATTTGCATCCCTTTCCTGCAGGAACACATATCTTTGCGGAGCATGATGTTGTTGAGGGTCGTCGCTCCGACCAGGAAGAACAGCTGCTTGACGGCCTGTTTGACGAGATCCTGCTCCATGCCGTGCTGGGTCATGGTCGAATGGAAGATGCTGAGCTGCTGAACGATGGAAGAGATGGTGTGTGTCTCTGAGTCTTCGTAGATGCTGTTGGAACGCTTCCTGAAGCCCGTTGGCTTCATGCTGGAAATCCCCTGTAAACTCTCGTGCTCCAACATCCCGGGAACTGTCAGACAGATCAGCAAAGCATCAGGTTTTAGGTTGATGTTGATGATGATGAGTATTAAAAGATGCATGTGATGATGATTTGTAAAATACCAATTGCTGGAGCGAGGGTCTTTTCCATGACTGAGATGAACTGGTGGTAAATATGAATGGCCAGATCACTGATAATCTGTCGGTGTTCTGACAAATCAAAGTTCTGCAAGCAGTTCTTTTTCTGGCGAGGAGTGTTTTGCTTCATGAACTCCTTTTGCAAACAGAAAGCAAAAACAACATGAAGTTAAAATGTGCCCTCTGCAGTGTATGACGTTATCAACAGTCATATGACAAACAACAGGATGAATGTAGTAAGTTCAGACCTCCTCCCCGCTGTACTGCTTCAGACAGTTGAGCAGCTGACACGTGTTTGAGAGCCAGAATGACAGCATCTCAAAATCTTTGTGGTGACTCTGAAACGCAAAAAAGTCAGCTGTATTTAGCTTTCGTTTATTTTAAGCAATGCTATTATATTTTTAATCGAATTCTTCAGAGATGTGTAAATTTAACTTTTGCAGCTCTTCATTGTTTTCAAAACATCAATCACCTACAATAACTAAAGTAAACTGCCGGCAGACAAGCAGCCTAATCTTAGATAAGGTTATGAATAATATTGTTTGGATCATGTTCATTATTTATTCAGGAAATCAACAGTAGAGATAAAGGCCATTAGATCGAGAGTTATCCTCACCATAACGACCTTTTTGACCGCGCCGATGCTGGCGTTCATGAGAGACTTGAGTTTGGCTTCATCGTTCAGGTAGTCTGCGTGGCGGACGCACATGAAGAGGATGTAAGCTGGCAGACCGGGGATCATGTTGACCACTACGCCTTTGGGCTTCAGGTCTGAGAGAGCAGTTTGGAAAGTTTCATGCTGTTAGGCCGACAAGCTCACAAAATGATTGGATCTAATGTGACGACCAATAGAAATAAGATGGAGGACAAATACCCCGTATGATGTTCTGAATGAGCCTGGCCTCATCCTCTCTCTTGTACTCCAGCATGCCAAGGTAGTCTTTGGGGATGACAGGCGCAGACATCTGCTTTGCTGTGTGAGAGACATTTAGAGTGATGAACATGGAGAAGATGAGATTTATTTTCTTTATCGTCTCTAAAAGCACGTTACTACCTTTCTGGGACATTTCAAGGCTCCTTATTTGATTCTGGAGCTTCTTTATTAATCTGTCTCTCTGGTCGAGCTGCTCCTCAAAGTCCTGAAAGGAAAGTGGGATTTATGCGTTTTATGCATATGGGATACACATTTGCACACTCCTATTGTAACCCTCTGCTTATCCACACACACACACACCATATTCTCAGCAGTTAACCGAGAGGTCTCCTGTCTCAGTTTGCTCTTGGCCTCGCTCTCCATCAGTGCCAGCCTCTTCAAGTGATCATTCTCCTCTTCCAGCTCCTCTACCCGGCCTTGAATCTCCCTCTTTGACTCCTCCAGCTCTTGGGCTTTCTCCTCCAAGTGCCTAAAAAGCAACAAAAAATCAGCCTGCACAGCAGCCATCACTCGTTTAATCAAGGAGCGGACTCCAAAGGGAGCACTTTACCGCCGTTGTGAGCTCTCTTCTTTAATCTTCCTCTGAAGGACGTTGGTGATCTCCTCAGTTTTTTCTTCTCAGATGACATGGACAAAAAGTAAAGAGTGAAATACTGACCTGCCTACAGAGTGAAATATTTGAAAAATAATACACAGATCTACCTGCTAGTTCTCTGCTCATCTCCTCTGCATGAGCCTCCAGTTCTTGCTTTTGTCTCTGCAGCTCAGACACCTGCAGTTTCAGCTCCGGTATGACCTGCGGATCACGCCAAACTACAGTAAGCACGTATGTTCTGCACCTCATCTACCCAAAGAAGCAAAACATAGACTCGAGATTGCAATAACGCACTGAGTTCTCACTGCTGAGCCTGGACACCTCCTGGCGAATGTTCTCGTTGACGTTGCTCTTCTCCTGGAAAAGGTTTTGCAGCTCGTTGTTCTCCTTTTGAAGGTGGTCCACTTTCAATTTCAAACCTTCCACTTGGGTCTCATAGCTTTCCTTCTGCTCCCTTTGGTGGTTTTCCAATATTCTGTTGCGAAAAGGTGGTTAAGACATGCACAGATTTGTCACACAGGTAGAAAACTAGACAGCATTGATGTTAAGTGAATGGATTACTATTGCTGTCGGTGAAACAAACCTGGTGGCTTTCTGCAGGCCCACAAAGGTTTCCAGCAAATCCTCAACTTCATAAATCTTCTCAGAGTTGTCTGGAGTTAGCCTTCAGAGAAAGAATGTGTGAGATTAAATGGCCAAAAAGAGATACATAGAACTGCTCCAGGAGAGAAAAAGAAAACCTGAAATATGTTTTTTACCCTAAAAGAACTTCCTCTTCAACGACACCACCAAGAAGCTGCCTCGTTATATCATTCATTTTAGCTGCAGAAAAACATTCAAGGATCATCAGTAAAACACTGTCTTTGTTCATACAGATGTATAGACGAAGCATATCAATTTCACATCTGGAGCCATATAAGTTAAAGTTTGTACCTCTTACTTCCTCTGAATGTTGCTTCATCTTTCGGTCCATGTTATTTCTCTGATTCTGCAGGTTGTTCAGATCTCTGCGCAGCTCGGGAATGACCTTTACATGTTTGGTGAGCTGGACGACCTGTTCCTGCAGGTCAGAGTTCACCTGGCCGCCCTCCTCTATCTTTCTGTGCAGATCAACTCTCTCCTTTTTCAGTCTCTTTATCTCCTCTTTCAGAATGTCCACCTCCTTCTCGTGGTCCTGTCTCTGCATCTCAATGTTGTTCTCTGCAATCCTGCCAACAAAATCGTCTCATCAGCTAATCTGGGTGAATAAAACAAGTTTTGGCAGGAAAAAAAAAGATTCCCCATTTTCAATACTTACTTTCTGTGCCGTGCTTCGTATTCTTTCTCTTCCAGGATACTCCTCTTTATTTGATCAAAGCTCACTGTAAGAGTGTAAAACTGGTCACGCCTTTGGCACAAATTGAATAAGAGTAGGATAGGTGATGTCAGAATCTTGCATTGTAATACCTTTGGCCTCTTTAGTGGAAGCTTCAAACTTTTTCTCCAAGTTCTGCTTTTCAAGGTTTAGTGCATCTATTTCCTTTTGAAGCTGTGCATTTGTCTGAAGTGAAAAATAAAAATGAATCTTTTTTAGATTCTGCTTCATGTGCAAACAAAGACGCTGTACTGTATTACATTTTAACCATCAACTTCATGACTGACCAGAGTAGCATCTTCGTTTGCTTTCTTCTCTCTTGCCTCCAAAGACGCCCTCTGGTTGGTTGATTTTTCCAGCTGCACCTCCAGTTCCTGAAGCCTGTCGGTAGTTTGAGAGTGGGAAGTGGCCAAGCTTGTCAGTCTCTCCATCAGTCCGCGGTTCTCTTTGTTCTGTATGGATACAGGGATTTGGTTAGATGCTCTGCATAAAAACAAGAACTATATGCAGATCTGGAAGTGCCTTTACCTGCTCTTCAATCTTCTTCCTCAGCTGCTGCACCCTATAGGAGAGCTGAACATTGAGCACCAGCCGCCGCATGGTCTGAAAACGCCGCCGTGCCAGCCAGGCTCTGGCATACTTCTGTATAACCAGGGCTTTGTGCTCCTCCATCATCTGAGAATGAACAAACAGTGGTCACATTTTATATTTTCAGCACACTAAACGGCACAAATGATTAATAATCTTCAGTTACAGACCTTTTTGTACCGTTTCCGGGCCATCCAACCTCGCGTGAAGGCCTGGATGGTGATGGAGGCCACACGGACGACCTGATAGATCTGCCTCATGCGGTAACCTCTCCAGTGTCTCTGGATCACCAAAGCTGCCCAGCCCTGCTTCAGTGTTGCAGCACTCACTGTTTTACTGCAGTTTAACCAACAACAACAAAAAAAAAGTCAGAGCCAGACAGATAAAACAGAGGATGCAGGACAACAGATCTGCAAGTGAAAGCCTCTAACCGGATCGTCCTCTTTCCGCGGATGTACTGTTGGAGGATGATGGCTGCCTCTCTCATGCGCAGGTACTTCCTCCTCTGGCTCCACCCGCGGACGTGTTTCTGGATGGTCACGCAGGCTCCTCTCAGTCGGTCCAGACGCAGCTTCTCCAGATAAGCTACCTGGCCAGCTCGGAAGAAGATCTTCGTCCGACCGAACTTGTACTGGTTGGGGTCCTTCAGATCAAGCCATGAGGCGGGGAGTAATGAACAAACACACACTGCATGATAATTGGATGGCAATGTAATATTTAAAAAGGCAACTAACGTGAATCAGCCTGGGCAGCACGTTCTTGCAGGTCTGCTTCTTGTCGCTGAGGTCGGCCTCCTGATGTGACATTAGGATACTGTATCGGCTGTAAAACTCAATGTACGTCCACCTGCAAACAAAACACACGTTTGTAATTGGAACATGAGCATGCAGAGATCATAATATTGTAATTAGGCTTTGACAGAATCTAAAAATGAGGAATGACCTGGATGGATAACTCTGTGCACTGATGCGAATAGTTTCAAGGACTCCACAGGCTCGCAGCTGCTGCACCACCCTCCTGGAGTCGTATCTTTATAAACATGGAAACACTCACTTAAAGCAAAACCCAGGTGAACACAGAGTGGATTATGTCAAATACAAATTTATCAATACTCACTCAAACGGGAGCTTTTCATCATTGGGCTTTATGCAGCGTACATAGTGAGGGGTGGTAGCATTCAGCGTTTCCATCAGCAAAGAGAGGGAGCTGCAGAACTACATTCAACATGTGCAGGTGAAAGGATAAAAACATAAGATACCAACTTTATTTTATGGTTTAAGCCCTGGCAATTACAAGGTATTATGGAAACGCGAATGAGGGAGGTCAATACGCAGTGAGCAGAGACAGTGAGTAAATATTTCCACCTTATCTCCCACAGAGGTTCTCAGCTGTTTATTGGCTGGTTTCACTCCAGGCCTGGCGGGCCTCACTTTGACACCTTTGCTGTTCACAGTGCTTCGCTCCTCCTCTTGGAAAAAGTTGGCTAGAAAAGGAAACTGATAAGAGTTGAAAGCAGGAGAAAGGTGTTAAAAAGAAAAAACACTGCAGCATGAGTTGGCTTTAATGATACTGACACTTTGATTGGTTAACTTTGGTTTTAACCCACTTCTACAAAAATGTAAATAAAACAGGACTTTTGATTACCTTACTGGCTCTCATAATGTCAACTAGTTCTTCATAGAGAGCGTCTCTGTTCTTTTCAAGAAAACCTCTGCACTGATATTCCACCTGTTAATGGGAACAGAGTCATACTATAAAAAAGTCTGTCTGTCAGGTAACCAAAAGCATTAATAGTTTATAAAAGCAAGAGTAATTCTTGTGCTGTGTTATGCAAGAAATGTGTTTCTAAGGGTCACCAGGCTGCACCTTGTCTGCAAAGTGTTGAATCACAAAGGCTTCATTCGATAACCTGGGCTTCTCAAACAGAGGATTGGCCTCCAGGTAACTGAACAGCTTCTGCAGCCAGCTCTGATCTGTGCCCTGAGGAAACTGTGAAATAAAAAGAAATATTCAGAGGATAGACAGAAATGATAAAAAATACACCCAAAAACTGAACTGAATGTGTTAATGGTGCATCAGCTCAAGACTATTACCAAACATTCTTCATCAAGCAAGTCAAGGATCCCCATCTTTGCTTCAATCAGATCAATGACTGGCTGATTGTCATAGAAATCTATCAGTGTCCATGGGATGTCCTCCTTCATGTACTCCTCTTGCTCCAGCTTGAACACATGCTGATTGTAAACGAGAAAGACAAGAGAGTGACCCTTTGCGTTGATGAAAGTGTGTGTGGAGTGTTTCGCGATGATTTAGGAGGACGGCCATGCATACCAAGTTAAACTGCTGCTGAAGCTTTTCATTTGCATAGTTGATACAAAACTGTTCAAAGCTGTTGATGTCAAACGTTTCAAAGCTGAGGACAAAGGACATCAAGATCGCGTTAGAAATTTGCAGCTATAGAGATCCCAATCATCAAGCACTGAGCGTTGCACGTGCATTACCCATAAATGTCCAGGACGCCTATGAAAGCGTGTTGCTTTCCAGGGACCTGCAGCGCTGTGTTGATCCTGTTGATAATACAGTCAAACAGGTGGGCATAGATCTGCTTGGCTAAAGCATCTTTGGCATTCACTGCACGCTCCTTGGTCACTGGCTTCACCACCGTCTCAGCCACCAGAACGATCCTGCGGTGGCACAGCCAGCGCACCAACCCCTCCACGCTCACACCCAGCAGCTCACAGAAGACCAGCAGGTGCGGGTCACTGGGCTGGAAAGTAGGCAAATTATAGTTTTGTATTAAACCAGATTAACATTTTAAGACCTCACTAACAAAAATCTATTAAAGGCTCGGAAAGCTGAGACTCACAGGAACTGATGATTTGTCACCTCCAGAGTCTCTGATCTCCACATTCCCCAAATGCAGAATGGCGGCCAAAACTTTGAACACGTCTAACTGGAAGTCCTCCTGCAAGCCTGGAGAAGCAGAGAGAGGAAGGAAAAGCTGACGGGAAAGTTTAAACACTAAAAGCAAGTTACAGTCCGACAGCTGAGGTGATTCTTACCCAGCAGCGAGAAGGTTCGTCGAGTCTCCTCCATGTCTTTCTTGTCATCTACACCTTCGATCCTGATCTCACCGCCCATGCTGGTGTACCGGAACTCATTAGCACTCGCTGCAGACAACAGGAATATGTAATTCGATGCATTTGCAATAAAATAATCCCGCAACAAGACTGAGGGTGAAATAAATCAGATTACACAAAATAGCACTGATCAAACCTGCATAACAAAAGTCATCATGCAAACACTCACAGAGCTTCAGACTCTTGAAGTCCGGCAGGTCAGCACAGGAGCACATCTGGTAGAAAATGTGGTAGTTTCGCTCGTTGTCTGCCTGAAGAAAACAAGAGCCATCATTATTAGGGATCAGACATAAAAGAACCTTAGATATCAGAGACATTTTCAGATCACACACTACCTGAAAAACGACTCTGGATTTCTCCAACAGATACGTCCTCATGTTTGCTCCGATGATCCGGTACCTGCTGTCAAAGCTGATCTCTGTGTATTTTCCAAAGCGGCTGCTGTTGTCATTCCTGGTCGTCTTTGCATTTCCTATTGCCTAAGAGAAAATCATCTCAAGACATCAGGTCTCTTTTTAAGTTATCACAAAAATGAATACACATGTATGGAAAAGATACCTCTGTTATTGGATTGGACGCCAAGACTTTGTCCTCAACTCGAGTCTTACTTCCAGATTTGCTTACAACGGCAAAGTACCTCATGGCGTATCGGGCAGAGACTGTTTTACCGGCCCCGGACTCCCCACTGACGATGATAGACTGGTTCTTGTGATTTCTGAGAGGAAAAGGAGTGCTGTTGTAACACGAGCGTAAATTTCTCTTTATGTGATTAGTCCTTTTTTTCTAACCTGGCCATCTGTTTGTAAGCCTCCTCTGCCACCGCAAATATATGAGGGTCCATGTCTCCCATGTTCTGGCCGGAGTAGGCATGGATGATTGCATCTCCGTAGATGTGAAGCTGTTTGTATGGATTCACAGCCACCAGTATGATACCTGGAAATGAGGAAAGAGCACAAACTGAAAACAACCTGCAGCTCAGCGCTTTGAAATAGCCTGACAGTCAGAGAGTCCAGCAGTACCGCAGTAGGTATAGATGATTCTGGACTCCACAAAGCGCACTTTGAGATTATGCAGGACGGCTGGTTCGTGCAGGTAGCTGAGAGCGGTGAGGTCGTTCTCCCCCACCAGGATGTCTGGGTTGCGGAGAGGAGGCAGCCGCGGCTCTGATGGGTCGACGGGGTGGTGGTGCTCCTGTAAGGTGTGCAAGTTACATAAAAGATGTCACCTCGCCACCATAAACCCACAGTGTGAGGGTTTTACGAGTCACATTTTACTTACGGTGCCATCTTCAAGGCACAGCTCAAGAACATTATCCCCAGAGTGAAAGTCTTTCACAATCTCGGCTGATTTCCACACATGTTCTGCATCTGGTATCCACACTCTGTTGTACTGAGGGGGGAGATGATAGGTTAACAATTTATCATTATGAAGACGTGTTTTAAGACGTGACACTTTAACTGGTTGAACACTCACTTAATAAACTTAATTTCTTTTTTATTCTATCACTATACTTCACACCTACATATTTAATCGAGTCATTCAGATTCCCAAGTTGTAAGAAGTTGTGTGAGGAAACAGTTCAGCTTTTAAATTCCTTTATCTCCAGCTTCCTCTACATCCCTGCCACTTGCCTGAGCACTGACCATTCCATTCCATATGTCTCTGTGGAACAAGATTTAGTTGTCATTTTCTCCTTCATAGTGAAAACAGGGATCATTCTTCTTACCTTGGTGTACAGTTCCAGCACAGCCATATTTTCAGCATTATTGTTTGGACTTCTCTTGTCAGTGCATTTGTTTATCAGCTGTTGTATGACTCCACTTTGCAGGTTGCCAACGAACTCCCTCCCTGCCCCGCACAACTATGTCAGAGGAGTCAAACTGGAAACAATGATCTCTCTTTTCTGGTAGGAGATTTCAAAATAATACGCACTGAATGCTAAAAAAAAAATAAACAAAATAATTAATTATCCTTTAAATGTTTGCCCAAGTGTCAGACAGGTCCAACTGTGCCACAGTTTAAATTATACGATTTACAGTGTATTTGTTTATTTTACTTTATATTTGTTTGCTGGTTTGGGCTTATTTGGGCTGACTTGTATTGATCTGAGTTGACTCTTCTTATACATTTTTTCAATTATTAATACTGATATATAAAGACAGACAAATCTGAGGGGTGACAAGAAGATAATCTCTGTTTTTCTACTTCTTTAATTACTGCATGCCTCCTCTAAAACAAACCCTCCAAATCAAACAACCTGGGAGAGTATTTCCAAGAAAGTAAGTAAGTCCACAGCAATGATTTCGGGTGTGAACATTACTCATGTTGAAGGGGTCTCGAAGTATGAAGGATGGCGCCGTAAGTAATGTGAGGCTTTTATTCTGAAAGTGTCTTCCTTCGTGTTCCAGGTGTGTCTCGTGACGTCCTGGCTGACTTGTCGCTCACCTGCTGCGGACTTTGCCTGTGTGACTCCGCCCCCTTCACGTCTTGTGACAGCAGCTTGACAGAGTGGGTGTGCTCGTTTGATCAAGGATTGAGACAACAAAAGAAACCGGATACAGACCTCAGGTCATCTGAAGATCAACTGAGCGCATTACACACACTTAAAAAAAGAAAGGTAAATATTTCACCACCTTACACCAACTTGACCCACAAAATCCCTGGACAGTGGTGAGGGAGGAGTTAAGACATTTTACTGTCACTCATAACACTGCTTTACTTTAAAAGTAAAAATAAAGTAATCTCAAATTACAAACAGTGACAGATGAGTAAAATTATCCAAGTGACTCTTATATTATTATATCATTAGATTATTATCATTTCTTTTATTATCTTCTTCATGCCAGTGCAGGCTTTGGCCAACTCTGAAATATTTTATGAACATAGATAGGATTATTCAGCTAAATATACTTTGATTAACAGTCTGAATGTTTGATTTGTAAAACATTTAGTGAGAACAGTCCAAACCTCAAAGTTATTATAAACAAATTACGATTATTGAAATGATTAATATGAATAGCAGTAAATCTTCACTTCTGAACTTGAAGCTGGAACCACAAAATAGTTTTACCTCATTCTAAAAATAGCCTCCAGATCATTTTCTCTCAATTGACAAATGGCTTAATCATCTAAACTGTACATGTATATACTGTTGGGTGGTTTATTTTACTTATTAAGTTATAATAAATATATGTTGTTATCAAATTGTAATGAAATAGCATGAAATGACAACTCAAGAATCAAAAATGTGTCTTCAGCACTTCCACCACTGACACCAAGTTTTACAAGGTTTTCAGAGTCTTTGGCAAAGAAACACATGAACACATTCCTGGTGTGCACGGCAGAGAAGCTTTAAACCAAGAGATTAATCATTTATGAATTTCAAATGTTCAGCATTTGCAAATACAGAACAATCAGCACCACAGAGAGATAAAAGATAATGTGTTGGAGCAGCAGAGTGCAGTGAGAATGTGCGGTCCAGATATAACTTAGAGTGGAAGGTACGAATTAGTTAGATCAGTCCAGTGTGTGTGAAACTTCTAAATCCACTAAGATCTCCAGAGTTTCCTGTGTCAAGGGCTCTCAAACAAATCTCAAACCAACAGCTCTTCTCCCAAACAGAGGAGGATTACAGTTTCTGAATCCATTATATTTGTTTTATCTACTGTTAAATACATTTTTATACCTTATTATATAACTATGAGTCAGAGATGAAAACTGTGAGCCAAGTGAGTCAAGAACAAAAACACAAAACAGAATCTAAATGTTCTACATTTTCTCCCCGGTGGTTCAAAGCCTCTATTTGAGAATTTTAAAAAGAGTTTGAGATACAAGATCTTTAACACTTCCTGAGGTAGTGAAACTCTGTGCAGTATTTCAAAGCACTTCAAACCATCTTACTGAAAAGACAGCCTTTAATATTGACCGACAAAATTAAGACTGACTGGTTAAATACATACTTGAATGATTTACCTTATCCCAACATAAATACCATCAGTGGATATTAGTATTTGCAGATATATAAAGTAAAAGAAATAAAACAGTGTTCCTGGATTTCATCTCGAGACATTTTCAACATTTAAATAAGATGCAGATTCATATTTTAACATTGCTCATGGTTACGGTCCAAAGGTTTGTCCATGAAAAGACTCCATCATGTGGAAAGTCAAATTTCCTCACTTGAGTTTAGATGGTACATAAGGAGAAATCACACATGGGTGCATTAATGAAGTCAAAAATTCAGAAATACTGTCATTACCTATATCAGCATTACATTAGGTGTGGCAACGTGACCTTTAGAAATACTTATTTTTTTGCAGATTCACTGTTCATACAGTTATTTCTCTTAGGCCTTGCAGTGCTGAGAGGCTAATACATCTATGTATGTAAACGACGTATCCTTATTCTGTTGCAGTATTCATCAGTGATGCTGAAACACTGGACCAAAAAAATGAACAGTCTTGGTTGTTTTTAATCTATATGCGGTTGAGGAAGCCCAGATTGAGGCTGGCAGGGATCTGGATGGTCTCCAGAGCCACAGAGGAGGGTGTGAAGGGGAGGGTTACAGAAAAAATCTTCTTGCCGTCCATCATCAAGGTGGATGACTCAACTCTGTCTTTCAAAAGGTTCTAAAAAGTAAAGAAAGCAGATATAGTACAATATAGTTAAAAAATGTTGATGAATAGTATTACTAAACTCAAGAACACCGCACCCTGATACTTACTTTAATTGTTGCAATGAAAGTGGTTGACACTCGCTCTTCAAATTCGATTACAGGGGTGTACAGCGTCAACACTTTTACAATCTACAAGACAAACAAAGAAAGATAGAAGCATTAGCAAAATGTTGCATCTGCAGATCAAGAAGAGGGAACATGTACTGGTGATTCACCTGTGCTGTGGTGAGCGCGGTACACATGGTGCAAATAGCTTGGGCGTCCGCCTCAGTCTTCTTCTTGATCTGCAGAAGCTGTGCGGCCTGTACGAGAGGCTCCAGAGTCTCCTTGGCGCCGCACTCTGTCAGCTGCCTCTCCGCCAGCCACTCCTCCAACTGCCAGATGTTGTACCTGAAGACGAAGGCAACATACAAATGATTCAGACAGAGGTAAGGTCCAACCTGACATCTGCCATGAAAAACCATGAAAGTATGGTCGATTTGAAGAAAAATATTTCTCCTTGTATGCCAAAGAAAAATATTTACTGCAACTGTACAGTTAATGAAAAATAAATATAAAATGCATGTTGTAAATGTTTCTGTGCATCATTACAAGCAAGTCAAACTCCTGTTTAAAGACCTTAAACTTTCCTTGGAATCAAATATTCAGTACATGAAGTGGGAAAAATTGAAATTCACTCTGATTATCAGGCCAGTAAATTCTTACAACTTCACATTAGATACATTACATGTTGAAAATATAATTCTAATATATATATATAATTTATTTACAATTATATATTATATATTTGAAGTTATCAGCTCCCTCCTGAGGTTTCCCTCTGACCCAAAGACCTGCTCGTTCTGAGAACATAAAGTGTGCACTATGAGCCTCTGCCCACAAGATCTATTCCATTCAAGGTCCTATGATCCAGTATGTGAAGGGATTTATTTATTTCCTTCATTTAAAATGCTTTTTATTAGTATTCTGGTTCTCAGCAACAGACAGCAGCGTGTCTTGAGGGTGTGATGGGGGGATGGTACAAAGAGGCCTCTTTGTTGTTGGGTAAATAAAAGAAATAAAACTATTTTGCAACGGAAATACTAAAACATGTCCCCCACACATGATGTTTTTATTTACTCTACTCATTTGAAATATTATCTAAGTTTTTTTTTGGTCAAAGTATTATCTATGCCAATCAGAATAATTTATTTAATATAAATGCCACAACACCACAATGACGTGTAACAGCCTACAGGTTCTGAAGTGATCACACCACATGGTGAAAAATTGCCTGAAAACATCCTTGATGTCAGCAAGGCCTGACCCACACTGTACCTGATCTGCAGGCCTTTGCTCCAGGAGCACATGTCTTTCCGCAGCAGCAGGTGGTTGAGTGTGACCGCACAGATGATGTAAAACTGCTGCCTGACCACCTGTTTAATTAGGTCACCGTCCATCCCATGCTGACTCATGGTGGTGTGGAAGAGGCCAAGGCGCTGCAGGAGGACTTCCATCGTAACTGCCCCCTCATCGGGGAAAGCGGAGCTTCTCTTCCTCAGGCCCGTCGGTTTGGACCCCAAAACACCCTGAATGTTCTCGTGCTCCAGCATGCTCGCCACTAAGACACAAATTGAGGAAAGATACGGTTAATGTGGTTCTGTTACAATCAGAAGATTGATCGCTGTTATTTATTATGCACAGTGAGAATATGTCACCAATCATAGGCTGCAGGATGTCCTCCATGCATTTGATGAGCTGGCGGTAAATTTGGATGGACAGGTCGCCCAAAACCTGCTGGTACTCTGACAGTTCAAAGTTGGTCAGGCAGTGCTCATTTTGCTTAGCTGTGTTGTGCGCAATGGAGACCTACAAAGGTTGCCAAGACACCCAGCATTAATTAAGGGACACATACAACTGTAAACATACTTCAAAGCCTTCTCAAGCTTACCTCATCTCCACTGTACTGCTTCAGACAGTGCATTAATCGGCATGTATTGGCCAGCCAGAATGACACCATTTCAAAATCATCTCCCCTTCTCTGCAGAAATAGTGACAAAATTAATTCAAAATAAACACACAAGATTTCTTTCTTTGCAGAGGTCAAAGTTTTACACTTTACCTTAATGACCCCTTTGATGCTGCTAATGGTAGAGTTGAGCAGAGCGCTGACTCTATGATCATCATTCACGTTGTCGGCGTATCGTAGGCACATGAAGATGATGTAAGCTGGAAGCCCGGGAATGAGGCTGACTGCTACACCACGTGGCTTCAGATCTGAGAGGATAACATTTCAAAGCAAATTCAGAAAACACTGTGTCCTCTATCCATGAAAATTATTTGCATGCAGTATTAAAACAGTTCAAAGATTTGTTTGAGCAAAACAGGCCAAACATACCGACGACCACGTGCTTCAGCAAGAGGTTCACGTCACTCTGCCGGTACTCCAACATGCCCCGATACTCTTTTTCCTTGCGGGTGATGTTCACCGCTCTGACTGGAGTGTTCAACACAGGCGCATTGTTCTTTTCCTTAGCACTCGCTAAACACAACAAAAACACAATACAAGAAATTACAGGATTAATTCGGTGCAAATGACATCTACAAAATAAACTGTCAGTGCCAAGTGATTACCTTCAAAATCTTCCACTTTTTTCATGTAAAGTTTAAGTTGCTTTTTCAACTTGCGTATGGTTTTGTCCTGTTTCTCTTGCTGCTCCATGAGTTCCTAAAAGCATGTAAAGATGCTAGATTAATAAGAGACCAAAACAAAGCTATATACATGGCACAGAAGACTATGAAATTTTGAAACATCTGTAAAGAGCAACATGGTGATTTCTTTTTATGGAATAGAAACATTTAAAATGCCCTTCTTTTTATATTACTAAAGATTTATCTTAATCCTTATCTCATTTGACACTGTAAATGTTCCAGCGTTAGACATACACATATAGCTATTTATTCTGAAGCAGCCCTGGATTATTCAAATGATTACAGTCACAATATTTGATAAACGGTAGACCTACCAGGTTGTCATTGGTGAGCCGTGTGATCTCGTGCTTCAGGCTCGCCTCAATGCGGGCATCTTCAGGCAGGAGGAGGCTCTGGGTCAGAAGCTTCTGCTGTTGCTCCTTGTCTGACCTCAACTTGTTCACCTCCTCAAGCAGCTTGTTATACTTCTCATTGTGAACGCGCTCCTGCTCCTGCATCTGACACTCTAAAAGTCTGGAGGATTGGAGGAACAGTATTCAATTGAATATATCATCAATGTGCTTGAAAGCACAAACTAACTGCAGAATATTATTTCATTACCTGTTGGTCTCTTTCAGTCCTTCATAAGCCAGCCAAAGCTCGCCATCTTCATTCAGGGTGTGGATGTCAGTAGATCTGAGGAGCAACATCAGATCATTCAAATAACATTTCACTATCTATTCACTAAGACCTGATGGATTTAAACTGGAGTGGGATCCTTGAGGTGTTACCTGTCAACATCTTGAAATGAAGAAATGTCCAGATCTAATCTTACACCTTCTCCGATTGCAGAGTCCTACACACGGGGGATAAATTATATTCAGGTATTGTCTGATGTCTGTTTCAGCACTAAATGCAAAATACTAAATAAAACTATGACTGTAACAACTGTAACAGTGACATTCATTTTCTCACCTTGTGCTTAAGAGCCTCTTGGCGTACCATATGTGACCGGAGGAGGAGCACCTCCTCTTTTCGTATCTCCAGCTCCTCATTGGAAGAACTGAGTTGATCCAGCAGTGTGTTGTAGGGCAGAGAGCCGGGGGCAGGGGGCATCATTTCACTGTTCTCACCGGTCAGAGACTTCCGCAGCTCATCTAGATCCTGCTTCAGCTTCTTGTTCTCTGACTCCAGTTGTTGCCGCTGCATTAAGACAGTTAGAAAAACATGAAAAACTTGAACATCTACAAATTCAGTCTTCAACATTTCAATTCAAATATTAGATATAATGGAAAACTGGTTCACAGTATATTAAGGAGTCATACCTTCAGTGTTTCTAAGTCCAACGCTGCTCTACCAACATTTCTCTGCTCCTCCACCTCCTATTCAGAAAAACACACGTAATGTCAATATCAACGATATCAAACATTAACTAATTAGTTCATTGATGCAACATCTCTCTGTCTCTCTCTGTCTGTCTCTGTAATTTTTCACCATACTTTTGCCTTTTGTTGTTGGACTTCCTCTTTTTTATCCAGCTGTTGCCAGAGTGAATGTTTTTCTTGCTCCAATTCCTTCAATCTTCTCTGGAGCTTCAGAAGGACTGGCAGGTCCACCGCTTCATCCTAACAAAACACAGCAAGCACTGGTTGGTGAATCTCTTCACAAACTAACCACAATGCTGCACTAATAGGATTATACAAAGCCAGAAACAAAAATCTTCCCATAGCCGCTCAGAGAAATGAGTGTCCAGTTTCCCGCAGGTGTTCTGTAAATTCATCAGCACAAATAGCAACACACATCAAGAAGTGCATCTGTCTTCAGTCGACTTTTTGTGGTACTAATAAGGTCTGTCCAGTAGGCATCAGTCTCAATAGCAGAAAAATAAATTATGTCAATCCATGTTAATCTCCAGTGCATCCAGTAAATCTGGTCAATTCATTATAACTTACAGCTGCTATTATTTTGCAATATAGAAAATATTACTACCATTAAGTGTACAAGGGATGAGTATTTCTACTTTTAAAAAATAAACATTTTGAGCAGAGCATCACTTTCAGGCAGTTCTAACGATGCACCATGATAGTGTGTATTTTTCTACATTACCTCTGTTTGTACAGAGCTGTTCTCTCCCTCAGTGGAGCCCAAGCTTTGACTAAACTCAGACGAGTTACTGCTGTAGTTGGAGTCTGTCCTCTTGTGACCAGATTTGCTTGAACTCTGTTCAAGTGAGAAAATAAAACACACAAATTTGAGAAGGAACAATAGACTAGATGTAAACTAGTTTTTTCCTCACATTTTCCCTCTTGGTAAAAATTACTGGTCTCTCTGTACTCTGGTAAGTTCAGCAACACTACTGAACTACTACTGAATAAGCATTTCTGGCCAGTGACATAACCTTGAAATTGCCATGTTGTTATCAGGATGCCTTAAATAACAACAATTGTGGCACATTTAATAGTGTAACATCAAACAACATGTTCCCTACGATGCTGAACGTCATCTCTTCCGTCAGGTCTCTGTGCCGCTCCTCCAGATGCAGGTGTTCACTCAGCAGACTCTGGTAGCGAGAGCGTTCTTCAGTTAAGTCCTTCTCCATCTGTTTTGTATTCTCAATGTTGGTTTCAATTTCTGAAAAAAAAACACTTGGTTGTTTTCATCATAGCCATTATTTAAAGGACTTAAGTGGTTTGAGGTGACGTGTTCAGTACCTGTTAACTGCTGGGCTTGTTCCTGGATTACTTTGTTGAGTTCATCTTTCTCGCTGTTCAACAAGCTGTTCTTCATATTAAGTTCTTCTACCACCTGATAGTGAGAGAAGGTAAAATAGTGTTCTTAGTCGTATTCCTATTTATTATGGCATTTACGGTTCTAGAAACTGACTAAAGTGGAGCAGAATAATCTACTAAGTCCACATAATGCCCAAGAAAAAAAGACAAATTCCTATTTTGCATTTCATTCTGAGTTGCTCACACAGCTAACAAGTAGAAGCAAATGGCTACCCCATAAACAAACACAAAAACACAAACTCATCAAAACATGTTTTGAGAAATGAAAGATGAACTGCTTGGGGGCAAACACAAGGGAGAAAATCAATAAAGCTTTGTGTTCGCCTTAGTGTGGAAAACAAAAGATTAGTCTTGTGAAATACCGGATCAGTTTAATTTCACTGAAGGTACAACTCTTCATCCGTGATATGTCTTTAATCCCATCTTTTCAAGATAATTAGGAAAGAGTAGTAGGTAAAATAATTCTAGAGAAGTTGGCAGGCAGTCAAGTTATTCCATTTAAATTAGATGAAGTCTTAAATGAAGACTAACCTGTTGTGTCTGCTCCTTGTAGATGTTTGCCTGCTCTTCCAGGTCTTTTTTCTCCTTGCGAATGTTTTCCAGCTCATGCTGAAGAAAAGAGAGCTGTTCCAGCAGCGAGGGAAGCTGTGCTGCGTTGGTTCTGGCCTCCTGCTCTGATCTACGCAGGTTTTCAATGTCTCTGCTCTGTTTCTCTCTCTCCACAGTCTGGGTCTTCTCCATGACATTCAGCCTTTCACTGAGCTCTCTGTTTTCTTTATGCTGCAGGGGCAGAAACAAACACATGCCGTGCATGTGATATGACGAATCCAAATAACCCATTTTTTGTGGTAAACAAATATCTAAGACAGATAAAACTAGATAAGCACACTCACAATACCCACCTGTTCATTTATCTTGTGTTGCAACTGCATAATCTTATTCTCCATGCCAACGTTGAGCTTCTTGAAGTGCTCCACAGAACGCGCCTCCACTTTCAGCCTCTTGAATTCCTTCTTAGCCCTCATTCGACGCACACAGCTCTGCAGCAGGATGATGGCAGCTATGGTGCGTCTGTACTGACATCTAGCCAGCCAGCACCTCACCCATTTCTGGATGACCACGGCCTTTTGCTCAAACATCAACTGTTAAAGAAAAACAACTATGTAATGTCAAGTTTATAAGTGAGGGAGTAATGACATGCAATAAGTGTTAAGACTGGGTGAGGTGGAAATGGGTTGTGTGTGTAACATTTTGGATTCTGTCTTTAATTTGATATAAAAAAAAAGTAGTGATGTGATGTTGTATAAAATAAACCGCATTAAAATCACGTTTTTAAGTCTTACATACCTGTTGCTGATCCATTTCACAGTTTTAAACATAAATATTAAAAATATGTTCAAATTTGTTTCCTGTTGCAGTTTATGTGAATTGACATCAGCAGACAGGAAGTAAACATGAACCCAGGTTGTTGCCTAGCAATGCAATTCCAGTGAAACAGTCCGTATAGATTCAAAATAGAATTTAATCTAAAAGTGTTAATGAGGTCAACAAAGTATGAACACTGACTGTCTCTATTCATCTGACACTAAGATTAAGAATCCTACTCAGAAACCAGGTGTAGGAAGTGCAAAACAATCTGGTGTGCTCTGTGCACTGCTGTTAAAGGTTTCACCGCCTCAACAACCGGAACCAGGCACATCTGGGCTTCCTTTGAGGTGGGAACTTTTTTGTTTTATATTCAAGCCACACTAGTTCCTGTTTTCTTGGTGGTAACTATTGAATCCAGTTTTGGTAATATCCAGCTATAAAGTGTGGGTTGAAAAAATGGGTTGAGAACATTTCTTTAAAAACCCTCTTGGACTCCCACCGACAAACTCAGAAGATAAAATAGGCAAAAAGAAAAAATAAAGTTAAAATCATGACTGGTGTTTAGGTTTCCCTCTGGAATTATGCTTGTAAATATGCTTGTAATTTTGTCTACAAAAGACCTTAAAAGTGTGGAATTATAATTTATTTACTTTCTAAACTCCTCAAACTTTCTTATAAAGAATGACAATACCTTATAGTACTGCTTTTTAGCCACGTAGGCTCTCATGAAGCACTGAATGGTGATAGCAGCAGTGCGCAGCCGATGGTAGCGTCTCCTCGTCGCCCACATACGCACGTTCCGCTGAATGAGAACGGCTGCTCTCGTTCTTCGCAGAAACTTAACATAACTGACAGGGGAAAAACACGTAAGACATATGTGAGTACTGCTAGAGGTCAACATATTGATTCTTACTCTGCTGTATAACATCTCCACTCACCAGCGTGCCTGGTGACCCCGCACATGTCTCTGTATGGTGATAGCAGATTCTCTCATTCTCAGGTACTTTTTACGGGCCAGCCAGCAGCGGATAGTCTTCTGGATGCGGACACAAGCCATACGCAGCTTGTCAGAGCGCAGCTTCTCCAGGTAAGCCACCTGACCAGCCCTGAAGAAGATCTTGTTTTTGCCAAACTGGTACTTATCCTGGTCCTAGAAGCAAAACAATATACATTAGCATATATGCTAAATATTAATATATTTATTCTTACATTAAGGAAATGCTTTTATCCAATTCCAACCTTTATGAGTGTTTCTAGGAGATTTTTGCATGTTTGTTTTCTATCAGGAAGCACATCCTTTTGCTTCATGAGGACCCGATAACGGCTAAAGAATTCCTGATAAGTCCATCTGCAATATTTTGATCAGACGAGATAAGACATATTATTTGTACAGGTCTATGTATTATACACATAACATTGTGTACAACTGTGTGTACAATTGTATCAGATGTACATTGTGTTTATAATTGTATCAGATGCTGCTGCGGATATTCTACCTCGATGGGAAACCTGCTGCTGAGATCCGGATGGTTTCCAGGATGCCACATGCCCGAAGCTGCTGCACTGCCCTCAGTGGGTCAAACCTTTATGAAAAATAACACACACCTGTTTTCAAAAATGAATGTACAGGTCGTTTATCTGTGCTTACACACAGTCACAGTTAATGGTGTGAAACACAAAACTAAAATCATCCTCCTCACATGAATGCAGCTTTATTGTCATTTGGCTTGATGCACCGCACGTAGTGAGGGGTTGTAGCATTTAGTGTAGCCATCAGCAAATGGAGAGACTGTCGAAACTAAGGGAAAAAACAACAACAAATCCTTGAAGCACGGAGATACACAATTGCATGAAAATGAGCTTGAGCATTTAAATGTCCAATATCATATTTGGGGGGTTATTTTTGGGTGCTAATTTAATATTATTAAAGACCAAACTATAAACTTAAATTTAATATTTGATTTCCACAATACTGTTTTGTACAAATACCTCCCAAATGTGCTCTTTATGCTCTCACCTGCAGCCCAACAGTCTTCTTATTGTCCCTCTGAGCCGGACCAGCTCTTCCAGTGACACTCGTACGCTTGTTAGCAGAACTTGCTGCCTTCTCATCATCCTCAAACAGCATCAGCAGCAAATCAAACTGAAGAGACGTTTTTTCAGAAGTCAAAGCAGCAAATTGCAAAGTTACCACTGAACAGCAGGTGGCAGTGTTTTCAACATGAAATTGAAATAGTGGGTGTATTTCCTCCAATAGTTGCGGCTGAACAATTATAGGGTGTGTGCCCAGGGACATGCAACACAAATTATATAGTTTACAAGTTTACTTTAGTTATAGAGGGCTTGAATTTGGATTCTTTTCATCCACAAAGACTAATGACTAATGAGAATGACAAGGAAGTGAAAATATAATGAACTATAAATAAACCATTTCACCTTGCTCTTTTTCAGCACATTTATCTGCTCCTCATTAACGGTGTCCTTATTTTTGTCGAGGAAACCGCAACACTGGTACTCCACCTAGACACAAAGGACCAGAGTGGCCCACAGGACCACAGTGTTCTTTGAGTAAAATGGTAAAGGTCATATTCATCTTTTAGAGCTGAATTAAAATAAATAGTACTGCTCCAATAAATGAAATCATCAAACATTTGTGTTGAAAGCAAAGACGTCTGACTATGCTGACTGAGTTATCACAGTTTCTTTCCTCCACTTTGTTGGTGCTTTTGATCAGGAAATATGAGTCATCCATCCAACTGCTGACCTCAACATGAGACATACGGTGGTGTTTTACCTTGTCTGCAAAGTGATGGATGATGAAAGCGCTATTTGATAATCTGGGTTTCTGAAAGTGAGCATTCTGCTTCAGGAGGGTGTTGTACATTTTCTGGGCCCATGTTTCATCAGAGCCTTTGGGCATCTAAGGAAAAGGGGAAGAGCTGACTCATCAGTTACTCATGGTTACTCATAAACCTCTAAACACAGCATGGTGGACATTTCTCAAGTGAAAAGCAGATGAACAGAGTTTTTGTGTGGCATTTTACTTTGCACTCTTCATCCAGAAGGTCCAAGACACCCAGCTTGGCCTCAATGAGATCAATGCAGGGCTGGTTGTCATAGAAATCAATCAATGTCCACGGGATGTCCTCTTTCATGTACTCCTCTTGCTCAAGTTTGAAGACATGCTGGATGGAGTGGTAGCAGAGAATGGTGATTTATGCAAATGTTTTGACAGTAAAATGAATAGCTTCCTGCAGAAGAGGACACATACCAGGTTGAACTGCTGCTGGAGCTTCTCATTGGCATAGTTGATGCAAAACTGTTCAAAGCTGTTGACATCAAATGTTTCAAACCTGAAGAAAAACACAAGGATTAAATAAATAGTGGAACAGAAACATGCTGTCTGGTCAGCTAGGTAAAACAAACGGAAAAATCACAAGCCTGGGGATGAAAACATACCCATAAATGTCGAGCACACCAATGAAGGAGTGCTGTTTTGCAGCAGATTTTAAGGCACTATTAATACTGCCTACAATCCAGCTGAAGAGTCTGGCGTAGATGTGTTTGGCTAAGGCATCTCGGCCGGTGACCGCACTCATTTTAGAGACAGGCTTGACGAAGGTTTCTGTGCTTGTCTGGAGTTTCCTGTGACATAACCAGTGGGCCATTTCTTCACAGGGCACCCCCATCAACTCACAAAACACCATCAGGTGAAAATCATCGGGCTGGAAATAAATTTACAATAACGATCTTATACAGGTGAAGATCTACACATGAAATTAACTAAATACTCCGGACAAAATACACTCTTGCTGGGGTAATTAGTGTTTACCAAGATGCTGCTCCTGTCTGCTGACTGATCTTTCACCTCCACATTGCTAAGATGGAGAACAGCTGCCACTATTTGGTAAACTGCCATTTGATCACTTTCACCGATTCCTACAATGAAATCAGAACAATGAAAAAATCAATGATATCAGACAACCAAAAAATGTATAAATACAGTGCTCGTCCACTCTACAGGTAACTGCAAATCTTTGTAGAAATGCATCCAACACTCACCTAACAGCGAAAAAGCTCTCCTGGTGATGCACATTTCTTTGGCATCATCCACTCCATCTATGACTGGGCTCTGACCCTGGTTAGTACAGTGGAAGTCATCTGCGGAACCTTAAAACATTAATCATATAAAATGTTACACTAATGAAGACTTTCTGTTATGAGTGACAGCTATTGCAGCACATTTTTATTTACAGTTTCAAAACCCTGCAAATGTGACAGCTGATATATCCGACCCTCATACCTAACTTAAACGCTTTGAACTCTGGTAAATGGGCAGAGGCACACAGCTGGTAGAATATATGGTAGTTCCTTTCATCTTGTGCCTGAAAGTCGTGAGAAGACACGTAAAAAAACAGGTAAATTACACATTCAGTGAAAACTACGGCTCTTTTGACTGTAGATGCATTCATCACATTGCTTACACACTGGAATCAAATTTAGTCTAAAAAACAGCAGTTGCTTTAAAAACTATACGTTTGCATATTTTTTTATTTGAATGCCAGGCAAGTTTAACTGTGAGTTGTTTATCTTGCATGTTCCTACATTGCTATGGTATATGTATGTTATATGCACATGAGAGTGTTGTAAATCAATTACCAGCAAGGAGAAACACATATGAAATATGGGAAGAGCCACATTCAGACACTGAAAGCAGTCACCTCTATACATGTGAGATGAAACCATACCAGTCAAATTTACCTGAAACACAACTCTTGACTTTTCCAATAAGTAGGTTCGCATGTTAGCGCCAATTATACAGTGTTTCTTATCAAACCCAATCTCAATGTACTTCCCAAAGCGACTGCTGTTGTCATTCCTTGTTGTTTTAGCATTTCCAAGAGCCTAGAAGACAAGACACATAAAACACCCTCAGCAACATTTGTCATTTTGTAATTTTGCCTTATTACGGTGTTTAAACATTACCTCCATGATGGGGCTGGAGGCAAGGACTCTCTTCTCAACACTCGTCTCACCAGAAGAGCTGACTGTGGCAAAGTAACGCATAGCGTATTTAGCTGAGACGGTTTTGCCAGCTCCCGACTCTCCGCTCACTATTATGGACTGGTTTCTTTCATCTCTGTATAAAAAGGACGTGATGATATACACACCTAAGATCAGCTAAAAACAACTTTTATGTATCAGTGAAAATGGATATTAACATTTCATCTGCTTTGAAACAGAAAATGGGATGTATTTGGGTAGGAGCAAAACCTGGCCATCTGTTTGTATGCTTCCTCTGCCACTGCAAATATATGTGGGTCCATGTCTCCCATGTTCTGCCCACTGTAGGCATTGATGATATCAGCTTCATAGATTGGCAGCGTCTCATAAGGGTTGATGGCAACCAGAACTATTCCTAAACACCACAAGGAGAAAATTTCACATTATCATTATCTGACACAGATTCAAGTGCAGTTATTTTGCATGTTCTCCATCCCAAATCCATGCAATACATTTAAGTGTATGTTCCTTTAAGAGCACCCTGAGCTATAATAATCAGTATAATGTGCTGTAGATTATGTCAGGGTGTGCAGTGAGTAGGGCTCCAAAGTCTACAGTGGCAGTGATAGCGTGAGTCAAAGGAGATGAATCGCGTTACCACAGTAGGTGTAAATCAACTTGGAGTCGATAAAGCGCACTTTGAGGTTGTGCAGCACTGCAGGCTCGTGGAGGTAGCTGAGAGCTGTGAGGTCATTTTCCCCCACCAGGATGTTCGGGTTTCTTAGTGGTGGCAGGTTGTTGGTTCGAGGGTCTATTTTGTGTTCAACCTCCTGGAAAAACACAAGTTATCCATAATTACTTCCATTTAAAAGGAAATATAGGAAACACTGATAAACACAGAAAAATAGATGGTTATGAATAAAAATCTTTGTATCAAGAGTTAAAGCCAAATAACAAACACTACGCTTGGCCTGTTCATGTTCACTCATGATAACGCTTCGGCCTTATTTCCATACCTGAAGTGCATGCCTAAACTCGACACCTGAGCTGCAGGCAGCAACAGCGCTCAGTGAAAAACTTTTGCAGAGTTGCGTACAGAGGCACAAGGCGTTTGTCTTTCCTGGAAATCTACGTGCATTTACCAAACATCACAGCTGTCTCCAATAATCCCACTGAGATTAATGGAGAATCCATCACCAGTGTTCGAGCAGAGAAATGTGTTCATGGCTCCCTGACAGAACATCACACACCCATTTCCACCTCAGTGCCTTCATCTCTGTGTGTGTGTTTAACTCTGTGTGCGGTTGTGTGAGAGTCTGTGTCTGTGTATCTATGTGTGATTGTTTGCGTGTGTGTGTGTATGTCTATGTATGACTGTGTGTGACTGTATGTATGTGTACCTATGTGTGACTCTGTTTATATGTGTATATCTGTATGACTGTGTGTGTGTGTGTGTGTGTGTGTGTCTTACTGTGCCATCCTCCAGCTGCACAGTCAGTGTCAGGTCTCCAGGAGTGTAATCTTTGATAAGCTCTGCTGACTTCCACACTTCTGCGGCATCTGGGAGCCATACACGGGCATGCTGATGGACAGGGGGGGGGGTGGAGGGGTCAAATCAAAGCCACCCAACCACTGCACTTTTCTCACAAAATTACAGCAAAACATCAGTGACATGAAGCTCTAGGATCGTGGCACGACAGCTGTGTTTAAGTCAGCAGACAGAAGTCATGCGTATAATGTGGATGGATACGGAGAGTTTCAGCAAGCATACATACTTTTAAAAAAGCTATAAAGACTTTAAGAATAAAAAAAAACGTGAAGTGAACATATCTAAATGACTAGCTGGAGTATACCACCTTTTTTCTGACAGATATAAGACGCTAAGCGATGAGTGAAGTTAGCTTGAGAAAACCTCTGAATGAGCCTTGAAGTCGCTTCACCTACCTTCGTGTAAAGTTCAGAGGCTGCCATGTCTGCTAACTCGCTCCGTGAGCGCTCACACACTTTCTCTGCCCGCCGAGAAAAAATGAATCATTTTATGTGACTCCCTGAGTGGAAAATGTGAACTTTTTTTCCGACCGCTCCGCTGGTCTCTGCGCCGGCAGGAAAAACTCAACTGCTGCTGCAACAGTTGACACTCAGCTGCGCGTGCACCGACACGTTTCGCTCTCGTGCGTCTCGCGTGCCCCCCAGCGGCCACCGCGCTCGTGCCTGAGGAGAGGACTGTCAGTGTAGATGGACTTTACCTGTTCAGGTACTTCACCTGGGACACACATCTGCCACACTTTCGTTCATAACTCAGCGACTTCTTGGAACAGACTTTTTATTTACATTAGAAATACGCACATGCGCAGTAAATAATAATATTTAACATGTTCGCATAATAATAAAGACGATGCTATATTATTATATTTAATGCAAGAAGTCAGTTTTACAGGTGCCCCCACCAGCAGTTATGAGCAACTTTAACACTAAAATAATAAGATCTACTAACCCAATGCATCTCTAATCTCTAAAAGCACACTTCAAAGTAATCACATTACTTCTGTAGTATTGAATGATAGTGCTACCTTAGTTTTTGTAGACAGATGTCAGGCATTAATTTTTAACCAGAACTTTGAGATAAAATTAATGATCACAGTCATCTGAATTTATACATGAGAATAAAGACGATGTACATCTAGAAAAGAAATTATTATACCTCAGTTTATTTATTTTTTTGTTGAAAACTTCCACTTTTCCTTCTTTACAGGGGAGAGAAAGACTCACTGTGTTTGCGCAAAGTGCTCATTTCTAATATGAGAAATTCAGTGTGTTAAAACTGACACCAATCTCTCTTTCTGGTAGCACACTGTAAAATATATACAATTCCTTCATTTATTTAAGTTCTCAGTGTTAGTGACTCTACCAATTTATGAAGTTTCTTACACTAAAGTGTATCTGACAGTTTCCAAGCAGCTCCAGTCCACACCACTATCTATGTCTTTTCATCCACAGTAAAATTAAAATAAAAGTTTCTATCAGTCAAAGCAACACTTATATACCACTGTAAATGGGCCACTCATAAGTACATTTAAGTGTTTTTACCTTCATATACTTTTTGTACACTTCACCTTAATCAGTTCTGGTTACCTCCCACCTTGTGGTGTATTTCAATATTTAACTATATATGGTTTAACAGGAAAAATAAGTTTATATTGTCATATCAACTTATATGTTGTTAAAATACACCAAAAGGTACAGGTACCCTGGGATTTAAATAGCATTTTAATACTACAATTTACCAGTGGATGAAAGCATCTTTTTTAATACAATACTTGAATGGAAGATTAAACATAACATTTTGATTTTGAACATAAATGCAAAGACACATTCAATAAGTGTACTTGTATGTAGATATTATGCAAAACTATTTTATTTACAAAACAAATGGCACAGTGTGACTGCACAGTAAATGCACATGCACACTCCAGACATGTCGAGGGAGCTTCTTTCCATAAAATCCTAAAAGATTCCAGTCAGACAGTGACAGACATTTCAGGCAAAATTCACAATGAAGATTCTCACTGAAGGAGCAAATATTGCTCAAGAAGAGGGTTCATTACTTTTAAGGCCATTAAAGAGGTCAGGATGAGATGGAGACCAGCAGCAAATCTTTACAAACCAATGTTAATGAAATGAATTAAAATACAACTGGCTACGAAATGTGTGTGTGTGTGTGAAAGCGCAGAATCAAAGATTTTCACAGAGAAAGAAGGGCCGCATAATCAAGGATTACTTAAATTTTCACTTTAAAACACACATGCCTCCATATGAGCAGGCAAACACTCTTTCAAACTGAAAAGCACATTTGTGAATGACACCTCTTCCTGTGGTCATAACTCATGAGTATTTGTCGCTGTAATTATCAGTAGCATGGCAGAACTAGATTCCTTTGAGGTGATGAAACAGACTCTTCAGCTACTCTTAGACAGGATGCATAATGGAGGCATATATCCTAAAAAGTGAAAATACTCTACAGCATTAACATCCATTCATCTTTATGAGTGTGTTATCAGAAATCCACCAACAATTCAATCTTTTTTTTTCACCTTAAGATCTTGAGACACATCTTCAGCCATGACTTTGTTGGATTTAACTCACTGATGATGCAGTGCCCGACAGTTGCCAATTTCTCCTCAAGAGATTGACTTGGTACATTTACTTGTTCTTAGAGAATACATACAAAAAAAAACACAACGTAAACGGCAGGTAGATATGAGGTGGGGGTTGGAATGGTAACAAAACAGTGAAAGCTAAACCATCAACCAGCCAGTTTGCTGGTCACGATTGACGTTTTCCTTTGAGGCAGGTCCTGAGGCGTTGGGATGTGCCCCCCTGTGATCTCGGTCTTCTCCGTTGGGGCTGACGGCAACTGTTTATTCTTCATTTTTGCTTTGGCCATGTTGTAGTCGCCAGAGTCAAAATACTTTTGCTGGAAAAAAAGGGCAAAAGGTCATAAAATGACAATACTGCAATGCTGGAAGTGTTTAATCAGAGCAGCTGGCCATTAAGTAGGAGACTCACCCCCTTCTGAAGTCTTTTCCTGAGAATATCTGAGCCTCCAGACTTGGCTCCTAGATTAGGATACCTGGCCTTCAGTTTGGCCTCCTCACTTTTCTCTGGGCTGATTACAGTATCCTCCATTTCCTGTTGAGAGAGCACAGGAGCACGTCAAAGACAAATGCACAATGCACAGCTGGCTTGAAGGGGGGAGGCGAGACAGTGAAATCTCATTCAAAGTGCCTCACGAAATAATATAATATCTATCTTGACAGCAGCAGATGTAGCTTAGCTTGCATGGCCTCTATTTATGTTTCATAATGTGCAGGCGCCGCCATGAGGGGAAACTCCACCTGGTGTTTGCAGTAGCATTAATCTTGCCATTTGACTTAGCATGTGTAGCCACATCTTTCACCAATGTTAGTCAGGATATCAATATCTGCACAGGTGATGGCGGAACCCTCCTCACTGGCCCTCAAACAGGAGCCTTTTTGCTTTGTTTTGCTGGCAAATCCCGGTTGCTAATCATCTTAGTAACTTAGCTGTATCGTCGCTGATGACATTTGAAAAGAGGAGCTACTAGCTAACTAGCTCGCTGCTAGCTGTCTGCTAATGTAGCAGCCTCGGGCTAACTTGTGAATTCTGCTGCTCGGCGGTAAAAATGTACCTGCTGCTCTTCACAAGTCCTGCTTCCTTCAACCTCCTCGGACATGACTGCGGCAAATCTCTGCTCTGCTCCCGAAAATGCGAGTGTAACCGTCGGACCAGCTCCCCTGGAGGATGTAAGGTGGCGCTGGGAGGAGAGGAGGCGGGCGACGGCAGCAGCCTGACGGGCAGCCTGTCCAGCAACAGGCCGCTGAATCGATCCCCGAGCAGCCGATCTGCAGAGACAGAGCTGCAGATCGGCACAACAACGGGATGTTTTATAGTTATGTTCAGTTCACTTATGTAGATTTAATGTATATATAATGTACATACATATACATGTGTATGTATCTATGTATGCTTGTACAGTTTAATTTTTATTTTTACCATTTAGAGCTGTTGTTCTTGTTATAAATTTATCTCTATTTCTGTGTAGTTACAGTGAGTGTGCAAGGTACATTTCTCAGTGTACACATGCAAAAAATTAAATAAAAGTGAATCCCATTCTATAAAGTGTTCACATCTCACTAAATGTGGCTGCATTTATCATTTTATAGACCATTTATGTGCAGTGTAGAACAGCACAGCTAACCTGTCCTCTGAAATGCTCACACTAACACAATGACCATTAGAAATGTAAGGGTTTACCAGCAAAAAAAAAAACATGAAGTAAGATGTTTTATGGTCTCAAGTTTAAACGAATATAAACAAACTATTTAATAAACGTTTTGAAATGAAAACAATCAAAGAACAGTTCCCAAACAATGTTTATTTGATTTGTGTTTATTACTTTTTAACATAGTCTGCATTACAACTACTCACTTAAAAAAAAAATAGAAAGAGAAATGTGGTTTCTGCTGCTTTGGGGGCAGGTTTTTGTCAGGTCAACATTTTCAGGTCTTGTTCAACATTTTTAAACAGAATGCATTACTGTGCCCATCATCTGCCATTTGGAAAAAGTGAAAAGTACATCATAATACGAGGTCAACTTTTCCATGAGTTTCATCACACTCTTGGGTGGAGGATTAAATGTCTTCATCACCCATTTCCACGTCTTCTTGTAACTTCTGCACCATTTTGTCTTCCATTTTTTTGGCCTTTCCTGTAAAGAAAGTAGTAAACATACAAAATGTGAACACTGCTGAACTCCCAAATTCATATTAAGGACATACATTATACAGTATTTTATTGTTACCCATTTTTTAAATAATCCATAATAGACAAATATCCATCATCATGAAACTATAAAAAATGGTTTAATTCCAATCTTTAACCACCTTTAGTAAGGAAGAAAGAAAGATACAATAACATATCTTATGTGTAGGCATTTAGATTGTTTGCCTGTGTATCACACTGCATTAAAAGGGTTTTGTGCTGTCCAGTGTAAATGTGTCTGCTGTCACACTGGATTGTACATTTCATGTCCATTAAACATGTACGTTAACAATTTAAAACCCTTGTTCATGATTAAAAAAATAAATCTTACCTGCATGTGGTGCTTTGATAAGGTGAATATTTTTCTTGACTTCGCTGATGGCCTCTTCCTTCTCCAACTGTTTGCCCTTCTTTAATCTATAACAAAAACAGTTCAGGTGAGGCAAACACTTCATAAAGCAAAGTATAGACAGGATTTTAAAAGTAATCTTTAATATAATATGTTTGCCGCACAAGCTTAACTCAAAAGATTTGCCAAAGACTGTACGCAAAATGATTCTCACCTGTTCATGATAAATCTTGCCTGTCGTTTCTGTTTTATTTCTTCCACCCTCTTCATTGCTTCCACTGTAGAAATGACAGTGACACAAGACTTGTCAGTTCAAAAATCAAATGACAAAACTTTTTCGCAGCAAGCACATGAGAATTAAATATATACATCACCTGTCTTGTCCCACAGCGCTCTGTTATATTTAACAGGTATGTTTCTTCGTTTCTCGAACTCTAAAGAGTTATCCTGAAAGAAAGGATGTTTGTACGATAAGAATCAGAGAAACAAATTAATGCCACATCGACAGTGCTCTATAGATAACCAACTCACCACTGTCAACTCCTTTCCTGACGCCTTTCTGAATGCTTTGGTCCATCTTGTTTTTCTTGGGTTTCGCTTCTTCTTGAAGTTCTTGATGCATTTTGATCTGCAGAATTTGAATGTCTGCAAACACAGAAACAAAAAAAAAAAAGTATTCAGTAAAGGTTGCAGGAATCAGTGTTGCCTTTATGTACTCTGTCCACCAGAGGGAGCCAAGAGAGAGCAAGTTTTTTTTTTTACCGTTATAATGTAAAATACCTTTCTCAGAGTAAGCAGCGGTCACAATTATTCAACTTTAAGGGACTGTTAGTTTAATTCGTGCTTCTGTCAAAGATTTTTGAAGGAGAATTTCCTTTTATTTGAACTCTCCAGTTCACTATCTTTTAAATCTGTTCTCTTTAAAGGGATTACAAAAAGCTGAGATATGTATTCAACAACTCCCTCTTCAGCCACACAATTTAAATTAGCTGAAACAGCATAACCATGTTCTGTTAAATACTGTAAGGCCAAAGTTTCACAATGTTTATGGTGTAAGCAATGATTAGAAAATTCAAAAAACAATATACTGCAATAAAACTCAGTAATAATCTCAAGATTTTAACAAACATTACAAATACTACTGCTACTGAGGATACTAAGGATTATTTTCATTAACAATCAATATGTTGGTCAAGTTGTCTAAGTATATTCAGTTTACTGCCATAGAGAACTAACCAAATTGGAAAATATTCACATTTGAGAAGCAGAAATAAAAGAATTTGAACCCTCTTAATGACTGATTTAGTAGCTGACAACTAATTGATTGTTTAATTATTGCAAGTCCACAGTTAGACTTTAATATCAAAGTAAATAAGCATTACTTTCATTAATGACATAAATCGAAGTTCCCTTAAACGCATCCATTGAGAATGATTGTTTTATACCTATTTTAAGAACACTACTACTACTACTACTACTGCTGCTGCTTAGACTTAAAATATTTTTATATAAGTAACAATAAGGACACACATTTGAGCTTCTGAAATGAACTTAAACAAAAAAAAAGTTACTCTACAAACATAATTTTGACAGATCATCTATGATCTTTAACTTTATGTTGAAAACATTTCAGTCACATCATTTATGATCTTTATTATCTTTAACTTTATGTTGAAAATATTTGACACATCATCTATTATCTTTATGATTTTCCTTCAGGGGGCGCAGTCGGTCCATCAGCTGAAGCTGCGGCCTGCTGGTTAAATGTCCGGACGTCAACGCGACTTTATCAAAGGCAGCACGACTCAACACCTCATTCATTATCAGGTGAACACTATAAACTACTCCCCCACTTTGTAAATAAGTAACAACACTGAGTCAAACAATCCTCAAACTGAGTTTTCAGCCTGTCTGTCAGTCTTGGTCCCACGTGAACGCAGCACGTTCCGTTAGCCACATTAGCCATTTAGCTAACAGTTTAAACACCAGCTTCTCTCACTGTTTCAGGATTATTCAGACATAAAGACAACACCTTACCTTACAGTCGTTCCGTACAAACATCGCCCCATGTCCGGGGTACACCGGCCCCGAGCAGAAATAACATTTCTCGATGCGCATTTTCACCGCAGATGTTCTGCGTGTGACGGCTGACAAAAACAAGACCGACCCTCCTCTTCTTCTTCTTCTTCTTCTGCTGCTGCTGCTGCTGACAGCCTGCTGGAGCTGCTCCACCCCCTGCTGGACCTTCTGCTATACCAACCTTAATGTGTTTTTCTTTGAGTTGGTTCAAAGTCACATAACATTCACCTCTTTTCACCAGCTTGTAAACGTTTAATCGTTTCATAACACTTTATTTTAATCGTTTGTCTTCTTGATTCAGGCTAAACTCTTTTCTGAGCTGCTGCATCAAATAATATTTACATTATCCATCACTTTTATGGAGGCCCTAAAGTGTTGAACAAACAAACAAACAAGCAAAGAAATAAGTATGTAAATAAGACATTATCAAATAAACAATCATATAAATAGATAGAGTAAAATATGGTAACGTGACTTATTAGATGCTATTTGATTTTTTATTTATTTACAAGGTTTGTTTTTTACTCAAATTCTTGCCCATTCACTTATCACTGGATATATGAAATATGAAATAAAATATGAGGAGGAATTGGTTGATATTTTATATTTCATTATTAATTATTAATTTAATATTGAACCATATTTCCCCACGTGGTACTTACAAACCACCTGCAGTATGTCCCACAGCAGTACTGTTTATTCTCACTGTCTCCCTTTTTTTTATCATGCAGCTTGTGATGAGGGTCGTATCCCTTCACATTATACTGATTATAGAAGTCAAACATAGCTCTGTATGTTTACACGGTGAACAAGCTGACAGAAGTAGTGTGGATTTCTCTTCTTTGTGGAAAGGTTTAAAAATGTGAGTGAAGAAGAATAACCTTTACTCAGTGTCTGTTCATGAGAAGCACTGGGTGTGCTTCCTGTGAGAAAAACGATAAGAAATGTGTGAAAAGAAAACGGAACTTAGAGTTTATGTGTTTTTGTTGTTGATGGTATAAAAATGCAACACAAAAATGAACGTTTGGTAAACAGTTTCATTGTTTGTCACCAGTTCTGTAGTATTGTTTCTAACACACTGTTCATGTCATGTGTAACTTTGTTATATACACTGCTGTTCACACACACACACACACACACACACACGCAGACACACACACACACACACACAGATAAACCAAAGGAGACAAAATCTATTTTTCCAAGAACAATTTTATTATCTAGTATTTGTGATCATCTTGAGAGTATCAAAAAAGTCTGTTGCAACATTTCAACACGTAAAATCATTTGTTCTGTTGCTCACTTTAAAATTAAACTGATAAAATATGTATTTTGGCATTCAAAAGCAGAAATAACAGAAAACCATAACTTAAATAAGTCTACACTCTAATTCTACACATGGTACCTGAGTTAAGTCAGCAAAATTATCTGTGGCTATCAAATGAACCTTTTACATTATGACATGACACAGACAAACTCTGAACTTGAAACTGGCCTCATTAATTTAGTAAAATGTCACATTGAAATTGGGAAATGTTTTTGTTCACAACAACATACTAAGAAAACAATCTAAATTAGAATTGCCAATGTAATCTAAGTATCATTGAGGTGAAATCTTGTTGATAAAAAGACAGCAGAACAGTTTATGACATCTCAAGCTTTAAAAAAAATGACAAATGCCTTTCTAGTAATCAAAACCACTGGAAATTATATCACATTTAAATGCAAATAATGTAAATGAAAACCAAAGAAAATCACTAAATAACAGACTTCAAGTTTCTTTGGTTAGGATTATTTGTATTACAAAGATATAAAAATTGATTATGTTGCTCTTCACACATAGGGTTTCCATTTTGATAGTCAGAATCCTTCATTGTCACACCTGGACAGGAAACGTTATGAAGAAAGAAAGAGATTTCTTCCCCCATACAGCAATACCGTTGAATGGTGACAGATGATTCTCTACACAAAGAATAAATATCATCATCCATCACTGGCAGGACACACTGGATCTTTGGTCTTGTGTCAATAATTTCCACTCTGTAGTACCAAGGATCAACTGAATGAAAAGCCATACCCATCTGAGGAAGCAGACAACTCTTTGGATAATAGCATCGGCATCACCGCTGCATTTAGCAATGGTCTAGAAGGCATATGAGACACAAGCCAGTGAGACTTGTGCTAAAGCTTTCACAAGAAAAAAGCATTGATAAAATTTACACAGAGAAAAGCATTCAAACCACCATTCTAAGGGAAATTTACATCAATGGCAAGAACAATATTTGGCAAATGCACCCTCAGTGTACATCAACAATATTTTTGGTTGCCTTAGAATATCTTTTGTATTATCAAAAACTCTTTGGGCACAATTTTTCCCATCTTTGGATCATCTTCTATAGTATGCAAAGCCCTTTCGATATTAAGGCCATGTTAAAGCTTTGAGTTCTGTGCACTGAAAATGCCAAACGATATTTCATAATAAAGCTCAAATAGTTTGACAATGTCTAATGCACTTGTTATTTTCACAACATACATCATTCGCAGACAAACAATGTGAAACAAAAGCTCTTTCAACCGTGAAAATAAAAGTTCAAAGGAATTTTTTTTCTTTAAAATAAGGAACACCTCTGGATAATAACGCCCCGACAGAGGTGACAAGACGTGGCAATGAAATGTTTTCACCTTGTCCCCTGAGTCTGAGATAATCCTGCACAATATGTGTCGAAGAAGGAGGTAGTAATGTATGTACATTAACAGAACACCGAGGTAGATAATCAGTCAAAAGGGCTAAACTCCACCGTCAGCTCCAGTGGAAAGTAATTAAATATAATGAAAATGTACCACAGTACATTTTTGACATTCTTTTTAACATTCATCATGGGTGAGCTTTGGTTAAGGACAGACAACGGCAAACACAGACAAACAGGCAGAACGTTCTTAACAAAAATGGAAATAAAATGTTATAACAAACATTCATACAAAATCCTGAGGTAGAATCCGGAGCAAAAGCACATCTCCTCCCTCGCAGCAGCTGGCTTCCCAATCCCTTTGTCCCTCCGGAAATAACGGTGGGGCTCAACTCAGGAAGCAAACGAGGTAGAAGTGGCGTAGCTTCGGCTGCTGGAGATCAAATCAAGGCCAGGTGATGTCAGGAGCCGGCTGCTTGGGACGCCTGGAGGGCAGGATGAGAGCCCTCTGAGGTGCAGCAGCGCCGGGCAGCATCGGGGGCAGAGTGATGGAGGGGATGGCTCGGCATCTCGTTGTTTTCCATTTCAAACGACTGCTTCAACTCAGCCACGGCGGCAATATCGTCCGCCCCGAAAGATTCAGGTCTGGAGCTTTGGCTGGTTGAGGGGTTGCTCATCTCTTCGTTGCTTTCCTCGTTGGAGTAATGCCCGGAGTCTCCTGTCTCCTGGCTGCCCTCGCTGGTGTGAGAGCTCTCTGAGTGAAAAGGTCTGTAGATGATCTCGCGGGAAGAAGGCGGCAGGGGCGCTGAACCTAAATGCTCCTCGTACCTCAGAACAGTTTTTCCAGCTTCATACAAGCTGGCTCTCCTCTCGACCTGAAGATAGAAAGAAGATTAAGATCAAAAAGGGTTCACACAGATATCTCACAGATCAGAATAATGTTGCATCACTTACATCACTTTCAGCTGGATTCCTGATCTCCCTGCTGAAGAGCAGCCACTTCTTGCTTTGATTCTTGCAGACTGGTCCGGCACTATTGATGATCATCCCAGATCCACCCTGAGATGAGAAAATGAATTCATACATTTTCATCATGTGCTCTTTTGAACATAATTGTTCCATAACTAAGACCTCTGAAACCAGCAGCCGCCTGTTTTGTTTGTCTCACCTTAGCATCTATAAAGTGTTCGCTCATCATGGGTATGAGGACTTCAACATTTTCTGTAAGGCGTTCGTTGGCCAGGGACAAACCAGCACGAGGATCTTCAACGGCTCCCACAGCAATGACTTTGTGACTGGAGGACTTGCTATTTGTCATGCAAAGATAATAATGTAGACAAGTGTCAGGGGAAACTCATTGTTTATGTTGTATAAAATAATTAGCAACTGTTCGCCAACATTTCAAATGATTGTAACTGTATCAGTACCTTGGTCTGCCTTTACTGATGAGGATCAAGGCACACATGACAATACAGGCCAAGGCAATGCTCACACCAACAATGATCCCTGTCATAGACCTCTGGTCGATGTGGTAGAGACCATCGGAGAACACTGGAAAATAAACACCGTGTGTCAGATGAGATTTAATTAGTTATAATTATTTACGGAAACAGAGACACAGAGTGGAGATATCAGTAAAGGAAAAAAGAAGTTAAGACTTTCATCCTTGAAACTGCTGTTTAATAAACCGTCCAGTTCATTGGGTTGTTGTAGCTGTTATTTGCAGCTCATGATCAAAACTGTGCACAGGACATGACATCCATACAAAATATAACACCTCAGCAACAGCATATCACATCTTTATATTCATACTGTAAATATGAAAATGCTGTAACTAAAATTTTTACAAAATGTAAAAATATACACCAAAATGTATAATTTCCAGAAAATAAAACAACTAGATTAAAAGTTTAATTTGATAGTTAAGTAGAAGTGAACTGGAATTAAAATGGAATAACAATTAAAACCTAAAACTTGCTCTATTCTGCCCTGTTAGTGTGGTTAACAACTGTTGCCGATGCCTCCTAGTGGTTTGTTTTTAACCAGAGATGAACCTTCATTCAGTCTCCATAGACCATTTTTACAAGTAGTTATAAATCAATGCTCCTGTTTTAATCACATGATTTGCGACATATACAGCAGTTTTGTCAACACAAGATACACAGATTTAAGTCACCACAACCCTAATATTTCAGAGCAGAAATAACAGAAATGCCTTATTGAAAGTTTCATACAGAAAGTTAAAACCATTTTATTTGAGGTCATCATGTTTGCTCCAGTGTTTCAGTGTTTCTCACCTGTTGTGTCCAGGAAGTTGTCAGAGTGTCTGGGGTTCTTGCTGCGAGTGTTTCCACGCCTCAGCGGCAGCTCCACGATGTCAGAGAAAGGCCCATCGCCTACCTGGTTGGAGGCACAGATTTTCACCAGGTAGACGTTCCCTGGCTCCAGCTTCTCCAGCAGGGCCATCGTGTGGGTTCCTGTACACGCAAGTGGAAACACACCACAAGTCATACATACAGAAAACACAAACAGGTGCATCATGTACATGAACACAACCTACAATAATGAGCAGACTTGAAGCTCTTAACATTATTTTAGCTATTATAGATTCTACATTCAACAAAGTGAACAATATAAGTTTAAAAGTTGCCCTGCAGCACTCCAGTACTCACACCGTGGGGCATAAAAATGCTTCAGCTTCATTCAGTGGTTAGTTAATTGTGCTTAATGGGATTTATATTTATCTATGTAATGTTCTGTAACTGGATATCTTTCTAAATTTGCATTATGTATATCTAGTATATCTGTTTGTAAGAGGTGGTGCTTTCACTTTCGCCAAAAATATTCTCTGCATCATTGACTTCATAATGTGATCCAGCACATCACTCACCCTCCCTCTGCATTATTTGCCAGCGTCCGGCCAACCATGCTTTCTGAGAGGCGTACAAGATGGTATAGTGTGTAACCGCCACATTGGGCTCCGTGGGCTCCCTCCAGGACACCAGGGCCGTGTCGTCCTCGATCAGAGTTACTCGCACTCCTTCAGGTGGTCTGCGAGGTGCTGCACGTAAAGAAATCATGTTCTCATTTCTCTTCGCTGAGAAAAGTACTGAGAAATATGCATCTGATACGAGTCTGGATGGTAAAGATTAAACAGTGGGATGTGCAGAAAGCACAGTCATGACAAAATTAAGCTTCAGTGAAGTTCAATTTCTTACCTGCGGGCAGAGTCCGATGGTAAACCACAGAACTCCAGGGACTTGACATCTGGTCCACATGGAGGCGTACAACAAACTCATAGCGAGTGTTTGGATCCAGATTCTCAATCGTCACGCTCTGTTTGGCACTGCAGACAAACAACATTCTCAAATTATGGACATTTGACAGACAATTCAGGACCACTCACTCAAAATGTGTGACTGTAGGGTTAGCTAAAATTTCTATATCATTACAAAAAGTCTATGATTAAAAGTAGAAGGGCTGTATCCACACATTATTCACAGACATGCAGTCTAACATAACACAAACACTCGCAAACTAAATGAACCATTCAAGGCTTCCTTGAATGGTTCATTCCTCCCAAAAGTAAAGGAGCGAGTTTGTATTTGGTTCTCATCTTACATTTGTATGTAACGTATCGCAGAGGCATTGTGGGTGCCCACAGGTGTACAACGGACTGTGTAGCTAACAGTCTTTCCAGAGGGGAAAGCAGGACGGCCCCAGCGCAGAGACACTGCAGATGAATTGTTGGCCAGGATGGTGACGTGATCAGGAGGCGGAGGCGATGCTGCGGGTTGTTCTCTAGCCGCTGAATGATGCAAAGAAAACACATATTTTCATCATATTTCTAAATTTGAGAAAAGGTTATATTCCATTTCATATCCTTTTGTATCACCTTTTGAAATAAATAACAGAGAAATATACTTACACACACAACCTGGAGTGCTAACTGTCTGGTCCGTCTGATAACCGTCTCCAGCTTGACTGACAGCCAGAATCTTGACGTGATATTTTCTCCTTGGATCTGGTATACAAATGAAAAAGAGTCAGCTATTTAAGGTAAATATAAAATTAAGGTTTGTGAAACTGACATTACAATAATTACACAAATCAGTTTTTGTCAGAGGAATAGTTAAATAGGGGGAAGTATTTGGTTAATAATGCCAAAGCCTCCAAAGCCTGACAGAACATTAAAATACCAAAAGTGGTGGTTAACAAATGAAACATCATCTATTTTTTAAAAAAAGGCAGACACATTAACAATTAGTTGCAGGGGGGAACGGGTGGGTGTAGGTCATAACTGGCTTTTCCACACACATGCACAATAGATGGTCTCCTGAGTCACCCCAACGTCTAATTTATCATGACTTGTCATGTGTAGGAAGCCTGAGAAAGCTCAAGCAGCCCCATGGCGCTGTAAATATGGTGACATGATCAATAAGCTCTATGAAAATTACCACAAAATGAAACTGCCTCTCCCTTTTGAAAGGCTATAAAGATTTTATTAATAAACCTGTGTTAACACTAGGTAATGTTTTAAAACAAAATACAAACTAATGACTAATGAATGAATTTTGAGAGGATCAGCAGAGGTGAGATGAGGTAAAATGTGATCTTATTTGCACTGTACACTTAAAAATAGAGCAATTAGCGGACATCCAAAGCTGCATCAAGTACTGCTAAAAACCATCAGAAAGACCACTGGAGTCTGGTGTTTTCAACTTTCACTGAAATATACACTATAAAATGTTGTATTTTGACTTGAAAAGCGACCATTGGCTTTGCTCCTCAATCAGGACGTTTTTAGGGAGTGTTAAGATTTGTTTTATGCCTCCAGTGTGAAAGGTCAGCCTATGGGTATTGACCAGTGAGGGCCGTGTGTCCAGGCCTGTTATGGGGGTTGGCCAGGGGCAGCGTTCAGCTGCTGGGATCCGAGGCCCATGGGACTTGGGGGGAGTTGACTGGGGTCACCAGGTCAGGCCAAGATAGAACACAAGGAATCTGGGCGCAGGACTGTGGGAGCTGGGCCCCTTTTGTTCCCTCTTTCATGCTTTTCCTACTAGCCTTAAACTTGAAGCAACACAGAAAAAAACATGGCTCCAAAACAAAACTTTAACTGAGATCGGTGATATTATGGAAAATTATGGATCCAATGACAGCAGCTTGATTATGAATATAGAATCATACTGAAGGGTTTTAAATGTCTGGCATGTTTTTACAACAAAATTATGTTGTTAATAAGTATATAAGTTATATATATAAGTTAATAACAATCTACCCATTTCTGTTTGAATTTTTGGGTATAAACTGCTGTGGTGCAGCAGGAGGAACCACACAATTAAGACTTCAACAGAGCAGTATTTTTAGCAAAATGACACTGTTGACACTTGTGAGCAGTACGTCTCCAGTTCATATTGCATATAGATTACTCTTGGTCATTTACATGGACAGCACAGATGACCAGTGGAGGCAGGGTCCTAATCCAGGACTGCTGTCTCACGCCTAGAGGTCAGTGTCTCGGTCCAGCTCTGGCCAATCCCAGGGGTCTTGATTTGTGTGCTCCGCTGTCCAGCCAAAGGGGGGTAGTGGCAAGGGTCTTACAGGGCAGATCTGGCCCTCAACGCAACACAATGGCCAGGGGTAATTATGCAAGCGACGGGATGGGAAACGATGGTGGGAGGGACATCTGGACCCTGACCTCTAACCCTGGGAGCCAGATCTCACACAATACCACAGCCAGGCTGGAGAGGGCTGCTGGTTAGGCAAGAGGGGTCGGCCCATATTGATCAGGGCAGAGGGTGAAAATGCAAATGCAGCATCCAACTGCCCACTGAATTAAATTGGGATGACCCATTTGAGTGAGACGCATCGGTCACTCTCTGTTGTCTCAAGACCAAATTGCAAAGTCCAAATAGTTGAAATGAAGTAACATGGTCAAGTACACATAATGTTATGTTTTTTTTTATCTCTACTTTTTCATCACCTCACAACCAGGCAGCTATGAGAACAAGAGTGCATCACTCACCAAGGCCACTGATGGTGTAGGTAAAAGTGTGAGGCTGCAGCTGGATGGTGGGCTGTTCTGGTTGGCCCTCTTCATGGTAAAACAGCCTGTAACCCTGGACAGCAACAGATCCTGGGCTACTTTGCCAGCGTGCCACAATGGAGGTGCAGTTAAGCGGCTCAAGTTGAAGAGCAGGGGCTGGAGGCACTAAGGGGGCAAAAAAACAGCAGGGATGGGATCAATACACACTCATATTTAAAACACTGCTGTGCACAGAGGGAGACTGAACCTATGAACAACAACAAACAGCAGGACACTGGGTATAGAAGAAGGATGGATGGATGAAAGATCACTAACACAAAAGTTTCTCAGAAGTGTCGATTCAAATTGAGAATCTGGAGGAATTTGGTGAGTTATAATTTAAGGTGCATATGGGAGGAAAATGTAAAGATGCACACATAATCAAATATAGATAGAGAATATAGATCGAATAGAAGACTGAACATTCACTAGTATTCATGTTCTAGACCTAAAAATAAGTATAATTCTGTTGGCTGTGCTGCACAACACCTAAATATATAACTAAACTTTTCAGCTTGGGTGGACAAACAGCCTCTCCCAACACACCATGAAAAGAGGCTATTCTTTCCTGCACATAGATGCCTGAGGCCCTCTCTTTATGACCCGTGACTGAGGCCACTCTAACATCACTGACAGCGAAGGGCAAAGGTTCCTGGGTAACCAACACAAAGACTGTGGGACAATGCTACAAGAGCAAACTCTAGCCATAAGTCGTCCACTCCACATGAGCTCCGGTGAGCCTCATGGTATTCTAAGATCAACAAAACAGCGACGTGACAAAAGCAACAACATAGCCAGTAGCTATTTTGGCCTCACGTGATTCGACTTATCTATAGCGTGCACTTTTTTGCGTATAGAAGATGCCTGTTTCTGAAGAATAAATTCAATCAAGCATGAACACAAAGGACAAAATGGAGTGAAAAAAGTGCTTCATATCACAGATGTGATTCGACTACACAGAGAAGAGTAACATACAGATTTATACCACAGACTTCCTTTTCAGCACTGTGCAGGTTTACCTTTGCTGCTCGATGTCTTGGGTGTACGGTGCGAGGTCCAGGCAGAAGGCTCACACCAGCCCACGCGGGTGGCTGCAGCCATGCGGAGCAGGTAGATGGTGTCAGGCTGCAAGCCCTCCAGCAGATATTCGGTGCTGTTCTGAGGGATCTCCACAGAGGTGACGGTGCTGTCTGCAGCTGTGCGATAGGATAGTCTGTATGCAGACACCCGACCCCGGCTAAGCTTGGCGGGCAGCGGCTGCCAGCTCACCTGGATATCTGTGGAGCTGTGGCTGGTGAGACTCAGCTCTGGGGTACGCAAAGGCACTGCAGAAAGACACGGATATGACAAATACACTTGACTCTGATGTGGTGGAGGCTTTCATTAAAATACAAGCTAGCAAAAAAGCTCAACATATTTGCTGTCAGTAAATAGAACTGACAAGAAATTAGTGCTAAAAATAGTATGCCTTTATTTCCACCTAGAATGTGCTCTGTACACACATCACTTGCATGCATTTTAGTTTAACTACCAGAGTGATTTATTGCGAGGAATGTTGGGTGTCTCAATGCTCTGTCCTTACCATCCTCCAGGGTATGTTGACTGACTTGGTCTGACATACGACTGGCTCCCATTGGCATGTAAGCCACGATGTAAAAGCTGTAATTTCGAGCTGGCTCAAGGTCATCGATGATATAACTGGTCGTGTCATTGCCGATAACAACTTGGTATTCTTCGTTGTTCAGACCTGACATGCAAGAGAGTATAAAGAAGAGAGTGAAGTGAGATGGGGAATAGACTGCCCACAGTAGAAGACACTTCTATGGGATGTTGTCAAGCACCATATAAACAGTCAATGTTTTCAATGGCTTGATGCTGGCAGTGGACATCGCTCATCTTTTCTATAAACATGTGTAATGCGAGGCACAGCCACATAACTGCTTCCAGGCCTCCGAAACCAAACATACCCAAACATCTTGAAATGTGTTTGCTACACAGGCAGACTTGACTTTAATAGTGTTAGTGAGTAGTCAATTTAGTGGTTAAAGTAAAGGATCTCTTTCAGTTACTTTTTTGCAAGTATGTGAGTATGTGAGAAAGCTAGCCTGTCCCTTTAACTCAAAGCAGAATGATCCAGGCAGTGGACAATGGGCTAGCTCTGTTGTTATTTCAGTGAAGTTGCCATTCTGAGTCCTCCTTGACCTCTGCTCTGTGCAGCAACAACAGATGGCCTTCACCAAGGAAATGTGATCATACATGAGAGAGCAAGATAGCTTATTGTAGTTGAGTCTCTTCTGGCGTCTTTTCACACCTTCAACCCTGTGGTCACAACTGCTGCAATGTTATTTAATGGTTCTTCCTCTTAGTCTCACCTTCAGCTTTCATATAATGGATGGAGTAGGCAATAACTTTGTCTGCATTGTAGAGAGGTCTCTCCCAGGCAAGTAAGATAGCAGAGCTTGAGATGGTCTCAGCGTGAATATTTCTGGGAGCACTAGGCCTGTCCTCGGACATGACCACAACAAGGCGAGCCAAGGACAGCACAAAACCCTGCTCACTCTCTGCCAGGCATTGATAGATGGCATCATCCTCAGGGATGATCTGGGTAATCACCAGTTTACTGTGAAATAAAAACAAAACAACATTATCATAACTAACCACAAAAAGTAGCCTCAAGACATTCAGCTTTCTATGATGGTCTCATGGTGCTTAATTTTGTTTGATTGTGACCACATCGCATGTTGTGCAATACCTGTTGTACATCTTAATCCTCCCATTTAAGTGAACCTCTTCTCCGTTCTTCAGCCAGCTGATGCGTGGCGGGGGCACTCCCTCTGCTTGACACATAAACCGGGCAGTGCCCGCTCTTGGACGGGTCTGGCTCTCAGGCCTCTCAACAATGGATGGTGGAACTAAAACCGAGAAGAGAAACACAAACTGATTGGCATCTTGCACCAAACACTTCAAGGTTTCAAGGCTTTTTGCCGTGTTGTGACATTTACACCATAAGAAGCAGGCAAGAGATGCGGTCTGAGAATCAATGCAATTTAACATCCCAAGAGTTGACTGTACCTTGCACTGTGAGGTTCGCTGCGGCGATAGTGTAGTTGCGGGTGCCAGGGGTGGTGGCCCTGCAGAGGTAGACTCCACTGTGCTTGGAATTGACATCAGTAATAACCAGGTTCCCATTGCCCAGCACTTTAGCATTGTACACGTCAATGGGTTTACTGTCAGCACGGCTCCAGGAGATGATGGGCCAAGGATTGCCTGTGGCCATACACTCCAGTACCACAGTCTGATGAAGAGAAACTGTGATGTTCTGAGGTCCAGCAATGATTTTGGGCCTCTGGCGTGGTTTAGGGCCTGCACCTTCACAAGACAGGGAGAGTGTTTTTAAATAAATTTAGTGTTAGTCCTGTATATAATTTAAATGCTTGTTTCTGCAATCCACTTTATGCAGCCTATGTACCTTGGTTGACAGTTAGCGTGGCCTCTCTACTCTTGGAACGGCTACCAATGTTAGTTGCCACACACCGATACTCCCCAGCATCTTCCAGCTGTACATTGTGGATCTGAAGGACTCCGTTGGGCAAAACTGTTATTCTGGGAACATACAAAAGTAACATTAGAGTCAAAGAAGAAGATGTATTTGGACAACAGAATATGGGAGCTGCAGCAAGGTTACAAGGATTATACAGTGACTGTGTGATGGTGTCTAACGTGACTGTAGCTACCTGTCTGTCTGAAGTGGTAATGTGCTTTGGTTGAGCTCCCAGGTGATTGTGGCAGGAGGGCTAGAGGTGACCGCACAGGAGAATCGGGCCACTGAGCCCTCCGTCACCACCATAGGCACTGGATGCAAAACAAACTCTGAGATACCTGTGAACAAAATAAATTATCAATCAGTGCCAAAAGCATCAGCAGTAGATTTCAACTAAATGTTACCATATTAACACATCATGAAATGAATAGGCATGTTCGTTAGTAAGACACTCAGTTACAACAGTTTATGTTGTCTGTGTGTGTCACATTCTAAATAAATTATATAAATTAATAAATTTTCTTTCCCCTTTGGTAAAATATTATACATTATGCATGCAAAGCCCTGACTTTGATGGATGTTAACTGATTCTATGAAAGGAATTGATCTTTGTGAGACACAATGATCTTAGGTGCAGATGAGCAATCAGGTCCCACACTGACCAGCTGGTCCAATCAATGGATCAATTGAAGAATGACACTGAATGATGCACTGTTATGGGTAAAAACTAATCAATTCCCTTTGCATGAGAAGGACTACAAGAAGCCACTAGGAAAAGGAAATATCTATAACAATACTAAAATATCAAAGTAAAACCTATTTCTTGCAGAAGTCAAGGATGAGTCGACACGCTACATGTGGCCAAAAAAAGCCAATTTATCTGTTTTTATCTTTTATACCTTAAAGCTATGCATATGTAAATGTTTTGCTTATTCTAATACAATTTGACACTGATTTATCAGAAAAGAAACTTGCTTTAAAATAACTAAAATAACTGAGCACAATTTGCTGAGTCACATTTTGTTTCTGTGTATGCATGTGTGTATGTCTTTCAATAATCATGATAAATAAATAACCCTCAATCTGCATTTACAGAACAGAACAGAATTTTATGACCAATGCCCTTCATTCATTAAGGTGATCACTCTCCCCCCCCCCCCCTCCTCACTCACAGGAAGGAAGTCAATATCATGTTAAAGAAAATCAATACCCTGTTCTCCCACTGAAACTCCACATTTAAGACTAATCCTTTAATTTAAGGCCTAATCTTCATCAATATTTTACAAATAAACTGGTGGCCCTGCTTATGTGAAGTGCATTAGGGTGTTAGCCTAAACTGAGGCCAGAAAATCTTCCTTGATATTTACTTATTCCTTGAACACAGCAGGACGTGTGGTTTAAGGTAAGTACACGACAGCCAAATCCAATGCCACAATATATTTGACTAATTGGTTGGTGTTTTATGATGAAGTCTGGAATTATCCATCTTTTCTGTCTCCAGGCAACACGGCTGACCGAGTGAGCATCATGACAAGCAATGACACTTGGTAGGAAGTTAAAAACAATATATTGTTTACTCTCCATTGAGAGATACTGGGCCATCTTCACTTTCTCTGAGATGTGTGATGTAGATGGTGGGTGTGGCCTGCACAGACTGATCCTCTAATATGGGCACCTCTGTTGTAAGGAACAAATCAATGTCTAGGTCAAACAGCACAAAGGTTTCTCTACAGAGGTCAAAGTTCACTTCAGCCCCCTGTCCATTCAATTTTAGACCCAAACTGGGAGACAGATCGAAGTTGGTTTACCATTAGTCTACAAAAGGGAAGCTTGTGATTCTGCTGTTCATATTCTATATTAAATGATACAGTAGGAATACCTTATGATAAGTAGCAAAGCACATATGTACTTGTTCTGCAAATACTGTGAGAAATATATTAAATAACATAACATCTGTCACCCTCTCTAAATACAAGAGGTTCTGAAGCTGGTGATGCACTAGGCATCATTTCCTACAAAGAAAACATGTCCCGAGCATAAGCATGTTTTGAAGGTACCAGCACTCTGTGCTGATAGCTTATATAAGGTTCAGTCACATGACAAAATGGCCTTTTCTTTAACAAAAGGACTCTGCTTGACAGGGGCAACACAGGGACTGACCCAGTGAAAGGGATTGTGGGGTGGGAGCACGAACAGCAGGGCAGCCCAGCCAGAGCAGGCCTGTGACATCACAAAGCCTTTCCCTGCTGACCCCTGACCCCCAGGACCCCTGGACAGAAGGGGAGCACAGAGAGGAGGCCCATCCTCCACTCCCCACCCACAGCTGACCAAAAAACCTTTAACCCTTTCACTGACAAAAGGCTGGACGTCACACCAAACTTGACTTTTAGGCTTTTCTTTTATGTGGTCATCTTATGTAAAACTGTGTTTTAGTTTATTGCTGTGACTCTCAAAAATCACAGCAGGATTATCAGACCAGGGTTGTCTCTAAGCCTACAAAATTAATTAGCCTGTTTGCAGTTTTATATTTATAAATCTCCTCCTGCGTCATAGTTGTATCTAGGCCTTCACATTTTTGTACTGTTGAGTTTAAGGACATATAGCCCAAAACTTTCTAACTCCATTGTCAGTGTCATTGTCAAAATCAGTATATTTCAGAAGGCCGTGCAGGTTTCCATGACACCACTGGTGGGATATCCCCTCTAAGACCTGTGAAAAGTGTCCATGGTAGAGCAGGCCCATTGAATAGACACAGCTGTCCTGACCACTGATATGTGGACAAACAAATGCCCTGAAAAACCAGTCTTTTCTTCTGGGGCGGTCAGGGCCACTCCAAACAAAGGCTAAAAGGCAAATGGCCTTTCAGAGATTCCTCTGTGTAGCCGACCATTCAGCAATTACACAGAGCCACAGACTGCAGTGACAATGCAACCCCACTAACATATTAAGAGAGAGAGAGAGCTTATTTCTAACTTTTTAGCCAAATTGCAAAAATACTTTTACAAGTGTGAAAGTGACACTTTTCCTTAAAACGAGGAAAAGACAGAATAATCAGAATCAGCCCTGCCTATTTACTGAGTATTTATGAGCTTTGAGATTGACTCTCCACCTATCTTTAACTGTCTCTTAAAATGATCCTATAACCGCACTTACAGCTTTAAACTCAAGCATGGCCAAGTCAGAACAACTTCCAATAACATGGAAACCCAGACTTTAGAGGTTTTCCTCGGAGAAGAAAAAACAGAGCGTGGGGAGGGGTACATCTGCTTCCCATCTCCAGGTTAATAACCCATGAACTTCTTCTGATGCCTGCATGTTGACACCACAAAGTGTGCATCACCAACAACTCTAACCCATCCTCTTCATCTTCGTACCAGCGGCGGAAAAAAAGAACGGATCCGCGCAAGTCTCAGAGAACTCGTCTCACTCTGATCCCTCATACTCACTTGCGATAGTCAGACGTGATCTTTGGCTTAGGATAGCTCCAAATTTGTTCTGGGACAGGCACTGGTAGAATCCCTCATCTGAATCCTCCTTGGTGTGTTTTATCTTTGGTATGTACAGGGAGCCGTTGGGCAGAAAGTGTACGTGCTCACTTTCCTCCAACCTAACCCCGTTCTTCAGCCACTTGATGGTGACCGGAGGCTGCCCATGAGCCTGACAGTCCAGGACTGCAGGGTCCTTTGGTAGCACTGTAACATCACTGGGCTCTGTGATGAAGGACAGCTCGCTGAAACATAAAACACCTGGGGGAAAAGGATGGGTACATTAATAAAGAGGTGGTTATGATTCTGATGACTTATATATAGCTAGTTATTACTCAGCTGCACAGCAATAAATAATCATCCTGAGAGAGCACACATATTATATGGTACAGGGGATTATAATTAAACTACATTGATTTTATTGAATAGAATAAAAACCATAGAGTGTTTCTTTTTTTTTTTAGTAGTCACAAATATCACAGTAATAGTTGTTATATTAGGAGGATTTCAATGCATTGATATCTAATCCTGATGAAAAAGAAAACAGTATTTATCTCCCAGAAAGAGTCATGTAAGGTGTTTGAATATTTGCAGTCTCAAATATCAGACATGAAGATCATCAGACTTCATCACGCTGACATGAAAGACAGAAAAACACAGTTAAGAAAGTATCCAGCTGAAGTTTAACAGCCCGTCTGTTTATCTCTCTTTCTTCAACGTGCTTCTCTGTTTCTTTCACAAAATAGTCCACAATGATGTTTCCTTCGCAGACACTGTCTTTATATGCGCGCTGTTAAAAGTCCGCGCACCTCAAACCAACATCAGCAACAACAAGAAAAAAAACAGCAAGAAAACAGAAGACACTTACTTGATAAAGGAAGAAACAAAAGAAAAGGCAGCCACTGCCGGCAGACTTTCATCTTAAACTTGGCCATTTTATCCGGATTGTTGGGACATTTTCTCCCGAAGCCGCGACCCGCCGCTCCTCTGCGTGTTCACCGTCAGACCCCGAAATCACTTCTGCTGCAGCGCAGGAACGGCGGCCGAGCGGGGGCTCCCTCGCGCATGCGCAGAGGGCACCGACACCAGTGAGTGAGGGGGGCTGTGTGTGTGTGTGTGTCAATTTGAGGTCCGGGGACCCCAAGGGGCTCACGGGAGGAACAGCCTCAAAGTGCAGAATTGGAAAGTTTGACTGCAGTTTCACTTACTGCACCTTCAGGATGATGTGATGATCAGAGGTGATGATTGTTTCCTCCACAGACCTCAGAGGAGGAAGTTAACATGTAACCAAACAGGGTCTGTGCAGGCCACAGTCTCTGCCTTCATGTGTTATTGTTTGACACACAGGGTGCAGTGCACAGTGCACAGACAGGGACTTCTTAAACTTGCACTGTTGTGCAGTTTTGTCCCTCTGATATTCTTGAGTTTGGCCTCTTAAATGTGGTTTATGTGTAATCTGTCCTCTGCCTTACTCATTTTTCAATAAGTACTTAGCGCATTTCTGTCCTTACTGCTTTGTGCATTTAACTTGTGATGTTGTGCTGTTGTTTAAATAGTTTTAAGGTTGCTCTAATAAAAGAAATATAAAAAACAAACGTCTGGATCTAAATGACACCTCCTGAATAAAGTAAGCTTAACTAATTAACTTGCAAGTTTTGACACAGGTACAAAATATCACCTGTGCTTAACTGCACCTACAAGTTGGTTGATATCCATTCTTTTCTTCCTGATGTTTCCCCCCTTTTTAGGTTTTTATAGAGTTTTAGTGGGGTTTCTGCTCACCTAAATGAAAAGTCTAAGAATAATGATGGATGTACGTTGCCGTTTGTGAAGCCCTCTGAGACAAATGTGTGATTTCAAGTTTCATAAATAAAACTGACTAGCAATCAACAAGTTGCGAGTTTTTATTTCTTTCAGACAAACTGTTTTCACACTATATAAAGCTGCACATACACGTGAAGCTCTGATCAGCTCTCAAGACAACATGTCTGCTTACAGTAATGTGCAAACTGCAGACTGTTCAGTAATTAACTGTTGATTTCCCATGTAGCGACTTAGCCTAATGAGATCTTTCTGCTTACCAGATATTTAAGACAACAAAATAAGAAGAACTTGAATGATCAGTTACCAAAGGACACTGGTAATAAGGTCACAGTGAACGGCATCTGCTTCTACCACAGGAGCTGGTAATTATGAAAAGATATTGATGGCTGCAAGTCAGCTGCCTAACCTAATGAATTCAGATATTGATCCGGCGACCATGCCTTTTGACAATGACCCTCCCCGTCTCCCAGCTCTCATTCACAGGCAACACAATGGGCTCCAGCTGTGAGATCAGCCGTGCCGTATCAGCAGAACACACGTCCATTGGCACAGGTAAACACAGGCATCACGTTCACATTGGAAAATATTTGCGTCTTCCAAAACGTATCATGTTACACTTACTCTCAGCAACATATATGAGTCGTTTGTGCAGTGATTTTTAAGGAATATTTCCACAAACACGCACCTCCACACTTCAATATCCAATCAAATGAGGAGAGCAGGGTGTAATTATGTATTGATTAGAGCTAACTATTGATTTAATCATCTAAGCCCTTACAGTTATAATTCAAGGCTCAAAACCAACAGTCAGGTTAACAGCAGTCCGTAATGAGTTTACTCAATAATTCAGACTTTTATATTATTTTTTTAATGATTCTGTATCCAGGAAAACATGTGCTTCTAAGAAAATGTATCTAAATTATCTTGTCTTTCTTAGGAATTAAACTTACTAATCATGGATGGTTATTTGCTTTTCACTGATGTAAAAATGTGTGACTGTGTTCAGATAAACATTTTTTTACATGCATCAGTTTGGCAAGATGAGAGATAAAAAAATGCTAATATTAGAGTCCAGATAATTCTTATCATCTAAAAACAAATAAGCATTTTTGTCACTGTTTTCCTCCACTTTACAAAACCTCAACTGATGGCTGTGGCTGGGAAACACAAAGCAAGATGTCCCTAAACTAACAAAAAGATGAGTATTCTGTATTGCTGCCTCACCTTACCAATACTATTTTATTCTTAGGCTATTGATATGTTGTATACAAAGGAAACACGATCTTGCATGTTTGTGAAATCTGTCGACTCATGTTGCCAAATGTTGTGGTGTGGAGGTCGAGGTTACCGCTGGGCTCCACATGGCTTAAGGTTAGGCTGCTTGGCCATGATCAATAGGGTTAAGGTCATTAACATGTTATGAATAACACGAGGCCCTGGGAAAGCAGGGCAACCAACCAACGCACTGGGCTCTGATTGGCTGGAGCTCATCCCTAGGAGAGGCCACCCCCCACTGACCTTAGAGGTCAACTGAAGAGCTGATGACCTCTGACCTTTTGATTTTGAGTTTGCATAGACTCCTAAAAACATTAGAAGTGTGTGGCATTTGACCAAAAACAAATAAATATCAGTATTAGCATAATATTTGGAGAAATAGATACCATTATGTCATAAGCTGGGGAGAGTCCAATGAAAACTTTTTCTTGTCTTGCAGTGTTCATATTGGAGACAGATGTCTGATTTTTTTTCCCCCCAAAATACTATTATTACCCAGTGACATTTCAAGATGCTTACAAAATAATATAGAAAAATGTTATGCTAATCAACCAATTCAACTATTACTGCTTATTATGACTATTTCTATTTTTTTACAATGACTACTAAGTCCTTTAAGTTCACTTTCTCTCATGCTTTTAAGCACCTTTTTATTTACTGCAATAAAATACAAAAGTATCAGCACATAAACTCACAAGAACATTCTTTAAAAAAGTTTATTGGCTTTTAAAACCACTTTAAAAATCTCACCAGTGAGTACTTTCCATTGAAAAAAGAAACAACGCGTTTGCAATATTAACAAGCTACTGTACATTAAGCAGTACACCAGACAACACCACAGAGGAGGGTTTTTTTTTCTACTGGTAGAAATGGACAAGATAGTCAAACAGAGTTGGTTCTGGGTCAGTCAAAGGTAAAGAATCAGAGTCACTGCTTGATGGAGTTCCTGTACTCATAAAGAGGTGCATTTCCTTCATTCAAATTCAAATATCAGTGCCTTATCATTAAAGAAAAATTTAAGAGAAAATGTTAATTTCTTCACAAATGCATTTTGCAAAATAAGAATATGTAAAATTGACAGAAAACAGTCATCAACATATAGAACAACATTAACTTAGTAAACAGCACACAACAAAAGTAATGTAACTCATGAAACTAGCACTGCCAGTCTGGTTAACAGAACCTGCCCAAATCACAGAAGACAGTGGTTACCAAGAATACAAAGTACAACAGAAGTCATCACACATGCGTGCGTACAATCATTTATCAACATAATGAGCATGTAGGTTTTAAAAGGTTATTTAACTTTTTTCCCTCAATGCTTTATATTCTCATGTATGAGAATGAGTAAGAAATGTGTATCTCACTGAGATTAATGCACATTTTGCTACAAGACAATTAGTCATTTTCTGACACTTAATTTCCCTACTCATCTTGTCATAAAAAATATTTTTTTTCTTTTTTGTGGGCATCCATCATTACATTTGTCCATAAAGATGTGGCAAAGCCGTGTGTCATAAAAATTTAGTGCAATAATGTGAACCTCCAAAGTTTGTTGAAACATGAGTAATCGTTTTTTCCAGTGTCTGCTGAAAGGCTTTGAGCACAATGTCTGTCACAGAGATGTTTGCAACCAGCTAACAGTATCACAACTTTTTTTTTCTCAATATACCATGCTATTGATCCTGCTCAAAGCACACATCACTTCTGCAACTGCAGAGACCTATTATCTTTGAATAGAAAAAAAGTAAAATAAAATCAGCAAGCGAGACCAGACAGCATTACTTTTACGACACGTTGAGCCAGAAATGTAACACACAACATACAGTATCTTGCCGACTATAGATCTGTTAAGCTTTTTTTTCTCTTTTAAATGGCACATACTTATCTAGAATAATGGCCATAATATAGTGTCTTGATACATCAAATCTCTATGTATCTATCCTATTTACAGATGGAGCTTAAACATGACTTATACAACATCGACAATAGCCAAAAACTCAAGCAAGCATCCTACTGTATCACAGAGCCTACCTGGCTAGCAGTGATGGTTTCAACATGCTTTCAGGTCCATAGTTACCTATAAAACATAGGACAGTGACCATTTCACAAATTTACATACTGTACATAAGATTTATGCAACTTAAGCCTTTTCCTCAAATGCAATAAAACTCTTTTATGTCTCCGAGGCTGCCTGTTTCCCATTGTTGTTAATGTTTACTAGGAGTGTCTCTAAGGGTAATAATCTCATGTTATTCAGATCATCTTTGGTATGGAAATAAGGCTGGATTCTCCACAAACATAATAATTTTTCTTTCCTCTTAAGGTCAAGATGACATCAAAACATTCATGTCAGCCTCTAGCCTTCTACGTTACTAAGCCTTCTCCATACCATTGATATTCTTATCCAAGCTTGGAGTATAGCATGCCAAAAAAAATCTCATGACTGAAAGTGTGCCTGCCATGGTTTTCATGAAATGACAGCATATCAAATTCCTCTTACTTCATTACTGATAAGGGCACACACAGTGTAGTTGTTAGCCTATACAATATGCATCTATATTGTAACACTGCAAAATGAAAACAATAAGAAAAAGTACTGAAAATATCAGAGTAACAGCTGCCTTGATATGATGAAGCTCTGGATGGTTCCGAAGATTCTTAACATTATACTATATACAGTCTCTCTAAAGATGGCATAAGGCCTTGGACTTTGGGAATAAGGCAGCCAGTTGTTGATTCCTTTCTATGTCTGGTCCACAAAGTGGCCTGAATTCCCATTATCTCCCCACTGATTAATCTACTCCCTTTATAAGATATTAAACAGTACAAGAAGTATAGGCTTTAAGAAAATTTCACTCTTGGACAATGCTCAGATGTGAATCAGTTTTGCACTGATTTGGTATATGATAAAGTATAAAGATTATGTCATAAATTCAGCACCTGGTAGCATAAGATGCTACCCTTTTTAATATTCAGATATGGCAGGCAAATGTACTACAACTATTATGTGCATATACTACAATCCCAATATTGTTTCCATTTGGTTGAACTTGAACTGCACACACTGAAAATAGTATACAACAGCATACTTTTTTGGTCTTTTGTGCCAAATTTCCTATCCATCTCACTTTCATTAAGTGTTTGTTAAATACAAATATTGCATTACTGATTGGTCATAACATGGAAGATTATGTTTTGTTATGTTCACACCTTACAATCCTGCTCTTTGCAAGTGCATGCTGCCACCAAGTACTCACACTGTTTACTTGAAATGCTTACATTTCTAATTTCAGATGAGGGAGAAAAGTGGTTAAGTACTGAAACTCTGGATGACAAATGAAAATGGAGAAGTAACTAAACATCAGTAGGAGAGATTTTCTGGTTAGCCTGGCACTTTTAACAGAACGAATGGCAAAGTCCAGACAAATCCCAACAAACTATAGTTTAAAAACAGATATAATACATACGCACCAAACAAACAACAGAGAACAGAATTCATACAGAATAAAAGATAACATTAGCCCAGCATCTCTACTGTAGTAGGCTGGTCTTTGCTTTCTAGCCAGTCAAAACCAGAGTTCACAGTATCACTGCATATCTGCTGAAAAAGCGGGTCATTCTTCAGTTCTTCCAGTGTTGAGTCTTCATACTGTTCCTGCTGTTGATTAGGATCAAAAAGCAGGTTGGTGTCCAATGTGTTAAGGTCAGTGATGCTACTGGACAGATCTGAGGTCAGTCTGATGTCATTTGAGAAGTCGGACGCCACAGCGTTGAGCTCCGAAGCTACCTGACCCACCAACTGGGAACTGGGGTTGAGGCCGTCATCCCCCAACAAGTCCTTAACAGTGTTGTTGAAATCCAGCTGTTGTTGCTCGTCCTCCACGTCCTGCTGCTGTGTGCTCTGGAGGAGGAGCTGCTGTTGAGGCTGCACAGGACTCTCTTGGAGCTGCTGCTGTTGTTGTTGTTGTTGTTGCTGCTGCTGTTGTTGTTGCTGTTGCTGCTGCTGGTCTTGCTCATCAGGACCTGCTTGTGCTTGGCTGTCCCCAGTGGAGAAACTCACCTGTTCCCCACTGCCAGTGGCGAGGTAGCCATGCTGCTGGAGCTCAAAGGCAGCAGGGCTAGAGCTAACAGGCAGCTGAGTCTGGTGAGTGGTTCCCCCAGCAAAGCCAGGAGTGGTCTCCAGGATCTGTGTGAGGTTCATACGGGCCGTATAGTTAGAGGGGAGGTTGTTTATGCCCAGGCCACGAACAGAATCATCCCCATCAGCTTCCATCTTGCTAAGGAGAACGTTGGTGATTTTGGCGGTGTTACTCTGGCCCTGCACAGGCAGCATCTCACTCTGCATCATGATGGTCAGAGGCACAGACTGACTACGCTGCACCATGCTGTGGACAGAGCTGACCGTCTGGCTGTTGGACAGGATACTGAGCACCTCGGAAGTGATGGGGGAGTTAAAGGGTGAGACCACAGCTCGGGTGGTGGTGGTGGTATTCGTGGTGGTGGTTGGAGGGCCGGTGTTGCCACTGAAGTTTCTCTGGCGCACTGCAGGGCTAACACTGCGGCAACGGAAAGTACTGGATGCAGATGAGGTTGATGCTTTGCTGTCTAATGGTGCAGGAACAGCAAAACTCTCCTGCTTTGTGGGAGTACTTACACCTGTCACCAATTGCTGCTGCTGCTGCTGCTGCTGTTGTTGTTGTTGCTGCTGTTGCACTGGGGAAATGGGGGTTATACGGCCAAAGTGAGCAGCATCCTGTCTTGACTGAGCTTGAAATGACTGGCCTGGAATAGCGAAGGCATGTGGCTTACGAAACTGGTCATCTACCAGGTCTTGGTAGCTGGGCAGAATGCCGATGCTATGATTGGACAATGGACCTGCAGAGTTGCTGTTGTAACGGTTGTTGATCCACTCCAGTTTGGCTTTATCAGGGTGTGTTGCCATTGGCCTCTGCATGGGCTTCACAGGGCTGCTGGAGACAATGCTGGCGTCATGATAACCTGTGATGCTTGAGTTTATGGGAGTGAACGCGAAAGGGTTCCTGCACTCCACTGGGCTTGGGGGGACACTGCTGCTGCAGTTGGACAGTGGTGTGCTAATGGGGGTGTGGCGTCCCATGGCTCCATCCACGGGGGTGATGGGAGCCATGCGGGAGCAGGGGCTCTCTCTAGTCAGGCTGTGCCCAAGCGTCATTTCAGAAGTGGGGGTGGGTGTCGGGGTTGGAGTCGGCGTTGGAGTGGGAGTTTGGACAGGAGTGGTACTGCTGTGGGCAGAGTGGTAGAAGGTAGTGCTGGCCTGGTGAGCATTTAGGATGGAGCCTTGATTGCTGGCTGACTGGCCTTGTAAAGACACCTCAACACAGCTACCAAACAGACCCTTCAGCTTCATTTGCTCCTCCATTTGGACTAGCTCCTCCACAATACTGTCCTGGGTCATGTCATCATCATTGAATGGAAAGTAGTCCATGTTGGGCTGAGAACCCGCAAAGTCGACCATCTCCTGTGTGAGGGTGAGCTGGCCTGAGGCCTCGGGGGGATGAGCTATAATGGAGAGTTGGTCAGTAGGGGCTTGTTTGTGTTCTGCTGGTATCTGCTGAGCAAACGCCTGCTTCCGAAGCTCGTCAAGCTGTTCCTCCTCCCATATTGTGCTCTTTAAGTCACTCATCACAGAGGCTTCGTGTGCTCCTGAGTTGGCTGGTATGGCACGAGGGTCCAAGGTGATCTGCTGTAGCAACGCCTGATCAGACGTGCTGTTTCCAGCTGCTCCAGTGCTGGTATCAGTGCTGAGAGAGTGGTCTTCATGTTTCACCACCAAGGCCTGGGGTTTGACAACAGTCTGGGAGCCCTCAGTGTGTGTGATGGGCGAGTCGGAGAGTGCAAGGATCTGCGTGGGCCCTATGGAGGTGTGTTTCACAGTCACTTTGCAGGGGGCACTCTCTGGTCTGGCAGGGGTTCCCGGTCTGGGAATCCTCTTCACTGCAGCACTGACTCCAGGTTTAGGATTGTCAATTACAGCCAGTGGCTGCTGCGAGATAAACACCCTCTTCACAGGAATCACATGGGCCTCCCCGCTTGAGCCTGTGCGCTTCCTGGGGCTCTTGGCATCTGAGCAGGGATCCTTTGATGTTGGGGTAACAGCGGAGGAGCCATTGGATGACGTGTTGCCATTGGAGTTCTGATTATCAACAGTCAAGTACAAAGTACTGTCATGGCAGTTACTGTTATTGCTGTCCTGAGTCCCAGCTACAGCTACTGAGGTGGGAGGGGATGTGGGGTCACTTTTTATCCTCGCCCCTTTGTCTGGTCCTGGAGAACATTTAACCAGGAAATTTGGCTCACTGGCAGCCCTGAACTTAGCCACCCTTTCCTCTTTGGACCCAATAGCTGTTTTCTCTGCGCCAGGGGTAGGGTTATTGTCATTTCCAGCTTCAGACACCGCCTTTGTGTCAGCTGAGAGAGCTGGGGTGGAAGCTGGGGCGCTGGGTCTGATTGCAGGAGACTGAATGGCAGCTGAGCTCATGCTTTGTGGCTGCTCGTCTGAAGGGGCTGTGGTGCTCACGCCCGCCGAGGCAGGACGCACAGTTGTTGTGCTGCTGCTGGGAGCTAGAGCAATGGCTGTCATCTTCACCACGTTGACTGAGCTGACATGGGGCGTGGGCATCACAGTTTTGATGGGGCTGTTGGTGATGAGGAGGGTGGGCGGTGAACGCAGAGTGATGGCACTGGTGGCGGAGGGCTTGGGCAGGATTTGGGCATAGCGCGTACTGTGCCGTGCCAGGCGGTCACCCACAGGACTGGCTGAGATATTCTGGGGAGTTTTGGGGGACTGTTTAAGAGACTGAGTGACCACTTGGAAATTCACAGGCAACACTTTCCCCTCTGCTGTCCCAACAGGGCTGGGCGAGGTCATTAACTGTCGGCTTCTCTGTACCTGAGGGGAGAACAGCCGAAAAATTAATTTACATTGCTTGCACATTTATCAAAAACGTACCTGAGCATAATAAGTGCCACATACCGTGACTGGACTGGGGACAGCTGCTACTACGATGCCTATGGTGGGCTGCGGGGAAAGCAGAGCCGGGCTGCCACAGGGGATGGTGGGGCCGGGGGTGCTGGCCTCAGTTCTCTTAATCTGGGTCTCGCTAGGCAGGGGAGAGTGGAGCTTCTGCTCCTGCTGCTTCTTCTGGATCTTGCGCTGCAGTTGCTGCTTTGCATCAACAGAGGGAGAGGGCAGGGTCTTCACCTGGGGCTGGAATGAGTTTGCCTCGGCCGTGGGCACAAACGCAGAGGAAGGAGTTGGCGTCTTCATTCCTTTGAAGAGACAAAAAATTCAAAGACTTAAGTGATACAGTCACAGTTAGGCACTTTAAACCAGGCAAGATCAAAGGTGGCAGATTCAAAACTTCTGGACTTGCTACTGTGACATATAAGCAAGGAGTATTATGAACAGTATGATTTATATTATTTACAGTATTACTATCATTATCATTAGTGTTACAAAAAGTTTTAAAACACACACTGAAATTTAAAACCGTAACCATGTTGGAAAAATCTTCATAACAACATCTCAAAAATTTTGCTTAGCCTATTAATTTCAAATTCATCAATCCACTGAACTTGATATAAAAGATTGGTTTACTCTTTTAGTTTCCATATTTCTTTGTTTAGTGGGAGTAGGCAATTGTCATTTTTCATTGATGGAGAATTTCCAGACCTGGTTCTATATGTTAATGTATAAATATTAATAGAATGACAATATGAATCGCTAATGCTGCTTCTTTTGAGGAGAATTTTCTCCATCTGATTTTTGCTTAATAAGTGGAATTCAATGACTTTCTGAAGTAGTATGGTGATACATTTTCTGTTTTAATACATATTTACCTGTAGGTGTTCCCGTCATAACAGTGAGTGCAGCCATGGACTTTGTACCAATATAGTGGCTATTGAGCAGGAAGCGGGCCAGGTCCTCCACGTTGTCGAACTGACGACTCAGAACCTTTTGGGCCCACTCGCACACCAGTCCACAGGCCGCAGATCTCATTTCATCTTCAGCACTCGGGGACTGGCCCGTGGGCTCCATCAGCTCACACTACAGGCAGACAGAAGAGAGCAGCAGGTGGATGAGCATGAGACCGGTAAAACAGACATTTCTAGTATTTTAAAAATCTTTTGCAGTCTAACTTACCCCGTCACCAGATTTCTGCAGATCCAGGTTGGGTAAGGACGGCATGTGAACAAAAGCTTTCTTCCTTAACCCGCTATAACAGTATGTGGGAAGGAGTTAAGGTGTATGAAACGTAGCGTCTCTGGATGTAGAAATATAATAAATATGCTGGGTCCAGCTAAACTTTTATTGTGTCAAAAGTCACCTCCTTTTACAAAATTCAGTGCGCACACAAACAAAACTGAGTGAACTATTAACATTTTTTGTGGAATATTATTCTAACGTATATCAGCATTAAAGGATATTTGGATTTGCCCCTCATGCCCAGTCGACGTGCCTTCATGTTAGGAAAGACATTCTTCATGATCTTTCCAAAGTCTGCTGCACTCAGTGGATTGTAGCCGAGATTGTCACAATAGCTCCTGCAAGAGAAGAGAGATGTGCTGTTAGATTGTAAAAGGTGAGACACACTGTGTATGATACATACTTCCATTCCCCTTCACCCGACCATGCAGAGGTGTAACACACTCACTTGTATTCATCATACACCTCTTGCTTTGGGAGGGAAGTCTCTGGGTGCTCTTCTAGGTGATTCCGTATCCAGTTGAATGCATACATCTGTTGAGTACGGCTTGACGACATGGAACTCTGATCACTGAAAATGGCACATAAAGACAAATAAATTTGGTGAGGCAGTGTCCTCGACTTGTATGCATCATTTCTTGTTAATACAGAAACTTTAATACCATAATCCAGGAGTGGAGGACCCCCTCTCATTCTCAGTCCAAATGGGCAGAATTGGGGGGTTGGGGTGATGAATAGATATGGGGAAACAAATGAAACACAGACAGCTAGGTATAGCAAAAATCTACATATATCAATGGTTTGCTTCATAATGATAATCAATCATACAGCTGAAAATGAATGGTAATTTTATAGGAAGAAAAAAAAACTCACCAGTGACCAACACCGCCCCCCCTCCAAAAAAACCCCATCACAAAGCCAAACTAAGACTAGAAATTCATTTTTAGTAGCTATCAGCCTTAAATGTGTCTGTGTAGTAGCCAGTGGGTAGTGACTTGAGGTTTTTGACAAGCAATGAGACAACAGTGCTAATAATGTCATGAAAGCCAGAACAAAGCAGCCGTGTGTGTGTGAGACAAAATTAAAAAAAAGAAAAGAAAAAGGAAAAAGTGGAAAGACTTGAGTAAAGTGTGTGTCTGTGACTTACCTTTTATCATTGCCACTGCTGGGACCAGAAGGCAACTTCAGGTAGAGGTAGAGTTTTTCGATGTCTGTAAACTTCTCAACATCTTGCTGTAAAAATAAAAATATCACATAGAAATAAAAAGATTATTCACATAATACAAAGTGAACTGTGACCTGGTTGTCTAAAGCTTTTATTTTTTTCTGAATGTATGCTTCATGGGAAAAACTGTGTATATATAATTCAAAGACTCAAAATTGGATTTCAGGTCCAGTTGATGGGTCTTCACATCTGGATTGGCCATGGACAAACAGATGTATGTATGTATGTGTGAATAAAGAATATTTTGGCTAGTGCTGATTTAGTGCTGATTTTAAAATACTACACGACAGAGGCACACAACCTCCCTACTATTAATTCCACCCCAACTGCTTTTCAATTGGTTTCTAAGAATGGATTCATCTTAGCGCTTCTTCCATTTGCCTCTTTGTTGCTAGGGGAACCAACACTTGAATGAATGAGGTGAGAACTGTCAGCCAATGAGCAGTGAATGAAAATGCTATTTACTATACTCCATAGCTACATTGGCCAAATTACCTGTCTGGGTCCTTCTCTGCTTCTGCCATGGCTGGATGTTTGAATGTTTTTTTTATTTTTCACTATCCCTTTAAATGTTGCCTTGGATTTTCTAAGATGGCTTTGACACATGGCATGCTGGTAACTAAGGTAACCACAGTGGATTGATTTAATTTATGTAATTTGTTTATTAATTTACAAAACCACATGATTCGGATATTGGAAATGCTTTGACAGCCATCCATTAGTTATTCAATGTACTCAGTAATATAATACTACTACTTAAGTGTTCCTATGCTGATCTGATCCACAAGTACTCTTTTTATTTTTAAAAATGTCATCAATACATGTTTTTTATTTCAAGTTTTGGCAGTTTAATAAGAAATTGTCACAGGATACATATAAACTACTGAAGATTGAACACTGTGATTGCTCTCCCTTTCTTTGGGTGGATTAGTCCACCATCGCTTGTGGCCATACTGAATTTCTAAGATGACTTTTGCATGAATGTGATGATGTATTCTAATTTATCAGATACTAAAGTTCCTGGACAAGCCATAAACTGGTATTTTACATCATTATGTATTTAGATGTGTTGATATGAAATAACATATGGTAAGATTGAATCTATTTAATAAAAGTTCCTGATGTTATTTTTCATCAGCAACACATATTAAGACACAATCCAGACGTGAGGCACTCGTTATTATCAGGTGTAAATGGGGTCTCTTTGATTTCTTTTCATGCTTTGATGTAACTTTCAGCTTTGTTTTCTGAATATGTATGTATGGTTAGATAAACAGATAAATGTGAACTAAACTATATAAAACAGCTTAACATTCACACATGCAGCAGATGTGATAGCTGACATTTTACATACAAAACAAATTAGTTCCTTTGTTTACTTAAAAAAATGTGATCTATTTATATTTATAGGCCAATGTAATGTACACTCCTGTAACAATAAAAAAAAAATCATAGTGTAAAAATGTTCATGTTATTATCATAATATCCTTTGTTTGCATCTACTGCTGTGATGTGAATTTAAGCATTCTGGTTTCAGTTGAGTAGTTTATATACAGTAGGACAGAAACTAAGAAACTGAGAAAGAAAGAAAGTCTTTATATGAATATTAGCATGAAACAAACATTTACATGCTGCTGCACACATTCTTATGGTCAGTAAACCATTACATGAGATGTTTCTGGTTATAAGGTGGTGTCAGATAGACTTAGCTTTTAAGAGTGGAAAAGTGGGTCATGTATACTCACCAATATACTGTCCACTTTTGATTGTACAGATTTGCTAGAATGAGAAAAAGAGCAAAAGCCAGATAAGTAAATATACAAGACTGAAAAGAACAACAACAACAACAACAACAACAACAACAACAACAACAACAACAACAAAACAGCGTACGAGTATGATGAGAAACTAACTTTATATAACTTTTTATGAACAGTTAGTCAGATCACGGGCATGTTGATATTTATCATTCATCATCCTCTAAATTATGATACATATTTGGGCATCACCATGTACATATATACATCTACACACTATATCAGCTCAGATAACTCACTTTTTTTCCACACGTCATCGTGTCAGAGATTCATTTTAAAACAGACTAAATGCACTTTTAAGCCACACACTGATTCAGTATTTGGGGGTTCATGTCTGAGCTTCAGCTGGGTCATTCAAGGACATGCAGACACGTATCCCAAAGCCACTCCAGCATTGTCTTGGCTGTGTGCTTCGGGTTCTTGCCGTGCTGAATAATAAACCTTCAGATTTTCATAACAGTTTTGTATTTGGCTCAATTCTTTCTTTGCTGGTTGTAAGTAAGTGTCCCCGGCCTGCGGCAGGGAGTGTGACGCTGCCACCTCTTTTCTTTACTGCAGAAATGGTGTTGGCCAGGTGATGAGCAGTACCTGTTCTTCAAGGCCGCCACCTTCCTGAATGCAGCCTTTTTTTTTTTTTTTCGCCTGGTCACAGGGTGTGGTTTACTTCCCTACATTTCTCAATGGTGGGGCCAACTGTGTTTTACAGCCTAGGCCACATTTACACTGTAACACCAATTGATCACATCGGATGACAAGTTTCTTTTGATTTAATGGCTTTAGTTTTTGGACTGAAAAACCCTGTGAATTGTATTGCCAATTGTGATTTCTGTGCACTGGAGTGTACCTTATTAAAATTGTGTCCAATCAATATGTGTCATTGATTACTTGTTCACTACCCCCCCCCCCAAAAAAAAAAACACAAAAAAAACCAAACAAACAAACAATGGACCTCAAAAGCTTATTGTGCAGATTTTTGACACTTCATCGACAACAGATGTAACATCAAACAGATTCACACAACTTCATCTGTTAAAAATGGTGAACTGGTAGGAAAAGCACAGAAGTTACTGATATTTACTGCTGCTCTATGTTGTGCAACTGCATGACTGATAACTGGACTCTGAAATTGAGGCAGCTGAATTTATATTATTATGTAGTTATTTCATTATTTACACCTGTAGCTTTCCTGTTGTGACATTGTGACATGTCTTCTGTTCAACAAGCATTACAGATATTTTTTTTTTTTTGGGGGGGGGGGGGGAGTCCATACACTTCCTAAATTTCACATTCAGAATTTAGACCTGCAGTTAACGTAACACTAAGTACACTGTGCTAGTTAGCTGATAAAGATTTCTGAAACAGCCTGAGACAAATTGGCAGTAATAAGCAATCAAAGCAGATGCAAATATTGCTCCGTTTTATTCTGCTACATTTATTTGATGACTGTAGTTCATCTGCAGATTCAGATTTATAAAACAGTCAACTATTTAAACATGTTGCATTATGAACGGTTAATGATACCAAATTAATCCCATACTGAAAGTCACAAGTCACCCTGCAGTATATAAAGTAAAAAAATAGGCCTTTATCACCTAGTTTAAACTTATGATGAATGCATATTTTATCATGATCCTGCATTAAAATACATGTAATTCTGCAGGATGACCTCTGTAAGTTTATTTTGGACAGGCATCTCTACACCGTGCTGCTGCTCTGACTCCAGTGAAGGCACAGAGCTCTTCCTCCATCACAAGCACAAACTGAGCCTTTATCACGGGTGGGGGTGGGGGGGCTCATCATGTCAATAACACGGTTTTGGGGTGTGTGTCCGCCCGCTCTGACACCTGTCATCCCGAGCATCATCTATCACATGGCCTCCTGCTGCTGGTTATGAACCCGACGGTAACGTGTTAATCATGCACAAACAGGCGCCGGACGGCTCGGCACGGCACGGCTCGGCTCGCCCCTGTTGGTTTTTTGTTTTATTTTTCCAGCGTGTAAACATGTCCGGGTGGACTCGGGTGTTATTTTGGGCCGCTTTGTGCAGCCTCCCTGCCCCTTCCGAGCAGAGCTAGATACGCTAATTACGAAGCTAGCGAAAAGGACAGTGCTCGGTGTGTGTGTGTTTGTGTGCGTGTGTGTATGTATGGCGGGGGGGGGGGGTCGTCGGGCATCCTTACCAAATTGAATTCTTGATTTTGAACTGCAGCGCGTTGGCCTCCGGCCCCTGCAGTCCCGGCATCAGCGCTGGAAGAGAGCCTAATCCCGAGGCAGGCTTCTGACCAGGTTGTTGTTGATCATCAGCCATCGCGGTGGAGGAGGTGGGGGAGCTTTAACAAGTAGGCCTCATCCCCGGCTGCGCTGCGCTGCGCCGGACCCGCCGCCGCTGGAGCGGCTCAGGCAGCTACGACAGGCCGCCGCGGCCGCCGCAGGGCATCACGGCTGGAAACGCGCAGGGGAGCCGAGCCGAGCGAAGCACAACACCGAGCCAGAGGGGGACTACAAAAGGCATTTCGCACAAGAGCCTCTCCGCCGCCTCACAGCACGCCTGCAGCGGCCAGCAGCAGCTACCGACGAGCCGCGCGCGTCAAGGGGCGCGCACGTAACACGCGCCGCACCGGAAGAGCGGCGCGACTCGGCCTTCGGAATAAAAGCACGACGAGTGTCTTTGAAAATAAAAGATTTACAATGAGAGATTTTTCTTATGCAGGATGATCACAATCAGGTGTACTGCCCAGTTGGTTTTCACATACAAGGGATTTACCTGCGGTGCATGATAGAAAACACAATAATGGAGGAGAAAAATACTGCAAAAGTCACAATTCAGAAACAGAAAAACACACACAAAGTGACACATAGGAGATAAGTGAAAAAATATGAATAGAAAATAAAAGATTACAGGGAAAGATAATGTAGGATGATCACAATCAGGTGCACTGCTGAATTGGTTATACAGAAAATCCAGTGTTAAGAAAAGTATGACAAAAGTAAAACATCATAGAGAATAAGAAAATATTACAATCATCCCAGGAAAACTGTTGTTCACTAGTTTTGATACAAATAAACACAGAAATAAAGTGAATGTATAAAGTTAACAGTATGGTGTAAATCCAAAAGTATCACAATAATGCCAAGAGTAGATAGTAAATAGTAAACAGGTTAAACAGTGATGCCACAGTGATGAATGTTTGAAGTGTGGAAATACATACTTACAACTAAATTCATAATTTAAATATCTAAATTATCCCCCAGGATCAATAAAGTCTTGTTTGAACTGAATATATTTCAATATGTTGTCATATTCTCCGTTGCTTTGCTTTCTGAAATTTCATAGACAAAGGAATTTATCAGCAAAATGAAAAAAAATTGTCACATTAATCAATAACAGTGGCAGAAAAGAGCTAAGTGCATTTACTCAAGTACAGTTTTGTTGTAGTTGTATACATCATACAGCCACTCCACAACATTTCACAGGGAAATGCTGCACTCTTGACCTCTCTACATTTATCTGACGTCTTTAATGAGATGTTGCTGCTTTTACTGAAGTACACGATCTGACTGCTTCTTCCCCCTCTGATCCACGAGAAATAAAGCAAAAAATTGTGTTTTATTATGTATTGCTTAAGATATGTACACATGCTTGAATAATACTCACGTTTCCCCCATTTCTTTGCACAGTTTTGATTTTAAACTCTTTCCGGGGTTTTCGTGGTGTTTCCTCTAACTTGACGGGGGCCTGTGCGCTGCAGTCCCGCTGTCAGCCGGAGGGGGCGCTGCTGCAGGAAGCTGCCTGATCAGATAGTGACAATGACGGGTAAACAGGCAGGGTGGTATCACTTCACCGTGCAAAGCACCGGCCGTACACCGCCGGATTGATCCGCATGCCCTCCGAAATGTGTCTGCCGAAGCACTACCTGCACATCAGAGCCACCCTGAGCAGGAGGAAATACTGAAACACCAAAATCAGGCCACACTGACAGATTGTTCCCAGCTTTCCTCTTTGCTCGTCACACAGCTTACTATTTTTTACCCTTTGGGTGAAATCTGAGACACAGCTGGCGGTTAAAGAAAATAACCTGAGAGGATGGATTAGATGGAGACTGTCTGCAGCAGATGTATAAATACAACTGGTGTCACATCAGTAAAGCTGCTGTAAATGACACGGATCACTCACGTGTGCAGCCATTTTGATGATATAAGCTGTTTTTTCCACCCACATACAGTCTCTACTAGCCTCCACATCCCCTTTTCATGACAACAAACATGTGGGAATTCAGAGAAATGGAGCCACCAGGTCAAGAAAAACAAGACCTAAATAAACTCTTTCATTATGACTTGTTTTGTGCTGCCATCTGTTGATGGAAACAGGTAATGTTACTCCACCGCTCATGAAACATAATGCAAGACAGCAACAGACTGAGGCATGATGCATGTGTGCACAAGTGTGCAGGGACTGAGGATGACTTCTGCAGATAAGAATAACAGCAGCAGGAGGAGATAATAGAAATGTTGCTGCTCGGTGTGTGTCTGTTTGTCTGCAGGGGCTTGACGTCGCTCCACTTTAGGTTCAGTTGAGTTCAGATTCTGTGTTTGTCCCTCAGCTGTGTGTGCAAACAGAGGAACACACAAAAACACAAATATAGCAAATATTTTAGAAAGTCATACAAATGGATTAGTCACAGTGGCCGATCCATAGGTGGTCAAACGCATCCGTCAACAGACAGCCACACATACAAATCTATTAAAGGTGCATTTATTTATGTATGCCCAGCGTAAACTGACCACTTGGTTGTTCACGAGTCTAACGGCCTCTGGACTAAAACCAAACTTCCTGCTATTTGTTTTGCATACAGGTGTCTCAAACATGATGGCATGTGAGGGGCCGTTGAAATTTCCTTTGTATGCTTTTTTTGAGGGCTTGTTCAGTGTTAATCAGTACGAGGAATCTTTGTGTCTGGCCAGTAATCTTAGAGGACACATTAGTAGCACTGTGCAGTCAGTTCATATCCTTCTGATGAAAGAGATGTAAACCAGTAAATGAGTGAAAAAGCTAAAATACTTTCAACAGCAGGGGAATGAAATATTGTTAATTACCTCAATTTTGTTTGAACATAATTTCATTTAATGTCTCTTTGCGCAGTATGTTTGAAGGGTGAGAGGTCAGGTCAGATATCAAGGTATATAAACTTAAAATAGTTGCGTACTGGTTGACCTTATCCCGGTGTTACAGGGCTGAGTGTGTGTGTGTGTGTGTGTGTGTGTGTGTGTGCGTGTGTGAGTGTCTGCAGCAGGTCGTGGAGAGCAGGTTCAATCGTAATTCCCTCCAATCAGAAACTGGTTTAAATGATGTCACTGAGTCACCTCATGCTCATTTGAATGACCTGCTTCAGTGGTGGAAGAAGTGTTCAGATCTTTATATTAAGTACCAGTGGAACAATAGAACAATACTCAAGAAGTGCACTTATGACCCTGCTTATGTAAAAGTATCAGCTGTTGAATGCTTTACAAGTATCAGCGGTAAAAGTACTCGTTCGCATAGAAAAGTCTCCTGTGACTGATAAATTATTATATAATTAGACTGTTGATAGAGAAATGTAGCTGCTCAATTCCCTGTGTTTAGTATGAATTGATCTTCATTTTAAAGTTGTTCATTTAAATTGAATGCATGATTTTCAGAAAATGATGCAAAAGCTTTTTACTTGTAGTGATTAACTGATGTTTAGAGGAACTTGTGGTATAAATACACTTGTCATCTACAGTAACAGACTTTAACACGTCTTTCTGTACTGAGCATTTGTTAGAGTTAAAGTTTAAAAAGTTAAAAGTTAGTTATTGATTAACTGAGACATAAAAAGTCCTGTAGTGTATATTACTTATTGTTTTGTGATGGTGTTTAGGTCTTACACTTTCTCCTAAAAGCCATTCATACAGTTTAGGAGAATGTGTATAACATGAAACATATGTTGGTTTATTACATTTACTAAATGCCTTGAACAGTTGAACTTACTTTTTTTGTCCTCAGAAAAAAAAGGTTAAATTTTAAACAATTTTAGCCAGTATATTTATATGCAAATGTGAGAAATATATGTTTGATCCTCACCTAAGCTCCAGTGAACAAATAAGGAGAGATGCTGTGCAGAAGAGTCATTAGCTGTTTCCAAGAGGGCACAGAATAGCCACAAATCTCACAGTTAGTGTTAGTGGATGCATGATGATGGAGCCATATGAGGTGAGGCATGAAGTTGGCACGGAGCAGCTCATAAATATTACATATCTTATGCATGATATCGTTGATACTTTATTTTTGCCTCTATGCAGAATATAGTATCTGCCGGTTATCTTTGCACGCGCTGATGTATGACATGCAAATAAACATTCATTTGATGATTTAAATTACATTGAACGTGTAGAAATCTTGACATTTACTCAGGTCTATTTGTTTTATTACATATAAACTACATATATATATCAGTAAAACAGAAGTTGTAGGATAGCAATGTTAGTTTAGTTATGGTGTGTGAAAGACTAAGATGTCATTGGTTGTCCCTGAAATAGTAAAATATTGTCAAATTCTTGAGCATTTCTCTCCTCTTTCCATAACGTATCACACACATCCATCAAACCTTGTCATTTTCTGGCTTGTTAACAACACCGGAGGTGTGGAGCAGTGACACTTCATCTAAATCTCAAGAAAATGTTGTTTCCTTGTTAGTCATTGTTTTCTCACTCTATTTTTGACCTTCGGTTGCTGGCTATTCTGGACTGATTTATTTTACTGTCAATCTCCTGTCACTTCAGATTTGGGTTGGAAGGTCTCATCTCAGCAGTCTTTGCCCTTGCTCATTCCTCCAAATGTTAAGATTTACACAACACTCCTCTCAAAGTGGCTGCCATTTTTTTGTGTTCATATCACACCAAAATAACAATGTACAATATACCATCAGCTTAGCCTGCTTAGATCTGAGTCAGGTGTCGACTTACATTTGTTGATTATTACACTGTTTGAATTTTATGCAAAATTATTTTTTTTGCAGGCATATTTCACATCATGCTGTGTTGTATTTACTTTTGAAGGAAAATTCTCCCTTACATGTAAATATATTACTATAATATAAAGATATATATTCATATAAATATGTAAAGGTCCAGTCTTGATGATCAACAAGGTCGTATTATTTCAGTTTTTTAAAAATTTACATTAAAAGGCGGCAAGCTTATGCACATTATTGGCACACTTTTTTTTGCTTCATGTGTCCTGTAACTCAAGCAGGTCACACATCAGACTGGCGGTGACCTAAAGCCACCCGTATCCTCTCTGTACATTACGGTGAATGTGGGACAGCGAGGTCACCGTGGTGCAGAGGTCGGTGAGTCTGGCTCTCACGTGCACCGGGCAGCCATGGCTGCTCCAATCCTCTTACAACCCCCCACTTCTTCTAGCACTCAGGCCAGACTATAAGATCAGCTTGCTGTGGTCAGGTCTTATCCCGAAGAGACAGCAGATCGTCAGCACAGAGTCACGCCAGCAGGTATCAAACGCCACAGCCAAGTCACTCACCTCTGTATTGCTTCAAATATGTGTTCACTGACATGTCCTCTAAAGGGAATTTAGATACTTACTATTTGAATTACATTACCATAAACTAAACACTATTTTAGACATTTGCCAAATGTTTAAACAACATTTTGCAGTTCTGGCAAGTCAGAATTTCTTGTTTTTTTATAGCCAGGCTTAATCTTATCACAATGACTCTTACACAGAATAAAGAAAAATCTTTTTTAGTTGTCTGGTAAATTCAGTGCTACTCAATTACAAGTACAATTTCAAGTACTCAAGTATTAATCCAAGATACACATTGTTTAGATTGACAGGAAAGCAACTAAATTACTAAACTAAAATGAACTAAACATAACATTTTTAGTTCTAGTTGTTCATTTTTGGGGATTTGCAGCTTTTAATTATATATGGTAATAATACTAACATAAAATCATCATCAGTATCATCAAAATCTATCATTTGTTTGGATAGTTTTTTTTAATCTTTTCAGACAAAACAACAAAAAAAATTTGAATACATGACCTCGAGTTATAGTTAATGATAGTATACATTTTTAGCATTATCTGATATTCTGTAGACAAGAGAGATTATTTGACAAACTAATCTGATTAATGAATAATAAAAATAATAATTAGTCACAGCCATAAAAGTAGCAAAACACATTTTCATATTTCTGTAAAAGCTAAATCTAAATCTTTGAAAGGAGTCCTGCTGTGAGAGGAAAAAGTATCCACGGTGCGCCTGCAGGAAGAATCTATTTTACCCCTCCTCAAAAATAAAGCTGTTACCTCCAAAACATGGAGGTACTCTGGTCCACTTTTTTCTTTGGGTTTATCAGTTCAGTACCAGGGTACAATCTGGGAGTCCCTGCCTTTGACGTCACTTACACAACCTATCCCAGGCCAGGCTGTTATTGCAGATTTTAAACAGTGTTCCTTTTTTTCCCTCCTCATTTTTCTTGGCGTCCTGTGGAAGAGCGGATGGGAAATTCTGATGTCATCAACCTTGGCACAGCGGGACAGAGGAGCATGCGGACCCTCAGGGTGCCACGATTGGTGCCCATGTGTTTGTGCCCCGTAGATGGTGAAATAGATGGTGTGGTGCTGCCCGCCTGTGCTGCACCTGCGTCCCAGCATGCTGATTGATCAGTTTGGTCATGTGGAATGTCACCATCTGCTCCCCAGTCCCACTCACCCCTTCTTGTGTGAATGCCAATCACTGGCAGGAAGATAGTTATTTAAGCCATGTCAAATCAGGCGCATGACGATGAGCAATATGCCAACAACACTTGAAATGTGTGTTGCAGGCATAGTATGCACAACAGCATATCTTACAGTAAAAGGACAACCATGAATTCAGACTGCAACGGGGTGAATGTTTTCTTTTTGTTCTTATTGGTTGGCCACATAAATATAGATTTTCTTTCCTTTACAGAATGTAATCAGATTTTGTGCCCCCCCCCTAATGTATTCTGCAGAAGTTGAATTTGGTTACTGAGGGCTGCGATCTTCTCGTGAGTGTTTTTTATTTGTTGGCGTAGAAGAGTCTTCATTTCCTTTCTTTTATTTTGAGCACGGCTGCTTATTTATTTCTCCTCCATCTCCTTCAGTTGCTCTTTTTTGGCCTCTTAATGGGCAACAACATATCGGGGGGCCATCAGGAGTGACATTCTTCATTGTAGAGCGTCATAACCAATGACATTTCAACCATGGGAAAATAAAGATATGCAAATTTGAACTCATTAACATTTGCATTACCTGTTTGAATAATCGCACTCTTGACAAGACTGCAATTAACTAAGATTGATGCAAAGTTCAGGGTTAGGGGACTGTATATATTTGCTCTTGGATCATTTACCCACGGTGTGTGTCTGTGTGTGTGTGTGTGTGTGTGTGTGTGTGTGTGTTTTGCATGCTTAGTGTGTCAGATAGTCAAATTGATCTCTGTCAGAGGAAAAGGTCATTCAGTAGCCACTGGTGCTCTTGGATTATTTGTAAAAGTCATTTATTTAGACATGAATGGAGAACATTTCATCTTTATCTGATCTTCATGGAAAAAAAATATCTCAGGACAGATGCTGATCTTAAAAAAAGAAGGAAAGGTCCATAAAGGATTGTTCCGATGAAGACGAAGAGACTGACCTCCTAACCCAGTTAACACTAGCGTGGATAGTGGGGATTAGACCTTGACTTTAAGGAAGCTGCACGGACTGCACAGCTCACCTTCCGACAGATGGAAGTTTGTATTCCTGCTCTCAGATCAGTTTGTTACAGCGAACACTCGCCTGCTTATTATGGTCGGCATAAGACATTCAAAAACATTGTCATGAATATATGCTGACAATTTAATGATACGCTAACTGTGCATTAAAAACCATACATATGGAAACCACAACATACATTTTGTGAAAGATTAGATGTTTTGGAAAGATTGCAAGGTGTTGATAGTTTTATGCACATTATGCACGGTCCCATTTGGCTTCAGTGTAAACACTTGGGGGCTTGGTAAGACTGTTTTTAAGATAAAGATTTTGCTCTTGTCTCAGTTGAGAATGATTTGATTGGCTTTTTGTGAGCTTTTCTCCAGGACAGAATGCTTTGCAGGACAGTGTGGCACACTGCAGGTCTGAGCATTGTGCCAACTGCAGTGTTTTTTTTCTCTCTGCTAAATTTATGTAACATACAGAGGATACAGCACAAAAAAAAAAACAAAAAAAACAACAGGTCAGCTCTTTGTACTGTTTACACACCCTCTGTTCTGGCTGTTGAAGTATTTATATAGTATGTAAGGCGTTTAGGAGGCTGATTTCCTGATGAGAGCTTGTGAGGAAACTTTCCAGAAATGATAAATCTATTTGTTTGCACTTGCAGTAGGTCACTCGACACGAGGGCAGCAGACAGTGGATTTTACCTCACACAGGAAGTCTGACTGTTGAGGTGTTTTACGTTAACAGATCACCCAGACAGACTATTGTATAAATAACCTTTAACCCAGCTGCTGGAGGAGCTTGCCACGCCACACGTGCCTACAAACTAAGACTTTATTCTATTTGTAAATGTAGGTCAGACAGGGGTGTGGTATCCTCTGTTTACTGGAAACCTCTACCTGTCTAACAGGAGATAATCTTCATGGCGTCATCACTGCTCTGTGGTCCTGAGGAGGGATTTCTGAGCTTGCTTGCGCATGATTTTACACTGACAGGGGATGTAGTAGGAAAAGGATGACAGTTGAACATAGACCACACCAGTGATGGCTGTTTCTTCTCTCTCTCTCTGCCTGTCTTTGCTCTGGTGTGGTCAAGGTGTTTGGTCATGCGTGGGTGGGGGGAATTCCCTGATTATTACAAGTTTCAGTTATTTTCATGATGCCATTGCACAAACAGGATGCCAAATAGTCAAACACAAAACACTACAGCCTGACTATCTCTAGCCCATAACATATTTTTTCCCTAATAAAATAATAATAAAATAAAGGAGGATGCTCATGATACTCTGGACCAGGCTTACACTACAGTAATAGCATCAACCCTGAGCCACCCCTCCCTGATGCCTGGAATGGTCCAGCCCTTATTTGCATAAGTTGTCTGCGGGTAGCTGCATGACCAGCAGGGGTAGGTTAGGGGAGGGAGTGCATGTGAACTACATACACATGAGTAGAGAGACGGAGAGGCGAGCTGTGTGTGGACTGTACAGAGAGCCTGGACTCTTGCACTGAAGCAGACAGAGTTATGTACTGTGCTCATCCTGTCTCCGGCACAGGCAACAACTCATTGATGTATTGCTACAACATGAAACCAGTGAGTACCTGTCTTTCAATGCATTTTCTGTTTGATTTTTCCAAGAGGATGCATGTCACTGACAGTGTGTGTGGTGATGATGCTGTTGTGCTCTTTAACTGTCTTCTCTGATGGTGTGCTTGTTTGTTGACTCACACGATGAAGCAATAGTTTCCATCTTTGTTTGAGTGTGCTCTCTCACTGACATTATCTGAGATTGTGCATCAGGAAGAAATGCCCGTGTGAAAGTTTTCAGTGTTACAATTTAACATTTTCTCATTTGGATGTAAATTTTTAGTGAGAGAATTTAGAGTTGGTGGGAATATTAAAGATATAAGTTGTGATGTAAAGTTACTGGCTGGTTTTCCTGTGCATAGGGAGTGTTTTGTGTCTTGGAGAGGTCACATCTGTGTCATTGTCATTTCACTGAAGAGTTGTACGCATGGTGTAAAGCCTGTTCTTGTTTCAACTTTAATTTCCACAAGTGAATGCAAGTTAATGCAAGAACTCAGTGTGCAGAATTATAAGTTAATTTGAGCTGCTCATTGACAAATTTAAACATTTAAACTTAGTTCACATAAGAATGTAATTTTCTGACAGTAAAAATCAAGATCAGGTACAAATCACACAACATATAACAATTCACCATGGACCTAAAAATAATGTTAGCCTTTATCTGTAACACCTCCTTCACTTGTGGTTTCATGTTGAAATGCACCGGTGAGACCTCCGCTTCCTGTTCACTAAGCACCATGTAGTCAAGCCTAGCAGCAGAAAACATCTTGACATGAAGCAGATTGCTGCTATTTCTATTTGATTTAACCCCGCTATGTTGGAGCAGTCCCTCCACCACTGCAGCCATTATCAAAGGCAGCTTTGATCTCTGTGAGACTAACCATATCCAGACATCGTGGATCACAGAGGCAGAAAATTGGTTGCATGTGGCTGGAGTTGGCCATGGTTGAGCACAGCATAGGCCCTGAATAGCAAGTTGAGATTTCACTCATCTAGCATGATAATGCTGTGTGCTGTTTACAATAGGAAAACACTGTGGCTGTTTGTTCTTTTTTGTACAAGTTTATGTGTTAATAGATTAAAATAACTTTGGCTGTGCAACTAATGGACTGCCAAAAAGGACACATGTTCAAAATAATTGTTTCAAGCAAATACTATGGTTGTGTAGCCTTTCAATTCCCTCTCAGCTGTGTTTTTTTATTTGCTGAAAAAAAAGTCCCTTATCATTTGTGATGCCATGATTGATGGTTCCTAAATCAATGCTATGCTAAAAGGGGATGCCATGGTGACGGCCCCTCTCCAGCGGGGGCCAGAGAGGGCGTGCTGCGGCGGGGGTGTGACCATTATTAACGGGTCGCCTGCTATGCTGATGGTAAGGAGGACAATTGGCTTTATCCTCCGCCATATGCTGCCCATGGCGGCTCAGACGGGCCCAGTGTCGGCAGGGGCTCCTCTGTTTGGCCTAGCCCACAATCACCATGGGACTCATGCCAGCCAGGGTCACGGCTACGTGTGTGTGTGTGTGCTTAAGTGTGTGTGTGTGTGTGCTTAAGTGTGTGTGTGTCTTTGTGTGTGCGTGAGCCTGTGAGTGTGCTTGCACGAGCATACTCAAGAGAGTCTTTAATAGCCTGCTTTACAGAACTTGTCGTCCGGGTAACTGACACCCCATTGATGCTGCGCAGGGAGGTTTATTTTCATTTCCTGGGGCACATCAAAGCAATCGAGGGAGGTGCAGGTGCAGCCCAGACCTCTTGGTGTGTTTGAGTGAGTGAGCATGTGTTGGTGTATTTTGTGTGCATATGTGAAGCCTTGTGCCCTACAATTAAAAAGGAAAATAGGTATCTTTAATGTAATTCTTAGACTGGATTTCTGTTTACAATATTTTGTTTCCTACAGAAAGGGATCATCAGGGTGAGACTCAGTTCTCTGTTTGGTTTCCCTCTGAGGACAAAGTATGAGAAGGCCTGTAATTCAATTTCATTTGGGAGGGAATTGTATCCCAGTCTTCTGAAGCCAGCCGAACCTGATCATGATTAGGGCAGGGATTTCTCATGGTGAATGGTTCCTAAATCCGGATGAGGAGGTGCATGGATCTGCAGCTTATGGATTATCGCAATAGCTCTAAGTGTGCATCAGCTCTCTGCTTTGTTTTCGTAATACTGTTGCTTCAGCTCACGCTCACAGTATTCATGCGTCGGATGCAGACGCATAGAAAATCACTGCCGGCGTACATCATGTTGAAGTGTTCAAGTTGTTTTTCCGACAATTTCAGGTTTACGGGCAGTCTCCCACTAATGACGACATCAACCAGAACTCATCTTTACACCCATCCACTAAGGCCCCCAGCAGTGTGTTCGCAAGCACCTTCTTTGGTGAGCCATGCAACATGAACATGATTATCCATCGTTCAGGTAGAGTCCAAAATATTTAGCTTTGTTTCAGGGTTCACTCAAACCAGTTATCCATTTAGTATAGTGGCTCTGAAGGAAATATGCAAATGCTGTATGAGTTTGCAGGGACACCAAAACACCAGTCAAGTTCAGGTTTAACCTTGTAAAACCCAAACCTTTAAATAATTGCCAGAAAATTCTAGTTTTTCAACTGAGGTGTTTATTTAATAATAATATAAATTTGTATATATGAGTTTTATTATATTTATTATTTGTATAATTTTTGCTACATTCAGCATTTTTAAAATTCTTTGTTTATTTTGTATTTTTAAGAATTTTCTTCATATACATTAGGTATATTCAGGAAAGAAAATATCACACTGATGATGTCTCAAAAAGTCACGTATCAAATATGATACGTTTGGCATTAAAGGGTTAATCACATTACTGACCTGCATTGCCTGCTCAGATTTCAAAATGGGCCACAGTTAAATGTTCTGAGCTCTGGTCAGTTGTGTCGGCCTTCTCTTAGCGTATCTTTAAGGTTCAAGGTTCAATTTATTCATCCATAAAATCATGGAAATTGCAGTGCTCCCATCATAGTCAAACAGTGCTGATGGCGGAGAGGAGATAAAAATAAATACTCATAAGAACAAACAATAAAGATTAAACAATACTGAGAGTCTATGGCTAAGCTAGCAGCTCTGTGAGGCTGTTTCTGCACACAGCAGTGCGTTGAGCTTACGGCTTAAATCAGCATGTAAACATACTGATCATGTGTATTGTTTACACAGCTAACCATCCTAGGCCATAAAAATTTGGACCTGATGATGGGGTCCGGAGATCACCAAAATGATAAAAATTCATCCTCAGGGAAAAGCTGTTAAATTTCATTGCAGTCTGTCTTGTCACTTGTTGAGACATTTCACTTAAAAACACAAATGTCAAGTTGATAATGGTGAAAGAGGAAGATTGAGAGGATCATTGAAGTGAGTAAAACTGATCCAGGAGTGTACAATTTCATGGCAGCACAATAATTATTGAGATATCTAAAGTCTACAAATCAAAAGATGGAATAAAAACATGACTAGGATCACTTAAGTCTAATAATTCACTGGAAGGCCTTTAAAAAGAGGGCACTTCCTGTGATAAAGATGGTGACGTGTGTTATATA
>JBAJHX010000081.1:10003011-10025020 GCA_037176925.1 Amniataba percoides | reverse complement strand
TTAAGTCTAATAATTCACTGGAAGGCCTTTAAAAAGAGGGCACTTCCTGTGATAAAGATGGTGACGTGTGTTATATAAATTAACACTGTTCAGCCACTCAGTAGAGCTTCATTGTGTGGCTGCTATGGAGCCTCATGACTTCAGTGGCTGCTTGAGATGCTGGTCCGGTGCAGGCTGTAACATATCGTTATCCGTTTTAGAGGGGGCGAGCAATTCGCCCGACATCTGGAATGCTGTAAATGGGCTGAACCAGCAGGGCTATGAAGGTGCACTGGGAGCAGCCACGGCCCACCAAACGCAGCCGGGGAGCTACAGCAGCCTGCCGCCGCCGCACAGTCACCTGGTGAGATTTACCTCCAGGAACTTGGATGCCGAACTGCGCTGCACTTATTGACCCCCTGTGGATTAAATGTGTGCTTTCTTACCCTCCAGGACTACTCACCACATTCAGTGATGGCTGCTGATATGAACAGGGGTCTCCCACCAATGTCCACTTTCCACCGTAACAATACGGCAGCAGCACGCGCTCCGTCAATCAACACCTCAGAGAATTCAACAGGTGAGGAAACTGAGAGAATCAGTTTCACTACTTATATCAGCCCAGGTTTATCTGATCTGTGTCGTAACATTTCACAATGGGTGTTTTTTTTTGTCCTGCAGCCTCAGGGACGCAGGGAAATGCATCAGGAGGGTCACAGACAGGGGATACCTTAGGCAAAGCTCTGGCCTCTGTAAGTATGCGCCACCTTAATCCCATTAGACCGGCTCATCTATGCCTTGTTATGTTCAAACAGTAAGACCAGAGCATAAAGCCAAGCCCTGAGAGCCCCAGCAGTATAATGCATAAGTCCGTCTCTGCCAGTAACAGACTAGTGCATATTAACAAAGGGCTACTCTCGTGCTGCTGGACATTTTATTGGCTGCTGACTAGTAAAATGACCAGAATTGATGAGTTTAGTCCAGGTTACGAGCCTGCTCCAAAGGCTGTGGCAGCAGCTGTAAAACCTTACGCAGAAATGACAAGTTGTGCTTTTAAAATGATCCATGCCCTGCTCCACTCCTCCCCCAATCCTCCCCCTCTCTCCCTCTCTGTCTGCTGTCAGATTTATTCCCCCGATCACACCAGCAGCAGCTTCCCCTCCAGCTCGTCCACACCGGTCAGGTCTCCGTCCCCGCTGCTGAATGCAGCTGAACCTGCAGGTAAAGTGAACCAACATGAGCTGCCCAGAGTGAAATATCATCTACATTCTGTAATTTCCAACCCCTTCATGGTCTTATTTGGTTGTTTTCTCCCTCCTAGTTACCAACATGTGGCCCCGGAGTTCAGTTCAGGCACCAGTCTCACCACACTACGAGTCTTCACTTATATCATTGGTAAAGACCTCATTTTACCTCACATGCCCAAAGTTTAGATTATTTATTTTGTCATATAGTGATAAGCAATGGTTCGTGTGTGTTGCAGCAAATATAATAAAGAGGAAAATCTAGTAAGGAAAAGAGACAGAAAAAATATGTTCAGTATTATATATCAAAGATTAGGAAATATGAAAACAGCTGCACACATGCATGCCTTGAAAGTATATTCAATCAAATAATAAACAGAAAAATATAGAGAGGTATTATTCGATGTACTTACATGCAATATAATAATAGCTACATTTAATATTTTCAAATATTTTCTTAGTATACCACTTCAAGGGTTGCAGCAGAAAGCTTCACAACAAACATCCAGAAAATACTGTAAATACCTACAAAACTGAAAAAAGTGTAAAAAGAAAAATAAGTTCTGGAAACATTCTTATTTATTTTCTTGAACATTATTTGAGATTGATATCTCTCTAGCAAATATGATACTACAGTCTGCAGGCAGATAGCTTAGCTTTGCATAAAGACAGTAAACAGGGCATCACATCTATCCTGGCTGGTTCTCAAGGTGAACAGAATCTGCCTACCAGCACCTCTGAAGTTTACGGAATAATGGCTGATATATTGTTTGTTTAATCTCAACAAAAACCAAAGAGTAAAAACAACAATTTGGATTTATGTGCCAAACTGGTTGCCTGGCAGCCTTGAGGTCACGACAAGACACCAGGAAGTCACTGAACCTTTCCAAGAAATAGAGCCAGGCTATCTGTTTCCCTCTGTTCCCAGTCTTTATGCTAAGCTGTAGCTTCATATCTAACACACGGACCTGTGATCTTTTTTATTTAACTCAGAGGACATTAAAAACTGTGTCCTGATGGCCAAATGCCACAAAAAACGTGATTGCCGAACACCACAATTTAAAAAAATGAAAACAAATACCATAATAATTTTTTTTGCTCTTTGTTGTTTGCAGTCTCAGGTGGAGGACCGACTGGACAGACTGGACGATGTGATCCACGTCCTGAGGAACCACGCTGTGGGCCCCACCGCCGGCCTGCCCACCGACATCCACGGCCTGCTGAACCAAAACCACCACGGCCACCCAGGATCTGCCGGCACTCTGCCGCTCACCTGTCACACTCCAGCCATGGTTAACAACCATTACTTTGAAGTATTTAAGGAAGGACAGGGCAGCGTGTATGGAAATTCCATGTTGCATGTGTGTACAGTGTGCGTGTGTGTGTCTGTGTGTGTGCGCTGGTATTCAGTTTCAGGAATTTTCCATCCGCTATGTCTGCGTGTTTTCCTCATGTAAAGGTTGTTGTCCTTGAAATAGGAAACTGAGCACAATGGAAGAGCGCTGTGACGCGTCGCCCTTGTATGGAGAGCGTACAGTATGTGCAGACTCTAATTCCAGTGTGGGGTGATGGGGGACGCCCGCATCGCTCTGTCCCATTCCAGCATGTTTCGCTTTCAGCAGACCAGGGGATTTTGACCCAGCTGGAGTGGAAGTATATGCAGAGGGAAAGGGGTTTTTAGTCTAATCCTTTGGGGGAGGGGGATATTAAATTCTCTCACTTTTGTTTTTTTCCACACGATGTGTCGCTTAGAAGTGAATCATTCCTGAAGAGAATTAGTGATATGTTTAGGGAGCGTATAGTAGTTTTAAGGGGAGGATTAAGATCGTCCGAGATTAAATTAATTCTGTAGAGCGAGAGAGATATACCCAGCGTTACGTTGCAAATGAAGAGGCAGATGTTGGGTTTGTGACTTTATTTGCCATTGGTTGGCTCTAAGAGTTGTATACTGTGCAGCTGAGCCAGGCTAGCTGTCTTATGAACACATGAATTTTGCCTTTATCGCTTCCCCTCTTTTTGTGTTATAAAGGTTGAGGCTGTCAGCATGAACAACAACCACTCAGCCTTCCAGAGCCGCACACAAAATGGCCACCCGTACCCAGCCAGACAGAGGGCCACGCTTCAGCCGATGCAAGGTGGAGGCAGAGGCAAGTCATTCCTCTCGTCGAGTCGCTGCTCGATTAATAGACTTCACCTACTTTATGTGCACTCTTGAACCCTTAAGTTTGATTTTTTAAATTTTTCTTTTCTTTTGTGTGTTGTCCCGCAGGAGGTCTGGCAATTCAGGGTAATCTGGAGCTGAAGATGGAGAGCGGGGAAAGGGAAGAGATGATGCACACCAATCACAGTCACAGCTCTGACAGCCAGAGATCAGATGAGGAGAGTGAGCACAAAACACAAGGAGAAAACAGCACAAGGGACAGGTAAACAGGAATAAGAAGAAGAAAAAACATTCACCCTGTCAGGAAAACTGTGCTGAATTTTGTAGTGTTTGTGAGTAATGATAATAGCAGACCAGTGTAGCAGATTTCAAAATAAAAGCCCCTCACTTAAATCTGAGCACCAGAGCCTTCTTGCCATTCGGTTTCACTAATTTAAAATACTGTCAGACCCCCTGCTGTGAAGGGCAGCTGTGTCCAAGAGAGCCTATTTAGCTCTGCCTTAAATTTATTCTTCATGTCGGATTAAGTTGCAGTGAATTAAATGAGGAAGAAAGAGGAGCTGGCAGGACATACAGTAAATGTGTTAGGACATCAATGACGTAAATGTCCAATTTAGTAATATAGTTGTCAAAGAAATCCCCAGAACATAAAGGAGTGGGGGCAACTTAAGTCTTTTTACAGTGTCCTCAGTAGCAATTCAGAGTAAAATAGTCAAGTCAAGCTTTATTTACAGTATATAGCACTTTTTATACACAGGAAAACACAATGTGCTTTGAACTTGTACATTTTGCTGCACTTGTATTAAACTTTGCAATTAACAGTTATTTTTATTGATGAAACGTTCCTAGAGGCTATGGTGGAATCAACTAAAGCACAAAAGTATTCAAATGACAAAAATATAAAACTGAAACAAGTGACAAATCCACACATTTGTGAGGCTGCAAATAGGGAGTGTTAATTAAACTCAAAATAGCTGCTGATTCATTTTCTTTTACCATTAGTTAACAGATAGTTTCAGCTCTGTCACATCAGGCTTAGTCACTGATGACAAAGTCATTTAAGATGCATTAACATGTTTTTTTGTATTAAATGAGCCACTGTGAAAATGTGGATTTACACAGTCAGTATCAGTGAGTTAAAAGCAGAGTGCACATCTTGAAAATCTCACACATTTATCAGAGCGCACGTCCTGATGTCTCTAGTGTAAGAGGTCACCTCAGGACAAACTTGTTCATGACATCAGCTCTGATGCCTCAGTGCTCAGTGCATGTTTCCTTCTTATTTAGACATTTAATCTAGTTGAGCGATAGCGATGTTGACATATATGGATGACTCTCACAGTTTCACTACTGCATGCTTTTTCATTTTGAGGTTGTTCAAATTACATGAGATGATGGAAAAGAAAGCAAATGTTAAAATGTGACTAAAAGTGCATCCCTTCATTAAAAATGGTTACAGACTGAGTATATTTTTTAAAATATATTTTACTCTCATTGGTTAATAATTCATAATTGTACACCTGAGCTTGCTGTTGATGTAGTGTGTAGGACTATATAAGCTCTTTTCACATAACAGTACACATTATCAGATGACTTTAGGACTCAATTTCATGAAGTCAGCTCAGTGACCAGCAGAGGGCAGTGAAGTCCACAGTAATACTCAACACAGCGGTGTGATCCAGCAAAGCTTCACTTTGCTCCACACAGAGTTCAACATCAGATTTAAAACACAAATGTGTCATTTTAAAATATGCAGACAGTGCATTTTATGATTATATGATAATATTTATTTCCCTGTGTTCTCTCTCACGTTGCTGATGTTGTAGTATCCATGAGGATGAGGACCTGAGCCCGGAGCAGAAGGCCGAACGTGAGCGCGAGAGGAGGATGGCCAACAATGCCCGCGAGCGCCTGCGTGTGCGGGACATCAACGAGGCGTTTAAGGAGCTGGGCCACATGTGTCAGCTGCACCTGAAGAGCGAGAAGCCACAGACCAAACTGCTGGTGCTGCACCAGGCCGTGGCCGTGATCCTCAGCCTGGAGCAACAAGTCAGAGGTACTGAAGAGAACTAAAGGAAATGAAGAGAGTGAAAAAAAAAATTGTCAGGGGGTTCATAACATTAAATTACATATTGTCAGTCAATCAATTGGTGCTAAATAAATACTGATTAGAGCAGCTTTAAATCCCTTGAGCAGAATTTGACCTCTTGTCTATGTATTAAAAAAGACACCACCACCAACAGCTTCATTTGCCATAACAACTGATGATAGACTGAGATTAATAATGACAGAAAAATCAAGAGCCAAAGCAGAATTCATGAGGTATTTTCCAGCAGTTTCCCTGCAGAATTAAAATACCTCAATGTGCATCACACAGGGGATGGAAGTGAATAATATCCACGTACTACAACACGTCTTGAGTTTCTTTATTTAGCCAAATGCCAACCCATTGTTTGCTGAATCCCACAGAGAGGAACCTGAACCCGAAGGCAGCGTGCCTGCGGAGGAGAGAGGAAGAGAAGGCGTCCGCAGTCATGACGGATCCACAGTCCATGCACCTCGCTTTCCACCCCAGTCTGACGGACCCAGCAAACCCCATGGGTCACCTCTGAGCACTACGTCAAATCCAGCATCAAGTATGTTAACACTGTATTGAACAGATTTATATCAGTGATACACTTCAGTGCTTTTCCACAAACAGAAATATAATCTTTTATGGTTCTGTTGAAAAGTTTGTGGAAAAGCAATAAAAATGCTACAAAACCATGATGTCTGTAATCAGGAAATACGGAGCATATTGAGATTTTTCTATTTGGATATAAAGTATATTTAGAGAGAATTCTTAAAAATAATGTTACATATGTCAAGATCAAGTGTCTCATTTTGTCACCACTGTGTCTATAATCTCCAGATGTTGTCCTCGGAGCATCCAACTGTTTTGGACGTCCAGTATTCCTTCTGAATTCGGACCAGCGCGGAGAGGCTGACCTCTCTGTTCGCGATGCAGTCGAACAATCATCTCCTTACTCCCCGAATGGACTTCTAACTTTGTGCCTAAACTTTACTTGTAATAGACAAATGCATTGTAAGCTGCAGACGTTTTGTACATATTTTGTATATTAACTGATTATCTGTCTGTCAAGGATGAAACCCGGTAGTGGCATCCGCAGTTTGAGTTTGGCAGAATGAGATATGTTCCTGACTTTTACAGTGTATCACTATTTAGTACGTACACACGTGAGCTCAGAGGACCGACATTCCCACATTTGTGCGTTCAGACAACGGATTTCATTTGTCCTGTGGTGTGTGAGTGTGTGAGCTGTTGTGTGTGTGTGTGTGTGTGTGTATGTGTGTGTGTGTATTGCAGGAGTTTGACCATTCTGTGAATGAACAGATCTCCGAGAATGTTCTTTAACATGTGGGCATAATCTGTTATTTGTAAATTTGTTACAAATTTGTGTTATAGCACTGTTATTACACTTGATGATGCACTGGGGGACTGAGTCTCCTCAGTGTGGTTTATTGCTCTTCAGACGTAGTCACAAGCTCTTTGCATGTTTGAGTTTTTAATAGAAGGTTTCTGCTTTTTTCTAAGTTATGTAACTTATCTTTTATACAAATATTGTGAATTTCATAATGTCTCCATTTACTTTTGTCACTCTGATTTTACACAGGAAAACCCCTTTTGTGCAGTTTTACTAGACGTAGCCACATCTCATGCTCAGAGCAATACAGTGTTACAGAATAATTGTTTGTCTTGTTTGCTTATCACACTGCTGAACAAATAATAAATGATAATCAAAAATAAGCTGACATACTCCTATCATAACATGTACAGTATGTGTACAGTTTGAAGTAGCCTACAGGCATGTGTCAAATGATAATGTAGCAATAAATGTCATTTTTTTCCAAATACTTTGAGTCTGTATGTTGTGTAATGTATTTTAGTGAGGCAAAGCACACACACCCGCTGTATACACAGTGAAGTATTTACTTTATTATCAAAGTGATACCTAACTGTTCTGCAGAAAAATGGCACCTGACTGACAAATTACGCTATTTTTCATTATAGGTTGATGATCATGCGATGAGCATTTAACATTCAATCTAATTTACAGACAGTTAAGTTTGGTGGTTCCCAACATAGATGAGATGATGAAGCAGGAAAGAAGAAAAAATAAAGTACAGCAATTTTAATTTTTGTGACCTTTCTTTCACATTTTTGTTTATTTATTTATTTTTTACTTATCTTGGTCTTTAGTAGTGATTTAAATGAAACCACGTGAGAGGTTTAGAGAGAAACAGTCTTACTTACTAAGGACTAACAGACACCTGAAACATGACAACCAACAGTTTTATTGTCACACATGACAAGCAATTTATTGTATTCCACAAGATTAATATACACGGTAATGAGTAGCATTAAAGGAATTCAATGGGGTAACAAAATAGCGACTAAAATGAAAATACTCGAGTAAAGCACCTCAAAACACCTGATTTTACCCAGAGAGAGGAACACTGAATGTGTCACAGGATCGGTACATCTTTAAAGTGAATAAAGGCATATAAAAGGGCATTTTGTGGGACTACACATGCAGGCTGCACCATTAAACATCTACAAACACCACCCTTTCAACTTTTATGGGAACTTTAACCCTTTAAATCCTCATTTCCCAGCTCACGTTATGTCATTATTTCAACATCCCAGTGTCATAAATGCTCCTGTAGCTCTGCTCGTTAACAGATGTCATCATTTGTCATATGGGCTGGATGTGTGACAGAGAGGGGTCGGAGGACAACTGGGTGAGGAGGAGGAGTGAGGAGGAAGAGGAGGAGGAGGAGGAGGATCGCTCGGCACTCAGACCGGACACACGGCGGGTAAGTCGCAGCTCGGATCTCTGTAACTTTCCTGAAAAAGACAAAGTGCGCGGTCGATCGTCTCTGTGAGGGACTTTAATGGTCTTAACGCGCTTTAAACTCTTCATGTCGCTCCTCCACTGTGAACTTTGTGTCCGTCAGGCTGCTCCTCATCCGACAGGAGCGCGGAGAGCAGCCTGTGGTGCCTCGTGTGTTTATATTAATCTGCTGATGTTGATTCGTGTTCTCGTGTTCAAATGAAGTCCTGATCGTTTGTGTGAAGTTTGAAAGTTGAGCACGGTGAAGTGAAGCTCCTCAGGTCTGAACCGGACAGACGCAGATCCGCGTTTCCATTTTGTGCCCGTGTGGGATTAACTGTGTGACAGCACGGATTCAAACTTCACCCTTACACTGTCATTTTAAACGTGAAAGGTGTGAAGACAAAAAAAAAAAAAAGGAAAACAACTCATTTGACTTTTAAATTGGCCCAAACTTGGCTCAAAAGAAACGGAAACTGTATTTGGACAAAATCTTTTAATATAAAAGGCTTATAATCTGTTATTAATGTTTAAAGAAATCATATTTATGATGTTCATAAAACAGAAGTTATTATAAAAACAGAGTTTGGGTTGCCAGGTTGTGTAAAATCCTCTGAGACTTGGTTTGTTCATTTGCATTTATTTTTTGGGGAGGTAGTCGATGTATATATCATTATTCAATGGTTTTATTAAATGTTATTAAAGTGGGTAAAAAGTGTATTTCGGTGGTTAAACGGTTCACTGTTGGAGATTCAAAGAGCACTAAGGACAAAGAAATGCTGGAGGAGGGTTCTCCACAATCTGGCAAACATGAAGTTGCTCTTGTCAGTGGCTTACAGCTGATCTTTAAAACATTTGTGACTTATGGATTCAGCACTAATAAAACCATGATAGATCTCAGATAGATAGATCTATAGATCTTACAGATCTTCAGTTGGAAGAGGTACCAATATTGTTTTTCTGAACTTATTATTATGAAAAAGCTCTTATGTTAATAATTAAAACGACCACACTCAGGAAGCTGCTCTGAAGGAGACGCCGTTTTGTCTGCTGCACAACACCTCTTATGTTCTTGTGTTTCAGCTTCACAGTAACACACTTGTTGACAAACATTTTCCTCAAGTGTCACACCATGACGCGGGTGACGACACCTCGGGGACCTCGGTCAGCGGTGGCCGTCATGCAGTTGGCTCAGCTGTACAATAGTACCCTGTCATGAGCACACAAAAGGAGCTGTTTTCATTGCGCAGCAATATCAGGCTCTTGTCAGTGTCCATTTATTCTGTCCTTTACTTTGTGCAGCTGTGTGAGGAGCTGCCCGAGTGTCTGTCATTGTGTCTGACCCTGATCCACTGTTGTGTAAACACCAACCTCAGCTTGACCAACCTGATGCATCAGTCTTCAGTTCCCATGCAGGGCCAGTCTCCCTCAGCGTCATATTTAACATGCTGGTTTGTTTTTTCACCAGTTCACCTGCTGATCCTCTGCGATGGAGTCTCACAGACTGAGCGGCTCCCCGGACGTCAGGATACAGAGGAGCTACATGCAGCAGCACAGCCCCAGAGGCAGCCAGGACAACTTGTTTGGAGTCAGGGTGCAAATTCAGGGTATTAAAGGTCAACCCTACGTGGTCCTGAACAGCTCCGGCCAGGAGAGCCACAGGGACATCTCAGCCATTACAAACCAGGCGGGGTACAATCCAGGCATGGTGAAGAGGTCTGTGGATGAAAGACACTGTCCGTCGGAGCCACAGAGGACAGCAACCTCCTCTGGGTTTCATTATCAGAAACACCCAGAGATTCTGAGACCTTACGACCCTGAAAGTAATAACCTGAACCTGGTCGTCCCTTCAGCAGCTCGACGTGGGCAGCTAAATGCCGGCCTTCCCCCCGAGACGGCCCCGCCTGTTAACGGGAGCAAACCCAGGATCCCTCTGCCTGCTGAGGGCCCAGAGGGAGACCAGAGTGAAGTGGCCCAGAACAAGGCGTCTCCGTCTGGCCGACAACTCCCCGCGAGGTCCCCAAACACGGTGGACACAGACTCCATCTTGTCTGTGGGGAAGCTAATAAGCCAGTTCAACAGCAGCCAGCGGAGAGGAAGGGGAGGCCCGAGGAACCGCCTGGACCCGGAGCAGTGTCGAAGGTCGCGCAGCGTGGACAGCGCTCGAACCTCAGACTCCTCATCCTCCTCCGCCTCTTCCGCCAGCAGAGCCTCGTCTCTGAGGAGCACCAGGGCTGAGACCCCCGGTGGGATATATCCTCCCGGGTCAGCCAGGGCGCAACTCTTTGGAGGAGAGGTCTCTTCGGCGAGCAAGAGAGAGGAGAGCAAAGCCGGCACACTGTTTAGAGGACAAAATGGAAGAGACACATTATCTCCACAGGCTGCGAAACTACTCCACAGAGCAGAGAAACCCTCCATCTCCGTACCCTGCGGCGACCAGACTGATGACTCTGACGAAAGAGACGCACAGGTAAAGAGATCTGTCAAGGGCACGCTTGTCATTCAAAAGGGTGTATTTATTTGCTGTATATTTCCTAACCAGGTCACTCCTGATCTTCTGAAAGGACAGCAAGAACTCTCTGTAGACCCGACTGAGGACACGGCAAAACAAATACTGTTCACTTACCTCCAGGATGGGTGAGTGCCGCTCAGCTCTCAGCATGTTCGGTTGAAGAGGTAGTTTGACATTTTGGGGAAAAAATATTATTAATGGTTACGACATTTAACAACACAATAAAAGGCAATTAAAAAGCCTGAAGTTTGGTTTTAAAAAGACGCCTAACATGACTTGTTAAAAGGTCCACATACCAGCACCTCTTATGTTCACCAATTAACACGTTGAATTTCTTCTGTTTTAGAAGTACAGAAAAGACACAGTGCAGAAATGACAAGCTGAAGTTTTGTGCTGGGCAGATAAACAAGTTAATAGGATATAATGTGTTAATTAGTGAGCTTCATAGTGAGCTTTAGAGGTGACGATAGGTGGGCTGAGCTGGGCTAGCTGATTTCCCGTTTTTATGCTAAACTTGGCGATTCAAATATTAGATTGGTATCTTCTCATCTTATACTCGGCAAGAAGGTGAGAAACTGTATTTTCCGAAATCTTTGACCATTCCTGTAAAACAGCTTAATAAATACGCAGTAAAAACATAGTTTTCTTCCATGCTGTCTCTTTTTTTTCTCTGCTGGTGATGGTTGTGATCATGTAGTGTAGTCAGATAAGGGGGTGCTGCTCCAGCTGTGTGAGCTCACGCAGCGGTCAGGAATGCAGAGCATGTACTTGTTTCCACTGATAAAATAACTTCTTCACACGGAAAGTTTTTAAAACCCATCAGAGCCCTTTTTTTTGCAATACGTGTGCTGAAGTAGAGCTATTATTTCTTAGAACATTGCATACCTGAGTGAAAAGTGTTGCACATATCCCTCTCACGTAACAAATTGCACTCCCGTATCTTTATGTATTTCATTTTATTATTACACTCTGTGTTTTTCAAACATTTGTCTCGCTTAGGACGACCGACAATGACTCCACCACTCAGAAGAAGGTCGCTCTGCTGCTTGAAACGGTCAACAGGGTCAAGTGGAGGACTGCTGAAAATTTGGAGGAGGAGGAGAAAGTGTGTGTTGGGATGAGATGTTTGCTTGATGAAAGTTGATGATCACCGTTAAACATAATGTCTTTGTCTGAAACTGGTGATGATACAGAATCGTTACTAGATGTTCTCTTTTTCATGAAGGCTTGCGCAGCTGAGGTGAAGCTACTGCAGGAGAAACAGGCAGCACTGCAGGAGGAAGTGTCTGGATTAAAGCAAAAACTGGAAACCGAGATTAAGGTGTGGTGCAGTCCATATATCCCGCTGACTCGCCTCTAAAACGCCCGCATACTACTCCTGTGACTGATGCTAATCCTTTCTGTCATTTTGTGGTGCAGAACGAAAAGACTCTGGCCAAAGCTTGTGAAAAGGCCAGAACAGAGAAGACGAAACTCCAGGAAGAGCTGGCCAGAAGTCAGGAAGAGCTCCGGAAACTCAGGGACAGACTGGCTGAGATTGAGGCAGAACTTCAGTCTACCAAACAGGAGTAAGGATCCGGCCTCCCAGTTTGTAATGAAAACTGTGCTAATCTCATCATTTTAAAGAGGGCAGCAACAGAGAAAAGTCTCTCCAATTATCAGATTGACTTTTAACTGTCTCCTCAACAAGACAGCTGCTTTACTGGTGACAGAAATAATATTTTGCACCCAGTTTATTTGCTTTCTTGCTGAAGTTGAACTACTTCTTGAAACAATTCCTATAGGTGTCTGGTGCTGTAAAACAATGTGTATTAAATAAAGTTGCTACCCATGTTTGCTACCCATGTTTTCCATGGGTAGCAAATGAAATGCAGAACAAAAGCAGAGCTGAGCTCAATGCTCTGCTCCACTTTCTTTAACTTTCTTTAACTGAGCCCCTGCTCATACTCTGAGGTCACTCGAGTGAACTGTGACGTATGATCTGATGAAGGTCATTTAACCGTAAGCGGAGTCAAATACCAATTGGATTAGGTGTGCAGATGTTTTATGTTATCTAGTCCTGTCGAGCACCGTTCTGAATCCTTAAAACTGCGTAACCATCTTTTCTTCATATGATATATGGAAGTAAAAAATGTATGTCTTCTATCTTTCATGTATATTTTTTGTATGTTGTCAGGCTGACTCAGATGAAGGTGGAGAGAAGTAGATCTAAGACGGAGATGAAAGATCTTCAGCAGCAGCTCTCTGAGATGCATGATGAGCTGGACCAAGCCAAGAAGGCAGAAGTGATAAATACAGAAAAAGAAGTCCTTCTGAAGGTAAATGAAACCACATGAACAAGATACACTTTGTAAATCACCAGCAGCTGTAAAGCTCTTGCACTGGACTCGAGGTGGTGACGTGGTATTTTGCTGGATGTCTGTCAGGATATGGCGCAGCTGCGTGCAGACTTTCAAGAGATGTTACAGGTCAAGGAGGAGCAGGAGGAGGTGCTGCACCACAAGGAGAGGGAACTCTGTGCTCTCAAGGGGGCACTGAAAGAGGAGGTGGAGACTCACGATAACTACATAGCCGCCCTCAAGGAAGAATATGAGACTGAGCTTGAAAAGCTGTTAAGGGATTTAGTGCAGACCAAAGAGGTAACATTTCTCTTTACTTATAAAAACCTCAAATGTGGTTTGTTTTGCCTCTTTTGTTCATTATTTATTATTCCATCATGCCTCCCAGAGCAATTCTCTCCTGGGTCAAGAAAAGGTCGAGGCAGAGGAGGAGAGAGTTGCAGCTAACGTGCAGCTGAAGGAGCTGAGCCAGGAGAGGGATCAGCTGAGGGGAAAGGTGCAGGAGCAGAGCAGCAAGGTGAATCAGCTGAGTCAGGCTGTCCAGGAGTGTAAAAACACGGAGAGACTGCTAGAGCAGAGAGCAAAGCAGCTGGAGGTGAGAAACGCCGAAACATGAACAAAATGATTCACTGACTCACTTAAGTTTGTTTCTTACTTCTGCAATCAATTCTGTCGCTTTCTCTGCACGTCCTTGTGTTTCCTGGTTGTTCAGAGGGAAAAGCAGCAGATCGAAGAGGCTCTGAATGACGTGAGGAGGAAAGAGGAAGAGATGTGTCTGTCCAACCAGTCACTGCTCACTCGCTTGGAGGATGCGCAGGTGAAGCAATGTTGTTGTTGGCATTGGAAAAAAAACTTTAAAAAAAGCTAAGATATATACAACACCACATAACTGCTATGACCTTTATGGTTTGACATCCCCTCTGTCTTGCCAAAGTCCTTGTCAAAAATACCTAATACTTCTAAAAAGAGAGCGAGAGAGCGCTCACACGCTCGCTTACCCTGTGTGCTTTTTCTCTCCAGAGTAAATTGACCAAGCTAAATCACGAGCACAGGGACCTAAAGGAGAAACTCAAGGAGGAGAAGAGACAAACAGAGGAGCTGTGGAAAACCAAAACTGAACTGGAGGATGAGAGGAGGCTGCAGGACAGAGCTGTGGAGCAACTGCAGAGGAAGGTGAGAGGCGGATTTATTGAGCCCTGTGGGAATATTCATCTTTTTCTTTCTTATGTTAACCCTGAATCCAGATGAGATCAGCAGACACAACTGATATTTCTCATGCTTGCATTAGACGCCCTGTTGTCATTACACCCAAAGAGCCCCACTTATCTCACTGTAGAAGCCCTTTGTTTATCTCTGTGGTCAGATGAATAGCATCATGGAGGAGTGCGAGGCGTCCACAGACGTGCTTCAGAACCAGGTCGACGAGGCCAGAGAGAAGAGTCAGAGGGAGTTGGACGAGCTGCGGAGACAGCTGCAGGAAAAGGGAGCAGAGCTGGAGAAATCCCGACAGGCAGCCAAAAAGCTGCAGGAAGAGGTGTGGTACTCATTGTCCTGCTGAATCATTAGTATGTGGGCTCAACTCTCTGAGTCACCAATGAAAGAAAAAGCCAGTACCAGGATTTTAAACAGTTATGTCCCTTTGTTTTATTTTTCATGTGTGAGATTAAACAGAAACAATCTCAGATGTGTGAGCAGATCTGATTAACTCTTTGTAGTTCAAATAAATCCTGACTGATTGGCCGCTGCCTAATGGCAGATGTTGCATGTTACCTTATCTCACAGTGTGTGTTTGTTCTGTGGTCTGTTCTGTGTCCAGCTGCTTCCTCTGGAGGAGGATCTGCGGCGGTGTCGCAGGGAGCAGCAGGAGGCCCAGCAGAGGGGCCGGCAGCTGGAGCAGAGGGTGGAGGAGCTGGAGGAGAGGAACGCGGCCACAATGGGAGAGCGAGAGCGGCAGGTCAAACTCATGGAGGTAAACGTCTCCGCAACCTCAGCTTAGGGAACTTGTGGAATTAAAGGGGATCTCCAGCAATTTAGCATTACTCTTCTGTAGCGTTGAGGGTCTTGAGAATTGGGGTCAAAAACAGTAGATGCTAAATTTTCCATCAAACAATTCAACAGCGTCTCTCATTAAGACATTAATCAACTGTTTTCATGGGCTAAGTAGAACTAATCAGGACAAATAAACTGATCTTTGTGTGTAAAGTGATGCCCATTTAAGATGCTGTCAGTAGATAAATATAAATATACATTCACAAAACAGGAATATTTTGCCACCGTGCAGAATAAAGATAATAAAATACTATATTTCTATTAACATAATTTTGAATAAATTCTTACTTATAGGTAAAAAGACACAAAAAATAAATACCCGCAATTGGACATGACAATATTATGACTGTCGTCCCTTTGTGCTCATAATTGTTGCTCAGCACCTAAAAATGATGTGTGATGAGCTTCTGTAAAAAACAGAAACATGACCTTCCCTGGCATAATAACATACTGTGTATATGTTTACTAAAAACGCTACTATTCAAAGCTGATGATCATCTGGAGCTTTCAATTAGAGGCTGCTCTCACTCTTATTAGAGCACGCAGTCGAACATACTTCAGTTCATCACGTTTTGAAGTGTTTATCTACTCAGGTGCCAGTATTTGCACTCTCTTGTTCCTGTGAACTATGAGGGTGCTGAAAGGAGCCATGGCAACAACATCTCACAGCTCAGCACTGTTTGTCTTGCTGATGACAAAACACGGCACAGTGTGTTGACACTGCGTATCGACCGAGGAAGCTCATGTTTACTGTGAAAAGTTATCGGACCAGTCTGGGTGTTCACAGGGATCTTCCTTCACTCTTTCCTCCCTTTCCAGAGTCACAGAATTCCCCTAGTTCTCCCATATGTTATTACCCAATGGTATATTTAAAAAATCTGAGACAGTTTTCTAACCACTGCCTCAAGGGAGAAACTCATCATGTCCTGTGTACAGAGAAACATGACAGAGTAATATAATGAAATATAAATTAACTTGATGATGTTTTGACACATTTTCCATGTGCTCCCAGGGACATATCAGCCAATTAGAAGAAGATCTGAATGATGAGCGGAGTAGCGCAGATCGCCTGATGGAACGACTGGACAAAACCAAAGAGCAGGCAGGTTTACTCCCTCACTGTCTTTTCTCCCACACCAGGCTCTCATTTTGTATTTGCCAACATTCATAAATTGGAGACACAACCTTTTAGCGATAGAATTATAACACCCAGCCCTACATCTGTTTTTATCATAAACAGATTTAGGGCTGAGTTCTCATTTTTCCCCTCTGACTCTGAAAGCTGCTGTTGATTGGTGTTTCCAGCCTGGCTGTGAAGCAAGTTTTTGTTATTGTCTGTTTAACGTTCGCTCTGTGAGGGTATTGAAATATGACTCGACCCCGTTGACTTCATGCATGTTCCTCCATTGCTCCACATCATCACAGGAACCTCACATCCTCAGTCTGCCTGTAAAGTAGGCCACCATTCATGGAGGCAAAGTGGTGCAGACTAATTGACACAAAACACTGTTTTGGGTGCAGTGCAAAGACAAAAAACAGCTAACTATTGTGGGAAGCTATTCACACTCCCTTCACTGGGCCTCTGGATGTTATTAGAGGGAGGAGAGAGCCTTCAGATCTGATGTGGCTGCTCAGACTAGACAGCATTTCCTCAGATTTAGGAATTAAGCTCAAGGAAAACTTTTCATTCATTTTCATAACCTGAAAGTGCTTGTCAACAGGTACTGCCCTTTTTTAATAAAGGTACAGCCGTGTTTTCTGTCAACATGGAAGGCAGTACATGCCCTTATTTAGCTCTGTGGTTGGAAATTGGCACAAAGAATTAGTTGCTGGTTCAGTGCCCACATGTCTTACCCTTGCTAGCATATTTTTACATATTTATGTTATGCTATACAATATATTATGACTGAGTATCTGCAGTCGAGGACTTTTGACTGTATAATATGATTTCTTCGAGTCTTGGACTCTTCACTCTTCATGAAATCACGTGACATTTTACAGGTGAATTGCCTGCTTGGATGAACTGGTACTAACTGAACACAAAAGACTGGTAAACACTGCTTTCTTTTAAGAGGTGACAAGAGAGAAAGTTTGCAGAATAATGATACAATCTTTAAAAAAGTGCCATGCTTCTCTTGGAAATGTATCAGGAGTTGAAGTATAAAGCAGCATAAAAATTATGTATTCAGCGAAAGTACAACTATCTTAAAACAGTACTTGATTAAATGTACTTTTCTGTTTCCCACCTCTGCAAAATGCTAAAAACAGTGTTTGCTTCTCTTTCTTGTGTGACAGATGGATCAGATGAGGAATGAGCTGATGCAGGAGAGAGCCACCAGGCAGGACCTGGAGTGTGACAAGATAAGCCTGGAGAGACAGGTACTGACCTCTGACCCCACAAAACAGAGGTTACATCCCGATGGGTGCCAAGGAGTAACAACTGATGTTATGTGAATTTGAAGGAAGAGGGAGAGATGATTGGCTGCACAGTGATCCAAGTTTATTGATCAAACAAAGAAAAACAGGAACAAACTGGAAACAAGCTTGCCACAAAACAAAGGCAGAGGCCACAGTATAGACAAACAAAACTAAACAAAAACTACACCACCAAATTCAAAAGAAAAAACACCTCCTAACTAACTGAAGGGGCTCCCAACCACCACCCTCCTTTTTCAGGCCCAAAAAGAGAAAAACTCAAACAGGTACCCCAAACACTCACAGCAGCACACACACACACACCACACAGTCAGCTGTCCAAAATGCAGACAGAGACTCAAGCTTCCTCTCTGCACTTTTATTCTGGGGGAGGAGCTGAGCAGAGTGAGAACACCTGTGCTCTCCTAATCACAGGTGTCATAGAAAGAGAAGAAGGGAGGAGGGGACAGCACACTTGTACAGAAGGAAACATGTACTACGTAAGGTAACACGTAACACCCCCTCCCATAAATACAAACCTAGTGTTTGTAAAACAATGGTGCACATGGACACTCTACATAACTGCCACCCCCCCGCCCCCTCATAATACATTCAACAAAACACTTTATCAAACAATTTACTGTGCACAACAAGCAGTGGCAAAAATGTACACCTTACCTATGGGACAAAGCATCAACCACCACATTATCTGATCCTTTCTTGTGCCTGATCTCCAAATTGTACCACTGCACCAGCAGAGCCCAACGCATCAAACGCTGGTTATGGTTATAACAAGAACACAAGAAGATTATGATCCGTTTAACCACCACCGGCGACGAGCTGGAACCTACATAGACACTGAAGTGCTGGAGGGCAAGAAGCATTGCCAGGATCTCCTTCTCAATGGTGGAGTAGTTCAACTGGTGGCTCTTAAACTTTGTGGAAAAATAGCAGACTGGGTGACAAACTGAATTCAATCTGTTTTATTTGTTTTTTTTACATAAACTTTGTAGCACAGAAACCTTTTGATTGGAGAAGTGGGTTACGTTCTCCACGTCAGCCATCTGTTATCATGTGAATACATTTATGCACTTCCTCCAGGATACTTTCAAATTGATGAGATTCTCCTGTTTCATTTCCTCGTTCAGAATAAAGACCTGAAGAGCAGAGTGACTCATCTGGAAGGATCACAGAGGACCAATCAGGATTCGCTCGTCTCCAAACTGAACAGCCGCATCCAGGAGCTCGAGGAAAGGTTGCAAGGAGAAGAGAGGTGAGCACCGCCACGTGAACAATGACCGTCCTGCTCTTAACAAAGAGTATTTACAGGCATCAGCGTGTGTGCAGGGTTTGTATTTAAAGGTGCAAGATACCTATTTGGGCTGTGGCTCCATCAGATACTAGTGAACCCACTCATATCACTTTCCCTGTGGTTGTAAGAGTGAGAGTATCTCTGGTCGCTAACACACTGGGAAGGTGTTGAGTTACAGGAAGCTGCAGCGGCGACGTGATCTCTTGGTGCTTTTGCCCTCAGAGACAACAACAACCTGCAGCAAGCCAACCGCAAGCTGGAGCGCAAAGTGAAGGAGATGAAGATGCAGTCGGACGAGGAGCACATCAACCTGCAGAGCCAGAGAGACCAGGTAGAGGCGCCTTTAACCACAAAAGGGAGAAAAAAAAAAGTTGTCATGTAGTCAGGAGCAGCAGACATGACTCGTGATTCAATTTCTCACTTCTTTTGTGAACTCTGCAGCTGACTCAGAGGCTGAAGACGGCGAAGAGGCAGATGGATGAGGCGGAGGAGGAGATCGAGCGTCTGGAACACGCTAAGAAGAAGCTGCAGAGAGAACTGGATGAGCAGATCGAGGCCAACGAGCAGCTTCACGGCCAACTGAGCGCGCTGAGGAATGAGATGAGGTGACCGCTCACCTTCTGTGCAGTGTTACATTCAATCATGCTCTTCTTTAACTTATCAGATTTTTTTTTTTTCAGGCGTAAGAGGAAATCACCTCCTCTCATTAAGACTGTGGAGGATGATGTGAGCAACGTGGATGACTTAGGATCTGACTGATTAACTGAGATGTGATGAAAACATTTCTGGACTTTGTTGAGGAACGCTGTACTTACTGTGAAGAAAGAATCACTGATATCATAATTCAACATAATTCTATTAACAGCTCAGGTGTGATTTCATAATGTTTCCAGGTGTGAGTAGCATGGCACCTTGCCAAGGCTGACCTCTTGTGGCGACATGTATAACTGCAATATCTGACAAACTGATGTTTTACAAGGAAGCTCAAGAACTGGATTATTTACCTTGCTTGATTAATTTGCTCCCTAAGTTATTCCTTTTCTGTGTGATTTAATATGGTGCAAAGTTAAAACATATGAATAAATGTTTTAAAGTAACGTAAATGTTTTTTTCACTCGTGTTCATGCATATTACCTGGGGTGGAGGAAGCAGACAGATCCTTTACTTAAAAAGGAGAGTACTAATACTGCACTGTGAAAAGTCTTCACTACATTAAAATGCACAAAAGTTAAAGTATTCTTTCTGCTAAAAAGTACTTAAAGTATCGGTGTTATAGTCCATGGATTATTATTACTGCTGCCTTAATGTGTATGTTGCATTTTACTGCTGTAGATCTTTAGGTTTGAGCTCATTTTAACAACTTTATATACTCCTGTCTAGTTTAATCTGCAGAATGATGCTAGGACGAAAAGTTTAGCCTCATGCTCAGAAAAACAGCCACTTTTCAGCCTTGTGCTGATGAATTTTCCAGCTGATCCAGGGTGGGTTTAAATAGCTCATTTAGCTTAAGAAGGAAGAGAATTTTCTCATCACATAAAGGAACACTTGATCCTTCAATATGTCAGAAAACACTCAGAATCACCAAATTTGGAGATTAATAGTTTTCAAGTTTTCACAAGGGTATGGATAATTGTAATCCGAAAAGTTACAAAAGCAAATGTTGTGGAATAAAATGTACAATACCTGTTTCTGAGATATAGAGAAGGAAAGGTATAAAATGCTCAAGTAAAATACAAATACCACTCATTTATACTTAAATATATTGAACAAATGGACTTAGTTACATCTCACCACACGCACACAGAAGAAAGCAGAAAATCAGATGTGAATTTGCATCAAATGGGGATGAAATACAAATCTCACCCATCAGTCACGATGCTGATAAACTTGTGTGTTGACGACAAGAGGAGCGTGATGGTTGTACGGATGGATCAATGGTGTGCGCTGAATGGCTGCGGCCGGGCAGAGGTGGAGATCTGACATGAGATCTCTGGTGGACTCCAGAGGTTCACACCGTTGGACATCTGGTAGTTTTAACAGCAGTTGGCACAGTGATACATGGAAACACAACACAAGAGAAGCATGAGGCAACACTGTGCACTCAAACATGGAATACTCAAGGAGTTCCTGGCAGAATTCCTGGGAACATTTGTCTTGGTTGTAAGTAACTTTTCTTATTCTAAAATGTTTTTTTTCCCCACTAGATTTACTTTAGAAGTTGTGCAAGTTAAGAGTTGGGCTCCAGGTTGCTCGAGCTTGTGCTCAGAGATGTTCCTGTTCAACAAGAAATTTTAAGTAAGTTAAACAGATGTAAATTAACATGTGCTGTCCTCCTCCTCTGTGTTTGTCAGCTGTTTGGCTGTGGTTCAGTCGCTCAGACCGTCCTCAGTCGAAACACCCTGGGCGAGCCTCTCACCGTCCACATCGGCTTCTCTGTGGGACTGATGATGGCTGCGTACGTTGCTGGTGGAGTGTCAGGTAAATGTGCTGTCCTGAACTTCTGCACCCTGTCATTTATTTCCAAAGCAGAATGTACCTAACATGAGTCACCACACCCCACTAGTAGTGTTTTGATACTGTTGATACTTTAAAGTGAATGAGCGCGAAAGACATTTTCATTAATTATAATCAATGGGTGTTGTTTGGATACGTCTCCTGCTCTGGTGGATACTGGCATCCTTTAAGATCAGCTGAAAAAATAATCATCAGTTTCAACAGAATAGTCATTAACAGCTTGTTGTTTGCATATTCAGCTTCTTTACTTCATTTGATCAGTTGTTTATCACCAGAGACTCGATGATGCATTAAAATAATTCACAGTTAATACAAACAACCTGTGCCAGAACATATAAACATCCTGACGCAGCTTGCTTGTATCTGTTGCAATGAAAACATTGTTACTCATGAGGCTTGAAGCTTGTAATAATATAACTTTATGGCTTCCCGTCCAACCATGTGCCACCTCCACAGCTCCAGTGTCGGAAGGAACGTGCCAGCTCTCTGCCCGCATTCAATGAATGCAGCTGCTCTCCGGGGTCATACATAACCCTGGGCACTAAATGTCCTGCAAACTCCATTGATCACAGGCTACGCTCATGACAGA
>JBAJHX010000081.1:9976490-9998845 GCA_037176925.1 Amniataba percoides | reverse complement strand
CACAGGAGATGGATCATTTAGTTGTTTAGGATTGCAGAGGATGGTCACAGCTCACAGTGTCAGCTCAGAGCATTTTGCTGTGATGTATTTCCCATGTGAGCTGATTGCTCTAATTAATGCTTTTGCATTAAGATGATGGCGGTGGAAGAAACAGCATCAATGCACAATGCACAATGCCACAGTGCTCTGTTTCATAAATAAAAAAAATCCTGAATTCAAACTCAGAATTCAGATTCTTTAAAACACATCTGCTATTCACTAACTGAGAAATCCAGAAACAAACAATAACCGCTGGATACAAGATGGCTCCCACAGAAAGTCCATTCTCAGTATGCGTGTGTTCAATGGTTTGACATTCACACATCACACCTCAATGAACTGTACGTTGCACTGCAGTTAGCTTCTAAACTGTGTTGATGTTGATGTGCAGGCCTTAAAAGGGAAAAACATTTATAACTTTGAGAGGAGCATTGGAAAACACCCACATCCTTCATTTAGCATCTTCTTCACAGAGGAAGCCAAACATCCAAATGAAGCAACAATGAGAAAAACATGCTTTTAAGTGTTTACTATTGTCAGAGAAATGCAAGTGAAGTTATATCATTTTACATATTTGCATATCACATTGAGGCTGATCAAATAAAAGTACCTCACCATTCCATTTACTTTCCCCGACTGATGTTGGGTCAGTATATGTCTGCGGTTGGATGAGATGCCTTCAGTGACACATGAAGCTCTGAGAAGAAGACATTCTGGCCGGATAACACAAATGCCCACATCAACATTCACGCTGGCCAAGTTTGAGAGACAGGGTGAGGGTCAGTGACACAAGCAGACCAGCCCGGAGGAGGAAGCAGCACCAGAGTACTTGTACAAGAAGTGCTGAGAGGAGAAGTATCTGACAGACGAATGAGAGCACTGCGGGGCGAGTTCATCTCACACAGGCCTGGGGGTCAAAGGACAGATCACATTGGTTTTCATGTCGAGTGCATATTGTGTGATCGCGCACATGGAGCAGAGAGAGAAAATCAGTTTGGTATAGACCGGCTCCCCGCTCAATAACGAGACATGTGCAGGTGCATGTGATCCCCCCCCCCCCCATCTCTCACCTAGGACGGGCTTTGAATGAAGGATGACATCACTGTGATGATTCAGCCCACTGCGAGGAAGCAATGATGGGCACAGGATCAGTCTTCTGAGAACTGGGCCTGAAAAAATGCATTTCCCTTTGTCTCTGTGAAATCGCACCGACACACCAGATAAGTTCAATATGAGGAATGCTGTTTCTGCAAAGCAGCTGTAAACTCCAACTAAACTAACACATATGAATGTCTCCATGAGACATACAAACCAACTGAATAGGAGAGGCCTGATAATCAGGTGGGCATCATCTGATATCAGACATTGAAGCAGGGGGGGTGTATTCTTTGCTACCACTGTGTCTCCACCCTTTGTTTTGCAGTCAGCTGCCACTTTGGAGCGAGCGTTAGGTGCCACGAAGGCCGGGGCCACTTTTACAATCACGCTCTGTCACCACATGGAGAAGACAAAAGGTGCAGCTCGCTTATCGGCAGTGACGTCAGTTCCTTGCACAGAGCTGAAACTCTGAATGGAGAATATTGACTGGGGTTAGTGACTCTGGCCTCTCTGTCGGGGACACATCAGCTGAGAGAAAATGGACCGCAGCATCAGTCACAACAGTAATAACTGGAAACTGGAATACAACTTGTCGCCTGCATCATCTAGAAAATATTGAGCCCAAACTGTTGTTGTTGTGGGTGCCTGTGCTTGCTCATGTCACAACCAGCGACTGCGGCTGAGGATTCGCATTGAAAATCAATAACAGGGCACATTCCAATGCATGTGCAAATGCGTGCTTCCAGGATGTGACTTACACTTTCCTGCCGTCGTTATATCATAAACACACCCCACGAGGAAAACAACACATCATCAATAAGTATAGGTGGTGAATAATTAAGTGTGTGACAAACACATGGATTATTCTGAGGATAAACTGGGACTCTTGCAGGGCATTACAGCAAGCTGTCACGGGGCTGATGGGAATAAAACTGTCAGAGCAGCTGCATTTCCTCCTGCCAGCTCGCTCAAATAAACACAGCATTACCGATATGTGAAGTTCAGTTTTTAGTTTGAGGCTGCCAGTGAAACACTCTTCTGTGGAAACGAAAGGGATGACAAAGTGTGTGTGACTTTGTGGTGCTGTTGTTGGTGACTCATCCTGACATTTCACCCACAGCAGCTGCTCCCTCTGCTGTGGACGGCCATCTACTGCACTGATGTTTTACTTTACAGGAACCATGTTGAGGAAATTTACATTAGTAAATTATACTTTCGAGATGCAGCTTCTGGAGCCAAACCCAACGGGAAATACAGATCATCAAACAACTATCAGACATATGTCAGCTCATCTAAATAAAATATAATTCACCTGAAATCTCCTTTTTTTAAACCTTCATGCTACAGAAGGTTACAGAATTTAAAAATCATTTTAAAAAACACAAGGGGATGCTCCACACGCTGTCCGATCCAATCTTTTGTATTATTAGTATTAGCTGACTTTTTAAGTGTATTTCCAGAGAGACATTCATCTAATTCAAACAGGATAAGCTGTAGGTCTATTTTTTTTGTTCAATCAAATGGGTACTCTGATGAATTTAAAATGTACAAATTGGGGAACTTGCATGGAACAGAGTTCAGATAAGAAATAAAGTTATATAAAAACTTGCAGTTGCTTTCCCTAATTTTCTTTTTTCATAGCACTGAACTATCCTTGATCATATGTACTTGAGCCAGAATCTGTAATTAATTTATGAGGTAAGTTATTAGTCAGAAACCTGCTTCGAGCATTTCCAGTAAAAAAGTGAGAAAAAGACCACATACTGAGAGCTGATACTCTGATGGAAAGCGTCGTAAATAGACACTGTACAGCTTGTTTGTGTACTTTTCCTTTTTTTTGTGCTGCATCTCATCTTTAGCAGCTTCAGCAAGTCTTTGAATGAGCAGAGACCTTGGCAGAAACGATAACAGTCAGAGGTTCAGATATCTTAATGCTTGATCCTTAGTAAAAGTCAAGGTCCAAAGATACTTAACCATGAACATGTACACATCTCATCATCAGTCTTGCCCATATCTTTCAAACTCATCATGAGACCATCAGGGTTATTTTTATTGTACAGCTGTTCTCAGATTTCAATACTGCAGCACTGTAAAATGTTCATCGGCATCAAACCTCTGCATATACACAATTCAAAGTGCAGCACAGGAGCAGAAAAAGCCAAACAGAGCACACGTTACAGACAGTAAACAGGGGTCTATTTTATTTTGAACGAGTCTTTTAATTAATGCATTTCAAGTACTCCAAAAATTACATCTCTTTGCACAATACAATTTGAAATCTTTTTTTGTTTTTTTTTTAGTAAAAATGTTCAAAGTGAACAAAAATTTCCGATACTGTATAAAACACAGTGAACATTAAAATCAGACAGTAGTATTACTTTTTAATCTTGTGTTCTTTCGGCCTACATCACCTACAACATTTCAACTCAATTTGGACATTTTCAGTGCACGTTTATCTAAAAACTTCTTTTTTTTGTTTACCAAGACTACGAAATTAAAAAGAAAGTAAATTTACAGGCATTATTCTTCTGCTCTTCTACCCAAACCATGCCACAGGATAACGAAGACAAAAATGAGAATGTAACATTAACTCCATCACCCTGAATTGTTTTTAACCACTGATGATGGTGGAGAAAAGTCTCAGAAGCAAACTCCATTTCAACTAGCACATATAAGAACATAAATAACTTAGAAGAAAGGAAAGTTTGTCACATATGAACATCTTTGAACAACTTACTCTGGAATTAGAATACAAAAAATGAAACGGATGTATCAAAATGTAATTTTCATTTTCAAATGAAATGCAAATTTTTCCGAAGTACTGTACAAGTTTACATGTAAATTCTCCAAGCTTAACAGGTGTGATCCAGCCTGGAAGATGAAATTTAAAAAGAGCTCCATTTTTTGTACAGACATGAGAAGTTATAGCAACCGCCGACCTGCCTAATTCATCTGCTGCGTGATCAGACCATTAACTATGAGACACGTTATTTTTTTTAATGTCCCCTCCAGAGCACATGTGTGATTATTACAACCATCAGGACAGTGTTGTAAGATATTAGTTGTGATTAGTACTGCATGCATTAAAAAAATAATAATGCTGGGATAAAATAAAGTCACAAAAATACTCCACGTCCTTTGCCGAATGCATAAATACAAAATGCCCAAGCTTCTTTTGACTGTGCCAAACTTTTCGCCCACTCACCAAATCCCACTTGTGCGTGAAGCGTTTGCACTGTAAATAAATCCAGGGATTTTGCACAACATATCATGACCAGATTCTCAAATCCTTTTGGTTAGTGTTATCACGTTATCACTTTCCAGAGCGTCCCACGCGCCACGCTGCAACGAGGGGAGGAAGAAAACACCTGAGGTCGAACAATCCCACAGAGCACAATCACATCTCTTTCATTTCTCCCGTTTAAAGTAGCTCCAGAAATTGCGCAGGTGCTTACTGTATATATATATTTTTTAAAAAACCTATGCACAAAGATCAGCTGTATAAAGTTTTATGGCACGCTGATGTAAACTCACACTGACGCCTGCACTCATGAGCTCTTAAGGGGATTCAGGTCCGTGGAGAAATCTGATCAGGAGTTAACTGCAGATGAGATCAAAATGAAAGAGAAATCAAACAGCCGCTTGCCTCCTGTGAAACTAGTGAACACACTGAGGAATGTGTGAATAGTGTGACAATACTGCTGCGTTACACTGCCCCTTCAACTTGTTTTAAGACTAACATTAATAGCTGTCAAAGTAAAATAGTGTTGAGTGACATACAAATATTACAGACCTTGGTCAATTAATAGTCACATTTAATAAATGTGTCTGCATGCCCACATTGAAAAGTTCTTAGAGTCGCTATCTGAATAATAGAATGATTTCATCTTACAATTTTTTTTTTTTTGTACATCCACATCGGAGTCATTTTTAAATTTATTTTCCACTCTCATGTAAACTAACTCTGCAACATGATACACTCTCACTTCTAAACTAAGCCACAGCAGCCTTTGCTTTCCTCATCTCGTCTTCATATCTGAACAGGTAGAATCATCATCAGCTTCAGTTAGTGGTTATTCATTCTTCATTATCCAAAACAAAACAAAACAAAACAAAAAAAAAACTGGTAAAGACAAGAAAAAGCTGTCCTGAATGAGGTGACCTTCCCTTTCTCTTCCCATGACTCTTTACCGCATCTAGCTTGTTACGCAACATGAGCAAAAACATGATGTTAGCAAGACAAATAATAACAATTTTAAAAAAAAGATGAAAAAAGGGACCTCGAACAAAGAAGGCCTGAAACGTGAGATATGGTGACCTTGTTGTTCAAATTCAAAATCTAGCAATCTAACGAACGTGACAGAGATCCACCTGATTGGACGGCTGAGAAGAGAACTTGATGGCGTCAAATCCTCATCGGCAACGTCCAAGGAACTCATCACAACCATCATTCCTTCAATTATGTGTTAAGAGTCCTGAGAGCACTAACCAAAAAAATAAAAGAAAACAAAAATTGTGAAGAATTACACATTTACAGTAGAAGAAATAGTTTGTTTTCACTTATGATACACTAAATATGTACAGTCACATGCAGAAGACTGTCTGCATGAGAGACCGGAGCCTGTGTGTCTTTTGCCATTTGACATGTGTAAATCACAAAAGTGCCGCAAAATCCCCACTGAGTGTCTCTCAATCCTGGCTAGGGTGGCGAAAAAAGAAGAAAAAGAAAAGGAAAAAAAAGCACAGAACAATTCACCAGCAGCCATGGGTGTGTCACTCAAGAAGACGTTGCAATAGAATGAAAAAAAAAAAAACACATCACAGAATGGACTAAAGCTACACGATTCCTTAACTCCTTGGCACTCCTTAAAAAGAAAAAACAAAGGGGGCGGGGGGGTGGAAAAAGATGCTTAGATCGCACTGCATTGGAAATGGCTGATGGTAGAGTCCACTCCACAAAGAGCCAATCGAGTTGCTAGATATTGTTTTCTCTTTTTCACGTGTCTGTTTTGTCTGTAGATGGAGGATATGACGATGACTAACAACCATGTCAGGCTTTTCTTTGGATGGAGTGACGCTTTTGTTTCCCACTGTAGGCACAAGGAGGAGCCAAGGCATTGGGGGGGAGGGAGAGGGGGGCGGGATGCAGGGTCTCAGCGTCTCATCTGGCCCATCTGATAGTTCTCTCTGGGCTGACGGTGGTGCCTCTGGGGCTGCGCCTGTCGCTGTTGCTGCCTCTGGGGTTGCCGCTGGCCGCCGTGGCCGCCATGGCCGCCGTGTCCGCCGTGCTGGTGGGAGTGCGGGTGCTGAGACTGGTGCTGCACCTGGGAGCTAGCGTGCTGCTGTGCTCGCCGCCTCTTCAAAGTGCCTGTGAGGAGAACAGTGGACTTGTTCAAAGGCCGACTGGGTTTACACCTTGTGGCATGCTGCTGCCTGCACCGCAATAACAACAATCTCACAAGTTCACCGCGTGTCACACTGTGAGAGATGAGTCTGATAGAAATCATGGTCACAGTCTGTAAGAGCACCGGGTGATGTCAATTTGGAGGCATGTGAGCTGATGTGGTTTAGTGAATTGTAGCTCTATAGTGTAAACAGAAAAACTTAAAACCAATCTCGCGTTCTGAAAACAAGTTTTGAGCGCGCTGCTGGTACTTCTGTTCATCTGAATATAATTCTGCACAGTGGGGTTTTAAAAAATGTGCGTTTTAGGAGTGTTAAGTTAGCTCATTGGTGACTTCTGCATCATTTCATGTATATTCCAAAACGTTTTGTGAGTGTATGTCACAGCAGCAGTCACGTTGCTGCATTTTGGCTCAAAAGTTTTGACCCCCTCAGAATTTTAATGCTGAAGCTCTAAACCGGACAGTAGACCTGTTTGACCCTGGACCACTGTTTCTGAGTATACATGAGCTTTAACCAGTTTGGCAATAAAGACAAGGTCTGTTCATTTAATAGTAGAAGTCATGCCAAAGTGAAGAGTTTGAGTTTATGTTTACAATCTATTATGTTTATTTTTCTTTTATCATTTATGTTTTTTTCAAACTATGCCTGTGGCTTAACAGATGCAACCAAAAGGGCATTTTATTTTGAGAGGTTGGACACATCCTCTATTTATCTTCATAAATAAATGTATAAAGTTTCAACTTTTTTCGTGGTACGGCTTCTTTTGTCAATGTCTGGACTCACCTGGAAGTGGTTTGGGAGGGGGAAGTTTGGGGTTACTGCTTGGCGTATGCACACTACAGATCTTAATGAAGCCAGCCATGAGCATGATGAGGGCAATACCCATCAACAACACTGCCCACCAATGGGCCTAGAGAAGAGAATAAAACAGAAATCAAGCACAATCAACAGAAAAACACCCCATAATAAAATCTTATCAATTAAAATGAAGAACTTCATACGTACCACAATCCACTCCGCAATGTTTTCATACAGCTCTGGGTTGAAGATGGCCTTCTTCAGTCTGGCCAGAGGTCCGTCCGCATCCACCAGACGGCACTTCATGAACACGTCGCAGTAACCCTTGAAGTCGTTGCAGGGCGAGCCGGCTGGCAGCGTGGTCACTTTCTTATTGAAGAAACGAGCCAGACGCTCTGATCCCGTGCTGCTGCACGTGTTGGGATTCACTGTGGAGATGAATAAGACAGTTAACTGAAATGAAAAAAAAATCCCAAGTACATTTGATTTATTTAAAGAAAAAGAAAGTTAACAAGATGGTGAAAAAGGTAAATGACTCACTCTTCTCCATGCAGCACACGTGGCAAAGCTCAGTCTCATCCTTGCCATCTTGGCTGGCACAGGTGCACGCCTCGAGCCCATACTTCTCACAGATGGAGCCGGAGCAGCCCTGCGGGGGAGGAGCATGAGGGCAGGCGAGATCAGACAATGATTGGTATGAATATAAAGTTGCTATAACAACCAGATCTTCCAGGTGTGAAGCCATCAGCCGCTCACCCCGTTGAGGCAGACTTGAGTCTCTCCGTGGCAGGCGGTGAAGTTGGCCTTGGGCTCAGACGTGGGGCACTGGGCGCTGACTCCGTTACACATGCCCTGGTGAGCACACTCTGACTCCTCTCTGCACTTCTCGTTGCGACTCTTGTAAGAGCAGTCAGCAGTACAACAAGGACCCTGGCTGGGACTGGTGGGGGAGAGAAACGGTCAGTCAAGAAGTTTCACACATGAGCCGGTAGATCTACCTCTGAAAAATAACTTGTACATGTACCTGCAGACTTTGTTGGGCTTTAATTTGCACTTCTTGTTATCAGGCTGGTTGGCGTCATAGCAGCACTGGTCCCTGCACTGATCGCTGTAGCCGCAGTCACACTCCTCTCCTGGCTCCACCAGGCCATTGCCACAGATGGGCTGGCCAGACTCTGTTTGGGGAAGGAAAAATAAACATCGAGTCTGTTCCCCCCCCAAAAACTGGAACATGCCGTTTTGTACTTTTGACTTGTTGTGTGGAGGGCTACAGAGAAATCATCACATTTACTATGAAAACTGTCATTACAAAACAACACCAAACAAATACTGAGAATGAGTTGAGCAATAAACAGACTCTTTTTCAGCTTGTTTGAGGTGTAAACCAGTACGGGTATACCATGAGACATAATGCTTTTTAGAAAAAAAAAAAAAACATTTTCCCATATTTTAATATTATCAAGACAGAAACACGTGTTCGGGAAAAAAAGTTTTCAGGCTTGGTAGTGGTTGAATAACGGAGTATTTTTGTAATGTGTTTGTTATACTAGTGTCTTGACAGTTGTACTGAGCAGAAAAAAGAAAAAAGTAGAGATAAAAAAAGAGAAGAATAATTAGAGAAAAATTTCAAGATATGCCAAATACCGTCAGTAAAAATAACACTGGACTAATTCCAAGGCTGCATTTCAAAGCTGATAGCAGCTAATATGTTGGTGCCTAGTTGGCTGAATTAATTCACCAACTGGGGCAAGGGGTTCAAATCTACCACTCTCATTACAACAAGGAGAGGAGAATCAGAATAATGTGGTTTAGATTCATAAAACCTGAAGCTGGACATTTAAGATGATGAAAAAAAGAATAAAACGTACCGACAAAACAGTTGCTCCTCTTTTTCTCCAGCACCTGGCTGATGTTGCGAACGCTACAGATGGAGAACTTATTGTTGTTGAGCTTGTCTCCTGATGTCGCTCTCGCATACATGATATAATTGCCCTTCTCCTTCTTGTCTTGGCTCTTGGATTCTCCCGGGGTGCACTCAGATCCAGAGTCGTGCTGAGAGTGAGGGGGAGGGGGGGGGCGGCAATCAGAGGTTAAAAGAAGGGACAAAGGGTGCAGGCCGAATAAATTCATTTTCACTGTGCATAAATGTGGTACATCTGAGAAACTCACCGGGGAGCCAAAGTTGTGTCCTACTTCATGTGCAAAAGTGATATGGGAGACTTTAGGAGGTACGTGGGAGGCGTAGTTCTGTACAGTGATTATACCAGTGTTGAGAGATTTCTTTTTTCCGTCTGAGTATAGCTTGCTTTTTTCACAGATGCCTCCGGAGCTCCCTGGGAATGAAAAGCACGAGTTGGAACAAACCTGCTTCCAAACCAAGGCTACAAACAAATGAAGGATTTTGCTCATTAAAGAGTGATCTGATTAATGTCGTAATAATTTTTCCAATTCAGGTCCACATTGATGAAGAGGCTGATTTATCAACATGTTTACAGGACATTTTAATTCAAGTTTTGCTCGTCATCGCTGGCAGGAGACACATAACCTCCCACGGTTCGTTAAAGATTTCATCTGCGCCACAATTTCCATTGCAGCTTCTAATAAAGAATGTATTTCTATTTCACTTTCCCGCATCAGTAACAATATGCAGTCAAACCTTCGGGAATTATCACATCTGAATATTGTGTGAGTTGATGTTTGAAGCTGCAGTTGGTTCTCGAAACACTCTGAATCAATCTGCATTTGAAATCCCAACTACCACTGACACTTTCTCTTGTTGTAGCTGCAGTGCACGATGTGCAGAAGTCAAAATTAACTTGTACTTTACTCCAGAAATATCATATTCAACCTAGTCTGGAAGTCACTACTGATAGTGTGCAAGAACAAAGAATGTGTGTTGCATAATGGCATTAAAGTGTTAAAGCCAACAAAGCATTGGTTTGTTACAAATATCTTAACATCTTTCTTTTTTGCATTTTTTTCCCCCAGTACCTGAGGGAGCTCCGACCCAGGCCAGACCCAACACCCCGTCATCAAAGTCTCTGTCGGTGAAAACATAAGCCAAGCAGTAGTCGTCGTGGTTCTGCTCCGAGTTCAGCTCCAGGAACTTCTCCACCCCGATGTTGGCGAAGCGGAATGGGTTGGACCTGTCCCTCTCGTCAAGGGTGGTGTTTATCTACGCAAGAAGGAAGACGAAAGAGTTCAGAGGGAGGAAATGAACAAAATCTATAAACTTAAAAAAAACAGAATGAGCAAAAGCCTTACCCTGATCCTTTTCACCATGAAGCTGATGTTGCGGATGCCCATGAAGTCTGTGCCCTGGTAGATCGCATCAATGGCCTTGACATGACTAGAGATCTGAAAGAGCGAAATGAAAAAGCTTTAACCACAAGAGCCAAGGCACAATTTTTACAGGCTGCTGACTCACTGCCAGATTCAGTCCACGCTGAGAGCAACTATGATGTAGAAAATCCTGAACATACAGTTTACATGTAGAAAAGAGTAAAAGACAGGTTGACACAATTCATTTTGTATTCGAGGAGTAAAGAATGGTTTAACATTTCAAGAAACATGCTTATAGTCTTATATGAGAGAAATAAATCTCTCCCTGTCATCTCTATGTAGTAAATAAGAAGCTACTGTCAGGAGCATGTTAGCTTATCTTAGCATAAAGGCTGAAAAAAAAAAGAAAGAAAAATGGCTAACTTGGCTCTGTCCAAAGAAAATACTCGGAATGACACTAATTAACACTTGTTTCATCTGGTTTGTTTGACTCCAGGAATTTACTGAGCCTAGCCAAGAAACAGTTCAGAACAAGGATGCAACTTGTTATTTCTACATGTCGCGTTTTTGTACAATTATAACAAAGGAAATTTAATGTGTTAATTTGTGTGCAAGATTTTCTTTAACACATACCATATTTCCATGGAAATTATACTTTCATGGACACTGGCTATTTGTTGCCATTTGCTGTGTATGCCCAGGCTCTGAGTTTTACATTTCAAATGGGAAACCAGTCATTACGGCTTAATACAACCTTAATTTGCAGTGATTTTTTTGTTCCTCTAGTGTACGTGTTATGACTCAGCCCTTGCGCCAAATAAGACGTGTCATTATTTCGATGCTAATTAATATTTATACTGTTATTGTTGGTTAAAAATATGCCTCTCCATCAACAAAAATCCCACATACCGACTGCAGGTCTAATTCTAACAGAACCACGCTGGCATGTGTCAAGCGAGTGACAGTGTGTTACCTGAGCAATGACAGCCTCTCTGGTCTTGTAGTACTTGTAGAAGAGGTGGTCGGTCTGAATAAAAAGCTGGCAGGTGTTTTTCTCAGCCTGGGCCATCCTCTTCCTCCTCAGCAGCACGGGGTCATTAGAGTCTGCCTCAGTGTGGAGCTCCTGGTGTGAGCAGCACCAGAGACGGAGAGCAGGAAATAGACAAGTTAAATAAAAAATATATGTAGCATTTTAACCGAAACAGTGGCTAAATAAATAATGCTTGATATTTTTAGGTTGAGTTTTTCTCAGCTGCAGTATGTTCATGAACTGCAACTCTGCTGAGGAACACGTGCTGTATATTCTGCATTCTGAATATGGAAAAAATAATGGAAAAGTAAGAAAATCACACTAATAAACAAAAATAAAGGCACTGACAGGTAATAGTTGCCAAAGAGCATCTTTTTGACCACATCCAGCGAGGATGCCGGCTCAGTGGTGAAACAGGTCTGAAACTTTCACCCAGAAGGGACAGCAAAATATTTCTTTTCAGCATGGTGTTAACTTGCTCAGGTATTATCACACACAACCCCAAATTAGGGCGATGTTTAAAACTTTCAGCTAGGAGCAGTTTTTTCCCCAGTAAATGAGATAAGCTACTAATTAATCGTGCGGACATCCATTGATTTATCTGACAAAAGCTGTTCTCACCAGTCAATATAGCTTCAAACTGCACACAGAAACTTAAAAAGGGCATCCATGGGTATCTGTGACCCTGATTAGGGGGGGAAATTGGTCCCTGAAACAAACCTTTAAATAAACACTTAAAGGATTTTACTGCGGTGTGTGGTGAAGTTCACCTTGGGTGGGCTCTCTATGGCTGAGGCTTGGTACCTCTTCATCCTTTCAAACACGGAGCTATCAGCACAGGTTCCTTTTGGACCGTACTTGTGCGGGTAGTCTGAACGAGAGAGGCAGACAACACTGTTAGGATTACGCGAGACAACGTTAGCTACTTAACCCCCTGAGTCACTCTATTTCTGGCGCTATTCATGATCAGCTAATGGATGTACTTACACGCCACTTGAGCCTAGGTTTGCTATGTGAGCTGTTACTCTCCTGTCGCTCTCATTAGCGATTCCCCTCACATTTTTGTTTATTTTGCCCCTAAGCCACATACTATATGTACACAGATGATTTAGAATTAGGGGATATCTGTTTGGTGTCGTAAGCTTGGTGCTCACTATCACTACCCACATTGTAAAGGCTGCTAAAATGAGCCTGTCGCCCGAGAGGAGGATCGTGTTACTTGGCTAATGAGCACCTCGGGTATCTGTGCTCCCTGGAGGGCGATCACACCAGTCTGCCTCCATAAGCTCTCTAACCTTGCACTTTCCTGATCCCACATTTACATATGCGTGCATCCAATTACACATACACGACGATTACAGGAAAATGGCACGTCAAAGTGTTTGTGTAGCTGAAGTTGCTGTGGACTCACGTATGTCGTCTTCGTGATAGATGACTGAATGGAAGGGCACGTCTTTCCCCTCCAGGTACCTCTCAATCGGCTCAACGTAGTAGGTGCCGTGGTAGCTCTGAATGAAGCCCTCAAACTTACCATCGACGAGGGAGCCATGCGTCAGTGTACCTTTCTCACCTGGGAATCCAGATTACAGAGGTATGTGCATCAGAGAACTCATATGAGATCAGGTTTTCATGTTTGAGAAAAAAACATGACGCAGCTGTGCACACAAAATGCCTTAAACCGCATGGCTGTACTGATACATTAAAAACAAGTATATAAGAGAAACGGCAGCTTACCGTAGATCTCTCCAGTGTAGATGTGAGAGGTATCAAAAGGAATCTCTTCTCCTGAAACATCCACCTTCAAATCTTGGGCAAACAAGGTGGTATCTCTCTTCATTCGTAAATTAAAATGCCTGAAAGCACAATACATTTGAAGGTGATGAAACAGGGTACGACACGGGACTGCAGTGCTATCTATAGTGTGGGAAGTTTGTTTCTGTAATGTCCCAAAACTGTCTGCTGATATTATTCATGTCACAGAGTGCTTATGGATTTGGGCGTGGATCTGAATTTGGCCTCACTTTGGGAGGTAAGCAATATTCACTCGGTTGAGAAAAAGGAAAATGCAAATAAAAAGGGGGGAAGGGGGTTGAGAGGAAGGGCATGGTTTGGCAGAGAGAAAACATCTCAGCTGTTTTCTGTTGCAGAAGGGGAACTGCAGTCTTTATGTTGTAAGAGAGGGAACAGAAAATTGGGACATCTTGAAACATTGCTGGGGTTTTTTTTCTTGATCAAACATATGGCAGACAAAGCAAGATGTTACAGTAAACCTTGGGTTTCATATAACACCTACACAATGCTCTTATTGTATGCTTGTATTTTAAGCAAGTTACTCTTCTGTAGGCCAGGCACAATTAAATGAAATGCAAGAAAGCAAGAGGTCTTTATTAACATCTACATCAGAAGAATGGAGTTAAACTTCACATGATGGCACACAAATCTGCTGCTTTCTGATGGGCACAGAACATATTGGACCACAGTTGTTTTCTACTATGTCTTAATCTAAGGGTGAAAATGCTAGGTGCATTTAAATTCTGAGGATTATATTCATACACAAAATCAGCAAGTATAAGGTAGATGGGGTGCTGCAAACTGAGTAAAAGAATTTGAGCTGTGTTTCCAGCTTTGTCCTGAATTCAAAAGGAAAAGAAGCTGACACATCCCAGCTTTTCAAAGGAACAGACATCTTCCTTCCGCGTGTTTGTTTGCGCAGCTCTTATCGTCCTTTTCCCTATTAAGCAGCATCAGAGTTTGGGAACAGCAGGCCCTGCAATAGCGTGGACGACAAGCAGCCTTTGCCAAGCTCCCAGCCAGATGGTCTTGACTTTGTCATGGAGAGCGTAGACACTTGCTATTAACCAACAACACCTCCTAAAAAATGGTGGATGAATAGGTACAACAAGGACTCTAGATATACATCAATCCATCTTATTTGCCTTTAGGGGGTTCCCACCCAGGTATCAAGTGTCCAGAAACACCCTGGAAAACACCCAATTCCTCACATTAGCAATTTTTACTTCAACTAACATGCATGTACTTAGATTGTGGGAGGATTTCAGAATAAACACAAACTAGGGCTGCAACTAAAATCAATTTCATTATCGAATACTATTCTAAATTTGTTGCTTAGTCTATAAAACTAAAAAAAACAAACCAAACTTTAAATACCTAGTCCAATTATCTAAAGTCAAAATTCTTCAGGCGTGGAAATGATCAATTTACTAATAACACAACAAAAACAGAAATAAAAGCAATAAATCCTCAAAACTGAGGAACTGGAATGAAGCAATGTCTGTTTTTTTCCTGCATGAAAAATAGCCTGAACAATTAATATATTATTACAGTGGTAACCAGTTAATTTCTTGTCTGTCACTCTAAGTGATTTTTAGCACTAATGGAGAGCACTGAAAGAACCAGGACAGAGCTAACATCCATTCTCACCGTTCAGTCAATGTGAAACACCCGACCAGGGCTTTGATTTAATAAAACAGCATTAAATGTAAACAACTTTCAATCGCATTGCAAATCTGCACTACAGCTGACATCCGCCTGTAATCACAAAAAAATGTAGGCATATGAGATGAGCTTTGAGAATATAAATACACAGACAGGTAAACAAAGAGATGAACGCAGAGACATAAAAACAGACAGGGATGCAGACAGAATTTCCCTTCAGGTTATTATGTAGAAAAAAGTGACAAACCTTCCATGGGCATGAAAATCTAAATGAAGGAACCTGTCTTCATGTGAGAGCGCCCTCTTGGCCCTCTGATGCTTGCTGTGCATAAGCTCTGTGTCATAGTTCAGGCCCTCATAGTGACGGATGTACTTGTTCAGGGGATTTCTATAGTGTCCTGTGTGGAGAGAACAGAGAAAGTCCTGTTATCAGCAAAACAAGGAAAATACAAAAAGCCTTATGAAACTGTATGAAATGCACATCTTATGAATGTGAGGTAGGCGTATACAAAATGTTTTTGTCCGTCATTCCAGACTGTACACATATGTGATAATGTGTGTGTCCATTACAAATATATTAAAGATTATAAGAAGGAAACATGAAAATATACATATAAAGGAAAAAAAACTGAGATCCATGTTCTTAAATTCATAAAAGCCCTGGTGGAATATTCTTAGCAGATCAACTAAAACACTTGTTTTGTATGTTTGGCAACATATGCAGGAATCAAATACTCCAATCTTTGTCTTTCAGGTGACATAGAGAGTAAATGAGTGAGGAATGGTACGTGTCAGGATGATGTAGGTGTCCATAAAAATGGATTATGAGGCAGATGTTTGACAGGCGGGATTAAAATGATGGAAAGTGACAGCTAACCAGCATCCTCTGTGTTTTAAAATTCTGCTAAATCTATTTAAGTCAGACGGATGCCAGTTTCAGAGCTGTGCTCGACAACAGCCCCCAGCGTCACAGCATTATTATTTCGCCACCAGAAGAGTGGGTGGTGGGCTCGAAGGGAAGAGATTCTCGAGCACCTCCACCCATTTCAGCAACGTGACGGCACTGGTGAGGCAGTCAGACAGACAGTAATTTTGTTTAGGCCGCGAAAGCCCTTTTGAAAGTTTCTCTGTTCTCAGGGTTCAGACTGAGCGCACTGACACATCTGTAAGATCAGATCTCTGCCCCACAACATAAAAAACAAACGAGATCTCTTTCAGTAAATATAGTATATGTAATTAGCAGTGTCTCACAGGTAATTATGCCTGACTAGTGAGCCATAAATTACAGGATTTAGTGTAACTATCTAAGCTGGGTAAGTATACCAGGCTTCAGCTAGTTCTCCGTTCATGTGCCGTATGAAATATTTAAGCGCTAACATTAAATTTTTCATTGAGGTGACTATGAGAAGTGAAGGCCATGGCTGTTCTGAAACATCATAATTTCTCTGGGCATACAACAAATGAGATAGATGAGCAAATAATGAACAAACACAAAGAATACATGCATAGGTTATATACAAAACCATCTGAATTACTCAGAAACCTGAATAAAACCATATCCGACTGATAAAGTCACGTGGTCAATCACGGTCACATCAACCTTTTTGTATTAATTTTAGCACATGAAATGAGCCAAAAAGAAGTTGCGATTGCTACTTTTAACAGTTTGACCCATCTTGAAATTAAAATCCCCCCATCAACACACAAAATATGGACCTAAACACTGGCTGAGACTTTTATGTAAGTACATTCACCTCCTATGCAGCCAATTGAATTTTACCGGTGTACGTATACATTTACATTAAAACAGCACCGTGCAGCGACATATAATAGGTGTGTGATGCAAGAGGTGCAACACAAATCAATACAGCATTTTTATTGGATGTCAATTTTGTTTAAAAAGGGAAATCGTAATGATTTATTTCTATTTAAAGCAACATATCAAGAGTTATTGCAGTTTAATGGTTGAATCAGAAAAAAACCTAAAAAAACGGTGTGCGAAATCACAGCAAAACCTGAAAACTTGTGTCATAAAAATAATAAACCCCTGACAAGGAGCAGGCAACATGAAATTGTTGTTTAATTATATTGTTATTGTGTCGTTTTTGTTTTATTTTTTATTTCACACACACATCGTTACGGTTGCTAGGCTAGCGGGGAGCTATCGGTCCGTTAACCCGGTCTGCATCTCTCCTCATAACAATGGCTGCCGGCGCTGCTGTTCGCACGATAACAACAGAAAAAAACGACCCGAGCCAGGCGACGAAACCCGGTGACAACACGCAGAAATAACTCGGCGATGTCGCTTCGTCTCAATCCGCGAAGCCAGCCCGAGTCATGTTTTGCGCCGCGGACGATTCGCGGCGTTGAAGCGACGCGTCGAAAAGGGTGCAGTCCTCTTCACAACAAGCAAGGCCCCGCTGATCCCTCCGGTTAGCTAACGGAGCTACCGAGCCTCTCTGCTCCTCTCTCCTCTCTTCAACACAAACTTCTCGGGTTTTTTCCCCCACCGAGGTGCGGGCTCACTCACCTTGGGTGTAACTGAGCAGGCAGACGAAGAGGAAAACTTTAAGGAGAAGCATGCCTGGCGAATCCATTGTTAGAGCATTGATGCCGTTTTCACTTTATTGTCCTACTTAGACAGGCGCAGACGCCCTGTGTGTTTATTGCACCTTCCTCTCATCGCCTCCTCGCTCGCCTGCGTCGTGACGTCAGACGCAGGGCTGCCCGGAACCCCCAACCCCCAACCCCCCCCCCCCTTTTTCTTCCTACCACACACACACACACACTAATGGCGTTCATGATCTAAGTCTTGCATACATCACAGCACACTAATGTTGCTCGGGTGTTAATGTAATGTTTACTGCATCTTTCTTTCTCCTCCATCTCAGGCACAACAAGAAGAGGAATCACAAAGTGGCCTTTTAATATTTCAGTGTCCACACCATCCATCACCATTTTACACATCAGACAGGCCAGTGCCACGTCTCACCTGTCATTTTGTATTTTACTTCAGAGGTGAACCGTTTTTGTTAACAGAGTGACAGAAAATTTATTGCAACACGTCTTAATTAAATTGGCATTTTAGTTGTTATTTTAAAGAGAAGAGCTTTACAGCTGTTAAAATTTGCTGGCGTATATGATGATTTGTGTAGTAAGATGAAGCATCGAAGGGCACCAATGGCGGTGCAAGGCCCTATTGTAATTAAAATGTATTACATTTTTATTTTCCTCCTTTTTATTTGTCCCCTAAATAAATCCCCTATTAGATGCCCTGAGGGTGCTCGAAAACTCAGGAAAATTTACATCAAATGTAAAATCTTGGCAGTATTTTGGCCATTTCCAGGCCTCATACTTGAACAAACTCCTCCTAAACCTGGAGCTTTGATCCAGTCATCTTCAAATTTGGAGAGTACGATCCTAGAGGCATGGGTGATGTTAAATTGAGAAGCTTTTTACTTTACCATCGGAGGGTGTGGCTGCTGGTCCTAGTTTTGATCAAATGGTCTGTCCATGGAGGTGCGGCAAATTTTGATGTTTCGCCATGAAACAGGAAATTGCTGCTGATGGGCAGAAATTTACTAAATTTGATGTGATGTGGAACTCAGAATTGTGTATGTAAAAATGCATCCATAGCGCCCCCTACAAAATTTCAAGGGAGCAGCCCGCAGTAAATGTTTCACCTACATGTTTAAATTCGTGGTCCATATAATGGTTGCTATGGCTGACATGTTTTGCAGCCCGGTGTTAGTGGGTGCTCCTGACGTGCCAGCAGCCCCGACGGGCGAGGAGGTGTGAGGGCCTGGTCAATGCTGCTTGCAGCTTTAATTTGGTTTTAGGATTGTTGGGCAGATGTCTGACATTTTACAGGCAAAACAATGAATCAATTAATAGAAGAAAACATTTTATTGATAATGAAAATAATCAGTAATTGCAGCCTTTTTGTTTCATTGCTCTTATTTCTGTCTTGGTACCAAACTGACAGGATTTAGTAGTATTTTTTTCTGGTAGAGAACGGCAAAACATAGTATATTTAAAGGCATATTATTATAGTAATTACTTGCATAACATACTCACAGAGCTGTCACACAATTCATAGGAAGCCAGCTACAGTAAATGTGTTTTGGTTGCTAGGCAACCCAAGAGGTTGAGAACATAGAGTTGCCAAAAAAAGGAAACACCATCGGTTTGGTGTGGTTATTGGATCCATTTCCTGTCATACATCAGCTGTGATGATCTGTAAGCAAGCTATTTCAGATCCTGGCAGTACTTGTTGCTGATCTTCATCTCATGATACACCTTTTCCTGTTGAAAGCAGTGGTTTCCCCTGATGATAATGCCACAAGGCACACTCTTTGCCACGACATTCCTTAAACTCGCACAAGATACAATTTTTGAAATATACAGAAGAGAGATTGAGATTTTGAGATAAACATCAACATCTGTTCCAAATTACCAGAATCTGAAAAGGCATCCAGAATATTTTCCCCAGCGATGCTGTCTGCAGTTTTTTTCCATTATAACCACACTGTGACAAATTAGCAGCAAAGTCTTATCACTCAGTTCCTCTGTGTCTGTTTATTCCAGGCAAGCTCCTCTGGCTCCAGTTGCCACCACATGACACACCTCCACGTCAGCTCCCAGTTTCTGCAGCTCATCCAGCCAGATCTGTTGCTTCTGGGACAGCCGGTCATTGGGACCCTTCACCTCCACCAACTACAACAATAGGACATCCCATGTCACAACGCATGCTGCAGTATAATCCACTCAGGCTTCAACTAATCAGGTACGAAAATGTGCAAAAAGCCAGGATGTGATGCAGTCTCACCTTGAAGGTGTTGTTTGAGGTGTTCCACACCACTAGATCAGGCAAACCTGCACGACAGTGTCTGTAGTCTTTTGACATTCGTGCTATTACCCCTCCTAAGAAGGCTCCACCCATGCATGAAACAAGAGACTGCAAATTGAATATAAAAGTGGTTATGTTAGAACCATGTTAGTACCTACAGTATCACATTTAATAGTTCTTTCTAATAGCAGGCATACTTGTGTTATCGTTCCAAGTGTAACTAGAATAATGTGAAAAACACACTTGGTGTACATTTGTGAAATGTATATAATATTTAATGAAACATTACATATATGGATACATTCATTCATATATATATATGTATATGAATGGCAACATTTTCATCACTGAACTTGCAGTAGGTGATTGTCTTATACTGGACTTTATTGTGTGGTTTCTAATATTCACCCCGCTCCCATGTTTCTAAATGAAGTGGGCAAAACATTAGAAACACCTGTCAACCAGTTAATGTCAACTGCACTACAAACCATAACCTCAACAATAACCACATAAATTAATATCGTATTGACAGTGTCAATCCCAACTGACCTTTATCATCTTTGTAAAAGAATAATTTATGACTGAGTTGTTGCTGTGAATTGTATTATATTGAACAGGGGTACCTAACAAAGTGGCCACTGAGAGTGACAGCGAGTACCTGTGCCTGTTGAAGGGATGAGAAAAGCTCCCAGTTGACCAAAGAACACACTTTACCCTCCTGGGAGGTCCACACATTATCCAACATGTCATGCAGAGTCTCTACAGGAGCCTCACAAAGTAACTGCACACGAGAATCGATCAGCTCTTTTCTGTTCTCGTAGAAACTGTCGGTGTAAAGATCCAGTGGACAGGTCTGTGAGAGGACAAGAGGAGAAGTTAAACTACTACAGATGCACAGACAACATAGATAGCGTGCTTATATTATATACGTAGTGCTTGGTGTACCTGAAATGGATTTCTGAAAACATCTGGAATGCCCTCCATGAAAATGATGTCCCATAGCAGAAGAGCAAACAGAGTTGAGAAAGTTGAGCCCTCTCCATGGATCCCTATTATATCAACAATGGCAAGACAGTATTAAATTGATAAAAGGATAATATTTAAAGTGAAGCAAGACAGCTTACCTTGGTCAAAGCCTTGTTGGCGGTAATTTGCTAACGACAGCTCCTCCACAGAGCATATTACAGTGGCATTAGCACTCTCTTCCCCCTCAGCATTGACTGGTATAAGAAACTTAGATTTCCCCATGCCCCCCTCATGAGGGAATAACTGCCCTCGGATAGTCACCTGTATACGAAAGCACAAACATTCATTTACATATCTGTTATTTTTCATACACCAATTGATTGACACTTGTTTTTTCCCTAGAAGCTCAAATACAGACACACTGTACTAAACTTACGTGTCTGACATCTTGGACTTGGACAGTGGGCAGGTCTTTCAGTTGGAGGCGATATTTCTTGAAGCTGGCAGACTCTTTCATCCTAACAGCTCTCTGATGAAGAGAGAGTTTATGTCCAGTTCGCACCAAAGGGTCTGACAGCCCATCTCTGATAGCACAAATAGTCTGAGAGCAGGGGAAAAAAACAGCACCATCAAACAAATGAAAAAACAAACATTATTAGTGGGTATAATGTTATGCAAAGAGATAAATGGTGATGTCTTAAAATAGGTGAATAAAACCAGAGATACTGGTCCTCACCTGCTCGGGTTTCTTTAGGTGCTGGTGAAGGTTTAGTGCCAGTCTGTCCCACCAGCGCCCTCGGCTGTCGGGACAGTAAACGGACTGAGACAGCAAGGACCGCAGCTCCTCTATTGCTTCCTGTAGACCCATAACATATTTGACTATGACATTCTTTTAACTTTGTAAATACGGCAGTTTGTTTGAGCACGGGAGTGGATAAGGACAGAAAACCTCATAGCGTCGAAGCCTCTGCAGGATCTCCACCCCTCTGGATAAGACGCGAGTGTAAGCCCATCCTGTGGTGAAGCTTCGCAGGAACACAGGCAGCTCCTCCTCGTGACTGTCCAACGCAGTGATGGAGTCAACATTAAGCAATACCTTGTGTGTGTCTTTAAAACTCTCTGAACCGTGCGTCTCTATTTTAGACAGAAGCAGCACATAAAAAGATTCATGTCACCTGAGGTCGTGATTTTGCTTCAGCTCCTGCCAAGCACTTTTGGCAGCAGAGTAAAGCTCCATGGCCTCCTCCCACTGACCTCCCTGCATAGCTGAGACTACCTCTTGCAGGGCTCGCATGGATGCTTCATATCTGGTGTGATAGAGGGAAACACAAGCATTTATTCCTGACTATCCTGCATAGGATTCAAGGATTCTTTATTGTCATTTCAACACATGTAGAAAAACATGGGCTAGAAACGAAATTAGTTTCCCTG
>JBAJHX010000081.1:9937358-9976390 GCA_037176925.1 Amniataba percoides | reverse complement strand
AATGGTCATATTGTGCAAAGAAACAGCATTTGTGCAAGTATTTTAAATGTCCAGGTGTGTTTTGTGTGTGTTGGGGGTGGGGGTGGGGGTGGGGGGGGGTTGCGCAGCAGGGGCTACAGGGGTCCTCCAGAGTTCAGCATAGATAATGTACAAATAACTCAGTTTAACCTTTCTTGTGGAGCCTCACCTGATAAGATCTTCTCTGTCCCTGAACACCTTGGCTGCACGCTGCACTGTGTAATCTGGGAAGGCCAGTCGTCCCGAGTTGACCAGCAGGATGGTGTAGAGCTGGCTCTGCCCACCAGCCGCCATCTCTTCCTCATCCATGGTGTCCGTCAGAGAGAAGAGCAGGAGGATGCGGGAGAAGACGGCCCGAGGACCACGACACAGGCGCACACAGGAACCCGCAAGCTGCTTCGCCCTTTAGAGGTTAGAGATGACACGGGGTGAGATCATGACTACCATACATGTACTGCGAATGAACACAACGCGCTTGATCGTCTCACCGTTTGAGGATGACGGCCCCAATGTTGTTTTGAGCAGAGGTCAGGGAGAAGAGGGACTTTTGCTTGCTCAGACGGAGAAGTCCGTCCAATAGCTGCTGTTTCTGAGTTCCAGAGTTGCCCAGATGGAAAGTCTTGGCAAGAGCTTTGAGCTCAGGAGCAGGCAGGAGATCCAGAGCCTCGCGTAATTCCTGCAGGTCACTCTCTTTGGTGGATAAAAACAGCACGTAAGGGCATGAGCAAGAGAGAAAGAGAAAATGTACATGCAAGGTGGTGCAGTGTTTCAGCAGGATAACAAACATACTCACAAACTTTGTTATGACATAGAAATACTGATATAAAACAAAGTAGAAGTTAAAGGTGACATGGCACATAAAGACTGATTAATGCACCAAAGTTAATAAAAATTCATTTTTAGTGAAGACTTAAAGGAGGTCACTGAGGTTGAATTATGGATTTCAACAGGAAGATTGTTCCTGAGTGTATGATAAATGTTAAATAAAAAAATCCACCAGTCTCAGCGGATCCCAGCATGCATTGGGTGATGTTTTTCCACATATCAGCTCATGTGTTTTTTTTTTGTTTTTTTACCACTTCTCCCTTTCCTCCTTTAAACCTCTGAGCACCAGCAATTCCAAAGTAGAAGGGATAAACAGGGTTAGGAAGGGGAGGCAGATTTTAATTCAACCAATGTATTGTGCTTTGTAGCTAAAACTGTTAACAGCAATGCATGACATCCTTGAATGGCATAATTATGAATGTGTTAATAATTCAATAGGGCTTTAGCTTCCTCTCCTAAAGATGCACCGACATCGAGTCAACATATATTATTATAATCATAATTTACCTGACTGTAAAAAACCACACTGGACCAGCTCCTGAGCAACAGGTCCCAGATCACTGCATATCTCTTCATAATCCAGTTTATTCACTTGGAGCCACTTCAGTTTCCTCTGAAAGAGTCTTACATACAGCTTCTGTCCCATCACTTTGAGAGGAAAAACACACAGGTGATGAGGCCTCACTTATATTATTAAACTGACATGATACAACATGACTGAGTGATGTTTTCAGCGTACCTGAGAGCTTCTCAAATGCCTGCACCTGCGACATGTCGTGCTGGTCGAACAATTCCCTGTCATCCTCGTTCTCCAGGACAGCCTGTAGCACAGTCTGGAAGTTGCGGAGGTAGTAGGGGAGCCGCCGGGGGTAAAAGCTCTCGGCGGCCTGGTCTCCAGCAGTGCTCTCAGCACCAGACTCTGGCAGTGAATCACTATTGAGAACTGCAGCGCTTTTTTCCCATCTTTCCTCTGAACTCAGGGGGGGGGCACAAGCAGCAGCATCTGACGGTACCTCGGTTTTCAGCTTGTCCGTATCAGTTGTCTCTGCTGTGCTTTCACTACACAACATCCCCACCTCTTGATCCCTGCTGCTGCCCTCATTTTTTGGCTTCTTTCTGAAAGCAGACCCCCTACTAGTGGAAGTTGTTCCTTTTTTTCTCTTTGCTGGTTTGGAGGAAGAAGTGAGCAGCTTTGGAGTAACTACTTTTGATTTAGATGCGTTGTGTTCAAGATGATCTCCTTTTTCTGACGGTGACAAATCTTCCACAGCTGCTGGAGTGTCTGCACTGGTTGGAGTGAAGTTGATGACTGCTAAACCATCTTTTTTGTCCTCTAAACTCTGAATCTGAACGTTTTCCTTCTGTGAGCTGCTGAGCGTCTCTGAGTGTGCCTCCACGTCGAGACGTGTTTCCTCACACATTTCATTTGCATGTTTGTCCTCTCTGTGCGCTCTATCAGGAACCTTATGACATTTCCTAGACAACTTGGACGAGAGGCTTCCGAGGTCAATCGTCCTGACCACGGTTTTACTGTTTATCTCCCGCGGTGGCTGCTGGACGTGGCTCTTTTTGAAATAAGGGCTGGTGGCGTTGCTATCTTTGACCTCCTCGTCCTTATCTGGATCCACATCAGGGGACTTTGGGGGATTCCTCCTGGGTGACAGCTGGCTGCTTGGCACAACACTATTGCTCGCTGAGGCGGCACTGCTGTCTCCCCTTTCAAACTTCTGACACTGCAGATCAATGTGCTCATTGATCTTGAATCTGGGCACCAAGTGGCCACACAGGGGGCAGGCCAGCTTGGGTGGAGGCTGGTTGCAGAAGAAGGAGGTGATGGGGGACGTGGAGGCAGCAGACGCCCCCGCAGACACACCGCCTCTCTTCTTCTTGCTCTTGGACAGCGACAAGCTGCGCCTGAGTCTGTCTTTGCTGGCTCTCTCGGACATGTTGCAGGAGTGGAGGCTGCTCTTTGTTGCATGCTCTGCCTCTGGTTAGCTTCACTCAGCTCAGAGGGAAACGCTTGATTTTAAAGCGTCACACATTTTTAGCCTTTTGGCGCTCCAAGCATGCGTTAGACAAACAGCACAAACAATCACGTATAAACTGTAAACGCAGCGAAGAGGAAGAAACATACCGGCAAAGCCTCATTGAGCAGCGACAACAACAATCCCGCTCGTCAGGCTCGACCAGCCGAGCGCTGATCAGATTTTAGGCGGAAGTAATCGATCACAGCCGCATCGATGTTTCCCTCAAACACTCAAATGCGAAGAGGTATCAAAATAAATAATAATACAACAAAAACAAAATTTTTCTAGATTTAGAATATTTTTCAGGTTTTAAATGACAATAAGTGTTAATAAAACGCTTTTGCATCCGAAATGTCGCCTGCATATAAAAGAATGGAAAATAATACAATATTAAACATTCAGTTTAATTGAAATGCTTCAGATAAATAAAAAAAATCATGTTGGGTCTTTGCAGGTCTGTTTGGTTGTTCTTCTCGCTGTGTTATTTGTTGGGGGACAGGGCGGTGTGCACATGATGATGATGATGATGATGGGGGAGGTGTATTTCTTACACAGGTTCCCGGGCTGCTGTGCGGCTTTTATTCAAAAATCACCATTCCGGAGAGCAATCTGATCTGATCGGCACACGGGCGCTTTACAGGGAGGGCCGCCGGCAGGACCGATGCTGGTAAGTGCGGCTGCATCACTGCATGTGCAGATCTGCCTCTACAGGCGTGCATGTATGTAAAATAAAGGTGTTTTGGAGATGCAGCAAGGCCTCTCGCTGCAGCTGCCGGAGACAATGCTGGATGTGGTCCTCCTGCCTCAGCATCTCGATGCTCCAAATCAAGGTCGATGTGAAATGCAGCAGCAGGATAATAATGCATCCAGATGGTGTGATGGTGTGTGTATGTGTGTGTGGAGGCAGTGCATCAGTGATGTGCTATATGCTGCAGGAGGAGGGGTAGAGGGAAAAAAAGCACATATCCGATTATGTTATCGATATTTGAGCAGATGGGAATGCGGTGTCCACTTTGTGGGGAAAGCGGAGCGACCACAACAACCACTCCTGCAGCTGCGGCAAAACTTCAGCGTGATGGCTTTGCTTGCTAAAAAAAAAAAAAAAAAAAAAAAGCACATATGCACGGCAAGGACAGGGCGTGAAATCTCCAACACTGACACCTCAAACCCACCCGGAGCTCTTTGTTTTTAATTAGCGCTTCAGCACCATGGAGAGGTCATGATTAGGTCCGCGTGGTGTTCTGTATCTGAGCCGATCTGCAGGGTGTGTGTGTGTGTGTGTGAGGGGGGGGGGGGATTTGTGCTCATAATACCATAATCTCATCTGATCAACACCGTGACCAGCTCTTGTTTATTGTGTCCGCTGTGTTGAACCCAAAATGTCCAAAACGCTCGAGCAGAAGCAGCGCAGTGTTTTTTTTTTTTAGCCACGAGCCTGGAAGAGGTGGAGGAGGGTGTTGACATGTTTGGACTGGGCGGGTGTCAGCGTCTCCACTGTGGCAGTGTCACAGCACCCACAGGTTCAGGGCCAATCAAGCCTTCATTTCCACACCCAGAGCACCGTTATCATATTTTCAGGGGATTTCATAAGGTCTCACTGTGAGAATAGTCAGTCTAGATCACCCTGTCGATGTGAATGAGTATGTAATGTGCGTGCAGTGTAAATTATTTGTGTTTGTCTTGTTGAATTCTCTTTGTAAATTCTATATGTTGGTGTCATATTTTTTTAAGTACTGTGGGGCTGCAATTGACAGTTATTCATGATAGGCCAATCTGTCTTGTTTTCTTGATTAATGTTTAATCCTTTGGTCTAAAGAATGCCAGGAAATAGATGGAAATGCCCATCACATTTTTCCAAAGGCAATTGTGACAATTTGGTAACTATTTTTTGGTCTAAAATTCAAATGTTTTCAGATAACTGTAATAAAAGCCCCAAGATATTTACATTTGAACCAGTGCATTTTGGAAAAATGACTTAAATCTATCAAGATTGTTGCAGATTCATTTTATGTCAGTCTACTCAATCATAAATTGGATAATTGACTAATCATTTCAAGTCTATAGTACTGTATGTAGTTTCATTTAGTGTAACAGTCTTGTGATTGGTATCTCGTATTCTTGTCATCGTTTTGCTTTTTAAACAACTTAGAAAAAACATTGAAGAAACCGAGACGAAATTGATTTTCCTCCATCCGCATTTGGATTCTTATTGAACGGTAGTATGAACTGTTTATTTGCTAATGCACATGACGTGTTTGCCTTTGTCCAGGGCAGGCATCCATTCAGATGTCAAAGAATGAAATACTGTTGATTCCACAAATGGTTTCTTCAGAGGACACAAGTAATGGATCACAAATGTGGCATCCACACAAACCACATTATTTTATGTTTCAGGGATGTGTTTGTAAGTGAAGGTCCACTTTAAGTAGAGACTGACTCAGTTGAAACAGTTTTCCTGTTCTGCAGGACGTCAAGACATAATTAAAGCAGACACGTCAAAGCAAGATAACAAACAACATCAGCAGTCATCAAAGACAAAAAGACTGAGACAGTGCATGTGGGTGTAGAAATAATAGACGGATGCACGTTATTATGACTTTAAGCAGTGGCTGCTTTGTGTGATTGAAGTACGGATTGTCTCTGCGTTCATTTAACGTGTGAAACAGAAATGTCTCTGTTTCTCACTGACGTAATAGGGGATCTCAATCCAAAGGTTGTGCAAGTGTGGAAAAGAATTTTCAATCATATGCTATTTAAATCTGGTATTGTGTGAAGTGCTTGAGAGATGCTCTGGGAATGTGTTATTGTGTCGTCTTCTTCTGCCTCGCTTACAAAATAAACAAGACTTTGTATTGTTGCTGAAACTGATTCCAAATGTCTAAATAGTATGTGTATTTATGGATAAAACGGAGAGGCATGAGCTGTGACAGTATAACTACAGTACATTGGTTCCAGTGAGAAAATCGGGCATGATGTTGTCTTCTGGTAGTGCATTTAAAAAAAGAAGACAGAAAGAGATTGTAGTGAGTGTGAATGGGCAGTTGAAGATATCAAATGAAAAGCATAATAGCATAATAGAGGCATCTCAAAAATCTAATTTTGGTTATCTATTAATTCACAGGGTTGATGCAAGTGGGCTTACAGGGCCAGTTATCGCTCATGGAAAGAGGCCAGGAACCATTTCCAAAATATTGGCTCCCAGCCCTCTGCCGTGCCCTGATCCAGGACTCATTAAACAGAGTCAGGAAGAGCAGCAAGGTTTGGTGAAGTGTACCTTGGAGGATGACACCGATGACCAGCTGACTCCTCCTGTCCCCGCAAGCCACTATTACATGAGTTGTGACCCGAGTCCCGAGGACATGGAGGACACCTGCTCTGAGTACGACAACGTGGGCTCTGACGTGGAGCAGGACTACGATGAGGTGCTGCATTTAAACAGAGAGGGCGTAGTGGACACGAGTTACTACAAACAGTACTGTCCTGAGGATGGTGGCTATATAAAACATGCAGTAGGTGATAATATTAATGAGAACAGCAGTGCCCCCGATCAGTTCACTCCCAGGCCCCATCGTGGCACTGAAATATGTGAGCGATCGCAATCAGACACTAAGCCTCAAAAGACGGGCCGTCGCTTCAGGTCGCATTGTGCTCCAACTGCTGCGGATGAAGCAGAGAGGGAGGGTGAGAAGGGCCAAGAGAACAGGTTCTTCTTCAGTGATGGAGATGAAATAGAAGAGGTGCTTGATGGGGCCAAGTTCATAGAGGATTTAGAGGAGACGGAGAACAGTGTTCAAAACCTTTGTCAGGACAATGAGAACGAACAAATTAGAAAGGGAGGCGAGGAAAGGGAAAGAGAAGACAACACTCGAGTTGCAAGAAACCACAATGTCCCAGGAGCCAGTAAGAAGTGTGAGCCATCTCATGTGGGCTCAAAGGAGAAAGAGAGGCAGGGTAAAGGACGAGGGAGGAGGGGAACAGGGGAGGACACAGAGCATGTTGTGTCTGGGATCAAAGGATGCCCGACCAACGGCACTGAGCAGCGTCCAAAGGCCTCGTCAAAGGACTGCAAAAAGGTCGCCGTGCGGACCAAAGCTAAGTCTGGTTCCAGTAAGCCACATCCTCCTCCACCGCCTCGTCATTCCCATGCTCAGTCGCCTACCGACGCTCAGAAGGCCCACCCTCGCAGAGAGGCCCCTCCTATTCCCAGACCTAGCCCCTCCTCTGCTAACACCCGGGAGGGCGAACCCAGGGTTATCAAACCATCCTTGGCACCTCATCACACACCGGAGCAACAGAGGGAGCCTCTTGAGGAGAGGCAGAGACGGCCAGAGAAACCCCAGCAGGTAACCAATACATATAGGGCAGGTCTTTGTCAGATCCCATCCCCTGTGCACTGCGTTTATTCACGTTTCTGCACAATCTACCGTCACAGTGTACCTGAGTGTATTAACTAAGAATTTAATGACATATTTTATCACCTTTTCCACATGGGCTTATCATATACACAGGACAAAAAGAAAGCCAAGTTAAAGCAGATGTTTGATTACCACAGGTTGAGAAGCTGAGCACAGCTGCGATACCTGAGGATGTGCCAGAGCAGCCGAGGAGGCCTCAGTGTCCAGAGCTCGCCCCCGCAGAGGAGAACGACACGACCCAGGTGAACACTTATTACAGCAGGTGTCAGCCAAGATATCTGAAGATGTGAAGATGATACAATAACTTGAAATTTGACGTTTTAGTCTGTCTGTTTCTATCTTTATAATTTGATTTTTTTTTTTTTGTAGTTGAGTCTGAAGAATGGGGAAAGCTTTTTGTAACTTCATGGCTGACGTGTCTATTCAAGTATTATTACCATGAAATGGTTTTTTACTGGAGTCTTACTTATTGTTATGCTAATTTCTTTTAAAGAAAACACAAGAAGCTGCTGCTTTCCCCAGCTTTGAAGATGGTAATTACCCCATAAGAATCTAACATTTTACAGCTTTCATGATTCTTTTCAGCCCATCAGGATGTTTTATGATAAGAGCCTTTTGCTTTGCCGTGTAGTCCCAGGTCCCTGTGAGCCAGAAGATCTTATTGACGGGATCATCTTTGCTGCTAACTACCTTGGCTGCACTCAGGTGTTGTCCGATAAAAATCCATCCAAGTCTGTCCGCATGTCCCAGGCCCATGAAGCCGTCAGTCGTATCAAGGTAAATGCTGTTAGCATGCATTCATTTGTTTTTTAAATATCCAAGTCTGCCAAAGAGGTTACTGTACATTTTCTTCTTGTTCCTACGCCTGAAAAATGTAGGAACAGATTTTAGAGTGATTTGGCATACACATTAGCCTTATGTCCAGCAAAAACTGATCAGAAAGTTAGGATTTTTGCAATTAAGCAAGCTGCCTTTAAAGCTTTAGCCATCAAACTAACAGAGACTCAGACCTCTAATCCTGAGCCCATGTTTGCAGGTTTAAGAACTGATGTCGCTCGGCATTACAACAATTCACTTGTTCAGTATTGGCTTGTGCTCTCATGGCGCCTTTTCCTTAAGAATTCAATGAATTAATGCAATTTTAAGTGTATATATAGCTGAATTGCCTGCTGACTAATTTAACCCATGCAGCAGAGTCATTTTCCTGCCACATGGTGGTGCTGTTGCATCTCTTTTGTGCTCATTTGACGTTGTTAGTGTTCTGATAATGAGCTCAGTTTTCATTGTGAAACTAAAGAGCAGGAACATGAAATAACTGATAAACACATTGTGGTGCTTATTTCAAAGAGCCAAGATGAAGACTCTCAAATGATGACAGAAGTGGACCTGTTCATTTCCACTAAAGCTGTCAAAGTGCTGAATGCTGACACGCAGGTTAGCAACTCTTAGATCTTTGTGTGTTGATTTATCTTCCATTTTGTGTTTGATCATCATGGCGAATCTATTTTCAGACCTAATGAGTAACGATTTTCCGCCCCACGTAGGAGACAATGATGGACAGTGCCTTGCGTACCATCTCCTATATCGCCGACATTGGCAGTATTGTGGTTCTGATGGCAAGGAGGCGCATGTCTCAGGCCTCATCTGAGGATTTCTCAGAATCCCCCGACTCTGCCAGTGATGGGAAGAGTCAGTACAGGATGATCTGCTATGTCTTTGAATCAGAGGATGTAAGTATTTGTTTTGTTTGCACACACGTTTGTCTGAGTTCATACTGAAGTTTTTGCTGTAGATGTTTGTGGCGCAGTCACTCAAACCACTGTGATCTTTCTCACCTCCTTGCTGTTGTCAACTGGGATAGCCTTTCTGCTGAGTAGTTTTCCCCAAACGCTCCCCTTCCCACAGGCGCAGCTCATTGCACAGTCCATCGGTCAGGCTTTTAGCGTGGCATACAGAGAATTCCTGCGAGCCAATGGCATCAACCCCACCGACTTGAGCCAGAAACAATACAGTGACATCATCAACTCCCAGGAAATGTACCACGATGACCTCGTCCATTTCTCAAACTCAGACAACTGTAAAGAGGTGCGACACTTTTTATTTGGTTGCAGGTGAATTGTGGATCATGACTGATGGATTCCACTCAACATAAATGGCTATACCCGAATCTCATAAATCTTCTAAACCACTGCATGTGAAATTCAAAATGCACTTGAAAAGGATTAAGAAATGCTTTTTTTGTGTTCCAGCTGTATGTGGAGAAGCAGAAAGGGGAGAGCCTCGGTGTGGTGATCGTGGAGTCTGGTTGGGGCTCCATCCTGCCCACTGTTATCCTGGCCAGTATGCTGAACAGTGGCCCTGCAGCTCGCTCCGGAAAACTCAGTGTTGGGGACCAGATTATGTCCATCAATGACACCAGCCTGGTGGGGCTGCCACTGGCTACCTGTCAGGGCATCATCAAGGTACAGAACATATCAGACACTTCAAGTTTTTACGTATTCATAGTTTCATTCTGTGTTTGAATCACAGAACTGCACAGCTGCTTGGTGGTTGGCACTGTCAACTCACAGCTATCTGTCTCCATTTCTTTGTGTGTTTCTGGCCACACTGCAGAAACTTCCTGGTCAGCTAAACTAGAGACTCTAAAGTGCTTGTAGATCTGAGTATCTATGTAAGACCTGCGATAGGTCCCCCTTTATAATGAGATAAGCTTAAGCCTCCGGTGACCCTCAAAAGGGTTAAGTAGAGAGACAAAACGTTGATGAATGAGTAATTGTTTGATTTAACGATCAAGCCACAGCACCCTCAGCGAGTTGCTTCATCTACACAATCATGCAGTAAGAAACTGAAATGGCTAATAAAATCAATAACAAAAGATTAAAGGTTAAGACTGGCAGTGTTCCTTAGTCCATGCAGTAGGACTGCGGCCTTCAACTCTCAGGCACATTGGTTCTTACTAATATTTTTTACAAAGCAAACATTATTCATAAATATTTGATTTGTTGCAGACTGGATTTGTGGCCTTAGACTTGGCGCATTAGTATATACTTAGATTAATTTCTGTAAGGTTGAATCAAAAGAAACTGCAGCTCCCATGTTTTCAATATCTTTCTGGAGACTAATGGAGCTTTATGACACAGTGAAATAAACTATATTGGGCTTTGGCTTCGGGTGATGCTGCTAGGAAACCTAAATTTCTGCAGTGGATACACAGATTTCTCATGGGTTTTCACAACAGTAAGATTTGTCAATACTCATCTTTTGAAATGACTGTAACATCAATGTGTCTTTATGTTTGTTTGACATGGTGCAGGGTCTGAAGAATCAGGTGAAGGTAAAGCTGAGTATTGTGAGCTGCCCTCCCGTCACCACCGTCCTCATCAAGAGACCTGATCTCAAGTTCCAGCTTGGTTTCAGCGTGCAGAACGGCATTGTGAGTGAGCCCTTGTTGCTATGAAGCATGACACTAAACTCTAGGTTGAGGCTGAAAATGAATGGTTGAGCGAGGTTTGGCAGCTACGCATACAAGTGTCTTTCTCACATCCTCAGATCTGCAGTCTGATGCGAGGTGGCATAGCTGAGCGAGGCGGCGTTCGTGTTGGACACAGAATCATTGAAATAAACGGTCAGAGTGTTGTTGCCATGGCACATGAGAAGATTGTTCAAACCCTGTCTATCTCAGTGGGTGAGGTAAGAACTCTTCATGCCACAAGATGGCAATTTTCACAGATTACTGCACCGCACAAATCTTGCACCATAGAGGTCTTTTTAAGTATATACGTAAAGATTAGATCAGTCTGGGGTCAGTTTCAGGCTCAGTCTGTTTGATACATACAGTATTACTGCAAATATTTAATAAATGAATAAAATCAATCATGTCCTTGATAAAAATGGAACAATGAAATATGTAAATCCGTATGCAAATTAGATGACATGTCAGTAGTGCAGCAGATGAGGAATAACAACCAGAAATCAAGTAATTTCTCATTATATTAATTGTACACTGTCAACTTTGAAAAATCTATTTTATTTCCTTAAGCCAGACCTACAAATGAAGGTGCATGTCCCTACCTACACAAAATCAGAATAGTTTGACATCTGGGAAATATGTTTTCTTGCTGAGAGTGAGATAAGAAGATGACTTCTGCTCTGATTGCATGTACGGTGAATGTAAAGCACAACCACCGGCCAGTTAGCTTAGCTTAGCATAAAGACTGGAAGACTGGAGCAAAGCAACTAGCCTGGCTCTGTCCAGAGGGAGCAAAATTTGCCTGGAAGTAACTCTAAAGCTCATTAATGATGAACACTTCATATTTTGATTGTTTGAAATCTTATTTACAAATCATAGTTGTGGTTTGATGTGGGTATATGTACTGATTATTTCTTCGCAAGGAGCAGTGGCTTCCTGGAGTTTCTGCTGGTTTCCAGGTAGTCACAGTGACAACATGACAGACAGTGACTAGCCCAGGAAATACTCCAACACATAACACCCATGAATTCATGTTGTTGTTCTGTTGTTTTTACACTTTAATGAAGAAGAGGAAGTTGTGGAAAGCACATTTTGCTATCTTTGGACAGAACCAAGCTGTGTGCCCGTCTTTCCAGTCTTTATGCTGGGCTCATCGGCCTGTATCAATTTTCTAAGACCTTATCCCAAAATGTCAAAGTATTCCTTTCATGTGAAGATTTAAGCCAAAGCAAACAAATCAGTTGCTTATAATTGACTGTTTTCCTTAAATTACATCACAGATTGCTTAATTTATGTCCAGGTAATTTTTCTTTATCAGCCAATCTTGGTCCCCATTACTTAAAATTTCACCATCTGTTAACACGCGGTGATTTTGTGTTTGTGTGTCTCCCCAATTTCCACCAGTATATATCTCCATTAAAGCCATAAAAGCTTATTATTTGTCAGTAATGGATCCAAGGTCTCTTCTGTCTCTCCGGTGGCACAGAAGGGAGTAAACTAGGCCCAGATTCAAGTGATGTGATTACGACTGTGCCTCTATAAATGGGCTCTTGAGTTGACAGTGTAATCGTCCCCGCTGCTCCCCTTTCTGCCTCTCTGCCAGATCAACATGAAGACGATGCCTGCTGTGATGTTCAGACTGCTGACAGGACAGGAGACGCCTATCTACATATAGAGACCCTGCATGGATCAGCCCGCTGTAGCTCTGCATGTCTGGCTGTGTGGAGGTGATGGACGGGTGACAGACGGGTGATGGACGAGTGGCTCAGTGGGACGAGGAGAATTTATTTTTCTATCATTTTATTTTTTCGGCCTCTTGTTGCAATGCTGTAAAGAACATCCAGTTCTCATTTTCAGGTTTTATCTTGAATTACATTGTCATAATGGCCTTACAATGTGAATACTTTGTCTGTAGTACTGTACGTGAGTTCCTGGTGTCGAAGAGAAGTAGCTTTAAGGTCATGATTATTTTCTTATGAAGAGATAAATTAGTACATTTATTTTTTATTTAGTCATTTTTATAATGTGTATGGAGTTTCAAAATGTACTTCTACTGTAAATACTTTGGATTACTCAAGGACTTGGTTGGAAAGGCCATATTACTCCTACAGTATATGCATGTTATTATGAGGAATTACTGACCAGGGATTCATTCTCAATCTGACATGATAATCTATTACATTACAAGTATTAAAAGAAAATAATAATATGCTGTACAAAGGCACTAAACTAAACTATGTGTATTATGGGGATGCTGAAGGCCAAAGACACACCTATTTTCAAAGACGTACAGTATGGGTGATCATTACCTTTACCGGAGCGTACAGTACAAGAATGTATTGAAATATACATTACTGAATGAATGTAATGTTATGACACACTAAGAATACAATCTCACTGCTGAATGCCTGTTTGTTTTGTTTTTAGTTTATTAAGGTTTTACTGCAGAAAAGTATTTACAGACATACAGACTTAAATACATGAAATGCATTTGCCTGCATCAGAGATGAATCAGTTGTACTTAAACAAGCTGTGTGGTGTTCATTCCTCCTCTCGTGTTTTCACATTTATTTGGATCTCAGTGATAGGAGGAAACTTCAACCAATGACACCGCTATACGAGCTATACGAATTCAAACCTCATGCTGTTGCCATGGCAATGCACGTGTGCTCATCAAAGTAATCAATATCAAACTAAGTTATTTTCACATCTTTCCTTTCGAGTGAAAGAACAAGGACAGATCTACAGGTATAATCCATATTAATCAGTATATATACACATTGTATGGATCCCATACAACTTCATATATTGTACTTACAACTACTGCATCATGACAGTGAACTTTACAAATGCTACTATTTACAGTTATATCCTTTTTAACACTTAACAATTACAGGCTCATGCACATAATTAAAAAAGGAGTGAAATGAGTCACTCCATCTGTAACACATTCAGCAAACATATCTTCAAGTAATGGCTTGAAAAAGCTTCCTCAGGGAAAGCCTGGACAGCTTCATATAAGTTCCTAAAACACAGAAACAAAATAATCACAGTCAACGAGTAGCAAAAAATTGATATGGACATGAAGGTGCAGCACTCAGGATTCAGGGCATGTAAGCCATATGTGCTGCGGCAGCCATCACAGCAGTGATCAATTTTATTTTAATCTTATTTCTCAAATGAATATTGCATAGCTCATATATTTCAAATGTTCCCAATTGTATTTATTGAACATTTGAATATGTATTTCACAACGATAAATGTATATCAAAGTCAAGTTTTCCAGCATAGGCGTGAAAGGGTCATGAATAATGCACCGTTGCTGCTTGTAAACAAATGACGAATCCATTTACAAGCAGCAATACGTCACTTAAATGACCATCAGGAAGTATTACCCTCTCTGTGTCACTGACTTACCGTCGACTTTTTTGACGTCAGGGGTGAAATTGTCACTCCATCAAGGAAAACTGTATTCAGGTAGCCTTCCCCATAAGAAATGTCATCATCTTCGTAGGTGTCCACTCCGACGCTGAAAGCCTCTTTCATCTTCTCTGGTATCAAAAAGTTTAACATCACCACCAGAATCCCAATGATGATGCACAGCACACCTAAAAATTATTTCCAGTTAGTTGAAATCACCCTCCACAAGGCTTTGTAAGTTTACAGTAAAACATTTAAAAGGAATCTGCGGCCTCTCATCCTTACCTGTGGCCAGAGCCAGCCAGAAAGAATGGCTGTACTCGGTTTCAAAGGAGTCAGTGCCTATAGAGAAAACACACTGCGGCACGTTCATGATGGTGGAGAAGGAGGCCATGGAGAAGAAGATGAAGGCGGCGGTGGCTATTGTCATGTACCCGGCGTACAGAACGACTGGCATGGTGAAGAGAATATTGGCGAGCAACCAGCAGCAAAACGCCGTCCTGCAAAATTATGCAGCTATTTTAATATACACCTTTAACAAACAACTGAGGAAACTGACCTTATACATTTATACAACTTCTAAGCAGTTATTTTTTTCTTACCAGAGGGTTGCCGAGGCGTATCGTCCGGAGTATCGGTACTGAAAGATGAGTCCACATGTGCTGCTTAGGGTGAATTTCTCAGCAATGTACAGGATGGGGTTGGGTAATCCTCTCTCCAGAGCTTCCTCATACTCTTCATCCATAGTGCTGTGCCAGCTGAACATCTCATTGTAGTCAATGGTCTCGTTGAACTGTCTGACAGGATTCCCTAAGAGGTAAAAGAGGAGCACTTTCATGTACACAGACTGTGACAAAGCTAGAGATTTGCAGTGGGGTTGCAGTTTTTACTTCTTATGAAAAAACTTGGCAGGGTATTTTTCCAGGGCATTGAAACATCATGGCTACCAGCACACAAGTGTATTATACACACTGTATGTCCGCACATAACAACAGAAACAGTGACTCACCCTTTAGTGTAACGTTGATGCCGTACAGGCCGACGTGCAAGCCGATCTCAGCGTTAACCACTACGTTGCTGAAAGACTTGTAGGTGGCATTAGTGGTCATTCTGGCCTCAGCCCAGTCGCTGGTAAAGTTGAGTGCTGCCGAGAAGGAGCGCAAAGGTAAATGATGGTGGCACGAAAAGGAAGAAATCTGTGATTTATTCAGCAACAATGATAAGGATGTAAAAGAAAACTAAGGCACTCACCCACTATTACCACACCTATGAACAAGCTGATAATTATTCTAAACATCCAGAACAGCCTCTGATAGAAAGGGAGAGAGCAGAGCCCTGTAATTATTTCAGGCGCACTGATGAGTGAAGAAAAAATTTGAAGACAACTGAATTAAAGCACTGAAATACAAGATTGTTATCATTTTAAACTACCGCAACAAGTGCAGACGGTGACAACCTCTCTGAGGTTTTGCGCTTTGACTGCAGTGAGTAATAGTTTATCTGATGGTTTGCACTCACCGACTTCCCTCGAATCCCCGGCAGAATGAGGAGGAGACCGACTGCTAGCACAAGGAAGACCAGAATAATGGTGAGCAAGCGGCCACTGAAGATGAAGGAGGTCCTTTGTAGGACGTAGAATGGGTAAATGTCATCGTAGAAAGTCATCTTAGCTCCTGATCTTGCGGACGCAGCTGAGACCAGACGGCGTAACAGAGAAGACAGTGTTAGTGGCGGGGTTCTCAGTTTCCTCCAGATGCAGAGATACCAGCTCTTGTTTCTTACAGCAGATAAAGGATGGGACATCGCTACTGCTGCGTAACATGGCACATGATTAAACACGACCATGCCTGACTTATAACACCATCTAGCACTCTTGTTGCACTTAACTGGAAAGAAATAAATGCATCAGTGTGGCACACAAAGGCCTGTATTCTATACATCAGTGTGGCCCACTTCAGTCAGTGTAGTGTGAATGAGAGATCTTGATTTGGCTCCATCCTGACTTTAGTGCATTGCTTTGAACCTAAATGAAAAGACGGAGAGAAAAGAAGGTAAAAAATACAAAAAGGTCTCTCTCACCTGGAGGCTGAAGGAGAAGGGCTGGAGAGCAGGAGAAGTGTGAGTGTCGAGGGAACGTACACTTCTTTTATAGCACTCGGTCCCACTTTGTGTCACTGTGGAGGGGGGGGGGTGGGGGGGGGGGGGTGGAGGAGAATGCATTGACGGTTTGCTGCTGGGAAAAAGAGGTGTGATCCAGAGATGATGACCATTCCCATTTGGGCAACACAGGTCACATGCAGTTTGTGATAAGCCCTGCTGCACATGTTGGCTGTTTGCATTGCACCATACCTCACCTGCACCTGAGCTGCCTCACACCACACCTGCACTTACACTTCAGCCTCCACAGTGGGTAAGACCCAACTGTTTTGTCTCCTATCACACTCAAGGTGATAAAGGAAACAGGACTGATTGTTAGTCTGTGAAGAAGGTAGGAGCATTAGACTTCCTGGCTTTTTTTCCTCTTCTTCCTCTTCTTCTTCCCAAATCTCTCCTAAACCAGCTGAGTATATTCACATGGAAACGCAAGAGTAAATGTCGTTTACCTTCTGCTCGTCTTTTCCAGAAGTCCTTCACCCCTCTTGGCTGCAGACTGAGCTGAGGAACATCTCTCGCATCGATGGATTTGCGTAAACTTCTCTGGAGTGTGTGCGCAGTGGCTGGCTTGGTGCTTTGTGAACGTAAGTAGACACCGGCTGCGCTTCATCGGTCACCTCTCTCAGCTCGATCTGCGCAGAGGTCGTGAGGTAAGAAACGCTGTTGAAAGGTCTGCCTCTGCTGAACAGGCTCGCGCTGCGAAACGAGCTGGGAGGTGCCTCGGTTTGACGGCTGGTACAACAGTTTGGGGTATCCGAGGCGCGGAGCAGTCGGTGAGTTACGCACAGTCGCCAAAAGCGTCCAGCAGCGCCAACTCACCTGCTCACCTGCCTCTGTGTGTGTGTCTCTATCTGTGTGTGCTCGCTCAGGCTCTCACCTCATGCGCATCGTGCCCGCGCATTACTGGGACGGAGTCTACCAGGCTGTCAGCGAGCCGCAGCTGCCCAACGCGCGCATGCTGAGCGGCGCGCTGAGCCGCGGCCCCTCCGGCCTCCCCTCCGCCCGCAACCAGACCGTGCTGTCCCTCTTCTTTGGTAAATGCACAGTGTGTTGCAGAGATTATTGTGATTAAATGGAGAAACAGACTTGCCCACGTTGAAGCTGTAGTTGTTGTTGTGAGGTTGTGTCTTACGTGGAAGTTAAATGAAGCAGTGACCCACTTTTAGAAATGAGCTGCATGTTGAACCATTAATATATAAATTAATTTATCTGAGCTGACTTGTGTTTGTGATCCGGCCTTTTGCTCTCAGCAGAGCTCAAACTGCACAGGGACACAATCAAAATATTGTGATGATTGTTATTTTTTTATTTTTCCCCTCTCAGGTTATCATGTTACCTTTGAGGTCTTTGACTCGAGGACTCCTGGGTGTCCGCCTGAGTTCATGAACATGCCGGTCCCTAAAGGTGACCCTATCTTTGACCCTGCTGCCACTGGCACTGTCCTGCTGCCCTTCCAGAGGGGACCATGGGACAAAGACTCTGGCCAGAGTCCCAGTAACCCGCGCATACAGGTGCTGATTATTGACTCATATCGATGTGAAATAACCTGTTTGATAATGTTGTCATAGCCCCGTCTGTATGTGAACTGTAACAGCTGCGGAGGGCACTTCATTTTATGAAATATAACACATGCAGGTGAACTTGGTGACGGCATGGATAGATGGCAGCTCCATCTACGGCCCCTCCACGTCCTGGTCTGACTCCCTGAGAAGCTTCTCTGGAGGGCTCTTGGCTTCAGGCTCTGAGTGGAACATGCCAAATCAGGCAACAGGACGCACTTTTATGTGGAGTGCCGCCGACCCCTCTACAGGAGATCACACACCCCAAGGCCTTTATGGTGAGATATTGTATGCTTTATATATATATCCAGATCTGACCTGCACCAAGCCCTGTTCACAAAGAATTTTATTGTCCACTGAGCACCAGTCAGTGGAGTTTATATCACCAGGAGCATTTTATGAATATGTCAGAGGAGCTTTTATTGCAGAATGGTGCACTACACTGACTTGTACTGAATGTCATTAATCAAAGGGACATTTCATTCAAAAATACTGTCAAACATGATCCCCTCCCTACCTGGGGTGCAGTACATCCAACCACATAGTTAGGTGGGATTTATTGAGTAAGGCTTGGCTGGAGCTCAACCCAAAGCAGAGGAGCTCAGTGACATTTGAAGCATGGCCTTTACAGCCCCAAAACTCAACAGCAATGCCTTTTCAAGTAGAATGACAGAACAGTTCACAATAATTCACAGAATCTCCTTGAAACAGCAGTTTCCAGTGAAAGAAGGTCATCATCTGTGGAAACTGCTTTTAAGTTTTTCAGATGTAACTTTTTTGGGGAGGTATCTCAAATGAGCTGTGATTACCTATAATGGACAGTAGGATGAGAAATTAAATTCTACATGGCCACTGAGAGATAAATGTTCAAATCCACCAGCCACTCAAATCATTAATTTTTGTCTGAAATCTACCGACCTTGATCTAGAAGACTCAGTGGATCACACTAAAACTATCCGAAGACACAGATTAATTGATATGTGTCAGTATGTGTTTGGCTGACCTACATTGTCACGCCATGTGTGGCAATATCCGCCTGATCAATACTACACACTGTTGAAAACAAGCTGCAAGGATTTGTTGCAAATATTATTTCACCCAGATCTGTTTTAATCTGGGTTGCAGCCTCCGAGGCTGAGTCAAGAGAGGCCCTGCCTGACGTGCGCTGTGACTATTTAATTATTGTGTAAAGGGCTTGTCACGCTCACCACAGTAAATCCCTCTCTCTAAAGCATGAAGGATGCCGTGCAGGTGTCATGCAACCAGTGTTTTGTTGCTTGTGCTGTTAGAGGTGTGTAGTTATTATCTGGGCGGGGGCGGAAGATCCTCTCCTGTTGTCACTGCTCTGCTGTCACATCCTTAAAAACAAACAGTTAAATTATGAATGCATTAGTGGTCAGAGGTGCTCATCAATGAATGCAACGAGAGTGTGACCCGATACAGATTTCAGTGTCTTTCAGAATTTGTGAATTTTGAAGCGGTTTTCTGGAAAAGTTACGGATACAGCCTGTTCTCTGTTTATTGTGTTTTAACTGCAGTGATGTTGATTCACGTGATGGAATTTCAGAATTCCCTATAATTTTTGCAATCCTCTGTGTCCAGTGTTGGGAAATGCCTGGGCCAATGAGAACCTGTTCACAGCAGCAGAGGGGATTATCTGGTTTCGCTACCACAATTATGTCGCCTCCAAACTGCAACTGGAACACCCAGAGTGGTCTGACGAAAAGCTGTTTCAAAACGCCAGGAAGACTGTTGTGGCCACATTCCAGGTAGAGGGAAAAGTCCTCATGTAATCCCCTCGCTGCACAGGTGCTGATTTAATTTGCACTCTGGCAGGATCGGGGTTGGATCAACACCAGGTGGTTGTGATTTTATGGATGAAATTGATGGTTTTGGCTTAAGGGCAAATGCATAATTTCTAACCTGTTTGATTAGTAGAGTCTTTTCTCTGCAAGAACTATCCAGAACAACATGTTAACATACATCTTAATGACTTCTATTGAAAATAAACTCAACAAACTATTTGCAATCAAGTAAAGTTTTCAGCCATATCAAATCTAAAATACAACAATAAAATCTGTTTGTTTTTTTACACATTATATGTTTCCGCACACAGAATATTGCTCTCTATGAATGGTTGCCAGCATATCTTGGAGACAAAAAGCTTCCTGCTTATCCAGGTGAGAATCATCCAGAGTGCGTGTGCGTACAAGTCGAGGGCAACAGGTAATGCACCGCTGACCACAAGCCGTGGTGAGGTGAGCTATCGCGGGTGGTTTTTGTCAAATATGTGCTCCGTCAGCAAAGCATCAACCCTGAGTCTCCTTCTGCTGAATAAGCACCCACAGCTGAAGAAAGTTGAAGGGACCATGGTCAGAGGGTCCAATCACCTTAATCAGCCTTCACAGTTGGACTGTTTTGGTTGCCTCACTTTGACCATTTTCATTACGATATGTGATGAGCGCTTGCATGCATGAGGTTTGTTTTGAATTCAGCTTGTCATTTATTTTCTTCTCCATCTATTGTTTTGCATTGTATTCTGTAAACAGGGTACCAGAAATTTGTTGATCCCGGGATCTCACCTGAGTTTGAGGTTGCTGCCATTCGATTTGGCATCACTATGGCCCCACCTGGTGTTTACATGAGGTATAATTGTCTAGAATTGTGTAGAGTTGTCAGTGTGATGCTGTGTATTAATGTGTACTAATTATTAGAAATGCTGCTTATTCTTACAGAAACAGAACCTGCCATTTTCGTGAGATAATCAATATAGATGGCACCCTTTCACCAGCAATGCGTCTTTGCAACAGCTTTTGGAAACGCCAGGTACATCATGATCATATGTGCACACTTTCATAGTGGTGCCAGGGGGAATTTGACAGTAAACTGAATGGTCTGCTTATTTAAATATTCTATGTGTTTATCACCTTTCCTCCACCAGACTCTGCCACTTACTTTGATTTTAATGTCCTTTTTTGTAAGTAGAGGTAGGATGATTTTTTTTTTAAATAAGAGCAGGAAGCAAAGTCACATTTAGCAATTGTTTATTTATGGACACAGTGGAAAAGTACAGAACGAAAGCAGCAGAGAAACTCTGGCAGGATTTGACCCAGGATCTTTGAGGCTTCAGAGGCAGAAAAGTAAACCACTGTGTGTCCGTGAGCTCAAATGAGGCTGTTTGTGGAAATATTCAGCCATTGTTTTAATTAAATTCACTTTACACATGTTTCTCCTTTTGAACAGTCTATGACTGCTTACACAAAATAAGTCTAGTCTTGCATATATTCTCATTTAGGTGTTTCAGTTTGTAGTTAGCTAGTTTGCAGTGCTGGGAGATTATTAGAGACACCCATTATCTTACCACCATTATCTCCCATTATTATATAAGGATAAGTGAGCAAAAACTTGCTGCAATAGATGATGATGTTTATAAACTGATTAGATACAGAAAGACTGAAATGTGCTTCTGTATTGTGTGTTAATCTGTGTATTACATAAATATGTTATGTCCCTGTGTTTTAAACCAGTCAGCCAACATGAGGACAAGCCAGGACGTAGACGACCTCATCATGGGCATGGCTTCCCAGATTGCAGAGAGAGAAGACAATATTGTTGTGGAGGACCTGAGAGGTGTTTATTACTTCTTCTTCACTACTTTTGTTGGAAATCATAAATCACAAGTTTATTCCAGAGTGGGTTTCCAAATACTTTAGCACAACAGGCCAAAATGTAAAAAGCAATAGAAAATATAACTACTGTTAAAGTCAATAAATCATAAATATAGAACAGAGATTTGCATTAAAATTACTCAATATATCATGGATAATTTTTTTCAAGTAATAAACTAATATTTAATGCTCTGTTCTGGTTTGCACCCTGACAGACTACATGTACGGGCCTTTAAGGTTCACACGGTCAGATCTGGTGGCCATGACCATCCAAAGGGGAAGAGACTTTGGCCTGCGTAGTTACACTGAGGTCAGAAAAGCTCTGGATCTGCCTCCTGTCAACACATTTGAAGATATAAATCCAGATTTCAACAGCACCAACCTGAAGGTAAATACAAAGAGTGATCAAACACGAACTACACAAAAATGTTTAACGGTGAATTAAAAGGTGTCTCCTGTTCTGCTCCCCCACCGACAGCTGCTGCTTCACGATGTTGCAGAACTGTACAACGGAGACATCTCAAAACTGGAGCTCTTCCCTGGAGGGCTGTTGGAGTCTCTCGATGGTCCAGGTCCAGTTTTCTCTGCCATAATCCTGGACCAGTTTGAACGCATCAGAAACGGAGACCGCTTCTGGTTCGAGAACAAAAAGAATGGGTAAGCTCCTCTCTAAAGGGCTTTCAGAATAGCTGTCACAGAATATGATCCTGCACTATTGCGTGGTTGATCTCATATCATTGTGTGTTTTCCAGTTTGTTCACAGATGAAGAGATCCAGATGATCCGCAATGTGACCTTTCATGATGTCCTAATTGCAGTCACGAGTGCAGAAGATAGTGATTTACAAAATAATGTTTTCTTCTGGCAGGATGGTAAAAATGTGCACTTACTATTTGATTTACAAACAAAGACAGATTTCTCTGAGGAATCGGTGATATAATATTTAAAGAATTAATAAAACAAATGGTGTCTCTGTTGCCTCAGGTGACCCTTGTGCCCAGCCCACACAGCTGAATGCATCAATGCTCCATCAGTGCACTAGTGCTACCAAACTTAATTACTTTGATGGGAGCCAAGCTGGCTTTGGGATATTTATCATTGCTCTGTTCCTCTTTCCCGTCGGTGAGTATCACACTCACAAATCCCTCATTTTGTTCCCAGCAGTAATTAGATACCACTCATCGGTGGCATCCTCATGAAACTGATGATCGGATTTGATTCTTTCACTTTCATAGTTAGTCTTTTAGTGGCCTGCATGGTGGCATACTTCCGCACATACAGATACAAGAAGTTCCAGAGACGAAGAAAAGCTGGCAACAAAGCAGAGGAGCCAGCTGTGGGAATCACTGGTAGGAAATCTGTGGGATTAAAAAAAATCCCTCTAATACTTTATTATATCTATATATATAATATTATATCTGTCAGTGAGGTTTTATGATTGACTCAGAGTCAGGCTGGCCATCATCAAGCTCCCAGACACGAGACTGAGCTCATTATATAAACTTAGGTATTACCAAAAGACAGGTAAACATTAATATTCAGACAATCTGAACTGATCATCAGATATTCAACAAACTAAAATCCCTTTGTCCTTCCAGCCTATGAGTGGCAGGGCCATAAAAAACCCCTGCAGCCTGTCAGCGTGGAGGTCGATGAGAAGAGGAGGCTGCAGGTCTTCGACAGATCTGGGTCCTCTCACCGCTGCCTCAACCTGGCCCACCAGCAGTACTTAGATGTCCTTCTCTCCAGCGACCGTCAGCATAAAGCTCTGCTGCTCAAAGTGTCAAAAGAGTATGACCTGGTGTGTACTTGGAGAAGGGGAGGGTGGGGGGGTGCACCTTCACGCTTTTAAACTGAAAAAGCAGCAGCAGCCTCATTCAAAAATGTTTCTGCTGCCGCGTTTTGTGTCTGTGTTCACATTTAAGACACTGTTTAAGATTTCTCACTTCTGCCCTGAAGTTGCTTCACTCTTATTCTTCATCCAGACGTTGATGCGAGCATGATTCTGCAGATGTGCCCGATTTAAATCACTATCTCCCTCCCAGTTCTGTTTATCTTCTTCTCATGCCCCCTGTTTGCACATCCAGGTGCTGTTTTTTGATGACGAGAGCAAACGTGCAGCATTCGTCAGCCACCTGCGCCTGGGGGTGACGGACAACAGCCAGGAGATTAGAGTGAAGGAGATGAGAGAGGAGGAACTGCTGAAGGAGGCATTAACCAGAGAGCAGAGGGCTCAGATTGTGGAAACTTTCATTCGACACGCTTTCTCTAAGGTACTGCTGTTAGCCTTTACCTCATCCTGTGCTTGGTTACAGCAGCGGCAGCTTTAATCTCGGCCACAAAATGTCGTCAGCCCTTGTTTGAGGTCACATTAGGTCCGACCTCCAGCCAGAATAACTAATTGTTGGTCTTGACGGTGACATCATCCACGATGGACATACACAAACCTCAGTTAACGTCAATGATATTACCGATGTCGCTATGGTGACACTGTCCCTCTGGTGCACAGGTCTTGGAGATAGAGAAGTCCGATGCCGGGGACATGAGCGGGGTTTCCCACAAGAAAGCCAGAGAGGTTCTCCAGTGCGAGCTGACAGCGTCTGAGTTTGCTGATGTACTGGGCCTCAAGTCTGACTCCTTGTTTGTCGACTCCATGTTCACACTAGCTGATAAAGATGGGAACGGTTACCTCTCCTTCCAAGAGTTCCTTGACGTGATTGTTATCTTTATGACAGGTAAAATGCACGACACTGAAGCACTGTGCTGTCATCTGAGCACCACATGACATGTACACCTAGAAATGTATGTCATCAGTCATTTGTCATTAACCAGGGTCTCCTGAGGAGAAATCCAAACTGATGTTCTCCATGAATGACATCGATGGATCTGGTTTCCTAACAAGAGAAGAATTTGCCAGGATGCTCAGGTTTGATCAATATGTCTTTTTTTTTTTACAACTGTACAAAGTTTTTATTTACATCTGATGGCTCATCCTCGCCCTTTTAATGTGCTGCAGGTCTTTCATTGAGATCTCAAACTGTGCACTGTCAAAGAGCCAGGCAGAGGATGGCATCAAGGCCATGATGCAGGCAGCGTGCTTTGAAGACAAGGAGAGAATCACATGGGAGGACTTCCATTTCCTCCTGCGGGACCACGAGAACGAGCTGCAGTTTGCTCAACTCAATGTTAAAGGTTGGGTAAAGTTTTGTCTGAGAAGATTGTGTCTTATCCTCATTTCTCTGACCTTGTCTGATGAATTAGTTTGCTGTGTCTGTGTGCGTTCAGGGATGGAGAAACAGGGCAAGAAGCGGTTTAGTCGAGATCAAAGAGTGTCTTTCATCTGTCCAGCAGACAGGTAAGAGAGCAGGACACACCGGCTGTAATCAATCATCCAGATCGCACATGTCGCAACTATAGCTTGTCACTAAAGATAAAAGTGATGATTCCTGGTGACCCTTGTTTCCCAGCTAACTCTCTCATCTCTATGTCATTTTGTTTACAGCAACATCAAGACTCTAGGACAGGAGCTACGCAGACGGAAAAAGTTTGTTCCTTGTCTTTTTTTTTGCTCTTGTAAATGACTTTCTAAAGGAAAGATGAAAATTGCTTTTTTGTTTATTTTTGGTGAATTGCTGATTGTAAATAAATACTGTACAGTTAAGATGTCACACACCCTACTTGCTCTGTATTTTTATTGACCTGAATATGGTCAAACGGATAGAAAATATCCACTGAATAAGGTCAAATAAGAATTTGAATATTTTCAGGTCAAGTGTCACCACTCCACATGTCTACGTGAAGCCCAAGCGTGAGCAGTACATAAGGAATCCGATCCAGCAGAAGATCCAGCACTTCAAACGTTTCATTGAGAACTATCGCCGTCATATCATCTGTTTCATCATTGTGTACGGCATCGCAGCTGGTGTGGCTCTTGAAAGATGTTACTGTGAGTGGAAATCATTCTTCTCTCTGTTCTGCTTCCTCACTATATCATCTATCATCACTATTATTGCGTCTGTCTTTACCTTCTGCGTCATACATTTCTGGTCAGCATGAATCTTTTATGAAGTGACTGATTAAAAACACTGTTTTCAGATTATGTGGTACAGACCGAAAACACCGGCATCCCCGAGACCTCAGTGGTGGGCGTCACCGTGTCCCGTGGCTCGGCGGCGGCCATCTCCTTTCTCTTTCCCTACATGCTCCTCACTGTGTGTCGCAACCTCATCACGCTGTTCCGAGAGACCTTCCTCAACCGATACATCCCTTTTGACGCTGCCATTGATTTCCATCGCTTAATGGCCATGACAGCCATCATCCTTTCAAGTCAGTCGATTGGAGGCGAATGTATCACAGAAATGAGAGAGATGGCATAAAGCTCGAAATATCATCATATGTTTACATTTCATTTGTGTGAGCTCACCTTTGTTTTCTGATTGTAGTTGTTCACAGTTTGGGCCATGTGGTCAACCTCTACATCTTCTCCATCAGCGACCTCAGCATCATGTCCTGTCTGTTCCCCAAAGTCTTTTCCAACAATGGGTAATGTTTGAGGCCTCCCTGATTTCAGCAACTACTACTTCTGTACTCAGTTACATCGGCTGATTTGCAGTCTGTTTTCCTTTTAGGTCCGAACTTCCTCAGACATGGTTTTGGTGGTTCTTTCAAACTGTTCCAGGTATTATTTGAAAGTGATTTTTCACCTTCAGTGAAGGTGTACATGGACTGCTTATTATGTTATGCTATAATCATGCTCTGTTTTGTCCTTTTCCCAGGAATGACTGGCGTCTTGCTTCTTTTTACCTTTGCCTTTATGTATGTTTTTGCCTCGCACTATTTCCGTCGCATCAGTTTTCGTGGATTTTGGATCACACATTACCTCTACGTTGTTGTGTACACTCTAGTAAGTACAACTCTGAAATCTGAATATCCAAAATGCCCTCTGCAGACGGATGGTTGCCATGATCTGAGGCAGTTTTACAAATAGTGTAATGCCGGCTTTCTTTTACTTCAACAGACAGTAATTCATGGCAGTTTCGCCCTACTCCAAGAGCCCCGTTTCTACATCTACTTAATTCCTCCTGCACTTCTCTTCCTGCTGGACAAACTCATCAGCTTGAGCAGAAAGAAGTTGGAGATCCCAGTGGTCAGAGCTGAACTGCTGCCTTCAGGTGACCCCGAGCATCTTTAAAATGTCTCATAATTCTCTGTCTCTTTTAACTAAATGTCACTTTCCCATTGTCATCACTGAAATCACATAACGTGCACATTCGAGTTCACACTTCCTTTGGCTGTCCTACCTGTAGGTGTGACACATCTGGAATTCAAGCGACCACAGGGCTTCGTGTACCGTTCGGGCCAGTGGGTTCGAATTGCGTGCCTGATGTTGGGCACAGATGAGTACCACCCATTCACACTGACGTCAGCCCCTCATGAAGAAACCTTGAGCCTGCACATCCGAGCCGTGGGGCCCTGGACCAGCCGGCTCCGAGAGCTCTACACTGAAGAAAGCCTGCTTGAGCTCGGAGCCTATCCAAAGGCAAGTTAAATCATTATTTTGTGTATTTAAATAGTTTCATCTGCTCCTCAGTGCTTCGTCTTTTCAGGACACTGACATTCAATATTTTCTTTCATCTGAAGTTGTACTTGGATGGTCCGTTTGGTGAGGGCCATCAGGAGTGGACTGACTTTGAGGTGTCTGTACTGGTGGGAGGAGGAATTGGGGTCACTCCATTCGCCTCCATCCTTAAAGACCTGGTGTTCAAGTCCTCCATCAAGTCCAAGATTCAGTGTAGAAAGGTGCAGCTTAAAACCAAACAACCTACAGCACATTTTGTCTTGAATTCAACCATGAATTTATTTGTGCAATAAGCTCACTCTATTAACCACCTCTTGCCACTATTCACTGATCATCTGAAGGTGTACTTCATCTGGGTGACACGAACGCAGCGTCAGTTTGAGTGGGTGTCAGACATTATCAGGGAGGTGGAGGAGATGGACACCTTGGAGCTGGTCTCAGTCCACACTTACATCACTCAAGTGGCCGAAAAGTTCGACCTGCGCACCACCATGCTGGTGAGTTCCACATTTCCAAGTGTTAGGAAAATTTTTTTTTTAGATTTTTAGCTTTTCTTAGCATAAAGATTGGAAATAAGGATAACCGCTGGCCTGGCTTTGCCCACAAGAAACAAACAAAAACCTGACAAAAAATGGTCCCATTTTAGTTTCATCATTAGCTTATTCAGATTTGAGAGTATTGCTGATCCCTCACTGTTGTCATGTGTCGACAGTATGTGTGCGAGCGTCACTTTCAGAAGGTGTGGAACCGCAGTCTCTTCACCGGCCTTCGGTCCGTCACCCACTTTGGCCGTCCGCCCTTCATGTCCTTTTTCAGCTCACTGCAGGAAGTTCACCCTGAGGTCAGTCCTTCATCTATCATCATCTGTCCCGTTTGCCTGAATCTTTGCCCAGCACAGCAGCCTGGGCAAACTGAATTAATTATGTTAACTTTGTATTATTTTCTGTAGGTGGGTAAAATCGGTGTATTCAGCTGTGGACCACCTGGATTAACAAAGAATGTGGAGAAAGCATGCCAAAAGATGAACAAGAGGGATCAGGCCCATTTTATACATCACTATGAGAACTTCTAACCCATCCTCAGCTCTGGACTAGATGTGTACATGTGGAGGACACGTCTAGGAACACTTGAGAGTACAAGTTACTGCAGCAGCTTATCAGAAACACTTTTCCACACCCAGCTGCAGAGCCTTAATACTATTTGATGTCTTGAAGGAAAGTATACGAGTTGCCCACTGATAAAATGTGTCTCCGTCTTTGCATATGTATTTTCAAATCATGAATATAATTGTCGCATTTTTATTATTACTGTCATATTAATCAATTGATCAATCACTCTGTTAATTGTCATGCAGCACGTGAGTTTTCTGTTTGAGGTTTAACTATGAGATGTAACTGGAATATGCTGTCATTGTTTGCCATGTTAGTTTTCCTGAAATCATAATGTATGATTGATTTAATGTTATGTACTTATTGTGTCTTTTGTTAAATATCTGGGAAAAATAAACAAGCACTAAACAATAGGTTTGTAATACATGTTTCTAAAACTCTTTCATTCGATTTGTTGGTTGAGTGATAAGCCAAACGGGTCCTCGACCCAAAAATATAAAGGGGGGGGGGGGGTCACACTTAACTTGGTACCAAGGAAAGTATATCAAGTAAACTTGAAAATAGTATTTATCTGTTATTGATATTATTTGTGATTATATTATCATTATTAATATTGACTTGGCTGTAACTTTGTAACAAAAGCACACTTTTTATTAGTTCAATAGGTGCTCAAGTGAGTGCAGTCTGCACAAATTCTGTGCTGCAGTTCCAAAACAAATGGCTGCACACAGTTGTTTGCTTATCAAATATACTTAAGATAGCGTATTATGGGTGTATGCAGATATTTACTGAACTAATTCAATATCGTGGAGGCCTAGTGAAACGTTCAAAGCGGGATAAAAGCAATAAGCTTACACAACCGCAGAATTACTTTTTCTCTTTGTATGTTTTGAGACATGTCTTCAATATTTCTGTGTTATCGGGGGAAAAATCTCTACTGCATTGATGACGGGTCTTTAAGCAAGAAACGGGCAATGGAGTCCTTTTCAGGAAGTTCCTGTTCCAGTCACACATTTACACACATTCACACCTGGCAGCTGCCCAGGTCAACCAGTCTGAACTGGTGGCCACTGAGAAATTCCCCTGGAGCAGCTGGGGATTTTTGGCTTTGATCAAGAGCACCTTAACAACTATAATAAGCATGTGGATCAAGAGCTGCCGTTTTATTTTTCCCACTCAAATTGATTTAGCCTGTTTGGGATAACTTTCATTTATTCCATTAGACTGATGCTAGACAAATTATCTTTTTTTTCTTTTTCTTTGTTTTTGTTTTCTCTTCTTCAAAATCTGTCATATATATAAGCCAAATTACTGACATTTCAACTCAGCTCTATGGTTAATTGGAAATTTGAGTATATCATGCCACCAGTGGTTAGTTGTTATAATTATTCAGCTAAATATTCAGCTTTTAGCCTCTAGCCTCAAGCAGACATGGGGAACTTAAGTCTGGTAACCTCACTTGGTACTAACTCTCCACCCTCTAAATATTTCCCAGTTTCAAACTTAGCAGTAGTTCTTGTCTTCAGCTAACCCTGCCTTAAATGACATCACTTGAGGCAGCATCATACTTTGCACAGCTCCTGTTAGTGCCACATAAAGCTTTACACAACTTTTTATTTTCACACACAGTAGTAGTTCTCAAGGATTTTCTCTTTAAGATGTTGCCTTTAAAATAATACAGATGAAAACTGGATCTGATCACTTGGTCAAGTGGTTTACATTTAGATTTCCTCTGTCTGTTAATCCGTAATAATAATCCTGAGACTCCAAGAAAATGATAGTGTCCAGAGATAGTGACAGACATCACTGATCAAAAGGGAAATTTACTGTGCACCTCGCATAGACCAGGGGGAAAATGTTTTCTTTTTATCTTATCTGAATTATACATCTACTTCCTTTTACTGCCTGCGTGCTAACTGTAAGTGGCATGCAAATATCAAATAATTCAGCTACCCAGCATAACAAGGAAGTGGTCAACACTTCATGTGAAGAACACACACAAAAACACTATCTTATAAATGATAATTACTTTTTGTAGTGTGCTTTTTTTCTATTCTTATCTGAATGCAAGTCTTTCGTGCAATGACTCTATTTTCCAGCTGGCATCATTATTAGTTCATTTAAACCAAGTCTAATCTAATCTAATATGCCTTTTTGTTCTCTGAAAAAACAATTGTTGCAGTAACAAATAAATAGGGTTAAGATTTGGTTAGGCTGATGGCTCAGGCGGAGGTACCTGCAGCTTCCTTTGTTCACATCTGGACCACATCCATTCCCATTTTTTTCTCACCCTCACACTTTCTTTATCATTACTGTACAAATGGTAAGTAAAGACAAAAACAACATTAAAAAAGAAAAGTAAAAAGCAAATACTTACTGTGTGACACAGCTCCTGCATTACCTAGTTCTTTGTCTTGTCACTTGCTTGACAACACTTGTACGGCTGCCATACAAATGTTCTGGCATGGTGCTTACAGCAAGTCAAACAGAAGCTGAGTCACAAAGTCAGTAAGCTGCTAACATTTCTGGGTGACTCAGGTTCCAAGAAATAAAAACCAAATTGAAACTACCGTGTACATGTGCATGTGCATGTGCATGTGCCAAAAAATTGATAAGAGCACAGCTGTGGAGCAAAAAAGAGATCAAATTGTCAGCTGCATAATAGGAGAGCAAATAGGAGAGCCTTATTCAGTAAGTATCAGTGATATATCTTGACTTTGAAGCCATGATATATTAGCACCTATTACTAATAATTGATAAGCCCTTTATTTATTTTATCACTGAAGGAATATTTTTGTTAAAACGTTCATTTGAAAATATTTATATAGGCAACACAGTGATTACACACAAATAGACTGGATGCCAGGAACTGTGCGGTAAATAAAGGCAATTTATTCTCGATAAAGATTATGGCTTTATTTGGAAAGTGCCAAGAATACGGAAGTGGAGTCTTTGAGTTATTACAGCTCAGATGTGCTTTGTTTTATACTTGGACTGTCCCATGTGTTGCAATTTTCTATTACCATCATAAACTTAAAACCCATACTGGCTCACAAAATCATTAAAACATAAAATTAATTAAGCATCCTTGTTTCTTCTTTCACATCAGGTTAGTTAGTTTGATAAATTAGTCCTTCATTAGTGTTTTAGAAGCATAACCATATGGACATACCAGAGGTTGAGCTAGGTAGCTTTTGGCAGGACTTATTTAGTGCCCTTTTTCTCTTTTATAATTTGATATTTAGTTTCTGTCTATCATATGGTATATCTAAATAAATGAGTTTCAATTATCAAGAAAAGAAATTTCTCAATCCCTCAGTTTTGACTTAGTATGTGTTTACAGAGTTTTGGCTTTGTGCAGCATGCTAAACAAACAATACACTGTGGATGAACCATTGAAAACCAGGTTCAGGGTTTGTTGTGAACAGTTCATTCAGAGAAGTTTTACAGCCACAGACTGACTTGATTTGGATAACATGACACAAATATCTTGTAATTTCTTTAAAACATATTTACACTAAGGTTAACAGCTGTGTATCATCTGCATAAACAGGTGACAGTACTTTAAGCAGATGATACACAACTCTACATGTCTGCGCTACATAGGAAAATAAAGGGACATAGGGAAAATATAGTCAACTGTATTGAATGCACCACTGATGTCAAGAAGACATTTTATAATTCCCTTTTGAAGATGCCTTACCAAGACAGCATCTGGAGAGAAATTCGGCCTGTAGACTCTAACAGAGAAAATAGTAGGATTGTATTTCCAACTACACAGCAGGATATGGAGAACTATGAAATGTCAGTAATCTCAGAACAGTAATTTCTGTGTTTCTTTCAAACAAACTGCTGTTGATTATTTCCACTCACCTAACAATTCAAACACAGATTATTTACCATAATTGTGCTTAGGGATTATATAATGACATTTGGAATGAGCTACAGACATTAATTATGATTAATCGTGTTGAAAAGTGTTCCTACTACTGTGTGTACCTCATTAATACACATAAGGTGAAATATTAGGAAAACTTGTTTACACAGTGTTAACAAAAACTGAAAATACCTAAGATTAGTAAAGGTCTCATTTTATGGCAGAGCTGTTGTACTAAGTGGCATTAGATTGCACATTTTATTGTGGTTGTTAAATAATATCAAATTATTAAGTTTAATAATATCATATGAGAGGGAGCTTGAACAAGTCATCCTTGGCATCTACAGTGTCAGTACTGAGGGAAGTGATGCCACCACTCCACCACCCGATGATGGAAATGTGATCGAGGGTGTTAAAGTTCTGCATGACTTGGGTGCCTCTGCATGTGCACTCTTACTGCACTGAACCTCAGGAACTGAAAGCCTCCTTTGACGTCTTCAGAAGCTCTTTCTTCAACTGGATGGCAGCAGACTCTCAGCCAAGGTGCAGATGCTTAAGAACAAACTGTATGAATGAGTTGACCTCTGATTTGGGTGCTGAATGTTTTGTGACATGGCAAATATTTTTTTACATTCTGGGCTGAATTGAGAGACCAATGCTGCATCAAAATTATGACAAATGAATGGATGTATTGTGGATATATCAACACCAAGCTGCACCAAAGATGTGTTTGTTAAAATGTTTACATCGCATGTTACATGTTTTTTTCTTCCTACAATGCTAAAATATTTTTTTTGTTGGACCATAATATCAACAGAGATGTTTGGTTGGACCTTTCAGGCTCCATTAAGGCAGTTTACAAATGTTTGTGCTGGAATGTGCTGCACCATAATGTTGGTTTATTATATGCAGGGAAACAACTTGTTTTCATTATCAATTACCATATTTTCCAGACTATAAGGCGCACTTAAAATTCTTAAATTTTCTCAAAAATCGACAGTGCGCTTTATAATCTGGTGCGCCTTATGTACGAATTCTGGTTGTGCTTACTGACCTCGAACCGATTTTATGTGGTACACGGCGCTCAAAAATCTGTCAAAATGTTTTAGTACGACTTTGGTAAGCTACGAAACTGCGCTGCTTGATGGATTTTTGGAGCATTACGGCCACCGTAGTCAGGAGCCTCGCAGAGTGATACGTACTGTGTGTAATGCGGCTTATAGTCCGGTGCACATTATGAAAAAAGATCGAAAATAAACCATTTATTGACAGTGCGTCTTATAATCCAGTGCACCCTATAGTGTGGAAAATACGGTAAGCTGTCGATTATTTTTTGGGCTATGGTGAATTTTTCTCTTTTTCAAAAAAGTCTTAGTCACTTTGCGTTTGACACAGCATGACACAGCATTTGCACTCAGCAGAGGGAGAGGAGAGACACGTCTTGTAGAAAATGTGATGGCAAGCTGAAAGTACTATTGGTGTCACATTAATCGTATAGTTGAGCCTTTGGCAGTAGCATTGTGTCATATCAGATGGAACACACTGCCCTCGGATCAAAGTTTCTCTTTATGTTTTTTTTTTTTTTTGTATAATTGCTGTCATAGAAAATAACAAGGGACTGATTTAATTAAACAAGCACTCAAATGTGCATGATCAGGGTTATGTCACATCGTCCCTGATCTTTGACATGGTACACCAGACAGGTGGACACAAAGGCCTGATATCTGTAACTGTTGTGTAACCCGATACATAAAAGAACACCTACAGTCATTATTTCATTATGTGCTTTACCATATTAAGTAATGATTGGGCAATGCGATAAGGGGCTTTGGTTAAAATTGTAACGGAAGACAAATACTGCTATTTTTGCTTGTTTTATTGGTATATGTACCAATAGGTGCACACTGATAGGTGACCACAAGATGAGATCAATATTAGACAACCACAAGAATGTATTCTAGAGCCAAGTTCAACATCAGCAGTTCTTAGGTAATTTACCTGATGCAATGTGGATTATAGGTGCTGAAAACTTCTGCCCTCATTATTACATATTATAGTATGTATCAAATAATACAGTAACGGGTATTATTTAATCACGTTTAACTTAAAAAGTTTAAATAGGTTGAAAACAATACACATATGCTTGGTCCCTGTAATCACTCCTCATATCCATACTGGGCCTGAAATAAAATAAATAAATAAATAAATACAAAACAAACCTACAATTTTTTATTAAATCAAACAACTACAATTTAAGTCTTTGATTTATCCAAGCATGTATTGTAAAACATAATACAGTCTAAGTTAGTCTAATCAAGAAGGTATTTCTCAAAATTACAGTATTTGAAGGATAGAATTCCCTTTGTGTTGTTCTCTCCACTACAGCTCTGAAAGGAAATACAGTGTGGAAACATAAAAGGGTATTTAGTTTAAAAACGACTGTTCAAAAATCCTTTATATGGTCTAGTTCACATGTACATGCCGTGTCACTGTGAACACTGTGAAAATACTGAATATGAATTATTAAGTCTAAATGATTGTAAAGGTTTTAAATGTGACTGTATGATAGTGGGCGATATGGTTTTCTTTTTGTGTTTAGTGATGGTACATTGATATTTTTTATTGTTTTAAACACATTGAACCCTTAACAGAAGACGATATTTAAAAACACAATAGTAATCTGTACTGTCTGAAACAACATTTTCATTATTCAACAATCAACCATTTCAATTTGCTTTCTTGGTGTGGCATGTAGAGACTTTTGTAACAGTGGACAGAGAAAAAGAAAACAATAGATTATGACACACTCTGGTTATATAAGAAATATCAACAGTGAAAATGATTGAAAATTATTTTATATCTTCATGTGTCATTTCCATGAGATGTCGTATTCACAAACAAGTCAGAAACTCCATTTACCATGAATGTGTTTTATACATTTTATAAATTATATCTTATTGAAACTGAAGATTATCAGCTATCACTTGGTCTTTAGGGTCAAATGTATTTTTCTTTCACCCTCTGTCACCCTGCATTTAGTTGAACTTTCATTCAGATTATCTTTTTTATTTTACTGCACTGTCAGCTGAATTTCTCTGTTGAAGGATCAGCAGCAGCTCATTTTGTAATTTTTCGTCCCTCCGTTGTGTTGATGGTACCTTAACAACACTGGTCTGTGGACTAACTGGTTTGACTTGTAAGCTGACTCGTTTAAAAGACTATTGCCACATGATTTAATGTGACACCCACTGATCAAATGGCACCCTCTTCTGGTAAAGAACAGGCCGTCCTCCATCCTCTCTAACAGCAGCTGGATAATATGTGATTCAAGGTCATGCTGGTTTGTGCTGCATTAGTTTTTTTCCTAGATTTTCAGCACAAAGTATTAAGCTCCCCTTTAAATGTCCTTGTTCCGTTCTATTATATGTTAACGCTTCTCTCCAATGCGAGCCTGACAACTCAATGTAACGGGTCAATGCCTGTGACAAAATGTTTTAATCTTGCCCTAATCAGGTGTCACATTTGCAGCAATACGCAGGAAGGTGAGTTGTTGGAGAGCTGATTGGTGGACTGCTGAGTGGCTCCAGTGGAGCAGCTGGAGGAGAACTGCCTCGCTCAGGGCAACTTAAAAGTATGTTTGATTCACATCACGCAGGTTTTCTAAGATGGGTAGTGGACTGGAGCCTCACAAGCCTTCTTTTGCAACTCCCTAATGATTTTTCAGGCTGGTTGGCATTACCCAAAATAACTGTGGACTTTGTGACGTGGTTGTCCTGTATGATCTTTTGAGGAACTAAGAGAAAAAGGAAAATTGTCAGACATATTTTAATTAAAGGGGGCATGTGGTGATTAAGTAACAACTTAAGAAGCTAAAATGTTTGATCCAACAAGACGGGCAAAATAATGTAAAATATGTTGAGGATGTCTGTGAAGTGGTGAGCAGTTTGCATTGGTGTACTTAAGAGTCTAAGTAATCTTCTTAGTGTTGGTAAGTACCCAGCTAGAAATCAGCTACTGTCCAGATTGTCGCTTCCTGCCCCAGATACACAACTCAGACAACAACAAAGTGCGGCTCGGGGAAATATGTGGCATGGTGGCTTCACTGGCGTGAAATATGCACCTCCCCACCTTTGGGAACTGTGTTGACAGAGCTGTGGAAGAATCGTTGGCGGGACTCCTCAACCTGAAGATGTTTGGCAGCGGCACCAAGAAGTGGTTCGTGAAGAAGCAGAAGAGGCAGCAGCAGCAGCGGTCTGGCAGGAGGCCATGCACCAGGAAGAAGAAGAGATGGGCGGCCAAGATCCTCAAACAGCACCGGCAAAAGATCCTGAGCGAGCTGGATGTCAACACTGTGCTCCCCTACCTGGTGTACGATAAGGTTTTCTCTCTGGGGGAGTACAAGGAAATACTGGGACAAGAGTCCAGCAAGAAACGGACGGAGATATTCTTGGACCATCTGTCCTCGAAGGGGCCTGCTGCATTCTGCTCCTTCTGCTCTGTTTTGGAGGAAGTGTGTCCCCACCTGCTAACCTGCTTTCTGTTGAACGTAGAAGGTACAGCCATTAATTAGCTGCTAATTACGTTAATGACTAACACAGAAAGATAAAGGTCACAGAGGGCTGCGTGTTCCTGTGCTAATGTTGTCTTTGAAAAACATAACAGAGGGCAGAGTAGGAATCACAGCTCATCGATTTGTAGCAGCTTTCCACTTATTTATCCAGTATTTTCACTTCCGTTGTGTTGCATTTCATTTTCTGTGTGAAATTAAAGAGGAAAAAAGACAATGTAAAGAGAAGAAAACTACTTCGCAGTAAGCCAGCACCACAGACTAAGAGCCAGCAAAAATAGCTTCTTAAATCTGGACGGCTGAGGGGATTACTGAGCTGCCAGCGTTCCTAACTAGCCTCTGACAACATATGGCCTCAACGTGGCTGCAGACTGCAGGGCCCTGTCTGTGCTGCGCAATTCCAGATCAATATGCTTTACTTACATTTACATAAAGCTGAAGACTCTCAAGAAAATGACCCGCATTTACAGCTCAGTGAGTGTCTGCTTTATCTGTGGCTAATAGCCTCACAATCAAGAGCTTGTGAATCCTCCTGCTTACTCGGCGGGGTCAGAGGGGAAGAAATGCAAATTAAAACAGAGCCATAAAAAGTGGCTAATATTTTAATCTGTTCTTGCAGATGGTGCGCTGGGACAGGGCAGGAAAGGGGGCCTACCAGTGCCCCCAAACAGTCCAGGAGAGCCACCCCTGTGCTCCCCTCCCATGTACACCGACCCTGTGTTCGACTCTAGGTGAGAGCCGCTTTACATTTTGCTGATGTTGCCGTAAGTGTGCTTAGATTTCTGCTTAATGTTGTATAAAATTGTTTCTAAGCCACATTAGGTGAACTACGTTGAGGCTTCTTAGATTATATATTTGAGAGCTGAGGATCTAATTTAAATATCTTCTTAGTGCTCTCAGTCTTTGCAAACATTTCACATGCTTAAGATGACAGTCACAAGTCCTGGGGTCAACTGATATAGCAAATTACTCTTCTGTGGTTGGCTGATACAGGAAAACAGAGACTGGCAGGCAAAATCCCTGTTCTTAAAACCATCACCTCATCTTACACTCCAGTAACACTGCAATATTGAGTTTTTTTTCTATTGAATGGAGCTAATTAGGAATCTATGTCTACTTGGCAGTTTTCAGATTTTTTATTTCTGATTATTTTTAAGGAGGAACTTGAGGAAATGTGTGGAGGATCATAATGAATGCAGATGATTTCATGCATGGCACGAGGGGTCACTGAAGAGAGAAAATTTTGTGAATCATAAACTCTGATTTTCCCAGCTTGTAAATTTATCTTTGTCATACAGCTTCACATGGGTAATGTGTGGAAAGTGGTCAATAACAGTGTTGCTCATTTTTGCTCTGCTGCTTCACGCACACAGCATGTTGTCATTTTATCCCCGTGCATCATTTCCAGGCTCTCTTGTGCATGCTGATTTCTGCGCTTTTGTCATCCTGGTAGTATCTTATTGCTGTATGTTCGTATTTCTTGACCTGTCACTGCATTGGTTTCAAGTTTCCAAAGAACTGCTGTTAAAAATGAGCGGGCAGACTAATATTGGTACAATTTCAGAAATATATGATCTGTCCTTATAAACACATAAAAAAATAGTAATAGGAAAAGATGTCTTTCACAAAGCTGTCATCAAAACACCAAAACGGTGACATGTTTTAGAAGAATTGAAGAATCTCTACCAAGTGGTATCACGTGTCCCCCAACAGCTTATGGAGACACTTTACTGTACGGAGACACTTTAATGATGGTTTTACTTTTCATTTCTAACTAACTGACTAATTTGGCAGATATCATTATTCACAAGTGAACACTGTCTCAGCACTATGTCTATGTTCTAAAATGGTTATTCTTGTCTGCATACATAAAAGAGACATCTGCTGAGCCATTCGTTTATACACCAACCGCAGCGGTCTGCCACACCGGTGCAGAGTCCTGTGAGGCTGCTCTTGTCACTGTGCGTCAGGCCCCGTGAATACATCATGACTGAGTGATGGTGTCTTTCTGGGTGTGTGTGGACCCCTTGAGAGTACCCTTGGCCCAGCTAACACAGCAGGGGGGAGGGGAGAAACGCGAACAGTTGTGTGTTTGTGTGTGCATGTGTGTTTGAGTGTGAGGTAGCCTGGGTGGACGTGATGCCTGAAGTGACGGGACAGACAAGCTGATATGCTCCCTAGACCGTTAAGAAGGCCTCTTTAATATATGACAGCTAAGTCAGCATGGCGACAGCTATCCCAGTGGTCTGGCCCTGGGCACACTGACACATACACACACACACACACACACACACACGCATACACACATGCACACACACTGCCAGGCTGACAGAAACAGACCAACACA
>JBAJHX010000081.1:9907447-9918722 GCA_037176925.1 Amniataba percoides | reverse complement strand
TTTTTTTTTCATTAACCAAAGTAGCGGACATATAAAATGTTTGACTTGATGATGAAAGCATGGACCTGCTTGTGGAGCTAGAAGAAGATTTGGGGAATCACAGAAGTCTTTAGGATTTATCTTCTGGGCAACATGGGTAACATCTGTGTCTAATTTCCTGCCAATACATCAAAATAGTTGTTGAGAGATGGTACCACTAAAAGGGAAAAAAGTCAACCTGCTGATGGCAATAGATTAAAAGTCAGGGAATCACCGCAGTCATGACAACAGGATTCATCCCCTCGAGATCATTAAGTGGCAACCCACTTAAGAGTTATTGAAGTGATGATCCAAAAGTGGTGAACCAACTGGCCGACAGACTGACATTTCCATCCCTGAAGCCACACAGCTAGTGTGGCTTAAAACAGTGAAAGTATGACAGCACAGACAATTTGGCAGCAAGTATCAGTGGATGTCTCAGTCAAAAAAATGAACTGATATGACTAACTGAACATAAGACCTACATTTCAAAAGTAATTACAAAATCACCATTCAGCTCCCGTCTAGTAAACCTGACAGTGATGTGCCGGAGGTGGATGCTTTTAGGCTGTAATTGACAGATTAGCGGTGGCCTTGATTCTGAGCCACACACAGCAATCGTAAGCTTTCATCTGAATGGAAAACGGCAGCGTTGTACCACTGTGTTCTCATATTCTCTCCTGCTCGGTAAGTCATAGAGAGTGACTTACCACATCGCTGTCATTTGTCTTTATGGCCTGCCACTCTGAGGACACTTCAAACAGCTCAAGAGGCCACTATCTCACCAGAGACTGAGAGCTCAGCTAAGGGCTCCTGGCCTTTCCACGGTATATTTCTTTTGTACAGGCTGTGTGTGCACTAGAGGAAAACTTGCTGACTTGCCCAAACTCAAATGCAGCTGATGGAAGTAACGGTCCGCCTTACAGTGAGTGATGAGACTGCAGGATGCTGAGCTGAGGAGCAGTTTCCATTGCATCCTACTAAAATGTCACAACAGACACAACGCTGCCTCTGAGCCGTTGGGTGATCTGCAGTCGCTTTCAAACAGCAAATCTCGCCCGATTGGCCGTTTCAACGGAAAACTGAAGATATAATCAACTGAGTGTATGAATGTAGGTCCATAACCATCATTGCCCATCAGCGTAGAGCTAAATAATCAATAGTAGTTAAGACTTTGTTTATATCGATTGCCTCTTTTGATTGCTTTTCTCTCTTGATAGTCAGGGGAGGACTTTGGCCCCTGGCCCACTCCCGCTGTCATTTGTGTTGGCAAGCAGCACACTTGTTCACAGAAAGCTTGAATCAGATTTTAGTGCTAAGGCTGCAGAAAGCACAACAGAGATGGAGGGGAAAGGAGGGGGGGGGCTACAGTCTTTATGTACCCGATGCCTTTGTGTATAGCAGGAGATATTTTTCTGCGTTCATCAACAACACCTTGTCCCATTTCAAAGCAGCAGCGTTTACAGTATTTCTTAATGCTTCAGGGAGATGCATTAGTCCATCTGTTCTAGTATTACATAAAATCTTCATCTTTTTATCATTAACACCACTAATTGCTCATGTCCAACCACATTGCGACATGTATTTGTTGTTCTAAAAAAGGCAACCCCAAGGATTAATGATGAGAAATAGTAAAATGTCACTTTTTCCAGGGGACATCCTGTCATTGCTGTGCATGCTTTTATATGAATCATGTTGAAATTATTCTGAATATGCAGCTTTTTCATGTGCACGCTATATTTCATCATGACAATGGGAAAAAGCATCTTTTACACTGACAAACCTGACATCATGTTCCTGCTGCAGTGTGGATGCTAAAATGAGGTTGCTGTTTTTGTTTCATGTGCCTTGATTTCAGGAAAGAACCGTTTTTAATGCAGTATTTTTCCTGCACTCTCAGCTGTTTTGGAAAATGTTAAAGGAATGTTTGCTGCAGAGGCGATATAAACAGGTGAGTTGCAGAGAAACTAAGAGTGTATCAGCAGGAGCAGATGCAACTAAGCCAAGATAAAAAGCGCAATTAAATTAATTACTCCTTAACAGATCAGGATCAGTCACCAACAGGGCCTTCAGCTTTCCCTTGGTCAAAGTCTTAATCTCTTATTAGTTCTGCTTGCCCCATCCCACTTCAAAAATCCCATACTTGGCTGCAGTCTGCCATGGACAGAGGCACTCCCCCCTAACCACCACCAAAAAAGCCCCAGCGTAAGCATTTATTTGCTGCTCAGTCTTCGGAAAGTGCTGCAGATGCATTTACGGAGAGAGCAACTGCAGCTGAATTAACCAATCTGCATATTCAGGGCCTGTTAAAGGGAGATTGTTCCCGTGTGATGAAGGCTTGGAGGTGCATGAGGGTGGGAGCCGAGAGCCGGACCTGAGTGAGACACACCACAGCGGCTGTGGAAAGAGACGAAGGGCGGGAGGAGCAGAGCGTGGGGGGTGGGCGCAGGAGATTTATCACGACTAAAACTGTAGGATGCCTTATTGGAAGGAGGAGAGGGTGGGAGGGTGGGAGAGGGGAGGCACTGTGATTGGAGCAGCAGCTGATTTTCTCTAGGTGAGACAGGTCTGTTATGTAAGAACCGAGTTGAATGGATGTGCTTCTTTTGTCCTATAGGTGATAAGCACTGGGGGATGGTCGGAGGTGATGAAGGGGCTTTGCATGTGACACTGAGGTGGATCTGGCCGTGCATGTGTGATGCATGTGAGGGCTGCATGTGTGATCCCACAGGCTGCGCGAAGGGGATGGCAGATGTTGGGTGTGTTTCTGGAGGCTGTGACTCAGGAGCATGGCCTGCCTATTAGTGTCCTCTGATTGGACATATGGCAGGTCACTGTAGGCACTCTGCACTGTGTGTATGTGGCGCCATCATGTCACATATCTTGTAGCAATATGTTGACTTTGCAGCCTCTGCAGCAGTGATGTGTAACCACACATTATATTGTAATAAAGCATCATTAATATCCAGTTTGAAACCTTTTTATTATTGAATGTGTTTTATGGTAACCGTTCAGTTTTATCCATAAACCCCAATGCCTTAAAATGGATTTTCTGTAATTCTCAGCAACACAACTCCATCAAAATACCCTCTTGTTCATTTCTTAAAGGATGCTGGGGGAAGATTATAAATGGCAGGGACCTTGGTTGTCAGTGGAGGATTTGAAGAAAATGACTCGTGCTTCTGAATTGTTTTTATGGTCGCGCTCGTGTCCCCCATCTACAACAAATCATTTCAAGAGAGAAGACTCAAACCCGCATAAATCCCAACAACTCTATTGACTTTCCAGCATGATTTATGTCAGGAGGAGAGACATGGACAGTAAGCACCCTCAGCAGTTGGCGGCGAGAGAAAACGTAACGCTAAACATATGATATTTTCCATTCCAAAAATAAAGTCTGCAGCTATTAATACCACAATAACAGGCTTTCATCATAATTTCAGCTTATTTTCAAGGAGAGCTTGATGTTCACGTTACACCCCCCTCCTATTTGAGCACTTGAGCATGGGGTCAAGTGAAGGACAACCAGCAGCATGGATGATGTAATGTTTGTAGGAATCAAGATGGTGGCCCTGGTGGGGAAGTCAAGCATTAAGAATGAAACACTGGGGAGGTTGTCCTCAGACAACTTAATCAATCACCAGGTTTGATGTTCACAGTTGTGGACGCTGTGTAGACTACATTGTCCGCTGATTGATTATCATGTGATGAACACATACTGTTTTTCTGTATTTACGTAATGCAGCCAAAAGGAGATTTTATTAAAGGCAGCAAATAGGCTTTGGATTTGCATGTGTTTATCTGTCTACCACCTCCAGTCTAAATTCTAATATAGCATTATATCCCGCATAATATCCAGTTGTTGTCAGCAATTTTTTTTGTTTGATTTGCTTGAGAAATTGCTAAAATTATTCCCTGATATTACACTGATATAGTTGCTTGTTAATTTTCTGTAATTCACTGGTGTCACTGTGACATATAAAGGTTTAGTATTAAATCACAGTGCTCTCACATACTCATTGTATCAGATGTGACATCACAACACAACAGTGCAGCATCAAAACAGCCACACATACACAATCAACAAAAACTAATTAAATAATTATTTTCTTGATTCACATTTCCTCCACAAAGCCAAAAAACATCTACACTGTGAAAATGAATGAAAGAGGGAAGCGTATGTACATTTTGTGTATTCAGAAGTGCATGTGTCTGTGGTGTGTGAGTGTGTGTATCACGCAGCCTGCTGCGATGCTGGACATGTAGGATGTGTGTTGATGCCCAGGGAGGCACCATATGCTGTTTAGACTCAGGAGCATCCCATCACGGCGGACCCGTGGGTGAACAACCCCAACTCGTTCTTGTGTCTCCCTCCATCAGCTCACACGTGCATCATGAGCCAGCAGGGGTTTGAAATCACGCAGATCCTCTCTCCTCACGCTTGTTTTCACGCCACCATGAATAATTCTTCATATAGATTTCCCCTTGCAAGGCTTGAGACAGTCACGCTCAACAGAGATAAATAGTGTTCAGCTGAAGTCCTGCAGAGGGCAGAGTTTTACTACCTAAATGTACAGGAACACAGTGAAACATCCATGTTTGCATAGCTGACGCAATAGAGGGAGGAGGGGTTGGATGTGCAGTTGGGATGTTGGTTTGGGATGAATGTTTCGCTGTCATATGTGGTGACAGAAATGTTGTAGTTGTTGCGAAGACACATTCTATCATTAAAAATGGTGCACCCTCTAGATTAAGAGGAGATGTCGAATGAACATTCATGTGGTTGGTGAAGTCAACCAGGGAAAGGCACAGTCCCCACTTGCACTCATATGATATGCTGTAACCTTGCTCAGTTTCCTGTTAAAAGGAAACTATTGTGATTTGATATTTTTCCTCATTGGGTTGATCAATGAGTCAAGTTGTGTAGTTGTGATAGAATTAATTTCCAGTTGAGAAGCGCTAAAGATTTATAGTATTATCTGGCTTCTTTCCGCAGTGCAGTAAATTACCCCAAGGCAATTTTTCTCCCTTTTACTTCCTTGTCTCTGTTACCCCCATCACCTGCCCTCCACAATACCCCTCCAGTCTGGTCCGAAGGGAGCACCTGATCCTGCACCGCTAAGGCCTCTAATTGCTTTACTCTCATCCTGAGCGAGGGTGCTCTCTCGGGGAAAGACCATGAATAGACAACCTCTTATGAATCCAAACTAATTTAAAGGTCCAGTTGATGGGAAATGATAATAAAAAAAACAGCCGTCTTCATTAATAATTTAACTGGTAGTTCACTTCAGAGGTCACACTATGTGTAAGGTGGTCCCACCATTTTATATGATGTGTTTTAGAACAATATTGTAAGTTTTAAATGAGTGAGTCTCCCTGGGCTTATGTGAGAGAAGCTGCAGTAGAAGCTGCTGAGTATTTCTGGTTAATTAACATAGATAATTAATCTGCTGTCACTATTTCCAGCTGTCTGTGAAATCACTATTGGATTGAATGAGATCCTACTGTCTTAAAAGCTTTTTTCCCCCCAAGGTGTTCAGCTTCATGGCTTGCACTGCAATCTATGATCTGTGTTCGAAAGCAAAATAATTCAGCGCACCGTTTTACTGCTAAAGACCTCTCATACACGTGTCCACATTAGCTGATTGGAATTGTTCATCTTTATTAGCATTAGTGCTCCCCTCCTGGGATAAACATACTTAGGCGATTGCTTCTTTGCAACTGTACATGATGCTGTAGTTTGATCCAGAGAGGATTTGGATGCTGGCGGCCCGTTGTCACATGATCCGCAGGGCCGGGGGATGTGAGGTCACTTCATGTCACCTGATATGTCTGAGCTGTCAGCTGTTGGTGGGAAAAAAAATGAGGTAGAGATTAAAAGTTCATCTGGGGAATCTTGAAAAAAATGTATTTCCTCCCTGTACATGGGTTTCTGATTTAAAATGCATGAATCAGTTAATCCACATGTGTGTTTTGTCCATCAGATACAGTATGTTCACAGCATCAGATAGGGTTTGTCTCTGCCTGTAGCTCAACACCATTATGTCACTTTACTTGCCATTTCTCAAAATAACTCTTAAGTGGAAGACATCTGTGTAACAGAATATCTACTGCGATAACATTTTTGACACAATGCAACAATGTACATGAGTGCAGGCACAGTGCAGTTTCAAAGACTGTGTGCACACGTGAAATGATTGGATGTCATTCAGTAGACAGATAAACGACGCTAATTTAATTACTTAACTGCAGCATTTCCATTGCCCAATACAAGCAAATAGCTAACATGCATCTCCTGCACAACAATGCATTTGCCATTAAAGTATATAAACTATAAATTTTATTTGAACTACAAGGGGGCAAAATGAGTCCCCTGCAAAATATGTTGCTTAATTGCTGTAGTTGGCCCTTTCATAAAAGCTGAGTGCACAAAAGCCCAAAGAGCAAAGCCAGCAGTATCATTATCATCAAAATTGTTATCTGTACGCTAGTGCAGATCTAAATGTTATACTCCTGATGACAGATAAAATATGTCCCCTTTTGTGGGGCAGGTGCTGCAGTCACATACTGTAAAATCAGCTGCTAATAAGCTGGACAGAGATCAGGAGGCTGCAGCTCTCAGTACATTTCAGCTGCATTTTACTGCTGTGACATCCTCAACTCTACCTCACAGGGGTCACACTTCATTCTTCTATAAAGCAGCTTTTGATAAGTGTTTTTTTTTCACTGCTGACTTAACAAGATATCTCATGCTTGCTAGATCACGTACCTCTGTCTTTTTCTTCTGCTCTGAATGTGCTCCATCGTGTTATCGTGAGGCATTATGAAACCTTGTGTAAGGAATTCCTGTCCTGAACAAATGGGTTGGCTGTCAAGTCGGTGTTCTGCTTCCTCATGCTAGAGGTCAGTGATACTGACAGAGGACAACACAGAAATCACAGAAATACAAGCCTCTGTACAGTAGCCAGCTCACTCCATTATGAGATTACATTGATGCACTCCAATTTGTAAAACCAAAGACTGGATAACAAGATAAGACGCACAAAGTTTTGGGTATCGTCTCACAGCTTTGGCAACATGGGTGTCACATAATATCATCTTTTCTCTTGCACTGCTGCTGCTGGACGGATGCATTTATTTCCCCCTGCTGCAGAGCTATGTTTAACGTCTGTCATGTCATTTGATAGCTGCAGTCATTAAAGCTCATAGATGGCCACGCCAACCTTTGCTTAGTAGGCTGTTTTGCTGACCTGTACAGCTGAGAGGTGACTCACTCACCGTCAGGGCCAGTGCACTCTAAAAGCCGACCCACTGTGAATTTCTAATTTGCCTCTCCACTCGTGTGATTCGCTCCTGCAGCCATACTTGGTTTTGGATCCTGTCTATGTGTCTCAGTGTGCTGATTTCAGCGAGGGGCTGCGTAATTCTGTTGCACGGCATGTGAAACTCCCTCTGTGCTGTTGGAGCCAGCAATGCAAACACTGTTGTAGAATTAACAGAGGGTATTTCAAGGGCTTCAGTACATTAGACAGCATAAGCCCACATCAAAGCTATGCTAATCACATGCAGACTGACAAAAAAAAAGTTTACGTTCATGCATTTCAAGAGAGGAGTAATAGCTTGATTACATTATTCTGCTTCAATACCATAGCTAATGCATGGTGATAACTAATTGCCATCATTCATTCTCAGTGACATACTGCTCTGACATATTGCCAATGGTTTACCTTTAATCGCTATCAATGGACACTCGACAAAACTGTAGAGGTGCAGGTCACGGATACAGTTACTGTTTATCAAGGAGTCTCCTTATTCCCATGTTTATGACTGCTGTTCATCATAATTTGTTTCTCCACAGGATATATATGACCGCCCTTGTTTATCTAATACTTATGACCTTGGCCAACTCGCATTCTTCCATTCAAGATGCAACCACCCCCCACCCCAACCTCTCTTTCCGATCCTCCAATGGAATCTGCGGCAAGTCTCCTTACGTCAGCAACATTGCAGGACCTCTGTGCTCCTCCGGCATTACATTCTGCCCCTATCTTCTCCTGCGCTCATTAGTGCCAAAGGTAGAGGTGACAGGAGCGGTCACACAATCTCAAAGTGATAAAATGCACAACAGAAGGTGCTGCAGAGAATTAGGTACTTATGGAGAAGCCAGCACAAAAACTAAAGTGCGTGCGATAGAGTCTTAAGAGTGGGGTTTGGTGCAGTGCACAATTTACATTCTACTGTATATTGATTAAATCAGTGTACCCCATGGGAAGGAGTATTGAGCATCGTGACTGTAGGGTGGATTTTGGTTCTATCCTCTGCATTTTAAATGGCTTTATGCAGCATGTCATTACTACTTAAGTAGCCTACCTCAGCTTTCCCTGCAAAGAGTTTACGTTTGCTGTAGTTAAAAGTGATCCCTAAATAGATTTTTCCATTCCGTGTTTCACATTCACAACAATATAAAAGCAATGTAAAATATCTTCCATGTGAAGGGCCTCTAATCTTCAACATGTTTGACAGAAAACTATAATTTTGAAGTAAATAGCTGGGGTTTTTTTCAGATTATGCACAGAGAAACAAACACCGGAAGGTATGAGGGATAAACTGTCTCGTCCTTGTCCAGTTCTTTGTTTCAAAGGATGCCAAATCAATCAAGTCACTTATTTTATGAAATTCGATCAGTAAAGTCAATATCAAGGCCTGCTCAACCTGAGGAGGTTCTTGTCTCATATTTTTTGTGTTACACTGGCTTATAGATAATAAACATCTTGATGTGATGCTCTGGTCGTACAGATAATAGCTATAGGTAAAAGAAAAATCAAACTTATTGTTGTATGCTTTTAAAAATGATTTAAAGGTATATGGGAAGTATAAACACTAAGAAGAGAGAGCTGATCAGCACCTGGTTGTGCAAACAGTCTATTCACATCAACAAACAAAGAACAATTTTGTGCTCCCCTCTCTTGAGGTACATGAGAGCAGTGTAGCTCCCTCATGCTGACGCTGATTTATTAGCTCTCTGTTTGATCAGGATGCTTGTTAAAAGCTCTTTAAAGATAAAATGTGACCTCACGTCACATGCAGCAAAGGCAAAGCGTACATTGATTTGTATCCACAAAGGTCTCTTAGGCCTACTGCAGTCTACCTGTAGAAGTCTACTGCACCACTGGTGCAATAGGGAGATCCCATTACCTGAAAAAGGAAGTTATTTTGATAGCCCGTGGAGAAATATTATCTTTGTTTAAGCTGGTATTGTGTTTGAGCTTTGCCACTTTGCCTTGCTGCAGTACTAGATTATCCTGAATAATTTCATCCTGTTAAACACATCCAAGTTATGTTTTTATGGACACTTATATCTTGTATTATTTGCCAAGCAAACCACAATATCTATTTTCTAATGTCAATCTTAAATGATCCCTGTTATCAATCCATAGATTAAAAACAAACATAGTTTGGTTGAATTATTTTATCAAAAATAATAATGGCCAGTAAAAATGGCTGTATAACATTATTTTGGTTCAATGCTGAAAACAGTGATATTCATCTGACATCATTGTGGATGATATTCATGTATTTGGACTTTTCTGCAGTTCACTTCTGCAATTCTTCAAGAATTAGCACTTTTTTTATTATTAATGAATGGATTTGGAATAGATGACAGATTGATAACAGTTCGTTCCTCCATTTATACCATGTTCACCAGGAGATGATAAAAAGCTTAATGGGTGCGTTTTCACCCTCATCGATGGGCGGCTTGTTCTCACGCTGAAATGGTGCTTCGTGCTGCTGTGGACAGCCTCTCTGCATCCCTCCTCTCCTCTCTTTTCCTCCTCTGCTCGTCCACCTCCTCTCCTCTCCTCCTCCTGGCCCTCTAATCTCTCTCCTCCATCCTCTCTGCTCCTCCTCTTTGCATCCCTCATCTCATTTCCTCCTCTGTTTCTCTGCATCCTTCTCCTCCTCCCCTCCTCTCCCCCTTTCTGCATCCTCCTCCTCTCCACCTCCTCCTCCTTCTCTCTGCATCCTCCTCCTCCCCTCAGTCTCCTCTTCTCTGCATTCTTCCCCTCCTCTCTTCTGCAACCCCTCTCCCCCTTTCTGCAACCTCCTCCTCCTCTTCTCTGCATCCTCCTCCTCTTCTCCTCTGCACCTCCTCTCCCTCTTTCTGCATCCTCCTCCTCCTCTCCTTTGCACCTCCTCTCCCTCTTTCTGTATCCTCCTCCTCCTCTCCTCCTCCCGTGCACACACCGGAATGGTTTCTTCCAGGCGAAGCTGTCACTGTCACCGCGGCGGTGACGGCAGCCCAAGTGTGAGAGCAGAGAGGAGGTGAGGGAGAGGAGGAGAGAGAGAGAGAGAGAGGGAGGGAGGAGGAGGAAGGTTTCATCCACTGCCTGCCTGCCATTGCAGTGCGGCGGCTGCTGCTCTGGAGCCACACCAGGCGGACCTCCGCAGCCTTTTCTCCGTCACTCTCACACAGGCGCGCCGGGAGGAGGACTCTTGCTTTCGCGAAGGTGAATGGGGGTTTCTGGATTTTGATCTGTGAGTACGTTTCTCGGTGTTTCGCCGCAGGAGCTCACTGGATGTGTGTGTGTGTGTGTGTGTGTGTGTGTGTATATATGTATGCCCCCCCCCTGCAGTAACTGCGAGCCGAGGTAACGTAGCTACCTCCCGGCTAGCGAACCGCATCTACGCGCTATGCTAAGTGGCTAGCTAGCTACACAAATACCGCCGTTATCTTCCCATTTCAACAGAGACCGAGGATGTGGGCTGCCCTCTTTTTCTGGGGCTTGCATAAGAGGTTGTTTTGAGTCAGTGAGTGTCTCTCGGTCGAGCTGTCACCGGCCGTCAAGTGCGCGGAGCGTCCAGGTGTCGTTAGCCGAGATGAGCTAGCCTAGCTGCTGGTACAAAATGTCGGCCGGCTGCTGGTGGCAAGATTTGACCAAAGGGATGTTAAAAGACAACAAAAAGCGGGCTCACGATTCATGAAAGTGTCAGGCTACAAAGACAGAGGGAGGGGTGGATGGGAAGGAGGAGGGAAGTGGGGTCGTGTCGGCCAGCTGCTGGAAATGTGGGTTCGGGTTTGTAAATGAAAGGGAAGGTCAAGCTTTGTTTTGAAGGTACGTTTGAGAAAGAAGTGGCTGACATGAGCTGGTTACAGAGTTTAGGATGGTGAGGCTGGAAAACCTGCCTGCATGCTGCACATCTCATATTTATAGACACATCATAATAGTGTCATGTCAGCTGTGTGTGAGTGAGTGTG
>JBAJHX010000081.1:9863998-9879114 GCA_037176925.1 Amniataba percoides | reverse complement strand
AGTGACCTTCAGTACAGTAAGAAGGTGACGGTGGGTCACTTAAGAATAAAGCCAAGTCAAGGGATTTAAAAAACTCACAATCCTAACATAAGTATTCAGACATAAATATGCAAACAAACCTTCTTATCTGTGCTTGAATTGTAGAACACTCCAAACCTATCTCAGCGCGGAACTGTGTAAAAAAAAAAAAAAAAGTATGTTCATACATCCCCAAACACAGACAAAATGTACTTACTTATACAATGACGTTTTGACTTGGGCACGTGTTATTAATTACATTCATGGTGGCTCTGCTTTATTCAAGGTCCCACCACAACAGTGTGACATTGGGTCTTTCGTGCCTAAAGTCAGACTTGATGTCAGTCAAAGGAGACAAAGACCCTGGTGTGGAGGAATGTGACATAGTAAGTGATAAACAGTCAAATAATTTTATCCATCTTGTATATATATATACACATATATGTGTATATATATGTGTGTGTGTGTGTGTGTGTGTGTATATATATATATACACACGCACGTATTTATACTTGACGTTGATGTTGCTGTAATATAAAACAAAAGAAAAGAACACTGTGTTTTTGTCAAGAAATTTTAACAGGAGGTATAGAAGCCCTCATGAGACAGACCAAGTGGTAATGCAGGAGGAAATCTACTCTTAAATAAAATAACATCCATTCTGGCTATGTTATTTAGAGGAATTTAATTCATTAACATTCAACACCAGGGGAGTCCAGTAATTTAATTAACTGACTTGCCAGGTTAACAGTTAATTCTCCTTCACTGTGGAGGCCTTGAAACTCCATTTTGCTTCTTGATTGGGTAATAAATAAGCCTGTGCACTGATTAATTCCTGCATGTTTAATTTGTGGAATTTAAATCTTGTTGTGTGTTCGTGCAGGAGAAACGCTGCTAAGTCCGCTGGTGATGTGTGGCCCTCATGGACTCAAGTTCCTGAAGCCGGTGGAGCTGCGCTTACCTCACTGTGCGTCTATGACCCCTGATGGTTGGTCTTTTGCTCTAAAATCCTCCGACTCCTCGTCGGGTACGCTGTCCTCTCTCTGTCCTTTGGGGTCTGTGGGCTGGCTTTGGTGATTAGAGAGGAGAGTCTCTTGGTGTCTGAATCACTTTAGTCATCTCCACTGTTTTCCGTATTCCCCTCATTTCTTATTCATGCATGTGGTGTTTTGGTTTTTGTCTTTTTTTCATGCATGAACTGCAGAGCCTCATGTACTCAAATTCACACAGTCATTTCCTAGTTCCAGCTCCTTACTTGTTGTCTTTTCTTTGCTTTATGTGACAGTAAACAGAATATCTTTGGGTTTTTGATCAGTAAACAAGGACTTTCACATCAGGCATTAGAAAATGCATTTTCTGTATTTTCTGATCAAAAAAGTAATCACTAGATTATCTTGCAGCCTGAAATACCTTCAAAAATATTCTTTTGAAGGTATAATATTCTTTAAAAAAGCTTCACCATTCCCTGTTTATTTTTTCACCTGCACTGTGACCATGATTTTAATTTATGAAGTCAAGATATTTTTGCTAACCAGGTGGCATTTTATAGTAACAGCAACCGAATACACGCTTACATAATGTATGACCTACGATCATTGGAGCATCGGTTTATGTGATTAGCTAACAAATTGTGAATTAATGGTCATAAATGAATTATTTGATGACTGTTACATCAACAAATTATCCATATTTCAGTGACACAGAAAAAACATTTCAGATACTTGGATGTGATCAGTTTCTCTGAAAGCAGAACAGTAGCTATTCTATAAGTAGTATTTATTTTTACAGCTTTACTAAGCTTTACTAAACTTTACTAAGTAACTGCTTCAAAATTAGTTTCATGACATGACTTTATTTTAGGAGACACAACTCGATGTATTGTAATGTGATGGTTGTGTGTGAACAAACCTATTATCTTATTTATATTAATATTTCAAAAAGCAGAAAAATAGCCTGTTTTACTCCACATATTTCTTTCTTGGTGCTTACATTACCCACAATGCAACTCAGCATTTAGGAGACAGTGCTGGTGGCAGCCGATGTGGCTTTAAGCTGTCAGCCTGATCAAATGACTAAAAGTGCTCTTTTCTGTGTAACTGGAATACACTTAATTTGAGGGCAAATAAATGAATATGAGAGGCAGCCTTGAATTAACATTCATTAAATTAATGATTCATTTCGCATTATCTAATCACATAAAGACATGGTGAGCAACACAAATGCATTTATGCATTGAATCATCATATGTAATCATCAGTGGTAGCTTTTTTAATGATTTTCTTTATGATGTATCTATTTGGAATATGTGTTTTTTATTCCTGTATTTTAAAGAAGAAGTGGAGGTGCTCCAACAGCTGACATCATGTCTCTGTTTCCTGCAGGTGATCCCAAAACCTGGCAGAACAAATCTCTCCCCGGAGACCCAAACTACCTGGTGGGTGCAAACTGTGTGTCTGTGCTCATTGACCACTTCTGAAGAGGGCAACAGCTGGCCTGTTACTGAATGTGATAAACAGGGGACCTTGGTTGCCCCCCTGACGTGCTCCCTCCACCGTGGCGGGGTGCACGATGCTCGATGAAGTATGAACTCGATACTCTCACGTTGTTTACTGTGCCCAAAATTTAAAAAAGAAAAAAAAAAAAAAGGAAATGAAAAACACAAACACAAGGAGAGTCGGAGGAGTCCAGCACCCGAAGGCTGCACTCTGTTTTTTCTTTTCATTTTGTTTTGGTTTTATTTTCGGTGCTTTCAAGGCTTGCAAAAAATGAAGATTAAAACAAGTTATTTAAACAAAGGAACTGAAGTTGGAATGCATGACCGGTGCCACAGACTGAATAATCTCATTTTGACATTTTTAGCTAATTTTGTAAAAGGTCAGAGCGGTGCAAGAAAAAGGAGAATTTTGGAAACTTGTTTAATATTGCAGTGGGATTTTTGCGTACTGTAAAAAAAACAAACAAAAAAAAACACAACAAACAAAACACACAAAAAAACTCCACTCACAAACAGCAAAGTTGGTATATGCAAAACTTTTGTTTGTGAGTCCTGTGGTCATGCGTTTCATTCATGAAGGATCTCTGAGGACTTGAGAAATGCCGAGCCTGACTCATGAAGGAAGACGTAGGCGATGAAAAAAATATGAAGTATGGCAGTTAAGTATTAGTATGAGGCGCCCGTTTGTTCTGACGGGGCTCTCTCTCTTTAAAACTGATGTTTTGTAGCAATGTTTTACCGTAGATAAATATACTGACTTGATTTTACAAACTCCTGCTGTCTAGAGATCTATGCATGTGCTATGACTCAGGTCCAGAAACCTGCTACTACTAAGTTCAACACATGAAAATCCCATCGTACACTGCAAGCAGTGATGCCTTATCTGCATATTAACTTTTCAGTGAAACTTTAAAACATCGGATCCTTCAGTTATAGCGATCACTACGGAAGAAAAAGTTGTCTCTGCATTTTCTCATAAACAGTGAACTTGGATTTAGCACACGAGAATAATTGAGGCTGATGAAAAGGTATGCTTTCTTTTACTGCTATGCATATGAAGTCTGAGGAAAAACAAAAAAGCTAGAAGATGTTTAAATTGTGGCTGTACATATTGCTAGTATATGGCCTTGGTTCTCTGTAAATGAACTTTTGTACATCTTTGTTATTTTGTATAAAAGAGAAAATGTTTGTTAAAAAAGAGAAAGCGGTTACATTGGTTATGTTTGTATTCTGGTTATACCCCTGAGCCTTGGAACTGACATAAACAGTAATAAGTCCGACTTTTCTACAACATATACACACACTACTTAAGGCATTTTTAACAGTCAGAAAACTTTTTATTCTTATTTACAAAATAGAGAAGTGCTTGGTTTAAATGATTTTAAAAGATGTACTTGAGGGGGTCTGCTGTGAAGAGTGGTCCCTTCCTTTATTTGTGATACTGGATGCTGTATTGTGTGCCCTGAAATGTATTTTTGTACTAATAGACAATTTATTATGGCACATCAGTACTATTTTCTTTTGATATGATAACACTGCTTCAACCCAACACTAGTTTATTTTCCTGTGTGGCTGACATTCTTTTTATTTATTTTGATTCGTCTTTCGTTCGACTTTTTGTTTATTCCTTTGCGACACATTTCTAAGTATACCACTGTATTAATAAATAAATTCATTTTTAAAGTAACTGCTCCTTGGATCGGTGTGCTGTGTTGATTGAAACCTCCAGATATTTTATACGTCGACACACCCAGACTGTTTTTCTGCCAAAGGCTGCCTCCTTTTCCTCAGTGAACTGAGCTGTTGGGTCAGATTATTCTGTATGCACAAATGTGAATCCATTGCAGATGCTCTCAATTTAAACTTTAACAGAGTTCATTTCCTGGCGTTCATTTATAGGCTCTATGAAGTCAGAACTAAGTTCCCTTTCAGACATGTTGTGAAACTTCAGTTTGTTCGGTGTGTCTAGCAATAAATCCTCCCCTCATGACAGAGAAAATTGTTTGTTAGTAGGTGTTGATTGAGCTGTATGGTCATTTGGAGGCTGCTGTGCTTGATACACATAAAAACACAACACCCTGCAATGTCCAATCCAGTTAAACAGCACCATAAAATGCTGTTTAACTTTAAATCAACACATCTAGGCTTTCTACATCTAAATCGTAAAATCTATAAATATAAAAGATGTCTCTTACTTACCTGAAAAGTCCACTTTCTGTATACTAATGTGGGAAATGTAAAGTTTCCATATCAAACTTGTGTTTATTTAGCAAATGAGACCATTTCTGTCAAGATACAATGTCACAAAATCATGCTTGTACAAAATCATGTTAAACTGTTAAACTCCACGAGCAGACAGAAGTGAAAACGTCCATCAGTGTGACACTCTTCACGGTGAAATTTAAACATTCACATGAAGGGAACAATAAGCAGTGTTCACTTTCTCCTACTGTTTTTCTGAGACCAGCTGACTGCCCTGATTTTGACTTCTTTTTTTTTTGCCATGCGCGTCACATGACTTGTGACAAAGTAGAGTATCATTTTATGTCAAAGGTTGTGTCGGTCACTCACCCTTCCTCCTGCATTAAACCCACAGCACTCCCTCACAAGTTACCTGATAAAGCTGTTGTCTAACAGCATGTGCTATTAGTGCACACAGGCTGATAAAGCAAAGACTGTATGTACGTAAACATCAGTGCAAAAGTTCACTGATAAACACACAACACATTGTGTAATACATGACGTAAGAAGGTTGTAAAAATGTAATATCCAAGTTAATGTACATTTCTGTATTATCTGACCTGAATTATTTTTTAACCTTTAGATTAGGAAAAACGCTGAAAATAAACATACATTTTGGCTTAAATGGATGTATAAAATGCCAAAATGTATCACAAATAAAGAGGGAGAAAAAGACAACTAGAATTTAATTACTAAAAGTACTTCACATACTGCCAGTTTTAAGGAATAAGTGTACAGAAACTACAGATGCCCAGTAGTTGTGTAAATAAAACAAAAGATATTTCATGCATTGTGCCACAGTCTGTCCCTGAGATTAGTTGTTAAATGTTAAAAATGTTAAAAAGACCCATGAGTGAATGAGCTGCTACTTTGTAAACAAATCAGTCTGGTTCATCGCTAACTAACTAAGCTTTATGTTCCCGTGTTAGAGTTTTATCTCCCTGGAAATGATTTCTCTGTAGATCTCCTCTGTCAGGGGAACGTATGTCTTTTTCTCCATATCTAAAAAGTACAAAGGATCTTTGATGTGAGCTGGGTTGAATCCCTCCTCCACCAACTTCACTTTCTTCATCTTGAACGTTCCCGTCAGCTCCAGGCAGGGCTACAAAACACATATCGAGGTTTTAGGAATCATTTTAGCCGACTTTAATTCTAAAAACAGGAACAACGGCACACTGGGGACGCGCCGCGGTCGATGATTTCAAGAAACAGATCGGGGGCCAGCCAGCAGTCACAGATACACATTTGTTTCTTCACTGATGTCCTCGTAAACGCTCTGTTTCTGCTACATTCATTCACTCATTCGCAAGCAGCTGACTCCATTTTTAATGTCCTCTGTGACCTCATGTCAACTTCCATTAAAGGGGCCCAGTTGGCTCCACACAGCGTGGGGTAAACATTTTAAATTTAGGGCTTGTACTAAGTATCAAGTAGCCCAACAGAGAATCTTTGATATACAAAATCTCAAAAAGTCATATAAAGTTTTCTTAATTTCTATAAATGTATATCAAATGTGTCTTCTGTCTGTATTGTTAGTATACAAAAACGCATGAAATAAGTTCACATAGATGGTGACTTTGTTTTGTGTTTACCTGAATCCTGATGAATCGAGGTCTTGCGTATGCTGGGAGGTAGTTGGTGACTTGCTTGTAGGCGTCCGCACAGTCAAATTCTTCTCCTTCTTTCAGAGTGACAGCTGCCATGCCGATCCGCCCCTCGTGACCTGTTCAGACAATTCAGTTAAATAAATACACCTGGAAAATACTAGCAGGTATAGTTTCGGCATTAATCGCCCTAATTCATTACTGTAAAGATGTGTAAAAATGTGGTTCAGTTGAAATCAGTCTTTCACCTTCTACTTTGACACCGTAGACATTTGCTTCCAAGAGACACTGAGCCATTGTGAGAATATCTGCGACCTCCGCCGTGGCAACGTTCTCTCCTTTCCATCTGTAACAACAAACCAAGAAAAATAAGCCAAACGAGTCGTCCCCATGTCTTACTGATGGCACCACATTTGGACTGAAAAAACGAGGTATCTTTAGGTATCTTATGATGTGTAAGTTAGAGCCATCCAAAGTGGGAAATGGTGTTTAACTATAATTCTTCCTGTGTTTAGTCATCAATAATCAATAGGATGAATGGATTTTTTTATTGTAGGAATAATGCAATGCACTGTCTAAATCTGATCCAGCCACACTGAAACGCCTCAGCTAAAGGAGAACAGTCACATTTAATATTTGCTCTCATCTTTTCAGTCCCTGCAGGTTGAACCTCAGCTCTTTTAATAAAGCCAAACTCACTACTGTAAGACTAGTCAATATTTTACTCTTGAGACAACTTCACAAGCGTTAAATATTGATTTAGTCAAAAATTAAAATCAAGAAAGCTGACCACTTGAGTCCCAACTTGCCTGAAAGTGTCGCCAACTCGATCCTGGAAGTACACGAAGTTGTCGTGATCAAACCGAAGCAAATCTCCCGTGTTGAAGTACAGGTCGCCTTTTTTCAGCACGTCACGAAGCCTCTTCTTCTCAGTCTGCTGCTGGTTGCCAGCGTACCCGATAAAGGGAGACCTCTGGGTAATCCTTCCCACCAAAAGTCCCGTCTCGCCTGAGAAAAAGATGCATGAAAAATATCCGTCTCAACAATCCAAAGCCTAAGAAATCTATTTTAAATTAAACATACGAGATAAAAGCTGCACATCATCACGTGTGTCCGATGTTTTTGATTTGATAACAAATGATGAATGAGTTATCAACACTGTTGTAAAATGGTTTTATATTACCTGACAAATCGAGCAAAGCTTTAGCATCAAAGACGACAGATACACAGGTGTATTTCACCCATGATACACAATGAGAGAAAATAAGATATATGAGAGCCACACAAGGAGGACCAACAGCTTGAACTGAGCTGTAACTATGAGGTGAAGGGTGAAGAGAAAATGTGTGTGCATGAAGTGGCAGCATGTTCAATGACTAATGTTAGTGACACATCATGAGACAAGTCAAAGTTATAAAAACAATCCTACATTAGTAACTAGATAATGTCTTCTGATTGGCTGGATGACCAGTCTGACCTGGCCAACAGGGTTTCTTGTCAGGAGGAACTCTCTCTCTCTCTCTCTCTCTCTCTCTCTCTCTCTGAAGCGCTGTTTTGATTCATCAGTGACTCTCTCGGGAATAAAGGGGGGGTGGACAGTAGGTGCGACGTGTCTGGACTCACCTTTGGCTGCCTCGATGCAAAGACCCTCAGAGTTCCTGACAGGCTCCTCCTTCTCAATGTCAAACTTGATCAAGTTGTAGGGAAAGAAGAACTACGAGAAAAAAGAGAGAAAGAGCAGCAGTATTACAGTATTAAGCTTACAGTTTAGCTTTGCTGGTCTCAAAGGACGCAGAGTGTGTGAGACTGTGGTTGGCTGATGTTCAGCAGCCGTGTTTACCGTGTTAGTTTGGACAAGTTAAAGTTTAGACCTGATAGTAGCGCTGGAGAAAAACTCATCTTGAGTGGATAATGAATGTCTGAGCCAAATGTCAGTGTAACCTAAATTTCCTGACATTTATTCCAAGAGTGATAAAAGACATTTCATTGTGGATCAAAGTGCCCCGCTGATCTTCCTCCACTCACCCTGTGGACAAAGTTGACTCGCCCCACGGCACCGATCTTGGATGTGTAGTTGATGAAACCGATGTTTCCCTCTGTGGCAGCGTACAACTCTCTGACTTTGATGTCCCCGAAGCGATTCAGAAACTCGGACCAAATGTCCGTCCGGACTCCATTTCCAATTGCGATCCTCACTTTGTGGTTTTTGTCATTGTCTCTCTGCAAAGGGCGAGATGAGCAGCAACTTCCATCAGATAAAACACTTCATTAATTCAACCGGTTGGCCGGGGGTTCCTTTTTTTTTTACCCCTTTACCTTGGGCGTGTTGCAGAGATAACGCATCGTTTCACCGATGTACTGCATCACGGTCACATTATACTTCCTGCAGTCGTCCCAGAACTGAGAGGCAGAGAACTTTCTCCTCAGGACAATGGTCATACCTGCAAAACATCACACAACGCAGCCTGTATCTAAACATACACACATACGTCACCTTCTTAAGTACATGCGTGCTTTTTTCTCTTACTATCACGAAACAGTCGAGAGGACGATTACCTCTCTCGATGGCTCCGGTCATCCCGATGAGGAAGCCCGCGCTGTGATAGAGAGGCAGATTGATGTAGAAGATGTCCTCTGATGTGACGCCACATGCCGCCTGGAGGAAGGAGGCAGCCCAGACCCTCTCATGGGTGACGACAGCTGCTTTAGGCAAACCTTCCAAGGTCAAAGTAAACAGTAAATCACCACAGGTTCTTGAAAACAACAGGCAGTTACTATCACCTACAGTGCAATAAGTTTTTAATGGAAACAACCATCTCAACCTGCTTAATCCACTTATCGGAGACGTATTCGTAGACCCAATGACCTAACAGGCGCATTTCCTTCGAAGCGTGTCACATCCACCATAAGGTGATAATGTGTAAATGTTTATAGCTTGTTACGCAGCCGCCAAGGGGCCACAAAAACAGATGAATCCAGGATGAGAGCAGCTAAATGTACGTTCAGTCCTCAAACACGACCCTTCAGGCAAAGTTTAGTTTGTGTTTTCAGTCATGATGACAGCCACTGTTTGTTGTAAAGGAGCAAAGGACATTTTTTTTCAGCCCACTCTGAAGTCTGCAGCGCTCCATGTTTGAAGGTTTTTTGGAGAGACGTCACTGTAACATTAGCAGGATTATCACAAAGCCAGAGTTCATGCATCACACTAAGTGTGAGAGAAACACTTCAAATGCAAGAACACTGTGTGGGGAGATACTGGACTCTTCTCACGCTCCTGCGTAAAAATACACTGAAAGTAGACGTCTTAACTGTGTCGTCTCTGTATCGAGTCTTATAAGCACAGTTTCCTCTCTCACCTTGGAGGCAGAAAAACTGAATACGATAACCTCATAATAGGAGGATTTATTACAGGAGTGATTGTGGACTGTTTTAACCAGGTGCACTTCATAAACTTCATAAACTAATGAGTGTGTTTCAGATCAGACTTTGACAGTGTTTGGAGGAGTGTCCGGGCGTACCTGTGGTGCCTGACGTGTAGATGTACAGAGCAGTGCTCCTGATGTGGACGTTGGCTCTGAGGTCCCGGGACAGAGGCTCGTCTGACGCCTGGGAGATCTTGTCGGACAGAGTGTGGATGCCCGGGGTGCCGCAGGACTCCGACAGCATGTACACGCTGATACCTTGCTCTCTCAGTGTCGGCAACACCTCCTCCACGGCGTCCTGCAGCTCTGCACAAACAGAGGGGCATTCAGCTCCGCACAATATGTCAGAGAGCTGCGTTGCGCAATGCAGAACGTGTGGGCCTGTATCGCGTTACCTCGGGACACACTGGGATGCGAGCATGTGGTGCAGGCGGCTCAGCCCAAATGTATGCATTTCTCAAGCTTTAGCTTTTAGTTTGTGCAACGTTTTCCTCAAATGAACCCAGTCAACAGGACTGACCGCAGAGCACGGTGACCCAAACGCTGAAACGGATTAAATGTTTGTCCCTGATAAGATTTGTTGGTGAAACTGAATGTACTTTCTGGTCCGTATGCATCTAAAAGTTAAGGTTTTAAAACAGAGTGCAGTGGGAATCAACAGAGAAGAAATCAGCATTTGAAAAAAAAAGAAGTGACGTAACAACGGCTGTGTTATCTGAGACTGAAACAATCTGTGGAGATTAGAGCTGCGTGATTCATTATCATCTCTAATCAAACTGTGACATTTCATTCCAAGATTCACACTCGTCATGATACCACGTGAACACACGTTTCTCAAACACTTGTGTTTTTATCCTGTTTTCTTTTGTCTGGACGAAAAGCAGCAGACGAAAACAAACTCGACATTAACAGCCTTTAAAGAAGATTGACAAAGTAAATGTTTATTAGCAAAGTAATAAACTCATAATTACTAATAATATGTGGCCTGAGAAGTGAACATTTCGGACTGTTAAGGAATCACAATGATGATCAAAGCAACCTTTTAATGTCTTGGCTGGTTCAAGTGATGCTAACTGACTCTTTTAAATGCTCTTTGGTGGTTTAATCAACCACAGCTAACCACTAACTAAGAAAAGCTGGAAACTGTGTGGTGATAAGTCTGCAGTAATTTAACTCCACATGGTCTTCACTTATCACATCTTTTGTGTGTAAACTGTAGGTCAGCACAGTCATGACCTGTGAGGTAAATATAGCAGCCAGCTGAATGTCATCAAGTCAGTCATTGTTGAAAACGCATTAGTGATATTCGATCCTTAACAATGATCAGAAGCATTTTGCTGCTGTAGCTGCTGGAGGTGAAGCTTCATTTAAGTGCTTCATAGACAGTTATGTACTCTAGTCCAGTGGTCCCCAACATAGGGGTCAGGCCCCTTCAAAGAGTCAAAGGGTCGATCTGAGGGGTCCTGAGAAGATTCATGGGGTAGGAAAGAAGTTTGTTTGTTTGTTTGTTTGCCTGCTTGCTTTAAATAACTTGTACCCTTTGTGTTTGTCAAATATGGGATTTGTTGCTCAAACAGGCTCAGCTGAAACATGACAAGGAGCCTCAGCTGGACACTGATCCGCAGGTTTAATCTTTAACTAAACGTTGCCTTTAGTAAGCACCGTGTTTCCCTTTTAAAAGGGGTGAAGCAGCAGAAGAAGAAGAAACCAGCATTTAAAAAAAAAAGAAACACACTGGCAAAAGTCCCTCAGCATTTCAGAAGTTGCAGAAAATGGAGTGTGTGTGTGTGTGTGTGTGAGCTGAAGACCCCCCACACACACTCTCCACTCTCTCTCTCCCTGTCTTCAGTAAAGCTGCTCTCACCTGGGGAGGCGATGATCACTTTGGCCCCGCAGCAGGAGAAGCAGTGCAGCAGAGACCTGGACCTGATGTTGAAGTTGAGCAGGGCGGCCGGGCAGCCCAGCTTGGTCAGACCGAGCCAGAGACACACGAAGTCGGGCTCGTTGGGCAGGAACAGGGCCACCGTGTCGCCCTCCCGGAGCCCGGCGTGGTCCCGCAGAGCCCGGGCCGCCCTGTTGCTCCTGCGGTCCGCCTCCCCGTAAGACAGGTCGCGGCCCTCGAAGCGCACGAAGATCTTCCCGGGCTGCCTCCGCGCCGCATCCAAGAAGCAGTCCAGGATGCTGTAGAAAGGTTTGACCCGCTTGTACTTGACGAGCCGGGCCCCGAGCCGCAGGCTGCGCAGGATGTAGGCGCAGTCCTCCCCCAGGTACGGGACCAGGCTCCGGAGGTAGGGCAAGACCAGGAGGCCCAGTCCGAGCAGCGCGGTGATCCAGAGCAGCATGCTGCAGCACGGCACGGCACGGCACAGCACGGGGACCGAGCCGGGACGAAGTAAGGCAGCTCGGGGTATCTGTGACAAAGTTCACCACCCCCAGCTCGGAGGCGGCGCCTGAGTCCAACCCGCCGACCCCTCCTTCATTCCGGAGTGTGTGTGTGTGTGTGTGTTTTCTTTCCTCAAGTTGCCAGATCCTGCGACTCACTGACTCTCATCTGCACGTTTATTTGTGTGTTTCTTCGTGTTTATTTCTGTTTGTTTGTGTTTACTCGCTCTCATGTTGCGTCACTCCGCTGTGCTACAATGTGACGTGAGAAAGTGAACAAACGTCACACACGAGAGGCTCAGCGCGTAAAGCTCCGCCGCACTTTATTGTTTCTTCTTTTCTTTTCTTTTCTTTTTTAAAAAGGACATAAAGTGTCAGTGGGGAAGAGGGAGGCCGAAGTTGGCGCAGTTTGCATCAATGACAGAAATCAGACAGCGCTGCAGAAACTTTTGAAAATGGCAACCCAGCTCATAAATCTGCAATCTGAGCGGGCGGTGGGCGTGTGCGCCTGAAACTGGACTGTATTTGTCAGGTCATTTATGGGGAGGGGCTAGACACACACACACACACACACACAGGTATGAAGTAAAACAAAAATCTTTCACACATGCAGCCCAGTTTTAGTCGTGCAATGACGTTCAACTATCATCTAACAGTGTCCCATGAAGCGATGGAGGTCTGATCCTCCTTTTATTTTATAATCAGTAAGATTCTAAAATAGATTTAAAAAAACACAGTGACATTTTTATTGTGAAATTTCAACTTTCCAGAACCCAGGATGTCACCTGCTTGTTTCATATAAAATTATGGTTCAATGCTTTCAATATCTGAACTACTGGTGCTTCAACTTTGGACATGGCATTTGCTGAAGTAGGAGGAGTAAACAGAAAGTCCCCTGAGGGCCCCGCATGGTGCTCTTTACAGTCCCTGACACGTTACTAAACTGTGGCCTGGTCTGAGGGTTTGGCAGGAGGAGGGTGGGGGTGGTGGGGGTCAGCCTGTGTCTGTGACTGTGTTAAAAACAAGTTGAGCTTCATCGTGCTTTTCCACAGAACTGGTGTTTGCTCTGCTGCTATCTGGCCTCAATCTTTATCATGCCGATAATGTAGATGTCCTCTCTGATCCTGCCGTGTTGCACAGCAAGATCACGTCTGGCCTCCCTAACTCAAAATAGTTTTTTCCTTTAAATTTAACCTCGTCGATGGTGCTACATGAAAAGTCAGGAGGATCGTCCGGTTTGTTAGACGCCTCTTTGATTCTCGAACCTCAGCAACACAGAGGTTTGGATAACGTCACAAACCGTGACCTCACAACGATCACGAGGTTAAACCCACAGCAATCATCTGTTCACAGACACACGACCAAAGCAGTTAAGTTTTCGATAATAAAATGTCTTCCTCGTCTTCTTGGTAATATCACTGTGTTTGAGGAGCTTGTTCTTTCTGCCTGAGATTTCACTGACTTCAGTCTCCAGGTGTGCCTTTACCCATCAGACGGGACAGCTGGGAAACATTTCATTTCTTCCTTTATATTTCTGTTAAGATGTTTTCTATATGTAGCACAGAGGGAGCTCCAACCACATTTAATTGTGCAACCATTTACTGTATAATAACAAAAACAACATGAGCCTTAAAACAGCCTTACAGAGGAATGACAGGTTTATAAACCGCTTCAGAGTCAGAATATAACTCACAGCTTTAAATAAAAAACACGTGGATTAAAGCGCAGGACCCTGAAACTCGTAAAGTGAAATTTAAGTTAACAAGATGAATTTGTGATTTTAACTGCAACAATTGTCTCTTCTTGTTTCTGATTTTGTGGTTCATCAGGAGTGAGATACAGGAGGAAGTAACGACAATCGTTCAACAATCAAAGAAGAAAAAATCTGTTGTATACAAAAGCAGAGATTTCAGCTCCGACAGCGCAGGTTTCCTCAACTGGAAAAACTTGCTTTCTTACTGTAGGTACCGCCACACTCGTTTGGAGCATGTGCATATATCAACAAACTCGAACATGTCCTCTGGAGGAAAATTAAAGTCATTTAAGGATTTGTACGAAATGACGGAGCGAAGAGCACAGATTAAAAAGATGAAGATAAATCACACTATAAGCCCTTCAACATCTCAGGTGTTACAGTGCGAGCAGGTGGATTTTCTCCTTTAACAGGGAGGCAACAAAAGCCACTTTAAACTTTTATCTTCCCAGATGTAACTGAATCAAATGTGTCTGGTGTCAGTGGGATGTAATTCTTCTCTTTTTCATCCAGAAAGTAGAGCGGGTCTGTTATTTTATTTGGGTTGAAGCCCTCCCGCACCAGCTTCCCCTTCGTATGCTTGAACGTGCCGGTGATGTCCAACGAACTCTGCAACCAATCACAGTGCAGGTAATTGTTGGGGGGGGTGTTACGTGTTTCTATCAACGCAAACACACACACACTGAAAAAGCATCAGATCACAGGAGCAAACAAACCTGAATTCGTATGAAACGCGGCCTTGCGTACGTGGGCAATAACTTTTCAACGTGCTTAAAAACACCCGCGGAGTCAAATCTCTGTCCTTCGCTTAAAGTAACAGCAGCCATCCCAGCTCTCCCCTCCTGGCCTGGAAAAAGTTTAAGAAAAGTGAAATCAGAGGACAGAAGTTGACTTAAAGGTGAACTCCAACAGTCTTACACACAAAGATCAGTTTGGTGGTCGTGAGGTATGTAACTGTTTCTATATGTCTGCTTTAATGCACATTTCTTTGTATTTGCATATATAAAAAAAAAAGTAAAGTACGTCAAAGTGAAAGTGGAAGCAAAACAATCATGACATGCATGACGTGATTTAAAACTGAAGTTTCAGCTGTGGAGATGTAAAATGCTGTCAAACTAAAACATTGGATCTGAGAGGAGCAATAAACGTCCTAAAATTAAAACATGAAAGATGACATGAAACATCCACAAAATGCTCATATA
>JBAJHX010000081.1:9808431-9863865 GCA_037176925.1 Amniataba percoides | reverse complement strand
GGATCTGAGAGGAGCAATAAACGTCCTAAAATTAAAACATGAAAGATGACATGAAACATCCACAAAATGCTCATATATGTTTGTGTTTAAAAACTGTGGTGTGGTTAAGAAAACTCTCAAAGCTGCTTTGAACAGCTATAGTTGAAATGAGACATTCAAAGTTAATAGATTTTGTTACTCCTGCTAATATAATTATTCTTTATTTTACTTGTATGTGGGGGATAATCATGCTGCAAGTTTTTTTTACTACAATTTAGGAGCTTTAAATAGAAATTATAAAGCTGTAGTGAGCTATAGCTTGAGCTCCATTTACTTAAAATTATGCTGGTTTACATTTTGACAAATTGGTACTATTAAAAGCGTGCCGTTGTACCCACAGATGTGCAGAACCATCACAGAAAACAACAATACTGAAGAAAACATGATGAATTCGCGGGGAAATTCTGGAGTTACAAGTAATGACCAGATTTATGGGTGTTTATTGTTATTTTCAAAACATTCATTCACCTTTCACTAATTTGAACTTTCCCACCTCCTCGTGTTTCAGTTCAGTAGACCCTCAAAGGATCAGCTCCTCCTCCCAGTCTGTTCTTACAGGGAATAAAACTAACTATGTCAAATAAGTTGGCCAAAGTTCATGAGAGGGACACTGACCTCAACTGATCCGACAAAATGCAAATACCACTGAGAAACTGGAGCAAGTTCCACAATACCTGAGTTTATAGTGCAAGCTGTGTGGTTTTATTTCATCATTAACCAGACACAGTGGTAAAGGGTCACACTATAATATGCGATACTGCTTCAAACTTCAGAGGACAGACTGGACTGGACTTCAAATCTTGGCACAAGACGGCTCCTCTGAACATGCCGGCCTTTTATGACAAGAAATACAGCTACAATTCAGCTGATCTATCTACACATTTCAGTTGTAAAGCAATCAGAGCTCGATAAAGGTGGCCCAACATCAGTGAGGCCAGTGGTCAGTGGAGGAGGCTGTATTGTACTTATTATACAATAATATACCTGCTTGTTGACTGATTGAGTTTGATAATTCTTTGATGGTTTAATTTATTTGTCCTAATACAAAATCTAAATATTCCCAAATTCTTCTTCTTTATTGTGGGAATATGCTGTCTGTCTCTGTCTTACGTTATTCTAAAGAGAATAGCTTTTTTTGTTGTTAAAGTACAATATTTACTTTATTCTGACACTTTACAGATTAAATGATCAAGAATAAAACCGCTGAAGTTCTAGTTTACCTCAGTATTTCTGCTTACATACTCCGCTGCAATTATGACCCAAAAAAAAGAAGAAGAGAGAAAAGTGAGAAAAGAAGATGTGGAGTGAAAATCACCTGGTATTTCGACTCCATACACGTTTGCTTCTCTGATGCAGTCGACCAGTGTGATGACGTCTGCCACTTCGGTCGTAGCCACGTTCTCTCCTTTCCACCTGTTAGCAATGAAAAACTCAACCTTAAAGCTGTGTGCACTCGGGTTTTTAAGTTTTAAATCAGACGGCTGAAAGAAGAGATGAACTCACCTGAAAGTGTCACCGACTCGATCGTGAAAGTAGATGAAATCGTCCTCATCGACGCGCATCAGGTCGCCGGTGTTGAAGTACACGTCTCCTTCCTTGCGGACGTTGTGCAGCCTCTTCTTCTCGGTTTGCTGCAGGTCTCCTGCATAACCGCTGAACGGAGCCCTGAGAGATATTTCACACACCAGCAGGCCAGGCTCACCTGTACAAAGGTGATACAGGAGAGGTGATCTTTGGGGGGAGGTTAAACGTAAGATGATCCTCAACTCATTCTGCTGCCAGTGTGTTGAAGCACAATTGAAACCAGCTCTTTTTAGTGGGGTGATGTACAGCAGATACATCGAACAGAGACAACATTTATATTTACAGCGTTTTCAATCGTAAGGTGGCACTTTTATAAAGAACGGTAGCTGTTACAGATTAGTTATTTGTTGATGCAACACTTTCCTAGATGTACAAACTTGGCAAATATTTGGGAAACATTAATGTCACGAGTCTGAGAAGCTGACTGACTTTTCCTCTAGCCTCACCACGAGCTTGACTGTCACTTTGGTATTGGAAAATCTTGACTGCTATTAGATAAACTGCTGTGGCGTTTTTGTACTTTATGCCTTTCTTCATTTTTAAGCTTAAAAATGACTAAATTAAAAAGAACTAAACTTACAAATTACAATGTAAACTGCACTTCAGGTTCCCTGTAAAAAACAAACATGGAGGACATGACCTGTAAGTCCTCAATGGTACCACAGCTCTGGTGATAACGTACCTCTGGCAGCCTCTATGCAGAGACCCGAAGAATCCCTCACAGGCTTTTCTTCCTCTACGTCGTATTTGATCAGAGTGTACGGGAAAAACCACTGCAGGCCAAAACATTGTTGGTTGGCAGCTTATACGGCTTTTACTTCATAGTGTGGAATGAAACATGGATTTCTACCTTGAGGAAGAAGGGGCCTCGTCCGACAGCTCCGATCTTGTTGCTGTAATTGTGCAAACCAAAATTTCCTTCTGTCGCGCCATAAAACTCGTTGATGCGAACGTTCCCAAACCTCTGGATGAATTCCCTCCAAACCTCAGCCCTGATCCCGTTGCCTACAGCAAGCCTCACTTTGTGGTTTCGATCATTGGGTTTCTATTGGAGAGCAAAATTTTAAAGAAAAAAAAGAACATTTTTTAAATCATCATGAATTTCTAGTGATTTGACTTTGACGTCAGTGGTGCAACTTTACATACCTTTGGTGTGTTGCAGATGTAACGCATTACTTCACCTACGTACTGTATGACAGTGACATTATATTTCCTGCAGTCGTCCCAGAACTGAGATGCAGAAAATTTACTCCTTAAAGCCACTGTGATACCTGTAAACAGCAGCAAGATGACAAATAACCATTTAAAGCATTAGCTTGGTGATAATCCAGATTTTTCTTTTTGACAGCAAATCCTCAAAAAAGACCAAAACCAAGTATTTTTTTATGTTTTCTGAAAACTGTGACTTGCTGCTGGAGAAGGATACATGTTCCTTCTCTATAAAGTAAATAAAGCATGTTGGTTTTTACTCAGTTTTTCAGGCATGTCAGTGGAGCAATCCTATGATACAAGTTCCTCTTCGTTCATCTAATCAGTGATGCTTAATGTTTCAAAAGTTAATCTTAACACAGATTTTAAACTGGATGTCTTTTAACACGATTAATTATTAACAAATTACCCAAGCCTACCACACTCCTTTTTTAAGACTCATTCCCCCTCTAGCCTTTGCCAGAGTGATTTATTTTTTTTATTAGGCTTTCAAGCCACAAATTCTTCTCTTTTGCTGTATTTTTCAGACCAAGCCGGTAGTAGTACCTCTGCCTTTCTACCTGACTTCTGGATTTTTGACCCCGGCCTTCCCACTCTTTCTACTTCCTGTTCCCATTTGTGCTTCATCATTAATGGATTCCTATTGACCTCCTTGTTTGCCTCTGAGTCCTCCCACTGTGCCTGACATGATATAATCAGCCTTGCAACTAAGTCCAAACCCCTAATTTGTGTACCTGTTTCCTCCAAAAAACCACAGGTATATTTTGTTTATGAAAATAATAATCACTAATGTTTTTTTTAATTATTTAAGTTACGTAATCATTTTTTTAAGTACCTCAAGGCAACTGGCAGAGTACCTTAAGTACTATCTGTGAAAATCAGCACCAAATGTCTGTATTATTCCACAGTTGCAAATGCAAGCAACCAACAAAAGCTTTTGTTTTCTGAATGCTACAATGTGCAGCTTTTTCAGGAACTTATGTTGACTAAAAAAACATTTATGTTCTCTGTAGGAATTAATGGGCTCAGGGGTGAGTGCCTCACTAAAGGCAGAGAAGTTGGAAAGTCTCGAGGGACAAACTAATGCATTTTTAGTTTTGGTCTTTTCACTGGATTTGTCAGCAATAATGAAAATACAAAATACCAGCCTTATCCCTTGAGAAAATCCCTGGTGCTGTGACAGCAGCTCCTTCACAGTTTATCAAACATAAAGATTTCCCAAATGTGTGCGTACCCTTCTCAATGCATCCAGTGACTCCCAGGAAGCCAGTGGTGTGGTAGAGCGGGAGGGAAGTGTAAATCACATCTTTGGAGTTCACTCCTGCCTGATGCAGAATCAAAGAGATGGCCCACAGTTTGGCATGAGTGATCACTGCTGCTTTGGGTAAACCTGTTGAAGAGAAACCAGAAATACATGCTGTCTGTGCTGTTTTTTAACTCAATCCTGACAATTTGACGTCTGAAGTAGCTAACCTGTTGTTCCAGATGTGTATATGTAGACTGCTGGACTCTGCAATGTTACATGTGACCTTAAATCTCTGGACAACGGCTCAGAGGAAGCCTGGCTCATTTTGTCTTTGAAGCTCTTCATATTTGCAGTGCTGCATCTGTCAGCCAGGATGTAAACAGTGACCTGCTGATCCAGGAGGTGAGGCAGGACCTCCTCCACAGCATCCTGCAACTCTGAGAACAAAACCAAACCAACTGTCAGCAATCAAAAGACTTACAAGGCTTAAGAATGATGCAGAAGAAGGAAGTAAGTGAAGCAAGAAGTAAAAGTAGTATGTCAAAATACAAGTCTGGCATTCGAAGAGTTACTTACATAAACATTAGAAGCACAGTCATCAGAAAATATCACATATGAGTTGTTAATATTGTGAGGCAGTGTGTTTCTGGTCTCTGATAGCACTGCAAGTAACTAGTTATTACAGCCAAACACAGAAATGGATCATAATTACAGGTGATGAAACTGAGGTGACGTCCAAAACACTCCTGCAATCATTAATTATCACCACAACGAAGTGAAGAAGTTCAAGATCACAACTTTAAGCAACAGGACTATTTCAAATGGTAATAAAATTATCTTTTAATCTGAGGATTATGTGATGATACTACAGCAAATTTCAGATTTTAGCTGAAGTTACATTCATTTTGTGTGAAATAAACTGAGTCGTTAAGTCCTGAAACAAACCAAAACATTCCCAAATGTTTCATATTAAGTCTGAATATATGTTGCTTTCAGTGAGTGCTGGAAGCCAACCAGGAACATTATGTCCTTTACTTAAGAACAATTTTGAGGCAACTGTACTTTTGTTGAGTACTTACTTATAAAACGTTTCAGAGGGAAATACTGAACACCGCAATCCCACCACAATCAGCTGTGACATTAAACTATCAGCATTTATCCAACAATGATGTATACTGAGCTTACTCAAATCTTTTACTTTAGTTTAAAAATACTCCATTACAAGTGCCTGCACTGAAACAACATGAAGCCTCAGATAATTCAAGCATGGGAAGTAAAAGTGCTCATTCTGCAAAACAGCCTCATTCACAGTGTTACATCATATGTTATTGTTTTGTAAGCAGTATAATGACAGCATGGTAAAGTTTATTTTAACTTCATATACTGCTGGGTGGTTTCATTCATTCTCATGCATCATTGTCTAATGTATTCAGTATGAATTTGAAAAGTAATTAGCAAACTTCAAAAATATAGTGTGATATAAAGTATAATATTGTATCTGAGAATAGCAGAAGTAGTTTAAATAAGTTTAAAGTACTAAAAATTACTTTTACTTGTTGGGTTAATGTGCAGGGTGAGCACTTTGAGTTTAGTCTTTCACATGAATGAAATCTGCAACACAAGACTTTTACTTTCAGCAGTGTTTGTAAGGTGTATAATTGCTCACTAAATGACTCTTTATGTCTCCTACCTTCAGCTGCCACCAGAGTTTTGGCCCCGCTGCAGCTGAAGCTGTGCAGCAGAGACTTGGATCTGATGTTGTGGTTGAGGAAAGCGGCGGAACATCCGATCTTGGCCAAGCCGAGCCACAGCCACACGAACAGGGGCTCGTTTCCCATGAACAGCGCCACCGTGTCGCCCGCCTTCACCAGGCCGCTCTGCAGGAACACTCTGGCGGCTCTGTTGCTGAGCGCGTCCGCGTCCCGGTACGTGAACGTCTCATCCTTAAAGAGGATGAAGGCTTCGTGCGGCTGCGCCTCCACCACGTCCGAGAAGCGGTCCAGGATGGTGTATTTCGCCTCCACGTATTTTCGGACGCGGCGTTTGTCTTTTACTTTTAAGCGCATGTGTTGGACATCTTGGAAAAAGTAAGGGTGGCGGAATAAAAAAAAGACGAGAAAAAGCGCCGCTCCGAGCGCGACCCAGGCGAGCATTTTTAAAACTGCGACAGAGAGGAAAAAGTGCAAAGTTTTATAGTTTTAGAGTGAAACGGGAAGGTTGGGTCGAAACGATATGAGGAGCAGGAGGAGGAGCGCAGAGACCAAATCAAAGGTTATAAAATGTTGACAATTCAGATAACACACCGACATAAGAGGACGTGAATCCACAGATGCGTTCACTGTCCGCTCTTCTTCTTGTGATCATTTGCAGCTGGTTAGTGAGGTCAAATTCACTGATTGGCCTTTACAATGTCAGAAAATGACAAACAATCCCAACAATTTTCCCCCCAAAATATTCTGTGTCCTTCTGTGAAAAAAGTAAGTGATTAAAATGCACGCCTATTAATTTTCTCATGGTTGACTCTACGTATCTTATCCATAACTTAATCTGAATGATGGTTGCTTTATATCAATATCTGCCAAAATTAGCTTGGGTTTAATATGTAACTGTAGTAAATATGAATACAATAACATGACTGATCATACGACAGAACAGGATTTGCTGGAGAGGCTCGGCTCTCACAACAAATGAATTACTCATTTTCAATTTGCAATAAAAACACAAGATTTATTAAAATAAGAGCAATATAAAAAAAAACACATTTAGAATTTATGCACAGCATATCTCATTAATGTGATATAAAATATTTCAACATATAAAAATAGACACACTGGAGACTAAATCCTACTGAGACACAAAAATGTCAAAGTGACAAACGTACGAATCTTATCAACAACGCATCGATCTTGTAAGTCAGCTGCCACTATCGGTCACTCAGGGTTGAGTTAAAAATTACTTTTGAACAGATCAACGTGTGTCCAACAGTGATGTAAGTATCACTTCTGCACGCACAAAGATACAGAAAAAGTTATCAAACAGGCAAAGCAGTGCAACTATTCTGAGTTAGTTTAGTATAGTTAGTTTTGGTTTTTGTGCTGCTGTTTCGGGTGAAAATAACAGTAATTTGCTGCGATACAAGACATTCAGAGAAGAGCAGGTTTACTCAATAACCGCTGTTCATTTAATACATCCTTGTTTACTTATTTCACCCCGGGTCAAACTGCCTGAGCGCTTCATTGAGCTGGTGAACCAGAACCAATCTTAAAGGTGAAAAAGGAGCAGTGGAGGCCAAAATAAACACTCATTCAAGCAGCCACATTGATCAGGACAAAAAGGTGCAAATGTATCCAGCGTTCCTTTGACACGATGCAATAAAGCAATAATTTGATATTTTGGGGATATGCTTACTTGCTTTCATATTGTTTCGTATTGAGTGGTATCATTCCTGTCATCGAACCTATAGCAAGGACGCAATTATTTTACCAATATGTCAAATAATTCCATTTATAATGTTAACAAACACAAACACACTGCTAGCAACTATGAAGGCAAAGGTCTTGTAAGATTTTGTAAACTTAAAGAGTATTAAAAAGGCACCATTTGGTAAGCTAACTGAAGCCATCAAGTTTCCCTGTTTCACTGCATACCTGCCTTCACGTTGTCATTTTTGTTGGTAGAAGGGACTGTCAAAGCCGCTGTCCTGCTGGTGCTGTCTCAACTCGGAGAACAGAGGCCTGGGACAAACTCCACGCTGCCCATCGGCCTCAGAGCCGGGGGTGGGCTCTCTGTGCGTGCTCGTCTTTGCATGGTGAACATTAAAGGCCTTGGCATGAGGGGTCTTCTTGGCAATTTCATTATAAACAGTCACGTCAGAAACATCCGGGGTTAAGCCACCAAACTCTCCAAAGTCCCTTGCTGATGCAGTGGAGACGGAAAATGGCTTCACTGGTTCCACTTTCCTCCCGGAGAAAGAGAGTCTGGGAACCTGGAAGCCCGAATCTGAGTCACTGCTGGTCATGCTCCAGTCGGTCTGTTTCTCATCTCTGACAGGAGCTTCTTGCACAGCGAAAGGTTTACTTTGTCGCCCTGAGTCGAGGCCTTTCTCTGCTTTGCTGGAGTCAGCTCCCTGCAGGTACAGCTCCCTGCTTTTACTCCTCCCAGACGTGCTGCCAAAATCTACCTGGGATGGAGAAGCCTTCTGTTGAGAAGGTTTGTAAGAGCGGAGTTGTGTGTGAGCTGCAGTTTGGGGTTTAAGCCCAGCATCCACAGTGGCCTCCTTCTTGCCAGATGCAGAAATGTCTGGGTGATTCAAAGGTTTAGTCCTTGCTGCAGTGGTTTGTGCCTGTTTTGAATCAGCAGGAGTCTTTTCCCTGTGGGATCTCTCTTCTGGCCTGATATCTGGAAGTTCAGCTAGTGTTGCCAGGTTTTTGCTGAAACCTGCTGTTCTACCAGGAGCGCCATCAGCTGCAGAGAAAGTCGACAAACGGCGTGTTAATACAAACCACAGATTCAGACCACATTGACAGTTTAAAGAAACACAGGATCTACAGTGCAGCAGTTCTGCACAACAGGACTCACTTTGTAAACCGGAGTTCTTCCCAGGTTTACTTTTGATTGGCGTCTCCAGCACTTTAGCCATGGCTGCCAGCTTGCTTGCAGCATTCATTATTTTCTTTTCAGCCCTGCAGAAGACAGGAAGATCAATACAATTAGCCCCAAGAGCCATGATGAAGCAAGCAAACAAGTTTAAAACAATCATGGCCTCTTGCCCTGTAGTCTTTCCTCCGTCCTCCAGTAACTCCTGCAGGCAGGTGAGATAATAGTGTCGCATCTTTCTGGCCGTGTCCTGCCTCTCTCTCTGCACCTCCATGCGGATCATCTCTGCTGCTCGCTCCCGACTCTCCTGGAGGTAGCGCAGCATGTCTCCTGACAATAAAAATAAAAAGGAACACAATATTGATATGTGCTTTACACTCACCCACAGGTATATCAAAAATCAACATTACAAACCTTTGATCTTTTCAACAGTCATCAGGTATTGTTGTTTCATCTCCTCGAGGCCTTGCTGAAGATCAACACTACTGCAAAGAAGAGAAAATCAATTTATTGGAATAACTTTACTGATATTCATTTTTATAAACTACTGTTGAAACTACTAATGAATGCTACTCCTGCTGCGTTTACATTGGAGATCTGGTTTTCACACAAAATGTCTGTAAAATTACCATCTGATACCCTGCACATGATTTTCAAATCACTACAACCACACATAAAAGTACACATTGGACTTTAGTGATTTTAAATTGATTTTTCTTTTTACTTCTTTAACCTTAACAACCAATTGGGTTATTATTATACTTTATCTATTGAAGAGCCCTCAATACTTTTTTTCAGCTTTCTGTATAGTTGAGGTTTCTACACAAATAAACATTATGGAGCATTTAGACACAACTTATTTATACATTTAACAATTAGTGTGTGTTGTACCTTAATTAAAAGTGTAAAGCAGTTACCATCAAATAGCTATAAATAACAGCAGTGGGACAACAGTGTCCAAGTGCTGTAAAGTCTAGTGTTGATACTGAGGTTTCAATGGTCTTATTAAATGGCACTGACATCCTCAACTTGATGTTAGAGCTAGACATAATGAAGGACTAGAATAATTTGCAATAAGTATTTACTTAAAATAAAGTCTTGGTTGAGCTTGTCATCAAAATGATGTCCCAAAAATCACGAGCAATTTATTGAACAGAATAATGTAAATATTTCCCCAAATAGAAAACACAGTTTTGGCAAAACCTTTGTCACTTTAGCTCTTTTATGTAAAAATGTACAAACATGTCATGCAACAGTAAAACAGCCAAGGAAACAATATCTCTTTTCCCTTTGAACTAAAAGTACGAAAAGATAAAAACACAAACCCAGTCGATTCTTTGGCTTTTGTCACTTCAGCAAGCTGCTGCAAATGTTCCTCCTTTGCCTTTTGTAACTTGCTTTCATGCTCATCTACAGGAAACAGTGTCATAGACCATCAGCACAGAAGCACAGATTCAATCTTTGCAAAGAAACATTTAAAATGCATTACTACCTTTCAGGTGTTGCATGGTGGTTTTGTGCTCTCGAACACTGTGCTGGAGTTGACGACAGGCTTTCTCCAAGTGTCTCTGGAGCTCCTGGATCTTCTTCTGCAGCTTACTTACAGTCTCGGCGCACTCCTTCCTACAACGAGGCTGCTCCTTCCTCTGAGACAAAGAGCCTGGAGAACAAAAGGGTTACATAAATTTGTTGATGAACACTACAGTATATGGATTGAAGTAGAAAGTTTCCTGCTTAGTGGAGAGTCGATGAGGGTACAATACATACTTTGGATTTGGTCGATTTCTCTCTCATGCTGTTGCTGTGTTTCTTTTAACACAAGGCTCAGTCTTTCCTCACTTATCTGTGGAGGCATAAACAATAAGGGCTAAAAGCAACATTGCACCAAATAAAAAGACTAAATATAATCTAAATGAAATTTTTAAAAAGTACATTCGGACAAGTTATAATTAATCATAGCTTGCATTAGTAAAATCCTGGGTTTGATATGAAGACAAAAGATCTTTTTGCTTTGTGTTATAACACTAACCACTGATTTTTTTCAAACCCAAATGAATAAATCCACTCCTCCCAATGATTAACAAATAAAATAACTGATTTCATCTTTAGACAAAAGATAAACCAATCAGAACTCACTTTCTTCCACTCCTTCTTGGCTTGAGATACTGCTCTGTTGACAATGTCTTTACAGGACGTGTGGACGATGTGCGTTATTGTGCCCTCTGATGTGTCCCTGCTGGTCCTCTTGATGTCTTCAGTGCCCTGCTGATCTGTTTTGGGATCCCTGAGAAGTTGTGCCCGGAACTCTGCCAGACTAGTCTGAAGCTCTGCTAGTAAATCATCTCTCAGCTGCCGTCTCTGGCTCTGGTCCTTCTCTGCATGCTGACATCTCCACTCCTCCTCTCGGGCCCTCAGACTCTGCTGTAGCCTGGCTTCCATCTGAAGGAGCAGCTCCTTCTTCTGGAGAGCCGCATCCTCTCTGGCATGCTGCAAAGCCTGCTCCAGCTTTTTGCACTGCTCGTGCAGCTTGGTTTGGTACACCTGCTCACTGCGGGCCTGGATGACCGAGATCTCCTGCTGTTTGTCTCGGTTCCAGGCTGCTCTGGCTCCGGCCAGCTCAGCCTTCAGGAGGGCGGCTTGCTCTCGGCTCACCTGCTCCAGCTGAGTCTGGAGCGCTGCCACCTCCTCTTGGAGCTCATCCACCCTCTGCGTTCCAGAGATCTGCTCCTCCAGCTGGTTATTGTGCTTCTTATGCAACTGCATCTCTGCCTCCCTCAAGGCCTGGGATACCTGGCACATATGAATAGAGGATTATACATTTTCAGAAAAGAAAAGAGTTGTGCATCACATTTTAACAGGAAGATAAAACCCTGTAATACCTGTTGTTCTGTGTGTTTTTCTTGTAGTTCTTCCCATTTTTCCCTCTCTTTTTGAAGAGAGGTTTGATATTCAGGCAATGAAGTCAAATCTTCAATCCAGCGATTGTAGGCCCTCGTTACTGCACCTTCAACCTGAAACACCAGCACATTTATGACATCTGTTAAAGTTGTCAACCCCTGATGAAGGCAGGAAAGGTGGACATGTTTGTGGGATAGTGCGCAATATGCTGAAGAATTGCACAATATGTAGAAGAAAAATAATCTGTGTGAATAACAGCATGTCTAGTGGCACTGGGTTGGTTCCAGTGAGTTCCACTCATTAAAACACTTTGGGAAACTAGTACAACTATTTAAAAAAAGCCCACTGACCTGTTTGGCCATGTCCTCCAGGTGTTTGTCATGTAGCTCTCTCTGAATTTGTTTCCTGGCTTCCTCCACAGCTTTGCGTTTGACCTTGTCAGCTTCCAGTTGCAGCTGCTGTTTCTGGGCACCGAGCCTGGAGTCTAGCTCCTCGACAGTAATTGTCACAGTGCTGGCCTCAGTCTCATCTGTCTGACAGGTTGCCTCAGTAGCCTCTGTGTATTTGTCTCTCCTAGCCTCTTCCAGCCTCTTGGCCCAGGTAATCTCCATCTGCACAGAAGCAATAAAAGCTTTTAGGTTTGACATCATTAGCGGTTGAGGCAGCTGGACGGCAATTACGGGAAATCATACCTTTTGTAGTTCCTCTTCCCAAGCAGCTTTGGCTAAGTTCACCTGCTGCTGGATCTCGGTCTCCTTTTCTTTGGACCAGAGAGCTTTGAGCTGGTTTATTGATGCCTGATGCTGAGCCTCCAGATCCACCCTCAGCTTCTCCACAGCTGCACCACTCTCCTCTCTCAACCTTTCCTGGAAATAACAAGCATTCGATCACAGATCAATCCACAAATAATCTATATTGCATACAGATAACTTAATCAAAGAGAAATGATTACAGCAAACAAAATGTCAAAAATAGCAAACATGTTTTGCATTCCAAATGAGTCAACTTAGCCAATACGAGTACAAAAGTAGATTTTTCGTAAATTTATAGTAATTTATCCCACAGTATCACTGCATTTGATATTCTGAATGATATCAGTTGCGAGTGTGATGAGTTTAAGAGCCACGTTGTTTACCTCATTTTCTCTTATCAAAGCCGCTTCCTCCTCCCTGCTTCGTACGCTTTCTTCAAGCAGGTCCTTCTCCTTACAGACAGATATGTAACACTCTTGCACAGTCAGAATCTTATCGCTGACTTCAGATAGCTGGGTCCTGTGGAGAAGCAAAGAGCACTGTTACTGAGCTGCAAATGTTTCCAGAAAACTCCAAGTTTCAGTATAGGGTGCAGAGGACTCACTGTAAGTGTTGGATCTGCTGTTGGTGCTGTTCATTTAGCTGTTCGATCTGAGAATCGTGTTCCACCATGAGCTCTGTCCTGATCCGGTTCACCACATCGTCCCTGTACTGCTGATGAATCCGCTCAGACCTCCAAGAAGGAACAGAAATGCACATATATATATACACACACACACTTTATTGTAACTTGAGGCACAGAAAACATTAGATGAGTGTATTCTTATTCCCTTCCTTTGTGCTTTACCTCTCTGCAGCTTCCTGTTTCTCTTGGTCCAGTTCCTGGATCATCTCCCTCATCTTGGTACAAAGTTCAGAGTTAGCAGATCTCAATTTCTCCTCATTCTGTATCAGCTCCTTATTCTTCTTTTCTAACGCCTGGAGTTGGGAGAGAACAGGATTATTCAGTCTTTTCTTGCAGTCTCAAAAGAAAGGATGATTATTCATTTGAAAACAAACAATAACCAACCTCCACTTGTTGCTGCAAGTGTCGCTTGTCTTCCTGTAGCCTCATGAACTCTTTCTGAGACTCTCCAGTTACATCGAGATGTTTCATCTGGCTACTTTCTTTGACCTTTGAACATAGATAGTGTTTTTTTAAAGACCCCTGTTTACATTAGAGCCATTTAATCTGCTGTCTTTTATTTATACATTGTCTTATGCTTACAGTATATCAAAACCTTCATATTTGTTTCTTTTCATGCTGCTGCAACTGAATAGTGTTGACAAAAAAACTGCTTGAACTTAAAACATTTTATACTTATAGTTTAATAATTTTAGGTTCATGTTTTAATGGGTTTGTTATTCTATGTGAGCATTTACACACATTTCCTTTTTCTGTTTTCATTAGCACAAAATCAGATTTGTGTATCTAATTAAATCTCAATGATAGCTATGGCTGTGTATACAAATATGACCGTATATGAAATATGATATGATGTGATGTCTTGCTCAGCAATGCAACATAAAAGCTTGTGTCTGGTTATGTAAAAGGGAGTCCTCACCGAAGAACTGAGCTTGGCTTCATCTAACTGGGTCTGCAGCTCGTTCACTTGACTCTGACAGAGCTGGAGCTCCTCCTGCAGTTGACTGATCTTCCCCCGTTTCCCCTTTAGGCAACTCAGACAGCGCTGCATCTCCACTCGCAGCAGCCGCAAAGCTTCATCTTTGGGTAGCTTGGAATCTGACAAGTTGGCCAGGGCAGTGCTGACCAAGGAGTAAGTAAAGTTAAATTAAAATAAAGTAGGAATACCGACAGTTCACAGTAAATACTAGCGCTCATGGCCCAGAGAGCTGACACAGAGCCACACATTGACTACAATAACTTTGCTCCATAATTATGATGTACCTGTGAAGAACACCATTTTTCCTGTTTGTTTTTTTCAATCCTAAATCCATGCAGGATTCAGACAGCTGGTTTTCCCAGTCACTGCTCAAGTCTAATGCAATAACACCATGTTTCACAGCCGATTCATACAGAGTGATTTGCTCCTTCAAATCAGCCAGATCCTCCTTTGAAAAGAGAAAGGTGAGAGGTTCAATTGCCAACATTTAAATACTTTTTTATTTTAAAGTTTTTTTAGAGTGGCTTTATTACGCAGCAGTAAAAAAATCAGAAAGCAGACCTGTAAGACTTTGTTTATGTTTTCACTCAGCACCTTGGCTGATTGAGCCTGTTGTAGTTTCACTTGTATCTGAGTCATCTCCTGTACTGAACCTGATGAAAAGAGAATTGTGAGAAATGATGAAAACATGTGCATAAACGTTTCCCATTCATGGTCTTTGATCTACACAGTTTTTAAATAATGTAGAGACACAAAATGGTTGCAAGCCACATTCACTCACTTGTCTGCAGCAGCTTGGCACATTGCTGTTGACTCTCCTCCAGACGCTGTGTGAGGGCATTAACAACTCTGGCTCTCTCCAGTTGCTCTTCTTCCCTCTGGCGCTCGAGTTGTTTCACCTGCTCACGTAGCCTCTGACCAACATCAACCTAGAAGCAACAAAACAACATAAGCGAGTTTACTACATCTGCAGGAGACTTGGGACTACACCAATATCGGGACCTTTGCCTGAATTTAAATATCTGTTGTTGATAGTTTGTTGATAAGTGAATTTAGTTTACATTCTTGTGTCCTGTGACAGTTACACTACAGACCTGTTCGCTCAGAGCCTGGGAGGTAGAGTCCAGCTTCTGCTGTAATGTCAACAGTGCAGCCTCGTGCTGCTCTTTTATGACTGCAAGGTCTCGGTCATGCTGCTCCCGCGCTCTGGACAGGGTGTCAGAGCGACAGAGCTCCAACATCTGCTGCTTCATGCTGTCCACTGCAGCCTCTGCTACTCTCTGCTTCTTTGTGTTCTGCAAATAAAACAAAATTACTTTATACACAAATAAATATGCATCTAATATCAAAGCTTTCAGTAAAGAATCATGAGTCTGTTTTGAGACACATTACATCACATTTCAGAGAGGAATTTACATTATTTCATGTATTTTACTTATTTATTCTGTACAGTTGATAAAGTATTAAAAGTCCTGTGTGACATAATCATGTTTCTTCCTTAATTACAGACATCTAGAGTAATTAAGTGAGTGACATCACTTTTACTGAGCTGTCGAAATTTACGAGAATGATGAAGAGGAAATGCGGTGTGTACTTACCTCCTGGTCTCTCTCAGTAAGGACCTGTACTTGCTGCTGCATTGCCTTCAATTTGTTTTGCATTTGAATCTCTCTTTCCTTGGCCTCTTCAACCAATCGACTCGATTCCTTCAGACTTACTGATAGGCCATCCTTTTCATCTATTGATGAAAAATAAAAATGCTTTCATGTTCATATGAGCAGCACATTCACCAACAAAACCAAGAGATACAAGGCGAGTGCAAGGTTTCTGTAGATAGTGCAAGCCCTCTTATCAGCCACAAGGGGGCATACATACACAAAGAAGTGAAGACTCAAACAGTGCAGTAGTCTGATAGACAACCAACCTCTTGGCTTTTAATGTTGTATTAGCAAAAACTAGTCACATTTGGAAAACACGAGTGGCAAACACAATGGTCAGAAATATTGAAAAATATAAAAAGAAAGAATGCCCAATAACTCTTTGAGGTAACCCAGAGTGACACAAAAATAATTAAATATCACATTAGTTTACATAGACTGCATCAAGTGAACAGCAACTTCCATCCCTTATTTTGAAAGCAGAAATTGAACCATACCTTTGACAATTGCCAACTGATGCTCAAGATATCTCATATTACGCCTTGAATCTTCCATTTTTTGCTCCAAGTCTTCAATTTGCCTCTGCTGAGCCTTGTTTAAAATCTGCAACTGGGCAATCTGCTCCTTATCAGTAGTTTCTGAAACACAGCACAAATAAAATGACATTTTCCTACACACATATATATATGACTCATATAAATGACAAAGAGATCCATATAATAGGCATAATAAGCTGACTGCTGTATCTAGACAAAAGTTTATTTTTGAATAAAAAGCACAATACTAAACCTAATGTTTCCTGTCAGAATACTGTGCAGGAGCTCGGGTAGACTTTGTCTTGAGACTGATGTTAATGATGAAAGTTAACAGCAGTGGAGCTGTTGTAAACAACAAAACAATACTTTGTTTGGTTGATTAATATCACTTTTCAACCATTACAGTACTGTGATTTAAGTGTCACTGCACTTTGTGTTAATGCAGCAAATTATTTCAAAAGTGAAAGACTCACGTTGTGTCGAGTCAAGAAATTCTCTTTGCAGATAGTCCATTTGACCTTCTTGATGAGCGGCCTGTGAGTTAAACATCTTTGGCTGATGTGCAGGATGGTGAGGATTGTAGCTAGTCTTGTACTGATCCACAACTCCTGCTCCAGACTTGAAATTCTGTAGATTGAAAGACAAAATACACAGTATTTAAAAAAAAAAACAACAACAACATTATCACTGTGTTCAGAATAAACTAATTCAAAACTGTACATTTAATCTACAGTTTTCTCAATCACACAATAAAATGATGAATATGATTGGTGAATTGCCAAATAACAAAAGGTGCATTTAAAATCATTAAAAGGGAAAAAGAAAGACAACTGTATATATATTCCCCACACAAAAATGCATTTGAAATAAAATAAAACTATAGAAAATGTAAAAAAAAAAAATCATAATAGAGAATACAGAGCAAGCCTTCTTAATAAGATACTTTAAAGAGATGTTTTGTCAGTCTGCACTGACAAAATAAACTAAACTGACTTCACTCACCTGAAAATGGTTTCTGACATTGTTGTGGTTCCCATATTTTTGGTTGTCTCTCTGTCCTCCCTCTTCATTGTACACTCCAGCATTATTAGAGCCTTGAGGGTACGGTTTAGACTCATACTCATCTGTGGAGAAATCATTGGCATCTGTAGATTTTTCTGATCCCATGCTGGTGTATGTATAATCTCCCTGGGTGAACTGACGATCCTGCGGCTGTTGATTCCAGGTGTGATGTCCATTGATCTGAACAGCTCCATCCCCATAAGCATAGTCACCGTGAGATCGTTGGCCAGCTTCATAGTTCTTCAGAGAGACATTGACAGTAACAGTGGTTAATTTTTTTCTTTTAGAAGTTCAAAGGATAAAAAAATATTAATGTAAACAAACCAAAGACCTACCTGTTCATGAGTGGCTGGCTGGGGAGGAACTGACCATTTCTGAGTCCAAGTGGACTGTGGGCTGAGTGCAGAGGGCAAAAAAGCATAAATTACAGTCCAATCAGGAATGTTTGATTGTATTAAACCAGACCCAAAAGTTTAAAAAATATGTGATTACTAATGTGTTAACAGCAGTGTGTGTGTGTTACCTGTTGCCTTGGTTTTTATTGCTGCAGGTAGAGTACTCCAGCTCTGGGGAGGAGTCTCTGCTGTCCTCCAGCATGTCATCGGGCAGGTCTGTGAGCAATTTCTGCAGCTGCAGAAAAGTAACACATGGAAATGAGTCACCATGGTTGCTCTGCAACCGAGTTATAAAATAACAGACAGACAAAAAGAGAAAACAGAGAAGCAGTCATTGACAGCCTGAGAGAAGTATGTCAGGTGATACATTTATAGTTTTGATGTTGATAGGATTAAGCTAAATGTAGCAGATAAAAGTGTTTTTTACTGGTGTCACAATCATTATGCTGTCTTATTGTTAATCATTTAAAGGTGTAGTTTACAATCACCAAGATATCTTGTTTAAAAACTAAATAGCCAAACAAATACATGTCTGCCTTCAATACTCTGCAACTCTGAGTAGCAGCATTAGTGTTGTCCTGTGCACAAGAATGGATGTGAAAAAGCATTCATATCTGACAACCTGGGAATGAGAACGGGTTAGTGGTTTGTTCCAAGCCTCTTTTTGTTTACCATTTACAAAGTGAGGGCTGTGGATGAAGAGCTGACTTTTTTCCACACTAGCTAGCAGACCGTGAAGAGATAAATGCTAAATCTGACTAAAAGTGTGTTTGATTACAATTATAGAGTACACCACTTTGCTTGATCTATTTATCAAGCAAAATTTCAAACATTCTCTGCTTTAAGTTTCCTTAATGTCTCAATTTGCCACTTTTAGATTTTTAGATTAATAAGCAATGAAAGTTACTGTTAGTTTCAGCAAAATAAACAACAGTGACAAACATATTTTTTATGTCTGATCATCTTTGCTCTTAGTACCACAAAAATAACGAGGCAAATCCTCCTCTGTGTCAGTGACAGACTGACCCGGCTTTACAGCCAGCCATGTGTAATGGATCAAGCAGAGCCATCTGGACTTACTTCCCACAAGGACCGTTGAATGTTCCTCAAATCCTCCACTGTCTCCACAACCGAAGGACCCATTTTATCCCACTTACACATTTAACAAAAATAGAAGAGGCACTTCTGCTTCAGCTGTGAAGCCACATGATAACCTCCGAGGCTAATCTCTCTGCAGAGAAGACCTTCTGTGTGAAACATCCAAAGCTTGCCTGGCATGTTGCTGGCTCCCTGCAGTATTGCTGCGTTTTGCTCCCAAAGAACTCCATTGTTTAGACCAAACATATAGCACGAATAACTGGGGCAGAAACATTCCAATTACTGGTGGTAAAAATTTTCCACTTGACCAACTTGCTTACAACACATAGACTATACCAAAGAGAGAAATCCATTCTCAGGATAAATATTCTTCCAAAGTCCAGTTCCTCTGAGTGCAGCCCACTGGAAAAACACCCAGCGACAGCTTCTTCATGCTTGCCCTACTCAGTACAAGTGTGTTAAGAAACAGAAAAAAAGATAACTAACATGAAGAGAAAGCAGGGAAATCACAGGGCAGAGCTGGTTTCACTGTGACACACCTGGAAAAAGGCCTTTTCCTCGAGCCAATAATAGCCCAGGTTAATGTCGCAACAGATTGTAGGTGTGAGTAATAACACAGCATGCCTGTCTATCTGTGAAGGAGGCAGGAATTCAAACAGTGCAAACCTCAAAGGATTCCCCGAGCAACAACAGTAACACAAAAACAAATACGGACCTGACTAACTTAAAACTAAAAAAGGAGCATAAATGCTTTTTTTTGTAAATACACTCACATGCTACAGAGACCCTAAAGTTCTGAAAGATTATTTTTTTTAATCTTGTGAGAATAAGTAAATTATCTTATCTTGGTCACAACCTGACTATTTTTCAATCACCAGTATACATTACCATATATTATTCACATCTCAGTTTATTTATTACTACCACAGTATGTGTATATTTACTCATTTCAGCCATCACACTGTACATACATACCAGTTAGTGCAATGACTAACTAATATCCTGTCCATGTCTACATCAGTTTACGAATTTCATCACTTCCCCATACCTGCCATCAACGGTATTATACTTCTATTTCTAATTTATGTCATATGTAAAAATATAAAATATAACCTTACAGGAGTTGAGGGACTTCATAACTTCCATAATCAGTGGGAAAAGTGTGATCATAATCGTGTTCACTAAAGGAGATGCAAGCAGTACCTGGAGCACTATAAATATCAGAGGTTATTCTGTATATTCTGTATATATAAAGCCTGGGTATTTTCTGTCATCTGAGCAAACATCATTTTGAGATAATGGATGTTTGAAAATTTATACAAGCAAGAAACAAAGGGAGCACCGTCAGTGAGCTTCTCGTTAACAAAATCACACAGGACAAAGTCCAGCAACAAGGACACAGTCACTATCCCAACACCTTCACAGCGCTGTAACATTGTGAGATGTGTCATTTATTACACCTCTTGCTCTCTCGCATAGTCCTCCTGGTCGTACTCCTCTTCATCATGCTGGGTTTGAAGAGCAGCGCTGTCAAAGTCAATGGACATGATGCAGAGCCTGAAGGTGTAGGAAATCACAATCAACAAGTGAGAGCGTTGGTGATGATTGATGTTAAATATACAGTAGTGAGGCAAACCTACATTACAAGTTGCCTAAAAGTTCAATTCCGTAAATAATTAAAACACACAAAAATGAGCTCACCTGTTGGCATAAATGGGGCAGACGTCTGTTTTACCTCTTCGCTTATTCCTTTATTAACTTCTAGCCACGTTACTGTTTACATCTACATCACAAAGCACTGATGCTAGCTAACAAACTTGGCCACGTTAGCTTCCCTTAGCAACAAAGAGCCCGACAAAAATAAAAAAATGACCAGGGCCATGCTTTGTAAAACTTACGCCAAATATGTCGGACCGAGGCTTTGTCAGCGGGCAGAAACTTTAAATGCCAGTTTGAGTGTGATTTGTCCATGCAGTGAAGTTTGTGAGAGAGCTACAAAGCTAACTGCGGCTAACCGGCAGGACGTCCTCTTTAAGAGACTCGCCCTCTTTGAAAAGTCGCGCGCGTTAACAGCGCCAAACCGCTGCTTTATCACACACACACACACACACACTGACGACACCAGAGTTTATTTCATCACGACTGACAACACTTCACTAACTACTAGTTCACCATCTATCCTCTGTAATAAAACATGCAGATAAAAGCGATTTTATTGACATTACTGATCTTATAGCGCCGACCCAGAAGCTAAGGTTAATCACGCTTCCATGGCAACTGCTTCCAAAGGATTTTGGGAAGTGTAGTCATGGTGTTTCCTAGAAACGGTCAGAAGTATGAATCATACTTTTGTCTGACAAAAGTAAGATAAGTATTTCGTTAAAGATTCATTAATAAGAACAAGGTGGAAATCGTTCAAATGAAAGTAAAATCGCAGGGGGGAAATGGTGATAAATGAAACTTTAACATCTTTATTATACAAAATATGATACAAAATACAATAAATCATTGTTTCAAACTAAATCTATGAGTGATCACGTCGACAATAAACGAGTCAATAAAACGGATTGCAAAAGTCTGACTATGATTCAGATAAAATAATGTAATTATTTCTGACTCAAATAATCTAAATTATGTAAAAAATATGTTGTTTTCTTATGACGTCACGACGTCCAATGCGCTACACCGCTTACGTTGAACCTTGTTGAATAACCACGCCCCCTGTCTTCCAAACACTTCCGTGTTTTATACGCTGCAGTCTCAGCTGTTTCAGAGTCAGCTCATTTGTTAAAAACAGGAAGTTACCTTCACCAAACTCAGCTGAACTAAGTATTTTACATCTGACCGCAGATCAGCGGCACGACATCCGGGATCCTCTTGTGACAGTCAGCTGATGACCAGGACATGAAGAGGCTTTGAGCTCCTCACTCAGACAGCAAGAAGTACTATCTTAGTTACTGTAAACCTGCAGAAATGGCTGCAACTCCCCCCAAGTTAAAGGCTGAGATCTCTGCCAATGAAAGGTGAGTAAAGGTGGATGAGAAAACAAGCGATTTTTCTTTCTCTGATTTTATTTTCACATTTCTTCAATTGTTTTTCTTCACAGGCTGCAAAACTTGAAAAATACTTTTGAAACAAAGTATGGAGAATCTCCTTTGTTCTACGCATATGCACCTGGAAGGGTGAATCTAATAGGTAACTACATTTTATACAATAACTTCTGTGAATAAAAGGGCCCTCCTTAATGTCTGGACTGTGTAGAAAGTGGGTCAATGGACTTACAGCTCTGAAGAAGTGTCATTTAATGGAAGGACAATAATTTAAAGATGTTGACCAGAAGCTGTTTTCAGTTTTTGTCCACAGACATTGGCACTAGTGTTGAATCCTGTGTCAGTTAGTTTCACTGCATCTCTTTTTTTTTCTTTCATTTTTCTCACATTTAACAGGAGAGCATATAGATTATTGTGGCTTTTCTGTTCTTCCGATGGCAATTGAACAAAATATCCTTGCAGCCGTCTCAGTAAACAACTCAGGGAAGATCACACTGGCCAACGCAAATCCTCAATACGAGTAAGACTTGAACACCCCTTATCGTGTATGATTTATTTGAATGTTGATGACGTGCTTGTGTCACTAATTCAGGAGATTAAATTTTTGTCCTTCGTCACTTTGCAGGGATTTCACTGTGTCGTGTTCAGAGGACATTGCCATCGACAGAGAGAATCCAAAGTGGTATTATTATTTTCTCTGTGGAGTGAAAGGTATTCAGGTGAGATGAGGATTGTTCTACATATATATTGTCTTTATTCAAGGTTAGAAGTATGTTGATGTATGTAATACTGTAGTAAAGTAATAAATTGATTGTTGTCACTTTGTTTACAGGAGAAATTCGGGATTGCTCATTTAGCTGGGATGTCATGTGTCATAGATGGAACCATTCCTCCAAGCTCTGGTCTTTCCAGCTCCAGTGCCTTAGTATGTTGTGCCGGGCTTGTAACAGTGGAGGCAAATCAAAAGTCCCTCTCCAAGGTAAAATATTTTTTATGTTTAGAACACTATTAAAAGAAGTGCATAAAAATAATTTATGAAATAAATGTTTTTATAAAAATATAAATATCACAAAGCAAACTTGACTTCTAACTTTAACACCAACACGTAATGGTTCAGACTCAGAGTTTATGTTTATATCACATCTACTATTATTGGGTGTACGAAATAGCAATATGTTGATATTTGAAAATATTTGTGATTTTCAGAAGGTCCTTTTCTCATTATGATCCTGCAGGTGGAGCTTGCTGAGATATGTGCCAAATGTGAGCGCTACATTGGCACAGAGGGAGGGGGCATGGACCAGTCCATCTCATTCCTGGCAGAGAGAGGAACTGTACGTAGCTTTTCTTTAGTTTTGCATTAAGTCACACAAGTGGTAGAAGTGGATCGGGGTCATTTGTTCATTAAGTAAAAGCCAATAAGAATGCAAATGCTATATACTTAATGGTCACTATTTATCATTTTTGAATTCTCTGTCAGGCAAAGCTGATAGACTTTCAGCCTCTGCGGGCCACAGATGTCAAGCTGCCAGACGGGGCCGTGTTTGTGATCTCCAACTGCTGTGTGGAGATGAACAAAGCCGCTTCTTCTCACTTCAACATTCGCGTGGTGGAGTGCCGAATTGCCACAAAGGTACAGCGATCCTGTCCAGCGAGCCTCCTGACTCGGTTTCCGTTTCATTTACAGAGGCAGGGCTGTGTATGAACATTTCTTTCAGTAACATACAGGATGGACAGTGGGGAAACATTCACTGAATTTGAAAGTGTATTGAAAGGGATAGCAGACTACACCATTAAAGTGTGTAATAAAAAAGATACAGTGTGTAATACTCCATCAGAACTGATTTAAGATGTCTTGAACTCAGATGCTGGCCCAGGCGCGGGGTCTGGACTCAAGCAGGTTGCTGAAGCTGGCCCAGGTGCAGGCGGAGCTGAAGGTCTCCCTGGAGGACATGCTGGCTCTGGTGGATGAGGTTCTGCATCCTGAGCCGTACAGCCGAGAGGAGATCTGCAAGGTGCTGGGCATCACCCCTGAGCAGTTTTCTACAGAGCTGCTGAGTGCCAACACTCAGCAAGGTGAGCCACAGCGATTAGTTGTTTGAAGTCAGTTGTTTTGTAAAATTCCCAGAAAGCTGCATAAATCTTGCATAAACACAAACTTTACAGTGTGAGTACTGGTAACTTTGGTATCACAGTAAATGTAATATCTTGTGTAGTTTCTGGATTAAAAAAAAGCCTTTTATCCTGCTACCCTCAGAGACACATTTCAAGCTGCACCAGCGAGCCAAACACGTGTACGGAGAAGCTGCGCGGGTGCTGCAGTTTAAGAGTGTGTGCGACTCTGAACCCGCCGACTCCGTCCGGCTGCTGGGAGAACTGATGAACCAGAGCCACATCAGCTGCAGAGACCTGTATGAGTGCAGCTGCCCTGAACTGGATCAACTGGTGGACATTTGTCGGTGAGTACAGTGAAGTCTCATTTCGCTCATTGCAGTCACAGATTTAGACTCTGATTTGAGTGAAATACACTGAGAGATCAGACAATTCATATTTGGAAATTTGACCAAATAAATATAGTATTCCTTAGAGCAATCAGCCTCAGGAAGAGTAATTTGCAGTCATTTGTGTCTAATTTCCATTTAGTTGCTTTACTATCAGGATCCTAGTGTTGGCACAATCATTATGTCCCAATTTATATATACTGAATTATGCCATATACTAAACTTCAGAGTATGGCGTTTTAAGTTGTCAGTTAATAAGAAATCAGAATATTAATATTAATATTAGAATATGAATATTTTAATTTATCTAAGCAGCTGCACCATTCTCTTCTGTGCATTGCATTATAGGGGGGATTAGTGTATATCAACACTTCACTTTACTGATGTGAACACACTGTATATTCAGAATTTGTGTTGAGTGTAGATTTAGGACTCTCTCTTTCATTTCATTCATGGTTTTTTGCCATGTTATCAAACCTTACCTAACTAACCTTTGTGATTAGAAAATAAGAGGAGGAACATGGAGGTAAATGTTGTGTTTGGGCCTCTTTATAATTTGTATAGTAGTTGATCAATAAAAAAAAATGCTACGTATCATGTTTGCCTTGATATGATTATATGTTTGGACCTTTCATGTTATCTCCTCCATCATTCTTCTTAAATGAAGGATCACGTGATTAAGGGCGTTGGAGGTTGGTATTAGAGAGCTGCACTGAAATACAGATTTGTCTTGTCTCTCTTGGTAACAGGAAGTCGGGGGCTGTGGGCTCCCGGCTGACAGGGGCAGGTTGGGGCGGCTGTGCTGTCTCCATGGTTCCTGCTGAGAAGGTGGAGTCTTTCTTAAAAGCAGTGAGAGAAGCTTACTACCTCCCTGATCCACGCAGAGCAGCGATGGAAAAACAGAGTTTGTTTGTGTCAAAGCCTGGCGGGGGAGCTGCAGTCCTCTTGGAAGAGTGAAATATGAAACGATCTGTCTCTGTTTATACAGCTCTCATTCAATCTGAAATACTTTGCTGAAGGGAAATAATTTTTTTATACTTGAAGCAGAAGGCATTTGCCAATGACAAATCATATGTGTTTCATTTTACCTCTTTACTCCCAGGTCCAAAACTTGACAGCAGTGGTGAATTATTTTTTACAAAGGGAATATGATTTTTGTTCAAATTCTGAATGTTGGGGTAATAAACACACTTTGTGACAGCTAAAGGTTCCTCTTGCAGAACTGTAATAAACTGGTTTTCTATAGCTCATTCTTTGTTTCACTGTTAATCTAAAAAAAGAAAAGATGACAAATAAAATAACAATTATGTTTAATTTGTGCTGCAGTATAAAATCCATTCATCCTTTTTTTTTTACATACATTTTACACATAAACATAATGCAGTTAACAAGGGCAAAAATCATGAAGAATTAAATGAATATTTTCAGGCTTTACATGTACATTTGAAGCATCATTTGATGCATCGGACAAAGTCAAAGGTGTGTTAGCCTCGGGGAAATCAGGGTAGACAGTCCTGATGATAAGGTCACACACTGGGCTTGAGCCTCTGCAGAAGATCAATTCTCACTTCATCGGAGAGGTGGTGGTGGAGGCTGGGTGGTCTAAGGCACATGTTACTATACTGACTGCAACTGCAGCATTCTGCATTTAAATCTCACAGGGACTTTATCACATTGTACCTCAGCCAACCAGTTTTCCCTTCCTGGACAAATATCTACAAAACATTTGGTAAAAGGAAGAATATAATTGTCCTTGGTTTAAATAATTAAAATTACATTGTCTTTTTGTTGTTGTTGTTTTATTTGGTGTCTTTATTTGGGTAATTTGGTAATATTCAAATGTTGTACAGCAATGGTACAATGTTTAAGGTGTATTTTAAAGATTATGATTTGAGAGCATATGTGATTCAAGCCATGCATTGCAGTTTCACACGTTCCCCTTTGATAAACTCCGACCAAGGAGGGAACGCAGATTTCAGGTTGATTCTAAGCGATAGCATTTGAGGTTCCACTTTGCTCAGTGGCAATGTATTTAAATGAATAATTAGATTGTGCTTATCAATATATTCAGCAGCTTTCCATTTGTGTTTGCAAAAACACTTTAGCACTTTGTATTCAGGCTGTGAAGAGAGTTTCAGTGCATAGGCTTCTCAGAAGGAAGTCTAAAATAATTTCTTTACTGGTGCCTTTGGACGTATGTAGACACTTTGTGACAGCTAAAGGTTCCTCTTGCAGAACTGAAATGTCCCAGCCTTTCTTTGTTAATTAGAGGAGGATGTGCTGAATATTGAATAAGTGCACCAGCCACTTACAGATTCATTGTATTAGCTGAGGCGTGACGACACATTTCTCATGCATGATATTGTCCTAAACTACCCCCGCTGCTGTCGAGCTGAGTTCATAGATTAGACCAGTGTCCTGCATGATAAAGATGAAAAAATGAAATGGAAATCATAGAGTAAATGGCTCCTCTACATAATAATGTTTTTACTGCCCTTAAATGTTTAGTCCATGTGATTCACGCTAATAAAAAATGAGGTACATCTGTGTTGTTGGATTTTAGAATAAACTCATACCTTGTGCTATAGTGTATGTGGTATCTATTATTCAGAGGTCGAGCTCAGTCTGTGTGCTGTTTTGTGGTGTTGCTGCTTTCTGGTGCTCCTGCGCCTTCGTCTGAAATGCAAGAGACTTCGTTCTTTCTCTTCAGCATGTTTTCTATCCAGTTTGAGTTGTGTGCAGATCTTCTAGGGGAGTTGGGAGGGGACACTGTGCTCGCCCTCATGTTTTTTCCTGAGGTGATCAGCTCTCCGTAGCCCTGTTGGTGAGAAAAGGCATAGGCGGAGCGGCGGGAACTCGTCCTGCGTACTCGCCTTAAGTTCTGCTCCTGAGGTCCTTCTCTCTTTCTGGACTGTTGTAGATGACGAACCTGACAAAATACAGGTACCACAATGTAAGAATGCTCCATTACAAGCACGTTTTACACTTCCAACATTGAAGTAGTCATCAGTGCATACATCAGAGTTATTATATACCTTATCTGTTAGTGTTGGGAAGAGGTTGACTCTCAGGAAGCTGACGGCTAGACCGGGCATGACACACACTACAGTGGTGAGCAGGATGACCAACCACACAGTTATCTCTGACAGACAGTTGCGTGCTGTGCCTGTGGACACACAAATCCAGATTCATTAATACTCAGTCTCCACACACCAATATTATCTACGACTGTGCAAAACTTACCTATGAATGGGAAATTACTTTGAGAGATGCCAAATATTCCATTGCTTTGCATTGTAAATAATATGGCAAAATACACTATGAGGCTGCCCCATATGAAGAGGTGATTGACAGCTGTCCAGTAGTGTTTATCAAGTCCAATCTGGGAACAGATACAGTTCATTTGATTTTGATTTGATTTATAAACACAAGAATGGTGTTAATTATTTTAATCAGCGGGGGTATTCTACTTTTACTATTTCATTCTGTTCACACACTCACCTGAACACTTACGACAATGACCAGGGATGTTGCTATGGTGACAGCAAACGTCTGTTGGTCAGAAAAGTGGGAGCCGTCCTCTTTCACCATGACAGAAAAGGCTCCGTACGGAATGAAGAAGAGCAGGAAAGATGTGGCCAGCCCCCGCAGCGTGCACAGGAAAAACTGCCGTTTGTTGAAGAGAAGGTTTTGCTGGCCGGGTTTGTACAGGCTCGGGTAGCAAATGCTGTTCTGGTCATTGACGTCCTTTAGGAAACAGAGATTGTTACGTGATATGTGAAGTATTTTTAGATATATTGGTAACAATATGGTGATAGGAAAGTGCTTGACAGCAGATAGAACATTCATTATGATGGATGGATAATACACAATATTGTATAATTATATGAGTAAATCAGATCAGGGGGTTCTGGTCACACATAACTTAAATTTAGTTTAGTACCTATTGTGGGGTTAGATATTACGATATATTTGGGAATTTTATTCATCGTGACAAATTATAAGAGGTCTACAGTAATAAGATATTCACCTGTATGACATGACAGTATCTTGAAAAGAAAAACAAAAAGCAAAGTATAAGCTAAAAGGTTGTCATTGGAGACTGCTAAAAAATTAATGGACTTGAGTTCAAATTTAGAAATAAAGAAGGACTACAAATCAGTGCTTCATTGTACATTATATATCTCACATTTTACAGTATTACCTGATCAAAAAGCCCCATTGCCAGCACTGGTAAAGACGTATATACTATATTGAAGAGGGTAATGAACCACTGGTCATACACAGTCTGTGGAAAGAAGACAATGACATACATAAATCAGTAATCCAACACAAAAACAACAAAAATATATACACAGGCCTTAAAATATGACTATATAACTTTTTTTTTACCTGAGCTGAGAAACCACAGAAGAATCCGTACCAGAAGTGTACCAGTGTGAAAGCGAAGTTCTTGTAGAAGAAATAGCACAGAAAATTACACATGCGAAAGTAGGACCAACGTCCGTGCACCAGCAAGAGCCGCTGCAGGTACCGAAACTGAGCGAAGGAGTAATCTGATGCCAGAACAGCCTGCATCCCCTCCTGACCGCTGATGCCGACGCCAATGTGAGCAGCTGAAGAAGAAGCACACAGTGTGGATCACTGCCTTTTGAAACTAAAATGTTAAATACCATTGGAACATTGTTAATATATTTACTATATTAAAGGAAAAGCTGTTCAATACCACTTTAAAACTGGTTAGTAGCTATTTTAACACAAGAGGGAACATTTTAATTCAAAGAGGTGGTTTCCTTGTATTCTGCTCGGTTGAGAAACACCCAAAAAGATTCTCCATCTATGACTTTAACTGAAATGGACAACTGAAAAGGACACAACAGCAGAGTACTTACTCTTGATCATGCTGACATCATTGGCTCCATCTCCAATGGCCAGGGTAACGGCCCTCTTGTGCTTCTTCACCAGCTCCACCACCTGGGCTTTCTGCATCGGGGTGACCCGGCAGCAGATGACTGTTTTACACAAACAGGCCAGGTCCAGCAAGACGCGCTCCAGCTGTGGCTCCAGAGCATGAGCCTTCAGGGGGAACACATACATACATCGCACCTGTTAAACTTGTCATTACTATCCTATAACGCCACCCCCCTGCAGAGGTAACACTGAGCAACGGCTCAGGGTAACATTTCGACGCATCATGCGCACCGCTCAAGGCGCAGCAAGGGAGCAGCTCCTCTGTGAGGAAATGGATGTTAATGAAAACCTGTAATAGAGCCAAGGGCCCTCAGGAGCACAGCAGCCCTCTCCTCATTACAGCCCGGCACAGTCAGCAGCAGGAAGATGCCAGACTCAGCAGACAGCTACACTACCACCGTTTAGCAAAATAAAACCCGCAGGCGTCAGCAGCAAAATAAAAACAAGCACAACGGGGGGTAGAATTATCATTCCAACACATAAAAATACTTCATAAAGCAACATATTTGGAGGTCTTACCAAACTATGTCCGTTGATGACTAAGGCGTACTCTGCAATAATGGTTTCTTCAAACACAGAGTCTGCACACATGTCTGTCTTCTCAACATCCCCTGTACTGCTGACACGACTAAGGCCGAGGATGTGCTCTTTAGCACTCCTGAGGGGAGAAGAAAGCCAGTGACTATTTTCAATATGTGTGTGAGAGCTTTACAGACAGGATTCTCTTCATCAGCTGGATAAAATATCATTTAATTTGCAGTTGATGTGAGAATATCCACCTGTTGTGTAAGTGGTGGTGAAAGAGAAATGTTCAGCATGTCACCTGAGCTGCTGCTGGACCTCCGGCAGCGTGAGGCCGGAGATGACAAACACCTCATTCATGTCGTCTCGCAGCATGTTGCAGGAGTAGCCAATGTTCATCGCTGTCTCTGAAATATTTCACACGGTTTACTCTCTCTGTTGCTTTTAACAGACAGGTAAGGAGCTAGTATAGTGTTTGTATTTCAGTATTTCAGAATCATGCTACCTAATTTGTCTCCTGTGAGGACCCAGATTTTGATGTCGGCTAGATTTAGGCGGGCAATGGTTTCAGGCACTCCCTCCTGAAGTTTGTCCTCAATCGCGGTGGCTCCTAGAAGCTTTAAGCAGGAGAAAAGTCAGTCTGCAAAGGCTCCATATGAACTGATCTCTTTTAGGGATCCAAACCGAAAGGTTGTCAATGTTACCTTCAAGCCCTGCTCGATCTCCTCGTAGAGAACTGCCAGCTGATCCTCACGGTTCTCGATTACAGTGCTGGCGAACAGAAGCTTCTTTGTCCAAACTTCAAAGTAATCTTCATCGAGATCTTTGTAAGCCAGGGCTAATGTTCGGAGCCCCTCTCCAGCAAACTCCTGCAGGAAGAGATGGTTGAAAATATCTTTAACAGTTGAACTGTCCAAAAATATTCCATTTAAATTTAAATTTAAGTCATTGAATCCAACTACTTCTGAAATTGTGTCAAAACCATCAACAAATGACCTGCACTGGCTGATTCACACAACTCCAACTGCTGTAGAAGTCATCAGTATTATGTAAGCATGTTGATGTTTTTGGTTCTTTTGTTGGGTTTATCGATTTTTACAAGACTATAAATACAGCTGCGTAGTGCACTCGAGTGTATAGTGCACTTATTTAAAAATGCAGCCACTGTGTGAAGTTACCCAATGGAACAACACTTACATTGAGGTGCTCTGAGGTAGTGTACATGCGGTCTTCACTGGATGGATCCAGGCGGTCAAAGATAATAGTATCAGCTCCTTTAGAGTAGAGTTTAATCTGGCCCTGTGGATTTCTCACTATAAAACACAACAGGAGAACACAACATTGTGTTTTTTAATCAATACTTCTACAAATATTACAGACTGCAAGCAGAAGCATGTATTGTATATCATGCTATTGTCAGAAAAAGGGATTCAAAATAATAACAGCTACATAATAAAATTCTAACTGCTATCATTAAAAAATGTAAGATCTATATAATTAGTGTGCACATAATGTCATCTTTACTACATGTAAGCTAAAGGGAGCATTGCTGTTATAAGTGAAGACCTAACCAATGACACTCATTCTCTTGCGCACGTTGTTGAAGTCCAGTATGGCCAGCAGCTGGTAGGTGACAGCTCGTCCCATCTCACACAGCGTGATGGTCTCGGGAGTTCGGGCCCGGAAGACAAACCCAAAGTTTCGAGCCGCAGTGACCAGGGCTCCCTCGTCAGGCGACTGGGCCTGGTACACCAAATGTCCTTCATGTTAACAGAAACACCAATCAGGACCCCCTCAATATATTCAGTGATTTCTTGATCACTGGATTGTGTGCACAGTTTACCTTCACTCTTCTCCTCTGGCATGACGGTGTGGCACAAAGCCAGCAGCCTGAAGAACTCCTGCACCGCAGGATCCTCCAGTTTAATGGCTTCAACCAGGCTGCCATCGTAAAACTTAAACCGTCTGTCACAGAGAGGGTTGAAGGAAAAGTCCACACAGGCTGTTTTCTGAAAAATGTGAATCACCAACATAGTTATTTTGTTATTAATAATATTATTACTGAGTGAATAATTCATGCTTTTTGTAGCTTCACTTACTTGTGTAATTTCCACCTTCTGATCAAATTCATTATAGATGTCACCTGAAAGACAAAAAATGACTTGAGTCTTGTCAAACACACAGAGTTGTGGCTATGCCACCGCAATGAGTTAGTTATGAGTGAAGTTGAAATTATCTCAGTTGTTGTGATGAGTGATGCTACTGTTTATAAATGTTTATTTCAGACATCAAATATGCCAAACATAACAGTTATAATTAAGTGTTTCCCACAGAATAGTAATAATAAAATTTCATGATATGATGAATAAACCACTAAAATAAAATTTTATTGATCAAATAAAAATGTTAAAAAAGAAGTGGAGAAACTATCACTAAAACAGATTAGATACACACACATTTAATTTATTTTGTCCAGTAATATTTGTCTGAATTATTTCAAAATGTATAAATATTCAAATCACAGTGATTGACTGATTTTAGAATAATAAAATATTAGAGAAAAAGTATTTCACAGAGCTCCTACCATACGTCTTTCCATTAATGGAGCACTTGCTGAAGACCATGATGTTCTGTGTGAGGGTCCCTGTCTTGTCAGAAAAGATAAACTCCACCTGGCCCAGCTCCTCATTCAGGGTGGTGGTGCGAGCCTCCGCTGCAGTGTCTGTCTGGGCGTAATACATCTTTCGGTCCCAGTTTATAAAATAACTGTGACCAAGACGTAGAACCTCGACACTGAAGGTTTAACCATACATTTTATTGTATTATATTGATAAATCAGACAGCAAAATTTAAAGAATTAAAGAGAGTGAAATGAAATGAAATATAGTGATATTATATCTGAGACTAGTGGTGCTTTATTATCATGTGAAGGAGACTTTGGATGCTAAGTCTAATGTCTGTCCTTACCTGACATACAATGAGATAGGCACAACAGTGTTGAGGATGATAATATAAGACCAGAAGGTGAGGAAGCCGGAGAAAACAGCACTGTCCTGAAAACCATCCCATGGCAAAAACACTTGAAAGTTTCTGCCAATCCAGGTCTCCCAAATCGTGTTTCCAATGGCCAAAACAACTCCCATACAAATGAGGAAGCCAAAGATCTGAAATATGAAGCACCTCTTTAGGTAGGCAAACCATTCAGAGAAATAAAAAGAATGTCATGTTTTCAAGCATTTTTCATTAAAAGATCCGACACAACCACGGTGCACTCACAGAAAGCCCTACACATGCCTTTTCCACTGATTAGGTCTGATTAGACCTCTTCTCTGGACTGTGTGGGCATATAACGGCTATGTTGGCCTGACATGCCTCTCGACCTCTGATTGAGTCGTTGCTCCAAATAGGGCAAGGACAACTTACACCTCTTTCTTATTGGCACATATAATCTTACATACAGTAGTTAGTTACATGTTAACAATCATCATAATCTCACATAATGTATAGTTTAGCTCCACTCTTGTTCAACCTGTGCAGAAGTCTAATTAAACAGAACAAATACAAACATCTCTTAGGAACATTTTGGAGGCATTAGATCCCCTCAGCTAACTAACTAACGCTTACCCACAAAACCAAAGTGTTCATCAGCTTGTCGATGCTCGTCCTTTTAAATGTTGTCCTTCCGCTGTTTTGCATCAGTTTAGTTTGCAGCCCTGTTGGAGGGAAACGGATATCAGTGTTTGCAGAACATCTGAGAGGTGGTCAGAGGAAAAGAAGGAAAAGCATAAGGAGAGGACAAATAAAGGAGAAGATAAATAAGATAACATACCAGCAAAGATGACCATTCCAAAGCACCACTCTGTGTTTCTGAGTACACAACCTCGCAGCAGCATTTTTTCATTATCCAGAGGGTATTTGTTGTCTCTCCAGTATAAAGTTCCTGTAAATTTATCCAGCTTGTTGTTTGGTGGCTCACAAATTACTTCTCCTGAAGAACAAAGCAAATGTGTGGAAGTGTCTTATTGACCACAGTCATCAGAGCGGGAGAAAGTCTAAAGACACGTGTTGACATCATAATGCAAAAAGATCATTGTTGATGAAGTCACAAGTCAAATCTCACCATCAAAGTCCGTCAGTTTTGTAATGTCTCCCAAATCTGAGGTGACTGTCAAAGCCTGACGAACTTTCAGATTTGTTTCTCTGTTTGGGAGGAAAAAAAAACTTGTCATGTGACACAGAAACATAGACATTTAATATTTAACTGTGCTTTGTTAAGTATAGTCATATTTCTGCAAAATCAATCAACTACACATACTTCCCTCCACACACAATAGCAGGTTTAGATTTCTTCACTTTCTTTACTTTACATAACCCATGCAGCACTTACCCATCTAGCTCTGCAGTCTCGATATAGCACAGTCCATAGGGCTCACTGCTACACAGCAGGAGGATGTCTGCCTGCATGCAAAACCAAAATGAAACATTCAGCGGTGAGAAGAGACAATAGATCAATCTATTTAGCCCCGAACTCAGTTGCCACAGAAGAAAACTTAAACTGTTGACATTTGCTGACCATTTTCTCTCTTATGTGTGAAGAGCAAGAAACAGAATTGAATGTCCTCTAATGAGCGAGAAAAAGAAGGAGGCACTCTGCTTCAAATGAATCAGAAGCACAAAAGCCAGCACAGATTACTTACAGCGACAAACTGATTATTCTCCAGTCTGATGATATCACCCACTCGCACATTCATCCATTTCTCATTCTGCAAACTTGGAAAAGGAAATATTAAACCACACAAATGTTTCTTGAACATACAGTATGTAATCATTTCTGCATGAGACTGGGGCTCTGGGCTGTTATACAAAGCATCTAAAAAGAGAACAGACAGAGGTAAACGTACCTTCCTCTGATGAGGACCTGAGACTGTCGGTTGTTAACTTGTTGGTCGCTCTTATGTCGGAACTGAAATTTAAAAAAAAAAAAGATGGGGCAACAGATTTACCATGAGACAAAAGAGGTACATTCAGAAAAACTTTTTTTAAAGTTTAACTAACGTAGTCATCTGTGGCATCTTTGACAGCTGTGATTACCAGCACCAGCACCAAAGGCACGATGGTTGTGAACCAAGACAGGGAGGAAATTTTCGGGATTAACTGTGTGAAAAGAAAAGCAGGGTCAGCTCACTCAACCTTCCCTTAAGAAAACCTCATTCATAAAAGCAGTGTGATGTGTGAAAGCAGACATTTGTTCACAAACACGTTTCTTTCTACCTGCAGTATCAGCAGCACGACAAAGTAAGCGTTCGCCACCCTCTGGAACTGCTCAAACAGGTTGATGGGCAGGAAGGTGAAGATGTTGTACTTAGAGGTTTTGATGTGATTGTCCTGAAGAGCCACACATTTAGAAACAGGTGAAATGGTATATTATAACAGTACATGCACACAACAGTTCCATTTTGAGGTCCACTTACAGCATAACAGAACTTGTCATTGTAGTCACGCGCATTGGCTTTCACACGGCGTTCCTTCTCTAGATACAGAAAACACATGGTCACTGTCAAGTTAACAAAATGACACAGACATAAAATTGAATTTCTTACATAGACTGTAAGAAAAATCTTAATCCTTCTATTTTTATATACTCTTACCTGTTATCTTATGACTATGACTACAAATCCATGAGCTTAAAGAGGATGGCTGATGAGTCTCACTCTCTCGCACACATCATTTTTTTTCTAGTAAACCTCAAATGCTGATTAATTTGTCCACTTAATACCACACTAGTAAAATCACCTATGTAGTCCCAAAGATTTACAAGAGCTTGTTAAAAATATGTTCAAACATTTAGTTTGGTTTGGTGTTGTGAGGTGTGATCCCACTCAGAAGACCTCAACAGAAACATGCCAATTACATATTTTTCTTCCAGCATCTTTTCTTAAAAGGGTATAACCACATCCGATGAAATAAGTCCTTGATCACATTGAGAAACTGAGGTGATTCAAGTCTGTGTCGCTGCAAACGACACTGATTATTTCAGCACCTTCCATCCCCTCTGTGTCCTGCCATACAGCTCAGTGTGTTTCTGCATTTCAACATCACCTGCGCACCCACTCCGTCATCAGCTCCCCAGTACGCTGTATAAATCTGCTCTTTAGCCACTGTCCCTTGCAAGACCGTGTTTTTGTGCTCAGCCTTGTTATGATCACTTGTGTGCCTTCCTTGACTTTTTGCCTGCCTGTTTTGACATTTCAGTGCCTGACATGTATAATAAAGTGAACTGTCGTTTTCCTTTAAAGTTGCAGTGACACTTTCCGCTGGGGAAGCTATATGCATTTCTCTTCATCCCAGTAGTATTGTCTGGGGCTTTTCTTTAATCCAGGGAAGGAGAATGAGTCATCTCACCAGAAGCACGAACTTTGGTATTCAAGCTGCACAGGAGTAACCTCAGAGCTCATATATGAGAAACAACACAGACTGATGCAATTCTGACCTGCAGTTCCTCCTTTTAATAAATGGGCACAACTGCATACACAGAAATTAGGTCAGCACGTCTTTCTTACATTTTATGCAAATGGGAGTGACATTGGAAGTGATCATACTGGGATACTGGGACACTTATATATATAACAGAGCATAAATGTCATTTATGCCACCGTTTGCTTTTCCTTGATAGTTATTTGTGACACAGATCTAACCTCTCCCTGTCCTGCACTAACCCTCAGTATGTTCCTGTCATTGACCACTGCTTGACCTCCACACTCAGCTACACCCAATTCAATCAGCTCCCAGTAACATATTCTTCCCCCTTTTATCTAACAAAAGATTGCCTCTTTTGTAGTGGTCTAGCATTTTGTCTGTCTACAGTGCCTGGCGTACACGTCCACTTGATTTCAGTGTCTCCCTCTTGGGTACTTGTTGTTTCAGTTATTACCTCATTTCCTGTATTCTTTTAAATGGGTACTTCAGCAGTCTTGAAAAGCACTTTCATAAAATGAGGGAGGTCACAAGAGACAGATTTTAAAAGGAATTGTAAATTGAAGCGGCAGAGCCTGAGATATCCTGACTTTTTGTCTCAAGCATATTTTTCCTATAATACAGCTTTATGGTTTATTTCTTTAGATCCTCTCTGTCCCTCTGACTCCACACATCCAGATTATTTTAGTTTTGTTTAATACAGGCTATGTAAAATAGATGTAACATAATCAGAATTATCATATGAAAAGTCCCTCGAAAGCAATAAAAACATTATAACAGCTGAGTCATACTATTTTTGAAAAACTGAACTTCATATGTAAAAAAACAGCAAAGTCTTAAAAAGTGCAGCATTTTGAAAAAATATACTTACTCTCACTCTCATATCTGCCCTGAAAATATGAAGCCAGCAAGCATGAAGGCATGAAGACTGGAAGCAGCTGGCCTGACTCTGTTCAAAGACAGCTCAGTCTGCCCACCAGCTCTTATGGAGCCCACACACAACACATCACGTTTGTTTATTAAAAGTGACTGGTTGTTGATTATGTGCGTGACTATTTCTCGGCCAGGTGCGGTTACTTCCTGAGTCTCCACTGGTTGCCTGGCAACCTTACCTGACAACAAGACTCACAGAGCGAGATGTAACACGTTAATCAGTGAGCTTCAGAGGAGCTGATGGGCAGATTTAGTTACTTTTCAACAACTGCTAAGATAAGCTTACATCTACAGACGTGAGAGTGGTTTCAGTTTTTTCATGTAATTCTTTTGTTAAAGCAAAGGGTTGTGTTTTCCAAAAGATTTTGAACATTACCCACTCATTTATCAGTAACTGATCATGTATCACAACTATGCACAACTTGTACAGCTTTTGGTCTTATGCTTTGGTCCCACTCTATGGATATTAATCATTTCTCTTGTTTACTTGTACTTAAACTAATTTCTCTTTTGTTACATTTCTTTTTTTCCCACACATGATCAGTCACAACAACATATATCATGGCAGGATCATGATAGGTGAACCTTTGTTTATGCACATAAATCCACCACAGTACATTAATATAATAGATGTACTATCTGAAGGAAAGCATGGAACTGATCAAATACAACGGCTAAAGGTGTGCGTGTGTGTCATGTGGACTCTGTCTGAGCCTGTCCTCTTATTTTACAAAGGAACTAAAGACTTCATCTGCAGTGACAGCTTTGGCATTCACCTCATGGCGCATACGTCAAAGTGATGCAAAAAGCTTCATTACCATGCTCAGTCATGCTTTTTGCTTTTTTAAGTGTCTCAACAAGGAATGGATTCACTCATTTACGACACAGTAAATAAATGAAGCCATTTATCAAGGCGCTTTAATCTTCTGACATAAAGCAATGCCTGAGGGAGTTTCCAAAGGAGGCTAAATCATTGTTAAATTATGCATAATGTACATAGAGAGGGCTGCAACGGGATAGACTTCCTCACACACAGTCTACCCTCATCCTGCTATCAGTTACTGTGCCAATTAATTATTAAGCAAGGCATTTGCTGTTCAAAGGCTTTGGTCTGCTTAAACATTTAATTACAAGGTGTATAAATACAATATTATTTTTTCTAATAAAATACAAACTTATTTTTTCACAGACTTGGTTCTAAGAGGAACCTTTCTTTTATTTGTTTTCTTTCTTCAGCAGATTCTTGGGCATGTCTGAGCAGCTTACGGTGAAACGATTTAAAAGTGCCTCAGGAAATAATTCAGACAATATTCCTCCTGAGTCAAACGTCGATAGAGGAAGCATTTAGATAATCACTTTGAGGAACGAGGGGAAATATTTCTTACAAAAACTGACAACACAATAACAATGTTCCTCTTTTTTCTCTTTTTTTTAAGTTTACACACCTTAGACCTGCAACCAGTCCACACTACACTAGACTCATGTTTTTTGTTGTTTTCTGCTGCATTGCTTTGAATCTAAAAAAAAAAAAAAATCTTACCAATGTGTGTATTTCTCCTCCAGAATGCCATCTTCTCCAGGGACCTCCCAAGAGTTTCCCTAAATGCCATGTGGGGTGAAATGCAGTCAGTTAGTAAGTTTAATTAAATAAAATGTAATTTGCATGTTCATTTTTACTTGTGCTCCGACAGACTTCAGAGAGAAATGTGCTTTCTACTCCACATTTTTAATTTTAGACATGTACTACTTACATCACAGATACTGTATGATGAGCCCTTGGAAACAGATGAATTGTCAGCGTTTAAGATATCCAAATATATATAAAACTAATACACTTGGCATTAAATCCTCTAACTACAACAATAAATGCATCAGTAATAATAATTCATTCTTGCAGTTTTTTTTCTTTTTCTTCCTGTGAGTACTTTTACTTTTAAGTGTATATTGCTGGTGATTATTACTTTACTCGTATGGCATGCTCACTGCAGGAATCTTACTTGTAATGGAGCATTTTTACTTTGTCTCATTTGCTTACTTTACAGGTCTAAATAATTTCCCCACCACTGGAAGAAGAAATCACCATTAGTCATCTGCACTACAGAGCATGGAGCTGGGCGTTTTGCAGAGGTGGGGGGGCAGCAGTATTGCAGTGCATTTGGGGAGGTGAAGGTGGAGGATGTGGAGTCAGACTGTGAAATAAATGGTGTGACATCTGAGGCAACACAGGGGAAGCAAAGAGGTGTCTTTGTGTCTTTTCGGCTCAGACAAGCAACTTTAAATAAGCTGTAGGTGTGAGCAGCGGGAAGTGGATCCCAGCTGAGCTGTGTCTCCTTGGCAAAAGATCCCAGGAGAGCGACACTAAAGATGGGAGTGTATCTTAAACAAGTGTATGTATTTGAGGGTCAGTATAAATTGGATTTTTCTTACCTTGCTCAAGTTTGTCCCGGGCGCAGTCTTGTGTTGTCTCCATGTATCCTGTCATTCAGTGGCTCATCTACATGAAGCACCACATGCATCCGCAGCAAACATTATCACCTCCTCCCCCTGATTACTAACCACCAGACACGGACTGACTCATGTGAGCGAAGAGGAGAGCCTCCTCCTCTGAAGAAGAAGACGGTGTGGAAATGGTGCAGGCAGTCGATCACACTGCTCCGAGAGAGAAATGTGTGGAGACTGTGCAGAAATCAGCTCACTGATGAGCAACGTGTGTGTGTGTGTGTGTGTCTGAGAGAGAGAGAGGGGAAGAGAGAGAGAGAGAGGGGAAGAGTGTGTGTGGGTGTGTGTGCTGCAACGAGCATCTCTCTCTCTCCCTCTCTCTCCCTCCCTCCTTGTGTAAAAGAAATTCCCATCTAATTTCTGTACACACATTCAAACACAAGCACAGACTTGGTGCTCTCAATAAACCAGCATTCAGATACTACTACAATGATAATCAAATGCACATTCAAATAAATCTTGTAAAAAATCAGCTCACTAGCTCAGGTGTAGTGTAGCTGTATCAGTTTTAAATGTCAACCCCCACCCACAAGGAACTGACATCACATTTTCACAACACAGTGCAAAGATGTGGCATCACTCCTGCGCTCCTCCAAACAGCTGATCCAGTTCAGTCATCAAAAACAAGGAGGAAACCACATTGTTAGATTTTTAGAACATTATCTTTTCATAGGCCTGTTGTGAGCTGTTACATTACTAGTAATGTAATTTAGTTTTTCTTCATCACTGTTGCATTTTCATTGATTAAATCCCATTTTGAGATTAAAGTGCAGCTACTGATTTTCTTTTGGATTTATGCTAAATATGAGACAGAAGGGTGAGGAAAATGCTCTATATACAATTTATTTATTTTTTGACATTTCCAACTTCATGCAGCATACCATCCGAGTTGAAACAGCGCCCCCAAATGGTCATCCTTTTTTACAGCCCGAGCTCACTGCAGACATGAACTTGTGCCTTTAAACTGATGTGGTTCCTGGTTGTCAGTGTTTCTGTTAGCCAGCATTTACACTGGTTGGTGCTGTCGGTCTGTTTGTGTGGCAGCTGCCATCTGGAGCGCAGCAGGTGTAATCAAGGCTTAAACTAAAACCCAAGCAAAATAAACAGATAAGTCGATGGCTGTATTTTGTATTTATATTACTGTTGAGAGTACAAACACCTCATGGTGTCATTCTCAAAGTTCTCCTTATGTTCAGGTCATGAGTGTAGTGTCACACTCTCTTTTGTCCTTTCTGTTATCTGACTTTTATCTGTCAGCATTCACACGTCACCCGACATCAGACTGATTCTTTCTGGTTTTTGTAAATGTCTCTCTGGCACGTACTTAGTGAATTCCATATTTTACATGGGAAAAATGACAAAGGTATACAGCACAATGCTGTAAGTACGGCATGGAGTCCAAGAGACATTATCTACAGTACGCAGTCACAAATCTCAGGCACAGCCTTATTAGTTTTGGACAGATGGAGCTTGTATTTGTGAGTCTTGCCAGTGTCATAAACTTTATTACATTTTTCAGGTCAGGTAAATGGCATCCTTTTTTCTTCTTTGATGGATTGTCGCCTGGACAGATGCTTCTAAGGAACATAAAAGTTATCCATGTATTTTTATAATTATAGCAAGCAACGTTTGTTTCTTTGCCTCTTTTTTCTTATTTATTTATAGTATTAATTGTTCATTTTCCTAAATCTTCAACTTCACGACTATAGCACCTCTGTCACCTCAATGTTTTGTACACACGTGGTTTTATTTATACTGGTTAGTATTTACACAGCTTTTTATTTTATACTGTTCCTGATGTTAAATGAATGACTGTTAATAAAATCAAAACACATTCAATTATAACTTGACTGGTCTGTCTTTATTTCCTTCATGCTGCCTTGAATAATATAAATGTTGGGTTGGGCAGTTCACAACACTGAAGTGTGCCATCGTTGTCCCTCAATAAAACAAGCTCGAAGAACCGGACTCCACACATGTTTATACCACATAGACAAACTGAATGACCATTTGGCTCATTGCCCTTTTTTAATTTTGACAGTTTCTCAGTCTCCTCTTTCAGGATAGACAACAAGATGTGAGCAACGTGATGAATCCCGGCTTGTTTTTGTTATATTATCCACAACATCCACCTTTTAAAATAGCAAAATGACTGCAAGTTTATATAAAAATAAATCCATTTAATTTCTAAATGAGAAACTCTCTATTAAAACTGAAATTCAAACTACATTTTTCACAATAATCTCAGTTAGGTCTTTCCTAACACGTGAATTTTCCTCTGGAAACAGAGCTATAGTGTTTCTTTACTGCGCAACAGATCAACAGGTGTGGCAGAGTCTATAGGGAATATAAAACCACCTGATGCTCTCATTACAAAAGGATTACACTGCTCCAAAGGACACAGCTGTTTATTCTTTATGGCACAGCAACTCATTCTCCAATTATACTGCACTCAGTGTGGGGAAGCTGTGATACAACTTAACAACACTGTGGACCTATTTATATAGATTTAAAATGACACAAGGCAATATGTAAGACGTGGGGCGATTCTAGGATCAGAGGTTTAGGGCTGCTGAGCACCAAGAGAGCTGCCCAGCCAGCCAGGACAAATTTCACTATTTTGTATATTTTAACGTAATTCCCACATTTGTGAAAGAAAAGCATAACACTTTTTGGGAAAGTATGAGTCTAAACCATCAAATCTAGTAGGCAAGAGGGGCTGCTGCTGTATTTTGTTGTTAAAATATTACACTTCAACCAAGCACTAACGGGGTGCTGGGATTCAATAGGCTAGAAACGCCTATGTCAACATCTGAACCAGTTAAACCAGTTTGATGAGTACAATTGAGCAAAGTCATGATGATGAAAATATATTTTCCTGTGGCTTACAAGTTGGATATTGAAAGAGTATGATAAGTGGCTTAAGGATCCGTAGGATGCAACTTCAGTTTTTATTTCATGTATGAGACTGTCTACTGAGCCACCATTTCCTTGATATAAATCCTGTCTGGGCATGCACAGGAAACTGGCAAGTCATAAACATATATTGGAGCCATAGTTATCTGATGATTAAGGGAGTAGAGTTTGCTCTGTGGCTTGGCGCTTTCAAACACAGATATAAAACAATATATGAGATGTAATAACAGAGGATCTTATTGACTTTGTGCTACGCTGATTTTTGTCCCATTGCCACTGGAGACCATCTCGTAATTCTGTAAATGCAAGGACTTTGTGGCCATTTGACTCAGTCAGCATTGTGTAGCATCTTTCTGCAAAAGAACCCAACTTATAACTTAAACAAAAGATGGGGCTGAATTAAGAAATGTAGCTTTGTGAACATGAAATTTCTCCAATAAAAGTGCATAGTCATAGTTTGTTGCCCGTGACTCAAAATAATTACGGCCTAATGTTTTGTATCTGTATTTGCTTGCAATCAAGCAACCATAATGACCTGATGCACTTTCCTGCATTTGTTGCGGTTTCTATGGAAACACATTCTACATTCTACACTGCTGCATTCATGTAAAACAGGAAAATCGGAGATTTCTATCACTACCCGTTTTACTCCAGCAAACAGAGTGAACGACGCACCAGTTTGTCCTGTATCCGTGTCTTACAGCAAACCTCACATCCAAACACACCCACCCAAATGTACATTGAGGACACGTCCTATGGTTTAAATTTGCTCCTGAAAAGAAACGTGCCAACTTTTCAACAAGCTGGTGACGGAACCGGAACTCTTTGTCGGGACGTTTCCTGAACGTGACTCGGCTCCGATATTTAACTGATATATAAAGTTTAAGCTAATTCCAGAACGTTGAGCTGAAGCGGCAGTTAATGATGAACGCTTCTGATTGGTCAAGCGGCAGAGAAGGCGGAACGAACGTCGCCTGACACACTGTAAGTTCATGTTGGGTGAACGTCTTGGAGCCACTCCTGCTCCTGTGGTGGCGGAGTGAAGGCAGGTCGGACTCGTCTCCCTTGGGACATATTTTTCTGAACTGACAATAAAACAGGCGGTTAACGGGAGCGCTGGTCAGGGTAAGCGACATATACGTCTGTCTTTTTCGACGTGTCAGCGCGAACCTGTACCTGAATGTCATGTCCGCTGCAAGTCAGTGCTGGAAAGCTTGTTATGGAGGCTCTGTTAAATACGCAGCATGCACCAGCAACGACTTCGCTCTTTTTAGGCTTTAAAGAAAAGGCGAAAACCCCCAAACTACAGTGACATAGCTTTATTATGATATGTTTGGTATGTGTGCTACAGCCTTGAGGATCTCTGGTATCTGTCAAACTAGGGCATGGACTGAAAAACATGTCAGACACACTAAAAGCAGGTCACCTTATTATGCAAAAACTTACTCTACAACCTGTGAAAAAGTCACCTTAATGAATTGTTTTGTGTGTGTTTTGTGGCCAGTTCATCTGGGATAGTCCCTTTTTACATGAGCTGTGTGGGTGGTTAACCCACAATCAAAGTCATGATCTTATTGTTCTCATTTTACATGTTAAAACAATATATATTTAAGCTCACAAAAAACAATGGATGTCTAAAACCTACTCAGAAAAGTGATCCGACTCTTAAACCTTTGGGTTAATTACAGTAATCAGTGTAAAACCATTTGCTTTCCTCTTCTGGTAGTTAAAATGTAAATGTGGAGCAGCAAAATGGGAAGTGCGGGTTGTTGACAGATTGTGTACGTTACAGCTCTGAACATTATGACTGTACTGTCGTCAACTAAAATGACTTGTCCTTGTTGTTCAGACACAGGATGGCTGCACTGCGTCGTCTGAGGCAGTGCCACCCTACAGGCATTGCTATCTCTCATCTGCACACAAGCAGCCGTGCCCCTGCTAAACAGCATTATAAAATGCTTGTGCTTGGAGGAGGAAGTGGAGGCATTTCAATGAGTGCACGGATGAAGAGGATGTTGGGAGCTGAGAACGTGGCCGTCGTGGAGCCCAGTGAGGCAAGGATCCAGTAGATTATGTTCTTTATTTGACATGCCTCTCTTTTTGTATCACACAAACGCAGTACAAAGTACAGGCTGTCATTCATTCAACTCTGATTTTATGTTTTACATCTTTATGATACAGTCCCTTGGAAACATAACAGGATTTTACACCACATTTGTGAAGGGGTCCAAACAGTTTTTCCCTCTCTCTTTTTTTAGATGCACTACTATCAGCCAATATGGACCCTGGTTGGTGCTGGCGCAAAGACTGTAGCCTCATCAGGTCGCCCCACCGCGAGTGTTATGCCATCTGGAGTGAAGTGGGTGAAATCTAAAGTTCAAGAAATAAACCCAGACAAGAACATTGTCCGCACAGACGATGGGACTGAAGTATGTTTACTTTAAGAAACTATTATCTGACAGTGTGTATGTAGTTAACCCTGTAAAGCCCAAACAATGAAGTAACTGCCAGAAAATTCTAGTTTATTTAACCTTCTGACAAATGAAAACATAATAATATCAATTTGCATGTATGAGTTTTATTATATTTATTATTTGTATAATTTTTGTTACATTCTTCATTTTTATTTATTTTTTTGTTTATTTTGTATTTTTAAGAATTTTGTTTATATACATCAGGTATATTCAGGAAAGAAAATATCACACTGGTGATGTTGAGGTCTCAAAAAGTCGTGTATCAAATATGAAACGCTTGGCATTATAGGGTTAAGAGCAGCTTATCTGAATACTTTCCCCTTATGTCATGCACTGCCCATTTTTGGGTGAAATCAACCCCTCTAATTTGACTGGTTGTAAAGTGAAATTCCAGAGTCTTTTACACTTTAATAGCATAAAATGAGAATGTCATATTCACTAATAGGAACCCAAAACTTGCAGCCAGTCTGTCAAACACTCAGGTTTGACAGACATTATTGACATCAATGTAATGTCCCCATAGAAAGTTTAATATCCTGACACATTTAACTGCCAGATTTATGCCACAATTAAATGTATTGCCTAATTTAACCAATTAATCCATACGGTTACATTATCATGGCATTAATACAACATTTAAAAACTCTTTGAATTTGGTTATAATGACAATAATCATGATAAAATGACTGAAGGGAAGAGATAAGTGAAGCTGTTATACTTGGTAACTAGATTTCAGCAAACCAGGATCTTTTTAGCTTTTCAATATGTTTTATGCTTTGTTCTTTCAATGCATCATCATTTGCTACCACTAGTTTTAACATTATAACTGTTAACTTTAACATCATAAACTAATCTGTGATGAAGCTTTTACTACAGATGTAACCTTCACGTATAAACTGTCTGCTTTCCCTTGTTGAAGCTATAAATGTACTTAATAATGTGTCATCTGCTGGCTTGGTATCGTGATGGTTTATGTATGAAGACGATTTGATGTTTCATGTGCATCTCACTTTACTTAGATTTACATTTGCTTCACAGATCTCCTATGAGTATCTGATTGTGGCTCTTGGTTTACAACTCCATTATGAGAAGGTGAGGTAATGTTTTGTTCATCCATTTCTGTCTCTACCTAGTAAATGTCTGCTGTTGTAAAAGACACTTACATCCCAGGAATCTTATACTCATACGTAGATCAAAGGACTACCAGAGGGATTTGAACATCCAAAGATTGGGTCAAACTACTCAGTCCAAACTGTGGAGAAAACATGGAAAGCCTTGCAGAACTTCAAAGAGGGCAATGCTGTTTTCACTTTCCCAAATACCCCTGTGAAATGTGCTGGAGCTCCACAGAAGATCATGTACCTATCAGATGCATTTCTCAGAAAGGTACCTACACTGGAATGTAATGGTAATGTAGTTCATTTTGACTCAATTTAAATTCCACAAATTAAGATATTTTTATGTTTCTATCCAAGACAGGAAAAAGGGCCAAAGCCAATGTAATATACAACACATCGCTACCTGTGCTTTTTGGGATTAAGAAATATGCTGACTCACTGTGGGACATTGTTAAGCACCGTGACCTACAAGTAAACCTGAGGCAAAACCTCATTGAAGTGCGGGCAGACAAACAAGAAGCTGTGTTTGAAAATCTTGATAAACCAGGAGAAACCAAAGTGTTTGAGGTACCATTTACATCGTTATATGGTATTCACTTATTTGTACAACCTTTTCCTTTTTTTGCTATTACATTTTCTTACCCGTTGAGTCCCTAAAAAGTACAATTAAGTGCATGTCTGTTATACCTTTATGTTGTTAATAACCTACACACACACTTGTTCTTCCTTTGCATCTAAATATATGCCAAATTAGAAAAAGGGACTCCGGTGAATAACTTAAAATATAGGTATATTTTAAGTTATTCATTCATGTATTAAACTATTAAATTCTGCTGTTCTTTATCAGTATGAAATGCTTCATGTCACACCACCAATGGGACCCAATTTGGTGATTAAGGGGAGCCCACTCGCAGATGAGGTTGGCTGGCTGGATGTCAACAAAGACAACCTCCAACACAAGCGCTATCCAAATGTGTTCGGGATCGGAGACTGTACCAACCTGCCCACCGCTAAAACTGGGGCTGCTGTTGGTAAGTGATTATTGTGTCATCGGTTTGCCCATTGTGCTTGTGCAATACTGGAAAGCACTGTGTTGTTGCATACAAGTCATGCAGTTTTACCTCATTAACTGCTTGTTCTTTTAGCAATTTGAAAGGCACTTTCCTGTGTGAGTGTATTGCACAATAACGTATTTACACATCACCATAAAAACACACACACCACACCCTATGAAAGCTTGTAATTTAGGGACACTTCTCAGTAGTATCTGAGGGAGTGTATCAGTATCTCAGTTTGATTGCACCATTACATATGATAAAGAAATGCTGGGCAGGTAACAAAAAGTGGTGAAAGTTTTAACCAACTCATTTAAACTTCCTGTGTTTGTGCCATTTCCTGTCTGTCAACTGTAGATTAACTAATGGGAAGTTTGTGGAAACTTGCCTTTATTAATGATGACATTCTGTCATAAATCAGAGCTTAGCACCGCCCACACAACTGAAATCTGACTGTCGTGAAGAATTTAGCTTTATCATGCTCATCATGTTTACATGCAGTGTATGCTTGTAAGATACTTCACACCCCAGCTATTTGTCTTTAGATCACATTTAATGGAGAAGAAGATACCTTATCGATTACTAAGTGAATTTTAATTGAAGCACGTTGAAGCATGCTAAACTTTACGAAGCATTAATCTCTAAGTACAGCTGAGGGGAGAGTGATGACAGTTAAGCCAAGGGTTGTTTTTCTTCTTGTGTCTTGCTTCAGTAGGTCCCCTAGTGATGAAATTTATTACATACATTACAATACATACAACAGTTTAACATATTAAACAAAAATAAGTAATCAGTCTTAAGAAAGACATTTTGCCTTGTATTTGTGAAGTTTAACTTGCAGTGAATATCCAAGGTGTTGCACATATTGTGTTGTATCTTTTTAGTTAAAATTATGTTGGTTTTAAGTATGCTGCAAAAACATTTAACAGTCAGTAGTCAGTACATGTTTGTAGCCTTAAATAGATATGTGACACAGAATTCATCTTTTTGATTCCTAAGAAAGAATGTAAATATTCATTGAAAAACCTTATTGTTTGTTTGTCATCTCATCCTCAGCTGCACAAACCGCCATCTTGAACAGAACCATCAGCAAAATACTGAAAAATGAGAAGCCAGATAAGGTGGTAAGTGGCAAATAAACTATAATAAATGTTTTCAATTTGAGAAAGTGTTACATCTATCTCTCTGTTGGAAAATGCACAAATACATAATATTGAATTCCTTGTTTACAGTATGATGGCTACACCTCATGTCCATTGGTTACAAGCTACAACACAGTAATTCTGGCAGAGTTTGACTACAATGGACAACCCCTGGAAACATTCCCCATCAACCAGGCCAAAGAAAGAAGACTCATGTACCACATGAAAGCTGATGTGATGCCTCACCTCTATTGGCACGGGCTTCTAAGGTGTGTATACAATAACTACTAACATGGTAATAGCTGGTAAGTGAGGAATCATACCACATTTTATCAATGTTGTTTATTTTTCTTGTGTCAGGGGCCTGTGGGGTGGACCAGGACCATACAGGAAACTCCTTCATCTTGGGATGAAATGAAAGCTTGTCATCCATTAAATTAAGAGTTAAAGTACCCAAATTGTAAGGGACAGATGTAGCACATTTAATCTGCCATTCTTTGAAAGGATGAACATGTATAGTGGCTCTTTATATACGAGACATCATGACAAATAATAACAAGTTTGATTCAGGTTACGTATATGTCAATATTCAAATGTCCAGGTTTAGCCAAATGGTGCTTTCATATTGTCTTGGAAAACAATATATAGCCTAGAACAAAAGTCTGACCTGAGATTTGAGATTTGCAACTTTTGGTGTACCAGTGCACTTCCATGAGCCATTAGGTTTTACCCAAGATCCCATTGCCTCACTAAGGTTAGACAGTTTATTCAGTTTTCTGCTGCAGAATGGCCTGTGTTGAACATGTACATCAAATACACTAAAACAAGTAAGTAAAGAACTAAACAGGTATGGTTTTGGTTCAGTTACATGGTAATTTGTTTTTGCACGGTCTTAGATTAATGCCCAGTTGTAATCAGTCTACGAATCATTAAGAATGTTCTGATGACATTATACAAATATAATATTTTGCTGAACTCATATTATTGGTGGAAGTTATTATGTGTGCAGTTTCTCATCATGTAAGGATTTTAGCCATCTTAAATGCTAAAGCATCCATTCTGTGAAAATGTTTTCACAGAATCATTTTAACCATTTGTGCTACCATCACTTTGTATGAGCAGTCATCAATGTGAATGCTTGACAATTGACATGCAAATACCATAAGTGCTTTCTTACATTTAAATGTCAGTAAGAGTTTTTTTACACATGGATTATTTTTCTATCTATGCTTAACTGCTTAGTTATAAACATCTTATTGGAGTGACCTCATTATTGTAAAAAAAAAAAAGAAGTTCACCATTAAATTAATGTTTTAGATTTTATGTATTTTTACTCTGTTTTCCATTATAGTATTGTTCTCTTTTCTGATGTCCCAGATTATCACAAGGGCACAATCTACAGTGTACTTTTTGTATGCCAGTCAAGAGTCCACACGGGCTGCAAAATGTGTTCAGTCTACTAAATTGGCTGTAAATGTGGGTCATGTTTACACTACTGTAAGGATGGAGCAGAAAGAGTTTGTGGGAAGTGAATTACGTGTTTTTGCATGGTCAAGCTGATTAACTACACCTGTCTTGCTTTACTGAAAGTCCAAAGTTATACTGTGTTCTGTGTTCTGAGGATTCAGTACAACAACAGCTGGATCAGTAGTAATTACCCTCCAGACAGCCACCTTTTATTTGTTTTAATGAATGAATAAATGATAATGTTATTTTTGGTGCTACAACTGAATGTGCAGTGTAGAGCATCTAATGATTTTTATTATCTTTTAATCTTTCTCTTAACTAACCACTTCATTGTTTGGTGGATAAAATGTAAAAAAAAAAGTTTAAAAATGTTATAAAGTCCAAGGTGAAGTCAAAATATTTCCACTTGAGATTAATTTGGACACGTTTTCAAGTCCAAATGATAAGTTGATTATCAAAAAAATATTTGGTCATTAATTTAATATTTGAAAACTAAGCAATTGATCACCCAATCACTACCACTCTAATTTCTCTTGTTAACAGACTGCACAGCTAGAACTAGAAAGTTGCAGCCTTCTACAGCAAAAAAAAAAAAAAAAAACAACCCTGAAATTTAGATGGCCAATCATCTATCTTTGCCTCTCAGTGTTCGTGTTTAATTCCTTGACAGTATTGTTCATGATAATATTGCATTTTAATTTTTTTCATTAGGGCTTCAAAGTCTATGGACTGCATTTGACTGAAAACTAACAGAATACCTACCCTAAAGTTAAATGAAGCAAACTAAAGTTGTCAAAAAGTACTTAAAATAGTTAAATTGCCAAACATCAATAAATAATAAATAAAAAAATACAAAATATATGATTAAATAAAAAACAGCAGAGCATCAGTTTGCACATTGTTGACAGCCTCCTTGTAGTCGCACAATAACACCAGCAGGGATAAAGTGTGTTAGTGAGCCTCAGTCCAGCTGCACACGCACACACACACACACACACACACACACTATAGCCATTTTCCTGTTGATTCCCCTTCGCCACGTTGGTTCCTCTACGGGTGTGTGTGTATGTGTGTGTGTCTCGCATCCTCCTGCTCACCACCAGCGTTGTGTTTGTGATGAGGCGGGAAATGGCGTCCGCGGACAGGGCCGACCGCTGACGAGCAGCCGAGCGACGACACTCCGCCGGGCCGGGGGAAACACAACACCCAGCCGGGGCCCGAGCTCCGCCGCCGGCCGGCCGCCACGGGTCGCGACCGGGAGCTGACACCGCCGCGGCGACTCCAGGAGAGCTCATCAGTGAGTGAGAAACAGCATCAACATGTAAACAAAAACAAAACAACACCGTTTGTCTCCCGTCTAGCTAGCTGCTAACGTTAGCAAGCGAAGGGGGCGTAGTCTAATGGCTGGAAACAGACATGTTAGCCGGAGCCAGGATAGATGCAGTGTCGCTTTGTCTACACCGGGGAAATAACAGATAGTTTGTGTACCAAACAGGGATAAATTAACCGGGAAACACATTAGTGTCGCTGAGGGAGCAGGAGTGAATCGTGTCACGGTCGTTAGTTGTGTTGTTAGCCTGAAAGCTAACTCTAGCTTCTGATGTTAACTACCCCCCGCCTCCCGACAGCATCTGGTTTTAAGTTAAATCAAGATTAAATGAAGCTGTGAGCAGGTGTATTAAGCGGATGATTGCCAGCTATGGCCACACAAAGTCTTAGTTTCGTCCGTCACCTGTCCGTCAACCCAGCTGTGTGTTGTTGCTGGTAAACAGCTGGCTAACATTAGCAGCAGTAGCTGACGTCGTTGACACAGTCCGGTGTTACATAATGATCGTCAGGGATGCTGCAAGTGCGACCAGATCTGATATCCAAACAATAAAACAATAAAGATGCAGCATAATTGAGCAAACAAACATCTATAAAGGGGTTGCACAGCAAACTCTTGTAATGTAATGACATTAAAGGCCTGGCATGTACGAATAGCGGTAAATGTTTGTTTCTCAGTCAGTTCAATAAACTCAGAGCGAGTGATAACAACAGCATCAGTCTGACTGTGAGGATCAGCAAATCAGAGATTAAGATAAACTCGTGTGTTGCCCCCTTTGTTTGTCATGGCCATTTAACAACAGAAATCACAGATGAGGTTCAGAGCACATGTTGACGTTCACCGCCCACTTCACTGACACAGTGAAACATCTGGCTCTGACAACAACATGTGCTCTGAACTTCATCTGTGATTTATGTTGTTAAATGGCCGTAACAAACAAAGGAGGCAACACACGAGTTTATCTTAATCTCTGATTTGCTGATCCTCACAGTCAGACTGATGCTGTTGTTATCACTCGCTCTGAGTTGATTGAACTGATTGAGATAGTGAAGACTCCTCTGTGATAACGGGGCCAGTGATTGAATGACTGATACATCAGATTAAAGACAGTAATAAACTAGCTCTGGAGATAAATGATTGTAAATGTCCATAAATGCAGGTTTCTAGGATTATAGAGTGTCTGACAACATCTGTTGTTGTTGTTATTATTGTTATTTTATTATTATTACGTTGTTGTTGTCAAGAAAAGGGAAACATGAACTGAAAACTTAGAAACACCAGCATGCTTCAGACCTGTAAAGTTTACTGTGTGTTTGAGGTAACTGAGCAACAGTCTCTCTTACTTCATTTGCTCACTGGATGCCAAATATTTTCTAGTTTCTTCAGTCCTCTGTGACAATAAACAGAACATCTTTTAGGTTAATGTGAACAAAAAAAAGAAGAGCGTGTCACTTAGCCTTAGGCCTGCGATTTCTCCATTTTCTGACATTTTATAGACAAACCAACTATGTCATAGAAAAAATTAAAGATAGTTGCAGCCCTTTAATGTTATGTTATGAAAATATTATGTAAAAAATACTATTGGGCAGTTCATTAGTTTTCAGATTTTCTTTATATTTGTCATTCATAGCTTGTTTCTCATTTTGGTAAACACGTGTTTCTCATTAGTTAAGGCAGCAAATTTATAATATGACAGTGTACATGGTTCACATCATGTCTTACAAAAACTTTAAAAGAGTCACAGTGTTAAAAATTATGCGGAGGCAGCAATAGTTTTTAATCAAAACCAACCAGACACATTATTTTGTTTAATTATTATGTGATCATATAGTTTCTAATTTTAATCAAAACAGCCAACTTTATACAGTGTCATTCACGCAGTTATTTAAAAGATTCTTGTAGTTGGACAACCTGCAATACGTAACAGTTGTTTGGTGAAAACATGGAGGTTGTAGAAAACCATGTTTATATTTTCAGAGTCAGGATTTGTTTTCATCACTAGAGAAATGGTATTAACTTCTCTTTGCCCCCTTGTCAGATGTTCTATGTGACGTTGGAGCATAATGAGGCTGAGAGTGCGTAAAGCTCCTCAGCAGCCGAACTTAGGCCGTCGAACCCACCCGTCCCAGGCCAAACGGAAACACTGTGACGTGGAGCCATCCCCGGTGAGAGGTCGAGGCAAAATGCAGAAGAATGAAACAGGACTGTTGTCCACAATAAAGAAATTCATCCGTGGAAATGCTGTCAAGGTGAGTTTATAACTGGATTCACAGCTGCTCTTTGACTGTTTTGTTTATGCTGCTCTAACATAATAATACTCTGTAGGAACACACAGTGTATGCAGAATAAAGCAGCTCCCCGGCTGCATTTTGTTCTGACAATGGGAAACAGTGACTCATAATAACTAGGAGTGTTTTTAGAAGTCTCAACACGCCAAGATTATTTCTTACAGGCTTTTTAAACATTTCTGTGAACTTCCTCTGTTTTCACTCTGGCAGCTGTTGTAAATTCTTAATTATAAATGCTCAGCTAATTGCCAACTTTGAGACCACATAATGTGTGTTTATGTTTTTTAACAGAAAAAATAGAGCGATCATGATCATTCCTCTACAAGAGCAAAACCTAAAACAGAACTGTTGCCAGGTCAGACCTACTAACTTTGGTGACTTGTAACATAACAGAAGTCTCAGTTGAATGCTCTCACACTAATGTAAAGGGTTTGGCTGCACAAACTAAAAGATGCAGATGAGTAACTTTACATATAATGTGTAATACATGTTTTATTTGTTTGAAGCCAGGGTACTCAGTTATCTTCTCTTAACAGAAGAACATTAAATCAGTTTTTATTTAGTGCATGACAGCTTAGTCACTATCGCAGTCATCATCACCACTATCACTTCCTTTCTGATCAATTTTCATGTTATCAAGTCAGCACATATTACTGATGTACTTAATTTGTTGAAAATGTCTTTTTCAATATGACTTGAGACAATGTTACCATGCTATAATGAAAATATGCTGCCATATTTATTTATTTTTACAATGCTGCTTATTGTATTTCTCATATATATGTAACATATCTCATGTATAGTAAGTCAGAGATTTGTTAGATTCAAAGACTAAAATGCAAGTGAAAAGTGCAAATAGTGTGAACAAGTTATACCCCTGACCGATTTTGTGTCCTTGTTTTGATCTTTTTCAGGTGGAGCAGGATATCCCTGCCAAGAGGAGTCGTATTGATTGTAATTCTGATAGCAATCTCATTACTTCAACACCACAAACAAGAGGCCTTTCCAACAAATCAGTCTCCAGAGTGTGCCGAAAAAGTTCAAATAAAGGTACTACAAACCTGAGTTGTGTAAGAGAAGAGACTGAAGGATGTTTTGTTTTTTGGTTGTTATGAAAAGGTTGTTATGGTTTTTTTAAGACACAGTGACCTGCAACAGTAAACCCATGAAGCCAAACGGTAAACTAGAGGCCCCCATCGAGGCAGCGAGCAGCCCACCGCGCACCACCCTGCTTGGAACCATCTTCTCTCCAGTCTTCAACTTTTTCTCACCAGCAACTAAAACTGGTAAGACGCAAGAATATTGTGATGTTTAGGTCTGACAATATCTATTATTGAGGATTGAAAAAGATTAGAAAAAGTTCTTATCAGAATTTTAAACTGGAACTCACGTCAGTTGTTTTTTGTGATATGTGACAAAACTTTTGCTCTGATCAAACTATACTTCTCGCTCCTGTCGCTCCTTGTATTCAGCCACTCCCGGTTCAGACTCTCCTGGACAAGCAATGGAGGCAGAGGAAATTATGAAACAGCTGGACATTGAGCAGGCGGAAGAAATGCCAAGCAGCACTCTCACATCCACAGAGGGCATCACTCCGTGTCACACTGCCCCGAATATCCAACAGAGGCTTCAGATTACCTCTGATATGACCATAGAAGAAGGGGAAATTGTCACTGAAACTGACATGCCGCCATTAACAGGTACGACCTCTCTGACACCAGGCTTCAGCCTCATTCTTGTGATTTGGAAAACTTTCTTGGCGTAAATATGATCAATGGTTGCTCATGCACCATTTATGTCACTACAGTGGTAGCAGACGCTTAGAAAGATGTTTAAGACATAAAATAGATGTTGTCCTAATATACTTTATATATATATATATATGTATATACACTCACCGGCCACTTTATTAGGTACACCTGTCCAACTGCTCATTAACACTTAATTTCTAATCAGCCAA
>JBAJHX010000081.1:9757571-9801804 GCA_037176925.1 Amniataba percoides | reverse complement strand
GATGTAGGAGTCACAAGTTTTATTGACAATTGAATGATCACTCCTGTTGTATTCAGTGTTAATTAATGGTTTCCTTGTAAATAAATGCATTTTTATACAAGTCAGAGGCTCCCATTGATTATTAAAATGCATAAATGTGGCTATATTTATGAATTAATAAATGCAGTCTAAATCTAATAATAAAATTTTTATGGACATCAGATAGAAAAATCAAGTAAACAGAAAAGGTTTAAACCTTTACTGCTGATCAGAACTGTGTGATTTTTGACTGATTCACAACAGATAAAACAGATAAGTGGATCTTGAGTTAAAAGTGTTTTGTCAGCAAACAAGAGAAAGTCAGAATCATTAAATGTGAGATGTTTTCACAGTGTATGTGAGATCACCTCTGTTTCAGTAGCCTGAATTTCACTTTTAGTTTTGTAGATGCGGTCTCTTTTATTTTAAATAAGATTGTGGTCTTTTCTTTCTTTGTACCAAACAACTGAAGTGTGCGTCTTGTGACTAATGCACCTCTGAAACCTTCAAAAAGTAGACAGAAACATCTAAAAGGTAAGACAGTTTGACTTGGGAAATATTTTAAAAACATTAATGACATCTCATTTCCATTCAGGTGAGTCACTTTCAGGTGCTCTGTATCTCACTCACTGACATGTCATACTGGTACACTTAAATGGGAAGAATCATAAATGTTACTTTGAATTTAACTTTTCCTGCTTTGACAAATCAAAATGTCAGTGATTTTGAAGACTACACAACCTGAAAAGTTGTCCCTTTGCAATTTTATTGTAAGATTTCAGGCAAAAATTTAGATAATTTAATGTTAGTTACAGTAATTATCATCTGTTTAAAAAATGCCAGTGATGGTTTGCATAAAAAGCTTTAAAAACTGATCAACCATAACTGGATTCATATGTATAATATATATTAAAGTAGTGTATTGTAAGTATAATTATATGTGAAGTACATGTATTAAAGTAAAAGTTTTCGTTCTTTGATCAAATAGCTGTTTTGCAGTTCTGCTTCAAATTTGGGACCACAGCCCTTTAACACTGCAGCAGACGAGTGACATCACACAGCTTTATTCACTGAAACCAATTATTATAGCCAAATATGTATCTATACTTAAATTAAATAACATCCTCTTCAATAAATGTATCTGGAATGACTAATGATATGTCCATGGAGAGACCAGCGCAAATGATTAAAATGTGGCTCAACCCAGGTCATTTTAACATCATGCTTCAGTTGGTGTAGAAACCAGGAAATTATTAAATAAATGTACCTTTTTTTATCTTGACCAGGGTGGACATTGTTTAATCTCTCTAAACAGGTCCACCTGAACTCAAACTCTTCAGCTGCCTGCTGCCTGTAAAAATGAAGCTGGTAAAGAGACAAAAGCCACTTCTGCTGACACCTCCAGTGTAACCTGTGACAGTGAAAGTCTTTTGTTGTAATGTACAAATCCTGCCAACCTGAGTTTTTTTCAATATATGAGACGTCCTGATCAGATAACTTGCTGATGTCTTAATCCTTTTGTTCTCTCAAGAAATAGGTCATTACCTGATTGTAGGTGCGCACTGAATTACCCCTTCCAGAGGTCATGTGACTCCAAATACAAAGGGGGCCAGTCTTCATCACACTTATCTAACAGTGTTCGGGAGGAAGAATTATTTCAAAACAAAATCACACTGTTGATAGTGTGAAGATAAGACGTGGGGATAATTAACTGTGTTTTTAGACTGAATCCACCCAGTGACCCCCCCCCGCCCTCATCTATTGGCTGCTGGTGGGGGGTGGAGGTTGTGGCTCAAACTATGAAGCCCTGCTTGAGTGTTATCTCAGGTGTATAAAAGGTGCTGACAGGTGCTCTCACCTCAGAATAAAACATTAAGCTCATCCAGGATGTGGATGCTCTTCCTTCTGAGTGCCTTGCTGGGGGCGTTGGGGTCGGAGGAAACGTCCTCTGGAGCTGCTCAGCAGCTTCAGGCTCTTCACTGCCCCCCCTGTGAGCAGATACACTGCTCCTCCAGGCGGGCGCTGAGGCTCCAGTGTAAAGGGGGGGTCACAACAGGTGTCTGCGGCTGCTGCCCCGTCTGTGCCAGACAGGAGGGGGAGACCTGCGGGGGGACGTGGGACTATCTGGGCAAGTGTGACGAGGGGCTGGTGTGCGTTTACCAGGACTCAGAAGATGACAAACCGGACGCAGAGCGCAAAGGGATCTGTGCAGCAGGTGAGATTATAGATTACAGAATCTTACACAAAAAGTCCTTCAGTCAAAGTATTATTAAAATAAAAATAAAGAATCATTATCAGGGAAATGTATTATGTAACTATTTAAGTATTGAAAAAATTTTGTGAATTAAATCTAGCTAAGTAAAAAATATTACAGATGTACCACAAAGCTGTGGCATTAAAAGTTCGAGCAGCATAAACAGAAATATTTGAAGTGAACAACATGAGACACTACACAAGAATTCACTTGCACAACAAAAACAAACAAAAGCCAGTCTTAAAATTAATAAACCTAAATTAATATTTCCTAAAGTGAACCAAAAACTCACTTCAACAAAAATGTTTTCACAAATGAACCCTCCCTGTGTATTTCATTAAATCTCAGCACTGAGTAAGTCATTGTGGTGCCTCTGTGGTGAATCTCGTTTATGAGCTGTGAAGACTGATAGTGTGGTCAAGGCTTCCTTTGATTCAAAGGTTTCTGCTCACAGTTAAGCCATAATTACTCTTCTTATCTCCTCATGATGAAAAGACTTGTCTGCGTTAGTGATACGATATCAGGCGTAGTATGAGATTAGAGATTTTCATCTTTGTCGCTGCTCAGGAAAAGATGTAAATATTACGTTAGACATGCCTACTACCTTGTGAGGGAGAGTCCCCGTCTGTTTCATTTAGTGTTGGTTTAATGTGCTTCGTGCAGTGATCAAGTCCTTGGATCCAGTGAGCTGTCACCCAGAGTGCACCAAGGAGTACTGTCATGCCAACCCCTCAGAAATCTGCTCCGCCAGGTGACTGAAAGAAAGAACCAACACCCTTTTTACTTTTAATATCATCTCGTGCTGCATTTTAAGCAGAAATGTGAATTTCCTGCTCCGTAGGTTTGTGTCTTTGGAGAAGACAGCGTGCCAGGGCTCCTGCCAACACACCTCCTGTTCAAGCTGTCTGCTGCTGAGACCCCCATCATGCACTCAGACCTGCGCCCCCTCCGACTCTTCCTGTCTGCAGCACTTTGGGAAGTGTGTGCACAATCACCTGAGAGCGACTCACGATCCCCTGTGCCACAACAACCTGCAGGTAGGTGGGAGAGAAGCAGCAGAAGGCTCCATCAAATGACCAGTATGACTTTGTTATTTTTCCAACACTGCATCTCTCTCTCTCTTTTATTCTCTGCAGAGTAACGCTGAGGGGCATTTTTTCTGTCTGGTCCCAGCCTGTCCAAATGTATCGCAGTAATTCTCTTTGCAAAGGGGAGGAAACCCAGAGGAAACTAGCTCATGTAGCAAAATGAAAAAAGGCAGCTATCTATAAACTGTGTGTATAACTTGTAAATCCTTCATCCAAACAATCATATTTTCTATGCAATGAATAAAACCTTGTGAAACCTTGTGTGTTTAAACTGTGAGGAATAAAATCCAATGTCAATCTTTATTTGCTTTGCTTTATATGCTTTATTTATTCTTTACCTAAACTAAAGACAGCTGGATTTCTATCATGCTGTCACTTAATGTACTTTGTTATCAGATAGCTTGTGTGGTGGGCTTCAGCATTTGTCTTTCCACAGTTTATTGTACATTTTGCACATTTTTATGTTTAAGCTTGTGTGTGTCCGTAAGTTTTATCTGGCTGCGGGACAGATTTCCCCTCTGGGACATAAGGTTATGTTAAATTAGAGTCATCAGTAAAAACCAACCACCTGCTTTGAAATGTTAAAGTTAATGATCAGCTATTCTTCACGAAAGATTACACAACCTATCGGAACTCAATTAATCCCTCAACAGCCCATAAACAGCAGATGATGGAGAAACTGTGTAGTGTTAGAGCCATACGGGCAGTGTGGTGCTACAGAAGGGCAACATTGGTTTGTCGCTGGCCCATCAGTGAACTACCTCAACAACTTTGCCGTTCACTTCTGTTCAATTGTCCCCTTAGGATAAATGATCTGGCTTATCATCAAGTCCAAATGGTTAATTAGTATAAAATACTTCAGTTTATGGACAAAAACTATTTCCTATTTTTCCTATGTTTAGTCCTAATTCGTAAATGTTGCATGCTAAGATGTTAAATTAAGATGGTGAATAATTTCAAAATTGCACCTGCTTGTTGACATTTAGCTCAAAACAGCCTGACAGAGCTGCTGGCATGGCTGCAAACTAAGTTTACTCTTCTACAAAATAACTCCCTTTAAAGTGAAGAAGTAGAAACAAAGCAGCACCATCGAAAAAAGAAAAAAACAGAGGCAGATAAATGAAGAGGAATAACAACACCGATGTGGTGGATGAATCATATCAGCTCAGTGCCGTGTCTCCTCTGCTTGATTTGTTCCCATTTTTGGGAGTTTTTCTGGCTCACTGGAGAAGTGAAGCGTCTTGCGTCCCCTCTGCCATTGCTACCCCCCTGACAGTCGATGGTTATTGAATAACAGAGCGTTTATGAGCCAGCAATAATGAAGGCTGCACAGAAAGGGAATAAAGTGTGGACCAACAATGGACAGTTTGTTCTGTGTCCTTCAAATCTGAGTCCTTTCTGACGAGGGGAAGCCGTTTATCTAAAGCATTTCGCAAGAAGGAATTGGTTTTCGTACCAAAACAAAGGCCTGTGTTTTCTTTCATCTTCTTTTAACTTCACTTTTAACTGGTGAGTCAGTGAAGAAGCTTGATAACTAAATTATATCCGGTGTTTAATCAGACAGAAGAAGAAAAGATGATCACATTATTAAGAAATGGAGCCTGTATCAGTATCACACTCCATCATTTCAAGTTCATAATTTACAAAGTCATATCAAAAACCACAAACAAATATCCAAACTCTCTCCCTTGTGTACATTTCTTGTGTTTCTGACTGCTGACAGACATCGGCGTATCAGGTATCTATTAGAACGACTCAATCTGTCACCAAAGCAGCCGCCTCTGTTATCAATCCCATATAGCTGCCTCGCTTTTTTTTTTACTGATAAAAACATTGGTTAACAAAGGACTGTCTGCCTGCCAACAGTAATAAATGTGCCCCTGCCAGAGGAAACCTATGTTAAAGTTAATGTTGAATACAACACAAAACCCAGCAACAATAGAAAACTACAAAAGATTACTATGAGCTAGAAAATGCAATTTCTGAAGAAATTGCAGTGTGAATGACAACTGCTGAAAGGTTTACGCTAAACTGGAAAAATGAAATGACAAAAAATTGAATCACAGAAAATGTAATCACAAAACAAAAATAAAAAATTGAGTCAAATAAAAAATAAAAAAACAAAAAAATTTAATCACACAAAATTGTATCACAAGAAATTAATCACATAAATTAAATAAAAAGGGGGGAAATCCCTGAAAAATGTGGAATATTTCAGAAAGTCTGAATGTGTCTGTGTTTAATCTGTCTGAATGAGAGAAGTAGTTGCACTCATGTCCTAATTGAGATGAACGTTTTGATGTTTGAATTACAATTCAACAATGAAAAATGTGGAAGGAGATAGGTGCCAAAAAATGTATGAAGTATGTGGAATATTTTAAGACATATTAGCAGAAAGGCTCACGCTACACTGGATATCTGAGTAATGAAGCTGAAAGATGCCTAAAATAAATGAAAAATATGCAATAGTTAAAGGTTTTTGAAATATGAAAAAGCAGTTAAAGTATTCCCAGATAGAAAAGACTGTAACTGACATGAATTGGATTCAAAAGTTAAATAATATCTGTAATATGGCATTAAAGGGAATCTAATTCTTACCTAAAAAGGTCTTTTTGAAAACTTCAAATGAGTAAATATGACTTTAAAAATGCTTCACAAAACTGGAAGGGGTCTGAGTACTGTGTGTGTATGTATGTATGTATGTGTGTGTGTGTGTGTGTGGAGGAGTTTTGATCTGTGTTTGTGTGCGTGAGCACTGAGATTTCCTCTTGTCAGTAAACAAACGGTCAAACTGCACTAATGAGCTCATCTCAATCAGCTGTGTGTGAAAACCTTCAGTCACTGGTTGCTATGGTGACTGCAGGCACTACTGCCTGTGACAGTTGGATTCACAGAGATTCAGCTGATTCACACCTGTTGAACTCTTGCCTCCTGTGGCCAGACCACAAGTCCTATCCTCAAGATGATCGTACCATCAGACAGATATGAGTCTTGTGAACACAGTGATGCAGATTTTACATGTGTGAGTAAAAATGTGGTCGTGAGCAGTTTGAAAAAGTTCTACTTTGTAGTTTACACTGTGGAATAAACCAAGCTCGTTCAAATCCTTGAAGCTCTTTAAAAGTACCATTTTATTCGTTTCAAAAAGTGTAATAAACAGTATAAGCCTGTTGCCTTTAAGAGGATGCACTCCCTTTACTGCTACAATGATATAAAAGCACATCTGAAATTATTAGATGTGAATGAGTGGCCCTTCTGTGATCCGTCATTATAAATACAGTACATGAGCACAACAAAAATGACCACCTCATAAACGTTTTCCTTCTTTAAAACTAAACATTATATTCAAGACCTTAAATTTACACTTAAATCAAGATGAGCCATTCATTTTCTGAAAAACTGAGTGATACAGCATACCATTCAAAAGGAAGCATTTAAAGTGAAACATTGATGATCAGGCACTAATTATAAACTGCCCATCAAAAAAACAAAACAGTAAATGCTCAACTCTACAGTGTGCAGTTATTTAAATGAGATGTTTTTTCTTTTTTTTCCTTTTAACCCTCAGCCAGTCAGTCAGAGGACTAAAAGCACATAGCAAGAGATTATCTACAAAATATATACTAAACATCACAAATATCACATGAAACATTGCATAACATTTTAAAGATGAACAAAATAGCTGCTATCCGAAAAGACATGATATCTTGGAATAAAAGTGATTAAAGTTACATGTACAAAGAAAGAAAAGAATGACTGTTGAAAGAAAACAGTATAAAGGTGCATAAAATTTTGCTCAGGCCCCCAATCAGTCCGTGATCAGGAAGGCACTGTGGATAATGAACATCCAGGGCCGTCTGTCCTGTTGTCTTGTCACCTGAAGAGTCTGTTCCAAAAGGAGACCACGGTGGTGGAGTTAAAGGCACCGATGAAAATGAGCAGCAGAAGGTAGAGACTCATCATGATGGCAAAATGGTGCCTGAGAAGCCAGGAGGAGCTGCGGGAATGTCTGAAGAAGAAAAATACTACATTTATCTGTGATGTCCCGACCAAGTTTTCTTGGCTCCTGATCCCGATCGGAGTCATTTCATATTGAGAATCTGCCGAGTATCTGATAATTGTATGTCCCTAGAAAGTGCATCTATAGAGTTTACACTTAAATTACAGTTAGGATATTATCAATCCAGTACATATGCTTGACAATTGACTCAGTGTTTCTTTTTTCATGACACAACAACCACCCTCTGTGATCTTTTTGGCCTCGTTGCTGTCCTGAGGGAAGTTCTCTCTCCAGTGTTTGTTGCTTCAGTCCAGCCTCACCTGAACCTGAACTACTTTCCATTGTGTGTACATCTTTTGCACTGACTGCATCATCCCTAAAATGTAACTTTAGTTTACCAGCAGCAACCAAAATCTATTCATTGATTCTGTTAATTGAAAAACAAGAGATCTTTTTGTACTAAGGTTTTTGTATCATTCTTATAATCTGATAAAATATGATGAGAACCGTGATTATATGGCTATATGAACTTTCATCTATTTATGCTCTTCTCTTCTATGTCACAATTTTAGGTTTAAGTAACAAATACTTAACAACAAATCATTCATATTTCTTTCTTTCTGTCTTTTGATTCATCCAAAAACTAAATACATTTGTAAGACTATAGTTCAGTGATAGAGTTATTCTAGATACAAAGACACAGACACTGTCACAAGCCTGAAGCTTCAGAGTGGATTTGCATTTTTCACATAATTTACATATGCGGCCACAAGTGTGCAATTATTTCTCCATGTTGTCATGAGAAGTGTTGTCAGGGTTTCTACTTCCACATAGTAAGAGTACATTCACATAAAGATTAACCTCTCAGCTTTCCACAATGTTTCAAAAGTTGAGTACTAGTCTTTCAAGGTTCATTTCAAGATGAAACCCATTGCGTCCACAGCTTGACTCTGCCTGTCTAAAAAAGTGCATGTGCATAAATAGTATTTCAATATTCACACCAAGGTGATTTGTAAAACTGTGTTTGACCTGGGAGATTTTTACCTGGACAGATGCCTCCTCTGAGAGTAAACAAGCAGGTACTTGACTCGCAACAGCTGATTGTTGGTGACTACAAAATACTTCTGAGGTACATCCCCTCCCTCACTATTCTTTGCTCTCGAGCGCTGACGGTCGATGATTTCTGAATCTGAAAAAAGTTAAGAGTCTGTTTCAGTGCAAGGTGATTAGAGCATCGGTGTTACTATATTTTAAATCAACCAAGTCACACACCTTTCTTCTTCACCTGGCACTTTACATCTGGGTGATCTATGACTTCACACAAGGCGACACAGCTGAGCAGTGAACCCAAAAGACTTTCCTGCCAGCCACTGCTGTGGGGGCTGTAGAGGACGGCCATGCTTAGGTCACTGGTGAGGTAGGTCCCCTCTCCAAACACTGAGTTCTAAAAGACAAAAGAAGAGAGAAAGATTTCCACCTTATTCTCAACAGCTCAACACAAAGTCTCATATATCATATAACACAGGCAAAGAAAGTGATGGCTGCACCAACCTTGTTGAGGTGACAGTGCAGCCCATTGTGGATGATGGAATGAAAGTTCTCAAGGCGGCTCCCGTGGAACGCGTAGAAGACATCTCTGCCCGCCCTCATCTTCTCAAACCTGGCGTTCATCTGGTCACAGTACTCTAACTCAAAGAGGAAATCTGGCACAGGCGCAGAAATCCCTTCATTTTCCGTCAGACCACAAAGTTTGGAATACTGATGGAGATCAGAGAAACACACTGTAAATAACAAAAAACAACAAGTAGCCAAAGACAGTTCATGTATCCATACTTCTGGTGGCACACCTCATCTTTTTGTAGTGTCTTCACAGCAAAGCTTTTTGAAGATAGGATCCAGTGAGTGAGAGCCAGATGATGATCTCCCTCTCTGGGTCGCAATCTCACCAACTCTCTCACACCAGGCAAGGAGTTCACATCAGCAAGCTAGAGAAGAAAACAAACTTCTTTTGATCTAATTGAAACAAAAGGAGAACTTTGACTTTACATTTCTGTATCTGTGTCATCACAAATGTCGTACATATTGTGTTTTGGCTATGTAAGTGATTACATATCATGACCATGCCCAAAGAAAACATGACATAATGTGTAACACTGTATGCATTACTCATATCAAAATGTTTTGAACATGTTTTGAAAAAACCCTGAAATGATCAACCAACCACATACTTCTAATCTCATTTTTCTGTTTTCTGCCTCCTCATCTCCTCTGTCCACATGCCTGTTACCAAAATGTCTCAATTCCTGAAATGCATCATGAGGAAGGAGGATGGAAGAGAAAGGAGGCTCCAAAGCAAGGATGGCTCATTTAGTTAAAATGTATGTTGCCTTGCCTCTTTTTCTTCCTATGGTCCTTGTCTCCTCTGCAAAATAGGGACTGAAGACATACAAACTGAAAAATCAGAAGAGGCAGTACTTTTCTTTCCCTTATGTTTTAGAGACATGCTGCTGCCTCTAACGGCACATTGCTGCCACCAAGTGTATGTGCATTATTCTGTGTTTGACAGAGGGCGATCGAAAGCTTTCATCTGTCATTATATTTCTTACCAGCTCCTCAAAATCCTTATTGTCGCCACTTAGGTATCTAGGAGGGAAGGGTCTGAGCAAAGAGTCCCTCTTGTAGTTCTGTGCGGCAGCAACAAACAGGCTGCAGCGCAGATCTGCTGCAACTGGGTCTCTGTGCAGACAGGAGCACACCAGCTCTCTGACTGCCTCAGGTGGGAGCGGTGGCTGCATTACCAGCTCTGCACACATATGTGATAAGACAAGAGATAGGTCATCAAACACCACATACACATGAGGTCTCAGGGAAAGTAATTCAAAACTGTTGTCCCTGAATCCACGAACATGTTTATTGTGCTGAAAATCAATTAATGTTTTTGTCACAGACCAAATAAATAATAAACTGATACTTCCTGCTATACTTCTCTCATAGTAAAAACATGCAGCACACTCTGGCAACATGAACTCTCCCTCTTAATGTAGTTGGCATAACACCTCACTCTTTCTGGACAAATGCACCTGTTCATAATATACCCAAAACATTTACACACTTTAACACTCATATATGTTACTTTTATCAATAGTTGCTGTCTGCAGCAACTTTTAAGGGCGAGATAAAGTGAAAAACAGCAATGTTAGGGTTTTGATGCAAATCAGGCTGTTGTTTAGTGTCAGCTTAGCTTTTGATGTTGTTCCTTGCTAACATTAGCTGAGCTACAAGAAGTAAGCTGCTAATACTTCTGTCGCCGAGGATAGATACATTATCAACAGGCTGCTGAGAGGTGTGGGAGGTTTCAGAAAGGCACCCTGCAACTCACCGACCCATTTCCCCCCGAGGGACGCTAGTTTTACATCATTATTAATCCTCACCTTCAGTGTCGCTCAACTCATCACACTGCCGGAAGTTAGCTTTAGCAGCTGCTGCATTCATGCACAGGAAAAATTACGGACATTGGAGTCTTTCTTGCGTGGAGACGGTTAAACACAATCCTGGCAGATGTATTACAGAAGCGAAAGGGCGTATAAAATCATATCAGTAGAAGAGAGAGAAATAACACTGATATAGCATAAGCAAAAGCTTTAATACGTGTTTGGTGTGCATTATAATCTCCAGTCTGTTATGTGACTGCAGCGCGAAACTAAAATTCCGGAGGAACAATGAAAGCAGCATTCTTCATATGGACTAATGTAGATAAACTTTAAATCCATCCATTTATTTTTCAAATGAAAGTGACTGAAGAAGTAACATATTCATACCCATACATAAATTAGAAATCCATATCACAGTTTCCACCACTTTACGATCCATTCTCAGGTCTCACAATAGACTGCATAGATCTGGATCTTCACAGCTGCTTGTATGTCAGTCTCTTAAATGTAGATGTTGTTAAAACTGCTTTTACTTGGTTCCTTTTACATTTGCACTTTTCCACTGAATTCATGTAACTTTTAGTTGTTTTCAGTTAATCAGAGCAGTGTAACCTTCAACTTGATAAGAAGGAATATGATGTTCCCACAAATTCCTCTTTAATTTGTTAGTTGTATTAAATACACGCCTCAAGGACAACACACACTCATGTTTCATACCACATTTCAGTAAGTTCACATGAACAGTGGTTGGCCTGTTTACATCAGAGACTATCCAACCTTTATGTGGGGTAGTCCCAGCCCAAGAAGAAAACTGAGAATTGCACCAGGATATTAGTGCTCCATCTGACTGAGCTCCTGCAAGAGCTCTGTCATTTTGAGTCCAGCGCTGTCATACTTTACCTGTGACCTCAAATAAATTCTACATCTGAGAGCTGAAGATTTCTCCGGTTTCTTCTTGGACTTCCAACTAAAGAATCGGTGCAAACAATGGCATATTGTTTTTCAGATTTTTATCCCCTAGACAGACCACTGTGATACTCTCCTCCCTCAAAGTAATTCGTTTCTATGTGTATATTTGTACAGTCTAACATTTATTAGCTACCAACCAATCAGATCAGCTAATGCACTGCCTTAGCTGAGTTTCGGTCATTGGCTGGATCTATGATTTTAAATTGTTGCCATCTTTTTCATTTGTGTTTCAGTGCTGCAGCATTTTAATTCCCTTAGTAGGTGTAAAGACTGTATATAAATATATACATGTTTATAAAAATCTTATTATAAATATATAGTTAGTGGTTCAGCACTGTGGACAGCATCATGGAGGGGACGGGGCTTTTTGAAATATTCTGATTTCTGATTGGTCGGTTCAGGACAGCAACAAATCCCGTTTTTCTGCTTGTCCCGGTCCTACCCGGGCGGGTAAAACCATCTGAGGGGAGGGGCGAGGTGTGTGTGTGTGTGTGTGTGTGTGGTTAGAAAGGAGGAGGGGGGGGTATGTGCGTAAAGAAAAGACCTCACGTCACGTGACCGCCCTTTACTCCCAAACCCATCATTTGAGGAATAACGTAACATTTTTCTGTGTGAACGGCAGCACATCCGGCTGTTTCCTCCCATGTGATTTAACACCGATTAATCCATAGGATGCTCTTTAAACGACCGGAGAAATTCTAGCGATATTGTCGGACTGAAGCAGGAGGTAAGGCGTTTTAATCTCTGCATTTCCATTCATCGCCCTCCATGTAGGAAATAATTGCATCAAAATAACCCGGATTCTTGCTTCGGTATAAAAACAATACAAGAAACCTCGAAATGTGCATCCTCCGGTGGTTTATTTCGGGGAGGCTCCTGCTTTGACCTGCTCGGTGTCCGGATGGAGAGCCGAGCTGAAGGACGCTTCTCCGTCTCCGCCTGAGATCACGATGCGCTGCAGCATCACCGACACAAATACACGAATAACACTCATTCAGCAGCCACAACGCATAAAAAACAAACAAACGAAAACAACAACCTGCATCTCGGTGTGTTTTTTTCCGCGCACGCATCGCATTATTTTGTGGCTCGGAGATGCCCTTCAGAGCAACATCCATCATATGCACTGAAATGTGATTTGCAAACAGAGTTAAATAACGTGAAAGCGGATGATTATAGCTCATCGATCAGCTTGAAGGGCCTATCAAACATCTGTACCACATGCAGCCCACTGTGTAAACTCTGCAGGCCTGTAGGTTGTGATACATTTTTTTGGTGGGGGGATCACGACAAGGCCACGCTGTTTCAGCATTGCACGGCTGTTAATGAAGTCTAGAAAACAATGTTTAGCTATGTGATGAATGATGCACCACAGGAGGAGAAAAAAAACAGGGAGCGCCACCTCAGATCAAATCTTTGGTGGGTTATGAAGTCTTTCATTCCTGGGGAGTGTGTGCATGCATGCATCCATCCACGATGAGGCCTGTGGAGGATTGTGGCCTGGAGAGCAATGTGTGTGTGTGAGACAGAGGGAGATAATGCTGCACTTGATTAAACAGCTCTGTTTCTGTCTCCTCCAGTGTGGGTTGTTTTTTTTTTAAGGCAGCTGAGATTGAGGAAGTCTGTGCGCCGGTTTGCAAGCAGAGGAAAACCAAGAGAAAAAATTGCTGAACACTCATCATGGCAGGTAAGCTTCCCTCTCCGCTCAGCTGCACAGCATGCAAGTGAGTTCAGAGTCACTGAGTCGGCCTTCAGTGCAGCAATAACAACTTAATATAATGGCCAAATTGTACTCCTGCATGCAGCTGTCTTGACTGGATTTCTTTATGAATTTGTGTGTGGGCCGCTGCGCTGAACTGTGCCTTTGTGTCCTAGAAAACAACTTCCCTCCCCTGCCTCGGTTCATCCCCCTCAAGCCGTGTTTCTACCAAGACTTCAATGAGATCCCGGACCAGCGTCGCACCATGTGCAAGAGGCTCTACTACCTGTGGATCTGTGAGTGCCCCCGCAGAGACGTCTATTACGACCACTCAAGTGTCAGTGTGTGCATCTTGCTATAAGCTGTTATAACCTGCTTCTGTTGGGGTTTTTTGTGTCACTTTGTTTTACCCATAATATTATGAGAGCCAAACTTCATAGACAGTATGCAGCAGTGAGACCAGACTGACCGGTCTCACCATCTGGCTCAGAGCAAGTTTGATGTTTTTCCATCACCTTGTGCTTTTTTTTAATGCATAGTTTAAAATGTTTTGTGTCAGAGTTTAACACATTTTTAATTGTGTTTTGTGTTGTGAGTAACACAATCTTTACATATCTGTAATCAGATTGGTGTTGATCAAGCTGATTGGCAGAGCAAATGACTAAAATGCTATTTTCTGGTTCCTTAAATTTGAGGATTTGTTGCTTTTCTTTGTTCCATATCAATGAAGATTAAATATCTTTGGCTTTTGGTCAGGCAAAACAAGATATTGGCTTTTGAGTTGTATTCTCAAGCCATAGATAACAAAACTACTAACAGAGAGAGTCATTGGGAGATTAATGAATGAGGTAAACTGTCTTTACCTGCAGCCATAAGTGATAACAGAAATAGTATTTATATGTGAAATTGTAATATTCACATGAGCATCATGGTATCTTTTTCATCATTACATAGCTTCTGCCATTTGAAAACAAGAATGTAAGTCTGGTGAAAAAGTAGATTAGTTCACACACGTTTAACTCCTGTAGAGTAGAAACTGTTTGCTAAAATAAATTGTAGCTCCAGTGTGTACTGAATTATTGTAGCGTTAATATAGAACTGAGAATGTGGTGTTGAGTAGCTGCTGACATTGATAGTGATTCAATCCTGCTGAATTATGAGTAATGTTGCCTGTGGTATGGTTTTGTCTTTGTGTTTCCGTCCCCCTCGCTCCCTCTCTGTGATGCTGACAGTGAATAGTGCCACGCTGGCCGTTAATCTGATCGGCTGTCTGGCGTGGATGTGTGGAGGCGGCGGGGCGACCAACTTCGGCATGGCCTTCCTGTGGCTCATCCTGTTCACCCCCTGCTCCTACGTGTGCTGGTTCAGGCCCATCTACAAGGCCTTCAAGTGAGCTGGTCCCGATCAACACACTTGTACCCACTTGTTCTGCTACATCGCATCATTTCTGACGTTTATTATTCTCTTTGTGCAGGACTGACAGCTCCTTCAACTTCATGGCTTTCTTCTTCGTCTTCATGGCCCAGGTGGTGATTAGTATTATCCAGACTGTTGGCATTCCAGGCTGGGGAGTATGGTAAGAATATAATAAGAATAAATAATACTAATACTAAACGCAGATACCTTATAGGTTAAATATGAAGCGTAAATAGACCCAAAATATCTAAAACTTTTGAACCCCTTTCAGTGACCTATTGTTTCTGGTATGCTAATATCTGTATTTGATATGTTCCTCCAGATCTTCATTCAGATTCTTCCTCAAATTTGTTACCATGTGTACACAAAATGACGAGTATAAATAATGATGAATATTGATAAGAGTGCTGAACGGAACATTACATACCTCACTGTTCAATAAAAGGTGAGAGTAGATTAGTCTTCGGGGTTACTGTGGTCTGGCAGATGAGTCTGGTTCACAGAAGATTGAGAATCTAAAGATTTGTCAATATCTGAGTGTTAAAATTTGACTAAAGTTATGACTGAGAAGGACTGTAAGCTTTGTTGCAAATTGTGGCAATACAGCATTGAGGGTTTTTATTGTAAGCTACCTTATTCCACCAGCTTCATGCAGTATCTTGACTCCACGCCTCCCTCCTCCATATCACATGCTGAACAATTTACACTAATGATAACACGTATCTTTGAACATGGGGCTACATGGGCAGTGTTTTTAACTCCTTTGTTGTTCCCGTCAGTGGCTGGCTGGCTACCATCACCTTCTTCAGCACCAACATTGGCTCAGCTGTGGTCATGCTGATTCCCACCGTCATGTTTACTGCAGTGGCTGTGCTCTCCTTTATCGCCCTCACAAAGGTGACCCACCCATTTCTATTTCTCTTACTTAAAGAAACAAAAGCTTTAGCTTCTTGTCCAGAAGCCAAAATGAGCATTTTACTCAGTCTTATTTGTTAGAAAGGCTTTTTTAAATTTGAAATTTGTATTCTTCTCTTTCTGCAAATGGATATATAAATATGTTACAGTCACCATTTTAATACTATTACACCATTATTTTGAAATATTTCCAAGTTGACATTTGTGGAAGCTTCAAGTTCCTGGATGGGATCACTTGGAAATGGCTGACTGACTTTTGATATCTGGTGTTGCTAGGCGACATGTTGTCTGCATTTGTGTTGTGCTACTGATTGGACTACTTCATAACCTTATAGCACTGACACGCTGATAGAAAGCATTGCTTTCACACTTTTTTATCCCCACACAGCATTAGTTATACATCAATCATGCTGTTATGTATTCCACTTGAAACACAGAGGCTAGCTCCACTAATTAACAGAGCATGCTAAAAATGCTGACTTACTTTTCTTTATATTTCAACACCTGCTTAGTCATTGCAGCTCCCGCATACTCAGCATTATGTCGCATTGTACTGCAAGTAACCTTAGCACTCCAAATGTTAACCACCAGTTTGAACTAGATAACTTAGCAATGCTCTGCAAATGTAAAATAAGATTTACTGCACTTATGAGTTTCCAAGTGTTAGATTTTTCTGTGTCATAGTCTGTGTTATATCAGACTCAGCATTTATTACAGCAGAAATTCCAGAAAATCAAACCAATATGGCAGATCAGATAACCAAAAGACCTTTCTTCAGTGTAACTGAACCTAAATGTAATGGATATAGTGTTCAATTGTCAATGTACAACATTTTAATCCTCGCACAAACAACTCAATGTGACAATGTGAACGCATGCAAATCGTGAAGACTGGAATATCTCCGATCTTTACCGTACATCTCTTAGTGGGAATTTATTTTTAGTGGTCGCCCACACAGATATTGCACCAAATCAAATTACAGTTACCTGGGGAACACTAATTGGAAGGAAAGAATTTAAATCTCAGTTCAGAGTGCTGATGACAAAATGCCTTTAAAATGTTGATTGCAGGTGCATAACTTCTACCGTGGCAGTGGTGGCAGCCTGGGTAAGGCCCAGGAGGAGTGGGCCACCGGGGCCTGGAAGAACCCCCACGTCCAGCAGGCGGCCCAGCAGGCGGCCATGGGAGCCGCGCAGGGAGCCATGCAGCAAAACCAGTACTCAGCAGCCCCCACCTACAACTACGACGACCCGATGTAGGGCAGAGGAGGGGGCCGGTCCGCCGTGTGGGAGAGATAAAAAGGGATCAATTAAGAACACAATTCAGAATTAGGTGCCCTTCATTATCACACTGTACAAGCTGAATTCAAACAGAATAATGTAGACAAAAAAGTCATGTTTTTGGTGAAAGTGTACTTTTATTGAATTCTGACACATGTGGGAAGTTAATCACTCAGTTCACATTTAAATCGACAGCCTGGTATTTAGAAGCTGTTGTTGAAATTTATTTATTTATTTTTTCAATCTGTTGCTGTTCAATTATAGCTGGTTAATGTGTGTGTTGCTTTCCAATGGAGACACATAATATAGCAAAAACCAATACCCTGAGCTTCATCAGTTTATTCAGGTAGGCTCATCTGCGGTCAGCACAGAGCGACTTCTCTGCCTGTGTCACGCTTTTGAAACATCTTTAAATGACCTTTAATGTGTTTTTCAGTGTACTGTAGTAGCTGCCATTTTGTTTACCTTCATTCGCCTCGAAATCTTGTAGTTATATGAGAAGACTGATACCGCCGTCATGTTTGTGTGCTTAATATGAAGCTCTGAAGTGCTCATTAATGTGTGTGTTGAAGCCTTAAAAAAGAAAAAAGAATGGGACCAGGAAGTTACCACGTCTGGCCAAAAAACAGGCCGAGAACTCACCCCCATGAAACATCAATTAGTTTAGGTTTTTTTACACTTTCTTTCTATTAAAGAAATGATATACATTTTTTTAGAGGTGCTGGTATATTGATTTTATCATTAGCTAAACCCAGGCTAGCAGCCCCCCTCTCCCCCCCGCTGCTTTCAATGTTTGTGGTAAGCAAAGCTAACTAGTTGCTGATGCTAGCTCCATATTTACCGTACGGACATGAGAGCGGTGTCAGTCGCCTCATTTCATTCTTGGCAAGAAAGGAAACAACGTCAAACCACTCCTTTGAGTTGGGAAACATTTAAAAACCCTTTAGGCATTAATCTATGAGCATATTGAAAAACATCATTAATGCATTGTCTTTTTATTTTAGCCTAAAATCTTCCAAGCTGATATTTTACAAACTTGACTTACAGTTCATGTTTTGGTGACCTGGTTGTTTCGTTAACTGTCGAGAAGCGGCTCTGCGTCTGCGAATTTTACAGTTTAATTCAACGTTTTCTTTACATTCTCAGGAAAGGTGTGCTAGCTGGTTTTTAAATTCTACCTGTAAAGCCCTTTGAGTGTCAGCGTATCTGGCTTTTGTCTCCTTTCACCGCCATTATTCAACCATTCCAGGGACGAGGGGTTTGGTTTTGCCATTTCACACCGGTCACGTGTTTAGTGGGTTGATTTCAGTGAAATAAATTATTGTTACACGTTCAAGTAAAGCACATGCAGTATTTGGGATTGCAGTTCATTGGATAATACATTCCAAATCAACGTTGGGCAGGTTAAACGAGACAGAAAACCAAAACTTTTGCAGGTTGGACATACAGTAAATATTAATATTCATTGTTGTAGGTGGTCATAGCATTGTATGAAGTGATGGATGTTTCCCCCCCTTTGGCAAATTCTCCCACTTCTCCCTACATGTAAATGCTTAAATGACTACTCGTTTCTGAAGCTCTGGATTTCAGGCCTCAGTGTGTCATTTCGTGGCTGTCGGTGTTATTTCATGAATAGGTGTAATAATGATATTTACATAAAAGAAAACCCAGTCAGCCAGTCATTTCTTTATGGAGAGAAACTGAAAGAGAGAATATTTGTGTGTGACAGTGTCAAATTGATTTCAGTGAAGAAAAGGTTGGGGTTTTTTTTATGCCTCGTGTCGCTCAAATCTTCTTCAAGATTCAGTAGATGGTTATTACAGTAAAACAGTATTAGACTTGAAACAGATGTGAAGATATGTATCTGAATGCTTGTTATTTTGAAAAAAAAAAACCCCTGTGAGTCGTCTCGTCTGATTGTGATAATGTGGTATTCAATAGGCTGTTGTTTTACTTTTTAGTTCTTTTTGCGCCACCCTATTTTGTGTGTGTGTGTGTATTTTGGATGATGTGTGGATGAGTTTGAAGCACATGTTCATTGTGTCCTTCCATTGCTGTTTATTTTTTATTATTATAATTTGTTGAACTATTTAAAATGTTTGCAGTGGATTACCTGTGCAAACACATTCACAGTGAATCACAGTGGAGCAATACTAGCATAGGAATATTAAACTGTAGAGTTATTAGGATCAAGCGGGATCCTGTTGTGCAGGCTTCAAATTACAGACATGAATTGTAAAGAATCACAATTTCTATGAATTGAAAAATACGCCTGCGTTCAAGTCGGGGCGCAACTGATATAACTGAACAACTGCATAACATTTTCACCAGCAGATGCAGATACAGTTGTTCTGACCCCGTCTCTCACACGCTCATCTGTTAGCACAAAGTTTAGCTGATCATTGCGATTATGAAGCGCAAAGCCGGTGTGTAGTAGGTTATCACGTGGTGTGGTGAATTTTGGATATTGGTCCAGACTTCCTGCCATTTGTACATACGGCACAGTTGATTATCGTGTAGCAGGACCTGCAGTGAATTGGGACAGCGAACGCGCCACATTTAATGTTGCTGTATCAAAGCTTCTGGAAGCCATTTCCCCATCAACTCCCCCCATGTTCCCGCGTGTACTGTATGTTGTTTGATAAGTATGATCATGTACTATATCATAACTAGATATAAATATATATATATAATTACTTGAGGTGAGGTCAATATTTGCCATGGATAAACACATTTAACAGAAACGTGCTCTAATGAGGTGAGTGAGGTGTTCGAGGAGGCTGTGTCTCCATGAGTGAAGTAATTGAGGAATACATTTTTGTGTATTACTTTTGTATTATTTGGTCTTACCCTAATAGATATTAAAGAGTTCTTGTTGCATCCTGTTTGGTTATTTGATTAGATTGCATGCAGATAGAAGGGCCTTACTCATATTAGGGTATTATATATATATTATATATATATTTTTTGGTTTGGTTTAAGAGAAAAAAAAATTCTAATCTTTAATCTTAAATTTTCCTTAAGTGAGATATCTTTTCTTAATAGGAGATAAATTCATTTTGGCACTGAACGTGATTTTACTTTCAAGAAAATCAAGAAAGTACTTATTTTTCTTTTTATTTTTGCCAACTTACATGGCTCTTTACTGAAAAATATCACTAAAGAATTATGAAAAATCAATCTGAAATCTATTAAGTGTGAAAAATCTTTTCCTAGTGACTTAGATAATACAAACGGAAACCAGTAAAACAGCCATAATCTTCTTAAAATTCTTTATTCATAAACTTGATGCAAGTTTACAAATTACTGTACATGGTCAAAATTTCTTCAAATGGAAATGAAAAATAAATGAAAGCGAGCCAACTGCGCCAGACCTTATCTGTTTGTTGGCGCAAAAAAAAAAACAAAAAAAAAACAAAGGGAGGGGGAGGAAAAATAAGAATTGACATCTGTGATAAATGAATCTTTTCAGCACAGTCCAGTTAGAGAAGCGTACAAGTCCATTCACCACGGCATGACCATCAAACTTCAATCATCTGCTAAACTTCCCCTCGGACCAGAGTTTTCACACTGGTGGATTCAGGCGGCCGTGTGGCGGGGGAGTTTACGGTCCGATTCTCCTGAGCCGCCAGACAACACAGACCCTTTAGAGGTGAGGACACTTCTTGATTTAATACCTGATGATTCGTCCCGTCATCACTATACCAAGAAAAGAAACCTTTTTTCCTGATTTTGAAATATTTAGCTATGAATGTGTTTGCTGTCATACTTGACCTCTCCAGGCACACTGCTGCCAGTTGTGCAAATATTTTCATCAGGAATACTAAAAAGGAATATTAATCTACTTCATTACTCGGAAGGGAAAAATAATAATAATAATAATAACTACAGTGGATACTGATGATCCATTACATGTGGTCATCATCATCCCACCGCAATCCTGTTAAAATGGCATCTTTCCGTAAACGTCCTTCCTCTTAAGTTGCTCGAATTTAAATGTGTGGCCCGTATTATTGTAAAGCTCATTACATTTTCTGTTTCTGACATCAACTCAGTGGGTGAGTACGCCTAAACATCAGCGTTAATTAATCAATGAAAATAACCCCAAAACCCAACATGTACAGATTTTCCCCTCCTAAGTATTGTTTGTTACCTGAGTTGCCGTTCAAACATACTTTTGCAGACAGTGTTAACAAATAAACTGCAAAAGATTGAAAGATACAGTGAGTGTCCTGTAGTATGGGGAAGAGCAGTACTGATGTACTACAGTGTATTGCATGCTCGAAGTTTAAAAAACGTACAGGAGTTTCAGGTCAGCTCTTGTCACGCTGCAAACTTTCAAAAAGCGAAACTGAAACACATCTGCAGTGTTGCTGCTGTGGCGAAGGAAGCCCTGCTAGTGATGGACGTTTAGCTGCTGACTGAGAAAACCCAAGACAGCAGAGGAGATAAGTCCAGCTGCACGTGACGTCATGTGAGAGGGAAGCAGTTACAAATCTAAAAACTGGGGGGGTTAAACCACTACAATTAATTTATGTCAGGGAGATGTGACATCTAAACTGGGCAGGATGATGAGGAAGAAAAACAAAAACAAAAAAAAACACCTCTCATTCATTCCCAACCCAGACCTGTGACAGTAACCAAATCCAACAATATCTTATAACAGCTGTTGAGACGTGGCACCTGTGCAACATGCCGTTAACTCTGCACACACAGGGCTTCATTTTCAGCGTCAAACCTCTACAGCTAAAATCAACAGAAAGACCAATAGCCACACTGAGCACTTGCAGAGCCGATCTGTTAACAGAAATAAGGCAAGAAAGAGCTTTAGCTTCAATGTCAAATCTGGTAGAACCTCCAAAACGATGCCGCAACACTCATCTCATCACCTCCTGGTGAAAATATACCTTTGGATCCCCTTCCATGATATGCAATATGCAGATTCTGAGATGTGTTATGTCCTTTGGCCCCGTTTTATCAACTAGTGGAGGATTTGTTCACCGACATCTTAGTTCAACAACAGCGTAGCATTTTGATTCTGCTTGGCCCTATATTCTTCACACATTTAAAAAAAAAACAAAGAAAAAGAGCTAAAAGATCAGACTGGAAGGTCATCTCAATTTAAAGATAAGCTTTCAAAATTATGAAAATTGGCTCATTTATTGTCTAGGGTGCTCAAATAATAAAAACAATTTCCAAATAATATTTCTAAAACAATATTTGCATTCATGTACCAGTTAATTTCCAAAAGAGAAGAAAGAAAAAAAGGGAAAACAAAACAACAACTGCGTTCAATAAAAACAGGCGCAGCCACTTCAGGAGCTTCAGTATCAATCTTCTTTATCTTCTTTTAAAATTCCCCATTTTTAATGGGGGGAACTGACTAGCTGTGTGAAGCCCACTTTGTCAAAGCAGCTAAAGAAAAAGCATTTCCCCACATTTAAAAAGAGGAAAGTTTTTTTTTAAAGACAAATGAGCATATTTAGAAAACAGGAGAAGTGATACCCTTACATCATCCTCCTCACTAAAACACTGAGGTGGAGAAGCCAAGAATAAAGTCTTTCCTGGTGCGGGGCAAAGGAATACCTGTCAGATGAGCCAGCGAGATGGTTTCCACGAGAAAGATGATGATATATCCCCAGTTTAGTTGGAGGGGGGTGGGAGGAATATTCCAAAGAAAACAAGATACTTTGACCAAAAGACATGTTTTCAGTGCATAGTGGTAGTAGCTCCTTATCCGTCCTCTTTAGGTGGTGTATACCAGCCTGTAAACACAGAAAACAGAAACCCCTTTGCCAATGGATCCATACCACCTGTGTGTCTACTGAGCCATTTTGAAATATTCACTCACCGTTCTTTTCATGAATCTGCACAAGGGATTTGTATGACTGTTGTGCTCTGGCTAGATTGTACTGGTTCTGAAAAACATATGAGATGTTCCTGTTAGATGCACAATGTTTTCACAGTATGTGGCAGGAGTTGATACAACAAAATTATAAGGATCTTTATGTTGCATGTCATCGTTCATCCCCTCCTCCCACAATTTTCTGATTTTTGTGATTTTTCTACTTTTTGCTCCAATAGAGGCATAAAATGATCTCGAATGTGTAACTACATAAGCAAACGGTCTCTACAAATAGCCTCTACAGGGTCTGTCTAGTGTAGTAATATCCATCATAGTTCTCCCTGCCACATATAAAACAGCCATGGGGAATTTAAACAGGATTCAGTGACAAGAGGAACCGCTGAATGATCTTGGTGGGTGAGAAAGCGCTGATCTCTATGGGCGAAGGGGTGACGCTAGTTAGAACTCAGCGAGATGAAAAAACAGACATTTCACTCGAGAGGAGAAATGATGAGAACGTGTCCCAAAGTGGTTATCCACATTTAAAGGATTCCTCAAAGCTTGTGGTTTTCTCTAACTGCAGGCTTCTCACCCCACCTCCCACCCAGCATAGCCGTGTGAAACAGCTAGAAACACTTTTGCTGGCTAATGACATCAGTTACCTTATTGGCTCCAAACTGCACCCTGGCTTTTCCTTTAACCAGAGTTGCATTTATCTGCATAATGACAGACTCTATGGAATAGGCACTGCTCCAGCCCTGAAAAATAAAACGACAAAAACTTTAATTCTCTTGTTATAATTGAGCACAATTATGTCATAATGTGTATTAAATTCATTTACATACCTGTTTTGTGAGAAGTTCCATGCACAAGGCCCCTCCTCCTAGAACATAACTGGAATGCAAAATAAAGTCTGAATTACGGAGGAGTAGTAAGCTTGTTAGTCTTGATCATACTGATGAGGGGGTGTGCATTTTTCAAGAAAGTGTTCACTTGACTTTTTGCAAATTTGTTGTGCTTCAAATCTATTTCACAATGTCTTGATTTCCCTTGTTGGAGAAATTTCCATTTTGTCAAAGAGGCTATTGTAAGAGAGTGTTACAACTTCTGGATGCACCTAACAATCAGAACCCTTTAAGGATCTGAATGATTTGAGATGAATGATGGACTTGTATCAGAGCTTTAAAGGATTGAATGACTAACCAAAAAGTTTTTGATAGCCTTTAATGCTGGTGTATGGCTTTGATGCTTTTATTTACTTTTACGAGTCAGAGGAGCCAGTTGTGAGGAAACCACAAAGCTTGTAAAACACAGGCGTGACACAGCATAAAATAAAAAGTCCACCTTGCTCTTCAAAGCATAAAGAAATTCATCAAAAGGATCTGGCATCAGCTTTGGAACCAAGCACAGTATCAATAAATAAGGCTATCTTGAGTCTTGAAGACATTTGCAACAGTTACACGCACTGCAAATGATGTGAAACATTTGTAGTTAGTAGTTCACATTTGTGGTTATCCCTTCATGATTCAATATAATCAATCCCAACACATGTCCAAAATCCATCCCAAAGCTGTGTGCACAACAAATGTGGACCAAGTCCCAGTGAGTGAATACTTCCTTTGGGGGATTTCATGTGCAAACTAGGCAGGGGGAGATCACTACACACTCACCCTCCGGAGAGCACAGGCGAGACTACCCGTACAAAAGGTGGGTCAAAAGGAAAATTATCCTGTCGGATGAAGGGGGAAAAAAATTACTTGAGTCTCGATAAAACTAAAATACAAACAAACCCAGCCCCTAAAACAATTGGTGAATCAGAGGACTTACTTTATAAGAGAAATTGAGCAGAATGTAGTCCACTCCTTCCTTTTCTTTTAAGACCTGTAAGTCACTATGTAATGGACTATCTGGGTCTACCCTGCAATAAAGAAGAACAGTCAAATCTGACAGAAAATGCAACATTTGCAAAGCTGGAAATTTTTGAAGAAACTTAATGTGATGCTTACGTCCTTAACTTGACATGCCATTCATAAAGGCTGTCACTGACTAGTTCGACTGAATAAATACCTGAAACATAAACGACAGAGAGAGAGAGAGAGTTTTACTTAAATATGCTGAGGAGACGTGAAAACAATGAAAGTTTCAGTGAAATGTATCGCTGTAGTCACCCGTCTTGTAACTCTGTGATCTGTAGATCTCCCTGAGTTCCTTCATTAGGCGGTCTGAGGCTTGCACGGAGCCAGACACTGCACCCTGCAACATGAATCATGAAGGTGAATCACACCAGGACAAATACAAAGATATAATATCCAAATCCTGATCCTCAGGTGAGTCAGAGCATTTTAAACCAACTCTCCTCACGTCAAACTAGATAATAATAAATAAATAAATAATAATAAGTCCATAAGAGTAACCTTTGATTAGAAAGCCTAAGGTAATGCTACTGGTAATTTTAAGACATTGACCTATTCAGATAGGACAATCCTGCAACATAAATCCCTTCAATTTTAAATTTCACCAACTACAGGTTGGATTTTTGTTCCTGATTACAAAAATGTCCAGAGCTCTGATTTCTAGCTGGCATTGTCACCTTCACTGGTGAGGCTGCTGTGGGGTCTGATCATGTTGGACTGTGCTACTGTGAAAGTTGAGAGCCAATTAAACTTTTTTACTGGACAGCCAAGCATCTTTTTTTCCTGCTCGAGTCCTCTACTGCAGCAGCCACACTGTGTCAGCAGTGAAGGGAACGATGAGTCTGCGTTTTGGATACACTGCTGCTGTTGATGTCAACATGGCCAAATTCAGTTTTTCAGGAGGAATACGAGACAAATGTATGTCCAGTGGCAGAAGTATATGTGCAGTGGTGACTGGCTGGCACGCTACTCAATGCTGACAAATCTCGTGTTGAACATTTTATCTCTCTGCAGTCTTTGCTAGTAAAGATTTACATATTTACATTTGAGCCATAATGCAGGATTTCGTATGGCATTTCAAATCTAATGCTGCTCATCTCATTTTCTACTAGTTATATGTTTTGAACATTATTTGAGCTGCCACCAAAAGACAGTGCTTGGGCATTCAAAGCAAACAAAAGGTGATTAAAGATCTGAACTAACTCTTTGAGTTTTAGTTACCTCTAACTTCAGTTATCTACTAACTGAATCTAATCTAAAATCTAATTGCACCTAATGATGTATTTGAAATAATTTGGATTCAATAAGCAGATTAACACTCAATTTACTGTTGTTAAACAATGAAAAGCAGCTACTTCACCTCACCACTCTTAAAACCACCCAAAGTCAGGAAAGAAAAACATGACCTGAACGGGCACTTACATTCAAGTGATCTTGTCTCTGGTTTTTACGGATCTTCTCCAAGATGGCCAGATTTTCCTTTTCTATACCATCATCTTCTGACTTTTTTCCACCTGCTGGCTCCTCTTCTTTCATGTCATAATGGTCCAGGTCTTGGTCCAGGTCAATGTCCTGCTGCAAGTGAATCAATTATGCTTAGAAACTAGATGTAAAATGAACTGGACCACAGAGCTAAAAATAACATGAATCCACTGAATTGTAATGAATACACATAGACACCTCTCCCATTTCTTCCTCTTCTTCCTCTTCAGATGTGACCTCATCGGGTGGCCCATGCTGTAGGTGAGATAAAAACACTGCGTGTTCACAAATACTGAGATTTCAAAAGCAGCAAAGACACATTGAACTGTGCTCGTTTTAGGCGAGTACCTTTCGCTCCTGGGTAATTGGGCCGGCAGGGAGCGGCTGGTCGAGCATCTCTACATCCGGATGTTGAGGCAGGTTGTAAAGTCGACAGAGATCACAAATGAGGCGCTTCAACTGCTGAAGAAGCTGCGGGTGAAATGAGTGACACATCAGCAATGATACACGCGCTGCCATTAAAAATTTTCAGCCGAGTTTCTACCATTTGGAGCGGGGCTCCACATCAGCCGACTCACCAGTGTGCTGCCTTTCCTCACATCCTCTAAGCGCTCCAACACTTCAGCCAGACTGGGATCATCAGAGTCAACAAACCATATCGGTGGTGTTGACGGATAGGATTCCTGCAGCAGAGACAAACAGCACGATGTGGAAATTTAGGCAAACATTCTGGTGTGTTCATGGACTTACTGACTACAGACCCTATAGTAACACCCAACAGAGAACAACTCTGCTTTTATGTAACCAAAACATTGCCAAGAGAAATCTCATCCATATTAAAAGTTTAAAAGTTCTGAAGCTATAAATGATTTCAGACCAAATGTCTTGGCTCACATAGCCGCCCACTGAACAAACAGATTTATCTGCTGCCAGCTATAAAGCAGGACTATATTCAACCACTGGACTACAAATGGTGAGACCTTCATACAGCTGTTTACTTATGTGTGGACTTCAGTTTACATGACTTAAAATGTAAGAGACTATTAAGAGTTATAAAAAGCTAATTCTTCACAGAAGATTATGGCACTGTGGGGGAAAAAAAAATACAGCTGGATGGTTGTGCAGCGTAACAATCAAAATCAACAGGCCACAATCTGTTGCGTGGTGCATGTAAAGTGTTGGTAATCATTTTCAGCGGTTAGTACCGCATCTGTAATTAGCAGAGAGGAAAACACAGCATGTATTTATACTGTTGTGGTGATGTTTGAGTTTAAAGTTACAGACAGGTTAGGGTATGTTTCAAGCCTGGTCATGTTATACATGGGACGGGTGGTACAGACAGTAGGGGTGCTCACGTTTCTGAATTGTAAACAAACATCAGACAACTCAAGACGGGTGTATGAATGCAGTAGGGTCTGTGCATTGACAATTTTGCTCTAGGTCCATGAAATCTGAGTTAAATTACCTTGAAAGACAGATTTTGGCTGACATGAGTCATCCGTGTCTGACTGGTTTCACTTGTGCGTTATTAAGCACAATTTTGAAATATCAGAGCTTTCAGAAAAAGTGTAATCAGGACTATGGTTTGTATGTAGAAGTGAGAACTATTAAAGTGGTGGAAAGTGGTCCTTATGGTAATTTAAGTATGAAATGGTGTAAAAAATGTCTTTGGGCAGCCTGTTCCTTGGAAAATTTGTGGATTTCCTGATGACTGTGTATGAACACGTATCTCCTGATGATCACACAAACCGCGTGTAACACTGCTGGCATTTGCAAAACAGCTGCCAAAGCAACATTTCAACCATCTCCACACCTTTCTGGGATCTAGTACTATAAGGCTAAACTCAAAGAAGATGCTCACACTGGATCATGCTCCATACAATCCGGTCTTCTACACTAATGATTCGCCAGCACTTATAATTTAGGCAGTGGTGCTCAGTCCTGCAAATTTTGCATCTCTGCCTGATTTTTGTAAACTGTCTATATCAGAAAGGTCTGAGCTGTGGTGATCCAGCTAAATCAGACTCAGAGAAAAAAACATTTTTAGAGTGGCGATTGGGATGCTGAACCGTCTCCTACTGACTCAAAGGCGACGCAGACTGTCTCAACATGACATACCTCTCAAGATATTTTAACAAAGGCCTGATCTGTGCTGTCACCAACCTAAAAAAGTGTGTGATGTTTCAGTTCAGAGAAGAGGAGGATGTGGCGAGGATGTTGTGTGTGAACAATATGTCACCTGAACCATACAAATACATAACAAAAGTGAGCCTCATATTTTACATGACTCATAACTAATATGTACACATTATTTCAAGGGGGAGGTGATGTGTTGAAATGCACAAAAAATATGAGGCCCAGCTGACATTATCATTATTTATATAATATATCTGCACACACTATATATGTAAATTCAACTAAGACTTATTAGTTTGCTGAAAAATATCACTAAATACAGTGCAGGCTCCTTCGTGTCTACATAACATGGCTTTTCTTTTTAAAAATCATATTTCCGTAGCCTGATAAAGACACGACAAACGTCACTGCTTTAACACACACCAGTAAGTTCGTCAGCGGGGTGCGTCTATTTACTGAAACAATATTCTGTTAAACCGCCTATTTAAGATATTTAAGTGACACTCGGCGGCACGTCTGCGCAAATAAAACGGTGAAATTGAGTTAAATAGCAGCTGTAATGGTGCGAGAGTTTCCCCTCCACACATTCACACACACTCACACGCTACATCAAGGCTAAATGTCGTCAATATTACACCTGATTGAGGGTTTAGGAGTTAGAAAGTTAGCATCCGTAGTAATGAAAACAGTAACGCAGATATTCCGGCTAACAGTCAGTGAAGAAGCTAACCAAAGCTACCGCGGAGTCGCTACTCATCGACGTTTTCTCTCACGTACTTTTACAAAGTGAATTTAGCGCCAGTGCCGTGTTGTTTTCTTTAACAAACAGGGGGAGATGTGCTTGAATCCAAAAAGTGCGGTTAAAACGGGACACTTTGTTCGCAGTTGATTTAGTAAACACGCAGCCCCGCCGCGGACGGGCTTCCAGGTGATAGTCAGTGGCGGCGCTAGCTCGGCCGCGGGGCTCACCGTGATGTTGCAGTGAATGATCAGCAGCTTGTCCCCCGTTACGTTGAACTGGCAGCTCAGCTCGTCCGGTTTCCAGTCTATTATTCTGAATCGCTCGTGGTTCGGGTCAAAAATTGACTCCAGAAACTTCAGCTCGGCCTTCAGCCCCGACACCGACATCTTCTGCTCATCTCACAGCACAGCAGGCCGCGGGCAGAGGGGAAGTCGGGGCGGGATGTGACCGCGCAGTCGAGTCGGGTCTCCGGATCTCGCATGTTAGCGTGAGAGCAACAACAAAGGGCTGGAGGGAGAGGCTCAGAGAGGAGCCTCACACAACTTCAACTCCACATAAACGTGCTCCAATACACCACAGACGTGTAAATATATGTTTAGGAGTATTTTGTTGCCATAAGGCCTGCGTGACATTATTTTATTTGACAGTGAATTAGTAGTGGCAAAAGGGAAGCTACTCAAATAAGGTAAAAATATTCTAGATAACATGTGAATATATAATATGTAATGTCAAAATGTACAATAACAGGTTATTTTAGAACAGCTAGGCTAGATTTCACCTGGGCAGAGGAGGCCCTGGTGAAAATCAAGCCCCATGTTGCTGTATGTCTCTTGAAGTTTTTGCTAATTAATAAAATGCAATGTTAAGAAAAGATAAAACTTTATTTATCCCACATCAGGGAAATTCACTCATTGCTAAATACTGAAGGGAAGTACAAAAGTGGATAAAAAAAATACAGAAGCTGAAAATGGCATAAAAACGTGATAAATATAAATAAACTATATTGTGTACTTCCTCCATATATATATTGTTATTGCACTGTGTAATGAATTGTAGGTGATATGAGTAAAGTGATCAGTTACTAAAGTGACGAAGGTTACAGATGGCTTTGATAAATAGTGGTGTTATGTGAAAGAATTAAAGAGTCTTATTGCAGCTGGGATGAAGGATTCTGGGTGTAGCTGTCTTGTTCTTGTTTGTGAAGTTTCACCATTAAAGTATACAGTATGAGCAGCAGTGTTACATAACCTTGTGATCCCGTGTTCCTTCTAAATTCTTAGTTTATTGTGTGGTCACATGTTTCTTTTTTTATGGGCGAAATGAAACAGTGTCATCGAATTGCCACACAAAACTGGACTGCAGGTTGGTTTCTGAGTCTCTAAGTCTATAGTGTGCAGAGTACTTTGGCAGGCAATGAGGGGCCCAAATGCATAGATGCCACTGGGCCCTGAAACATGTTAATTGTACCTTGTATCCAAAAAACAAGTAGACATAATCAAAGTATTATTTAAATACTACTTTATCAAAGTGACTACCAGACAAGCTGTTGCATTGGTAAGAATTATACCTCCCCTTTTTGACACCTGCACAGTATTATACCGTCCAACACAAACCATTGTGAAACCTTTCTACCTCTTTCTCAGAGGTGTTATAGTTTTTACCAGTATAATATAATGAAGTACAAAATATGCCTCAAACTACAGCCTCAAAAATTCCTCTCTCTCTCCTCTCTAATTGATCAAAGCACACTCAGTTACTTTTTCATGCTATTTTTCCCTTCTCACTGATACAAGTATAGCTAAGGCTGGCTTCTGGTGGGTATTTATTTATATAATATATATAAATCTGTATAATTGCTGTGACTGACCCTCTGTTGTTTTTGTTTCCATCAAGTTACCAATGGTGTGCTTCTCTCCCAGCCACTCTTTCTATTAAATACCTATATCACATGCCTCATAAATACCACATACACCTGAACAATACACTTTGACGATGGATTACTTTTCAATATCAATGAAAAAGTCCTTTAGATTTGTCTCTCCCTGGTGCTGGACCGTTGGCTGTTCTGGATCTCTCTCCCTCCAGGCTGTCAGCGCCGCATCCAGACATTGAGCTGCATCATCATCTCACGGGAGATTCAGCATCTCCTCCTCTCTCCCTAGTTTGCATGCTATCACGTCTTTCTCTCTCCCTCTATGTCTTACTTTACTTTGCTGTGCAGCACTTTGGAAACTTTGTGTTTATTTAAATCGTGCTATATAAATAAAATTGGATTGGATTGGATTTGTTTGTCTCTTCTCTATGTGGGAGTGTTGCTGTCCTTGTCTGTGTTAGCGTGTTTTCTTTCCAGGTCTCATCGTGGAGAGATCGTGTGGCTCAGGTCCAAATTAATGGGCGACACTTGAAGTTGCTCAGGGTGCTCTTGGATCCATCCTGTTCACTTCTTTACTTTAGTTTTTTGCCATCATAATGAACAAAGTTAGAACACTTTTGTGTCATGTCTGTTTGTCCTCAGAGAGGGATCCTTCTTCTGTTGCTCTTTTTCCTTAACTGATCAAAGGGTCTAAAGATAAATGGTGTCATATGCTGCACCTGATTGTAAAGCCCCTTGGGGAAAATTGTGATGTTGTGCTATATGATTAAAACGTTGACTTAATACAAATGTGCAGCCTGCATCTTTGTTATTGTAACATCAAGGACCATGAAGAAAAAAGTATTGGACTTAATTGTTTCATTTATAATTATGCATGACTCAGTGTCCTCATTTCTACTTTTAGTGTCAAATATGCTAAACCTATAGTAGTACACATGAGAGCCCATAGGTACATTTCCTTCCAGTGTTTAATATCCAATTTAATAATTTAATATTTACTTATAAATTCACAATGCAATCACAAAAGATTCATTGACTTTTGCCTTTGGATAATGTAACATGCAGTAAGAGGTAGGACGTTATGCTAAACACTAAAGGTTTTACCAGATAAGTATGATTTTTATGGCTCTGTGCTTTTTGGAAAGTGTGGAATATTACAGAAAGATCCAGGAACTGGGAAAAAATGTATACTTTGGTATAATTTCTCTGTTCAGGCAACAATCATGAGCAATCAAATGTTTAATACACTCACTTGACACTAGATGGCACAATAGATATATACATTCTGCACTATACTGTATGTGCCAAACATGACCTCTTGTTGCAGCAGTAAAATGAGTAGTACACATCTTTCACAATAGGATCCTTATCTGCTGGCTGCACTTGTACCTACTTACATAACAGAGCTGCATGTTCTACATTACATGTCAGCCAATCATGTCTTTGAAGAATACAGTAGGAGGTGCATTCACCCCTCTTTCTGTAAAATACCTGGGTCAAATACCTCACACAGAATACCTCAATCTCTTGTTGAACTGACTTTTTGAAATTGGATTACCTTGGATTAGGTAAGTGTTTATGAAAAAGAAAAAGAAATGTTTAAACATGGAGAGAAAAAGTTAACTGTTGACAGTTAACTACAGCCCAGTGTCATTTCATCAGAGGTGGAATATGTGTTCTGATCCTTTACCTAATAAAATGCACCTATAAAACAATGTAGAAGTACTTGATTTGAGTTACTGTACACCGTGACTGATATGTTCATTATTACATTGTTAATGATCATTAATGGAGATACATAATTTACTGTATTGGCTGGTTGAAGTGGGGCTACTTTGTTATTATCATGTATTTTTTCATTTTAATCTTTGCCTTTTCTGAAATATTTGATTATTTGAAGATACAGACAGTTAAAGTGTAACAAGCAGTCCCCCAACCATTTGTTTAATCTATAACAATGCAATGCATTTTACAAGCATATCATATGCTTTCATGTAAATTTTTCATCTGCAAAATTAATAACAACTGCAGTCAAATGGAAAAATTCAAATATCTAAAAAAATTACTTGAGTTATTTTCCACCATTGTATGACTGTAAACACCATTGCATGACTGTAAACACGTAAACATGTGCAAACCAAATAGCCAGTACTATCATACTGACCTGTTTATGTGTATTTTTATGGTCTCTGAAGGACGGCATCATGCAGGTGCCTCATTCATCTCTGATGACCTTTGCTCTACTCATGACTCTACTATCCATTGCATCTGGGGGCAAAATCCTGGTGTTCCCATTGGATGGAAGCCATTGGGTAAACATGAAAGTACTCATTGAGGCACTGCATGCCAAAGGCCACGAGGTCACTGTGATTCGGGCATCCGATAGCTGGTACATCACTGAAAAGTCTCCTCTCTACACCTCTGTCACCATATCCAGCCCTAATGGATTTGAACAAAACATTGAAACCTTCTTGTCTCGACAGCTGGAGATCCGGCTTCAGGGCAACCATACATCTTTTTGGTCTCGCTTGTGGACTCAGATTTTGGTGAAGCAGGTGACTGTGGAACAGTTTTTTCATTTGCACAAGGGAATGAGTGAAATGCTCGTTGAGATGTTTGAAGATGAAAACCTGATCAGGTCTCTCCACAAAGCCAAATACGATGTAGTTTTGACTGACCCTGGCATCGGCGGTGGGGCAATGCTAGCTCGTTGGCTCCATGTTCCCCTTGTTTTTAATGTCAGATGGACCATTCAAGGCGAAGCTCATTTCCTGATGGCTCCCTCACCTTTGTCATATATTCCTTTTACTGCAACAGAGATGACTGATAAGATGACGTTCCCTCAAAGAGCAATAAATGTTGTGAGTTTTATCCTTGCAAAGTACTTACAATCATGCATCACAGAACCTCATTACAAACCATTAGTTAAGAAGTACTTTGGTTCTGATGTGGATTACTCATCATTTTTCCTGGATGCTGATATATGGCTAATGAGGAATGATTTTGTTTTTGAATTTCCACGTCCAACGATGCCAAATATTGTCTACATGGGTGGATTTCAGTGTAAGCCCTCGAAGCAACTCCCTGCGGACCTGGAGGAGTTTGTCCAGAGTTCTGGTGATCATGGAGTCGTTATGATGACCTTAGGAACTTTGGTTGGAGAGCTTCCACAAGAAATAGCTGAGGAGATCGCTGCAGCTTTTGCCCAGCTGCCTCAGAAGGTTGTATGGAGGTATACAGGACAAAGGCCAGCCAGCCTGGGCAACAACACATTATTGGTCAAGTGGCTGCCACAAAACGATCTTTTAGGACATCCCAAAACTAGAGCGTTTGTGACCCACGGAGGCACCAATAGTGTTCAGGAGGCAATTTACCACGGAGTTCCTGTAGTTGGACTTCCTTTATTCTTTGATCAGCCTGATAATCTCTCAAGAATCAGAGCCAAAGGAGGAGCTGTAATTGTGGACATCGCCACGCTTGATAGGCACGTCTTTACAGATGCCTTAATGGAAGTTCTTTACAGTACCTCTTACAGGGAAAACATGCAGATGCTCTCAAGGCTGCACAGAGATCAGCCCATGAAACCACTTGACCAGGCAGTGTTTTGGATAGAATATGTGATCAGACATAAGGGGGCTCACCATCTGAAGACACACTCCCACAAAATGTCCTGGTTTGTTTACAAATCTCTGGATGTTATTGCTGCTTTGATGGCAGTTGTATTGCTTGTGACATTCACCTGCATTTCAATTGTAAGGTCACTGTTTAGAATGATTTTAGGTGTGAAAAAAACTAAAGATGACTGACCTAAACAAAAAATGTTGGCTTTGTGTGTGAAATCCAAAGCATACTATACTGATTTGTGAATATTCATGTACTGTACTGATCATTACTTAATGATTTATGAAAACAGGATCTCCAATTCTGTTCACTCGTTACTCATCATTATCTACTACATAGGGCAGGAATTATGAGAGAAGTACTTTAGTATCAGTTATCAGGTTGTTCCTGAGTAGTTCCTCTCTTGTTTGGGTCATTCATTAACTAATCTTAACCAAATCATGAACCAATAAATCTTTTTTATTAATGGCTCATTAATAGTTAGTGCCTCTTTCATTTTGCCCCACTAACCTCTAAAAAAAATTCCAACTTTATTTCTTTAACTTCATACACACTCAGACAATTGCTTATGTCAGAGACATTAGCTGTGAAATATCAACAGCCTTGTCTTTGATATGCTTGTATAAGTCTGAAATATATGATTCATATATGAGTACAGTAATGATAGTTCACATTACAAATCACAAAAAAAAAAAAAAACAGACCTTTTTGCACTGATATATATGATGTGACATATAAACGAGTTCTGGGCTAAAAATGTGACCATAGCATCTCTGAACTGCTCAAAAGTTGAAAATAAACACAGATTTAACATCAAAATAGACACAGCATTGCATAATTTTGTGACTGCTTTTATTTTACATAATATTACATATCATCACCACATTCAGTGTAAATTCAGCTTGTGAATCAGGGCATGGAGTAGCACCCTTGTGATTGCAAACCTAAAACTGAAAGCTGCATCTCATCAGATCAGTAAAAGAAGATCAGAGGATAATTCTTGCCTCTTGTGTTGTGAAAAGCAGCTTACATATCACATAAGAAATATTCATGAGAAGATCCAGAAATGATTTTCTAAAAAATGTCTTATTTGTACTTTCAGCATACACAATAAAATACATAAACACATTTAACTGTGATATTCCTGCATGAATATTAAAATAATAGAGACATATATTTACTATCTTTGTTGTTTTGCACTTTACACTTAAACAGGCTATGGTGAGAGTGAAACGATCTTTCTCTGAGTAAATTGCCAGTTTTGAAAGCAGTATTGTTTAGCCACTAAAAGGCAGAAGATTTCCAAAACAAACCAGTCAACAGACACAGGCAAGCCGGAATCATAATCACTTTGTCAAAAATAACATCAGCAAACACAGAACAATATTAGTATTGTCTCAGTAGGGTTTTTTTTTCATGTGATGCATGAAAGTCCAATATTTACTATGTTGCAGTGTCAGTGTTGGTTTCCAACTCATTTTCCATGCTGGCCTCTAAGTTTGTCTGCTTGCTGTTGACAACTCTATAAGCTGAACTGCTTAAGGAGCCTGTTTCTGTGTTTCTCTTCTGCAACGTGTTCGTTACGAACTGCACGAACTCCGATTGCCTAAAGAGTGAACAATTGAGAATTTAGTAAGACAGAGACCCAAAAAGCTCACGAAAATAGGTTACATTACAGTGAAGCTGGTGCCTGTAGTGTACAAATCAATTTCTTAATCAAAACAAATCTTTAGTGTTACTTATAAAACAATGCTCGATTTTATTCTGAATGTGAATGATTGAATTTTTGGATTTTGCACACACCAAAAGATTGACTGAACTAATTGTCCTTAAAGCTTATCTAAAACCCTTTACAGACAGAAAAAAAGACACAATTTAATCTAAAACCTAAAAGATTAAAGACATGAACTGTTTCCAGTTTGTATGTGTATAGCTGTTACAATTCCGGGCAGAGATGGACTGAACCCCAAAGCGCAGACACAAGATCAACCAGAAGGCAGAGGAATTAGACTGAACACCAAATGTTTAATGGAAGTTGAACAAGGGCAGTTTCTAAAAGCCAAACAGCATTGTAGTCTGAGTCCAGAACAATGGCCGCCGTGAGTCTCAGCTGACAGAGCAGGGCAGAACAGGCAGAACAGGCAGATAGTGGCGTGAAGCCGGCGTGGCATGAGCAAAGCAGAGAGCAGATGGGGCTGGAGCTGAGTTGACAGGACTGCACAGGTGAAGCCAGGAGGCTGACGAGGCGAACAGGGCAGGCAAAATCAGCGACACCAGGAGTCTAAAACAGCAAAAACAGGTTTTGTTAGCAACAGACAAAATCTCAGGAGAGCAGTCGTAATTGGCTACAAAATACCAGGCCAAGTAACTGCACGATCTGGTGGAGAATGGTGGAATGATTCTGTGGTTAAATACTGCTGGAGGAGAAGGTGGCTTGATTGCAGGATGAGATGGGTGTGGTGATCAACATGGGTGTGGTAATGGCTGCCCTGGAGGAACCTCATAGACCTCATGGCAAAAGACAGACATGACACACAAAAACAGACAGAGGGAGACAAACACACACACTAAAGCAACAGTAGACAAACACACAGGGCAGACAGACAGGAACCCTAACAATAGTACGATTTGAATTTTACCAAAGTGAAAATCGACCTTGAGAACACTGTGAGAGTAAGAACTCAGAAAAGACATTTTAAAATTTCCGGAGGAGACTTAACAAAAGAGACTCTCCCTGATGTATTGTCGTATTCAACCGATTAAATGCTATTACAACTTTTATGTCCCGATGTCTGCCTCATTTGTTTTCATTTTACCCTGGACTTGCTATTCTCCATCCATCCACCAGAGGCCCTCAGAAGTCCCACCCGACTCTCACTTTCTCCTGTTAAACTGTCTCCACTTTCCCCCATCAGCTCTGTTATTATTATACCAACCCATTTTCCCAAGTCAGATTATGAGTGTTACTATTGCCTCTGGTTTCCAGTCATCAGGACCTGTACACTGTACCCTGTGCCCTGTCACCTGAACCTGTACCTGCAGACTGAATCCTTGACCTTTTTCTGTGACTGCCTTACTGCCTCATTCACCAAACAAACCTCAAGCACTCAGTGTCCTGGTTTGTTGTCACATAATGGCTGTTGGGTTATCAGAACAGGTGAGTAGTGCTTTCTTTGATCTCACGATGTGACTCAGTGGCGTACTTGTTAGATGTGCATGGGCAAAACAAATAAAAAACTGCACTGTCTGCATGCGACATGATACCAGCAAGCAGGATGCCATGCATTTATGGCACAACACTTCCTAACCTCACAATGAGAATGTCCTGGGTTTAAACTCGCCGGCTGTCTGGGGTCCTTCTGTGTTGAGTTTGTGTGGGTTTTCTCCAGGTACTCCAACTTCCTCCCACAATCTAAAGACAAGCAGGTTATCTAAAACTGACCTCAGATGTGAATGTGAGTGTCAGTGGCTGTCTGTCAGCCATGTGATTGACAAACGACCAGTTCCCCGCCACTCGCTAAATGCCAGCTGGGACTGGCTCCAGCACCTTCACAACCCTGTGTGACGATAAGTGGCAGAGACAGCCCACCCCCACCTCCCTGTACACGCCCAACTCCAATTCACCACTCACAATTGGTAAGGACAAGGACAAAGAAAAAAATCTACATTGATAGTCAAAAATTTAGCAAATTCGGGTATTTTCTCCCCCAGCGATCAATTCCTGATAGAAGACTTCATTTTCAGAGATCATATTGTTTCTCACCTCAGAGAGTCCACGGTGGTCCGACTAGTACAGTATGTCTCCATATAAGCAAGGTGTAGCTGAGAACAGCAGTATGTGTATCTGTTAGTTTGGGCCACTTTACTGGCTCCATTTGGTGTCCATCAAGGTTACACAGTGCTGTAGGTTTGAGACTGCCATTACCCTACATTAGTTCAAAGAGAAATAGGATTAAAAATCTACTTAAAGCTCCAGGTCAGGGCTTAGTCGACCTGAGAACCAGCTTGACCCACGGCACAATTTAAAGCCTAGCAGCTGTTTGTTAAGCACTGGGCACTGTCGGTTTACAGTTTGATAATTCTGTGTCAAAACGTGAAAAATACTCAAACATATGTACAATATTTGCACAAGTACACTGTTGAGATACTTGTACTTAAGCTACCCCACGGTGATGCAGCAGTGTCACTGCAGAGCTCGAGGGTCCTGGGTTCAAACCCTCCAGCCAGGTGGGGCCCTTCTGTGTTGAGTTTGTGTGTCCTCCCTTTGCTACAATCAAAAAAAAAAAGCATGCAAGTTAGGTTACCTGGCATCTTTAAATTGTCTACATTTATTTGACAAAATAAGTTACTACTTTCCAGATTCCAGATTCATGAATACAAAAATAAAAAACAAGTAATACAATATTATGTTTTAAAGTAATCATCTCAAAGATTTTGATTTAACTTAATGTCTGTTAAGTCATTGAAGCCTCTGGCTGACTGATGCCTTTACATTTTCAGTATTACAAGCTGGGTGTCTGTGGCGACAGGCACAGTGATCTCAGTTTTTCAACATTTTTCAACAAGTTTTTCTTAATATAAAATATATTTTTGGGTTAGGGTTCGTTTTCAGAGCTGCACCACAATTCATCCTATGAGGTCCAAAAACACAACTGCAGTTACTGCTTATGGCCATAGGTGCCGCCAAAGATACTGAAACAAAGGTCTTTATTTCTTTAAAGTGAAAGTGCTTTTATTTTGAGAGCAAGTACACATTTCAGCTCTTGTCTCTCCACGATATGCAGCAGCTTGCATCCAAAGTCTCCAACATGCAGCGTTGCCCAGTCTCTTTTTTTCTTGCTTTTTTTCATTGCTCTTCTTCAGTTTACTAATCTTTTGTGTAAAGTATCATTTTGTTGTTGTTTATCTACCACTATGTACGTTTCAAATGAGCACATCTGCGGGGGATCAGAGCTGCAGTTACTGGAATGAAGCTCCATCAGATACTCTGTTCTGATTGGTTGCTTTTGACTGTGGCGCAGCCTTTCTTATTAAATAGCCTCAGCAACAGCAGGTGAAGGGGGAGGAGCTTTTCAGATCATCTGTCCTACTGTCAGTGTGCAGTGACTGCACATGCAGCACATATGACAGTTCAGAAAAGCCATTTTTAATTACCTTACCTACTTCTACTTTCCTGGTTCGAGGGTTTGAAAATACTTCCATAATACCACAGGTGAAATATCAATTTACCTGTTTGTTCACTCTTTATGTTTGAAAGCAGCAACTTGGATTGCTTTACCCCATGAGGTCCGAAAACACACCTGCAATTGCTGCTTGTGGCCACAGGCGCCGCCAAAGAGGTCCAATTGGAGAGCTTCAAGATTGTGGCTTTAAACTAGCAGCAGTACATAAAATAGTTCAACATTACATCACATGAGCCATTCTGCATAATAAGTACGTTTACGTATGTTTTGATGCTAATTTGTTTTTATTCTAATGGTACTGTCAACACGCCATCGGTCTCTTTACTTTTATAGATATTTATGCCTTATACCTCAACAATTTGTTTTAAGGTTTTTTTTAATCTTATAGAGCTGTTGTCCTTGTTTTAAACTGTATGTATCTCTGCTTCTCTGCAGGTATGATGAGTGTTATAAAAAGTCTAATTCCTTGCATTTGTTCACACCCGGCCAGTAAAGCTGATTCAGACTCTGTGTACTTTTACACACGAGTGTAATAATGACTTCTTGCACCACCTGAGGAAAAACAACAACTGACTTCGTGCCACCACTGACTAATTTGTGCTCCACTTAATTATTATGGGGAGCCTGTTTGATGTCCACTCTGCGCTTCTTCAAGATCTCGCGGGATTTGAGGATTAAACGCGCTCTTGCAAACACACACAGAGAGAGAGAGAGAGAGAGAGAGATAGGTGGTTTCCTCCTCGCTGGCGGCACAAAGCTGCTCAGGTATTCGGCTGTAGTGTTCGGAGGGCTTCTGCTGGTCCACCGAGCGACACCCCCTTCTCCTCCTCCTCCTCCTTTTCCTCCTCCTCCTCTTTTCCTCCTCCTCCTCCTTCGCGTGACACAGTCGGTGCGGATTCACCACAAACGCCGCTCGGCTCCGGTCACCTTCTTAGCTCTCGACTACCGGCATTTTCCCCCCCGTCCCCTCACCTCCTCCTGCACCTCCTCCTCCTCCTGCTGCAGTCTCCGAAGATGACACCCGGCAAACGAGGAGCTGCTGTCATGTCCTTCTCGGTGGTGATATTTGGAGCTCTGATGCTGCAGTCCGTCTCCTCTCAGAACGGTAGGACATATTTTTTATTATTATTATAGTAATACCAAACAGCAGTCGCACATTAAGGTAAAATTGTATTTTTTTAAATAAAGGGGGGAGTGTTTGTATGAATACGGAGCGAACATCTCTCCTGCAGCCAGGTCTCGTTAGATAATCCCCCTCAGCTGCGCGGAAGGAAACGCGTACCAATCGAAAGGCTCTTCATTTTTTTATTTTATTATTCATTTATTTCTATATTTTTCTGTGGCTGCCCTCTGTTTTAAGATGAGGGGTCAGTCAGTTAGTAATGGTGTTACCGTGTGTGTCTGCGGGCCACACGGAGGCCTGCGCGGTGCCCCGAAAACGTCCTTTGAAGTGAGGAGCTGCTCAGCCAGCAAGGACAAGTTCAGCTCGTCGGGTGGAGGGTGGCTTTTTTTTAGAGGGGGGGTGAGATTAAAAAAAAAAGATACAGAGGAATGGTGTCATGCTGAAGTTCTAAAAATCTGCACACACACACATACACATACAGTGAGCATGCTGTCAGGGCTGTGTGGAGGAGGAGGAGAGGGGGGGTCTGCTCAGGTATGTGAGGATGCAGGGCTCGGGAATCTCAGCATCCAAGCAGGGACTCCTCTCCCCTGCTCTCCTCTCTTCTCCCCTCCTGGTCTGAGATGCACCAGATGGATGCCGTGCGTGTAATCAGAGGCAGGATCGTCAGAAGAAGAGCTGCTCTGTAAATAGCACAAGTCCATTTTGCTGCATGCTTCTATTTTTAGAGCCGAGATGCTGCACTGGGAAACTGTGGCTTTAATGTCCCCTTGCAACAGTGAACGTGTTAACTCTTTAGCCGAGATGTGCTGCACTGCAGAATGGCATTGATTCCTCGGCGCGGGCCGCACTCGTCCTGCTCATAAATCTCACCCTGTGTTGCACAGATCAGCACTGTGTAGACCCACCACCAACATCCTGGTTTCAGCTGAGCAATTTGGAGGTGTATGTTCAGCTTCTGCATGGCAACTGTGTGAGAGGGAGTGAGAATTTATTCGGCCTCGGTCCCCCCTGTGCTGGGCTTGTGTAGGAATGCATTACACATCTCCTCCTCCTATACTGCACACCCACTCGCAGCATCTTCACCGTTCAACACACTGGCACACAGAGCTCACAGTGCTGGTTACGTGTGAAATATGTGATGTCCTCATGTCTTCTTGACTTGTTTTTAAAGTACAGAGAGGCTAGACGGTCCATAGTGTATATCCCAAATACAAATAATGTTATACCATTACATTGTATAGTTTTCCTTTGTCCAGCAGAGTCTGAGTAATGTATGGTATTATTGCACACAACAGCCATCCACATTGCAGGAGCCATTTGCGTCTGCTAATGGCCGTGCACATGAGAAGCTATTCCCGGTAAGGTTCCCTAAGGATGTGTGTTTCATCCAAAGTAGAGTGACTTTTACCAACGGAGCTGCTTAATTATATCATTAAAACCAGTTTTCCTCGATCAGAATCCACAAAACCAGCAAATAACAAAGGCTTTCGTTAGAGGTGGGGTCTGTGCTCCTGGAGGAAGCTTGCTGCTATTTGAATTAACATCTAAACCTCCCTCCAGTGCTCCTGCAGACCCAACATTTGGCTCATGGACACGCATTTCCAAGGCAACAAGCCCCAGTCGATCCAAACTACATAAAAAAAACAAGCATTTTAAAAGTTGTTTGCTTGTGGTCCTTCACACTGACCTGCCAAAGCAGCTAATTATACTTTTTGCAATTCAGCATCATGATGTAGTTATTTTGGCATCCTTTTGGTCTGTTTATTGTAAATAAATCACAGCTAAATCTGAAGCTGGATTAATTCAGCTGATGCCTGACTTACTAGATACAGTTATCATTTATTGATTTTGACACCCCGTAGTTGGAGAGGCAGATTATTTGCAATAAACACAAATGACCCCATGGTCAAACTCATGTGATTAATGTAGAGCTTTGAGCTGTGCATTAATCACACGAGGAGTCCCAGAACAGCTACAGTGATAGCAAAACATTTTCTTTAAAATATTTTGTTTATACTTTAGCTATGCCAACCAGCATGTTACAGCATGCGAGTAAATGTGAGTTGTGCTCTCTTTTGCTCTAAACTTTAGATGTCTCTGTCCATCAGGACTCCCTTGTGTTCTGACGGAATATTTATTTAGCATCCAGTTAGCTGCTCAATATATGTTGCAACTGTTGTGGTACATTCACAAGGTTTTGTCACTTTTCCAACATTTATTCAACCAAAGAATTAATATAGTACTGGCCAAAAGGGAAAAAGACTAATTTATTTATGTAGTGCAGTTCATTCACAGTTCAGTTTATTTATCACCTATCACCTATTCACCAAGAAAATATAAAGGACACAGATCTATTTCAGTGAAAACAAGGACAAATATAGATGCAAAATTAACATCAAACAAGTTCTTAAAAGGCACTTAAACTTGGAATTGGAAACAAACTGGAGATAAAAAGACTGAATTAAAGTCTGGAAGTATGCAAAGTTTAAGCACTACTGTTGTATAAAAATGAAAATAAAGATATAGAAATCAAACAAATGAACAATAGTTTTTAAGGAGGTCAGAGTTTGGGCATTAACGAAAAAAAGAAAACATAATTTTGGCTTTAAGAAATTCTAATGTGTTTCTGGACTTTTTCTGACAAAATCGCCAACGAAACTGAAAAAACACAACATGGACTTTGTTCTTCCAACCTGACACAGGGTGACACAAAACCACGCGCCGAAAATAAACAAAGCATCAGCTTGATTTCAGTGACGTCATGCGGACGTGTTCAGCACCAGCGGCTGCTCGCTCAGCACTTTTGACGTGCCTCGACTATCCGAGGTGGCAGGACGTGTCTCCCAGCGGTTCTATGTTAAGAGCTGAGGTGTTGGTTTTAGTTGTCAGTCCCAGTCACGGTATTCACCTCCGTTTCCTTATTGTATGTGTGCTCAGTTGGCAGCTTATTAGGACCACCAACACTGCTGATGTTGAATTGTTAAAGGTGTTTCTATATTTTTGTCCACCCCATATATACGTACAAGTGTCCTGCGTAATGGCATCCAGCAAACAGCAGTCTGTGAAATTATCATAAAGTTTAATCAACACCTCTCAAAGACATTATAGCCTTCCTGAAGGTTTGATTGATTGCAGGACTCCTGTATCAGACTGCATTAGCTTTAGATGCTTGTGTGTGTGTGTGTGTGTGTGTGTGTGTGTGTGTGTGTGTGTGTGTGTGTGTGTGTGTGTGTGTGTGTGTG
>JBAJHX010000081.1:9701375-9750569 GCA_037176925.1 Amniataba percoides | reverse complement strand
GAGACAAATAGAACCTCAAAAACCACAGGACCAAGTGCATTGTGTGTCAGCGCCAGCTCCTCTTTATGTGTTGACATAATTTTATCAACGTGTACTTGATAAAACTTCTTTACAATCTTCTATTTTTTTGGTCTTCATTTCTCCATATTTTTCCTTGCTGCCTCAGATGATGACCCAGCTGGACCAGTGTAAGTATAAACATTTTACCTCTGATAGTTTACCTCTGTTTAGCTCGTGTGTTTTGTTGTAGCTTATCATATCCCCACTCAGTGCACTATGCTGCTTATAAATGCTAAATAGAGGAACTTAAAGTAAGGTTTGACCTTTTTTAAGGAATGAAAAGTGTAAACAAGAGCTGAATAAGATCTCTTATAATTGATTAAAGGGGCATTCCACCCATATGTGATAATGATTTAGTCAGATTTTCCTTCCAGAGAGGAGAAGAAATTATAAAAGCATTACACGTTTAAAGATATAATACAATTGTTTTTGCAGTCTGATATAAACTAATTATAAAATCTCAGGATTGCCCCTTTAATCTGCTGTCTTGTTTTTCTCCTTGGTTTTCTGCTGAATTAGAAGTTAGTCTATAAAACATCAGGTACTCTGCAAAAAACCCATCAGCTGGCAGAGATTATTTTCTGTCAATCAACTAAATTGGCATTTTATTGATTGTTTCTGCACTACTGTACACATTTCATACACATTTCCATTTGAGGTGCAACCTGAGAGTGCTTTTTTATTTTCTTAAGGAAAACTAATTCAACCAACAACCACAAAGAGAAGAACCTCCGCCAGAGGAATACGAACTGAGCAGCCCGTCTGCTGAGTAAGTATTAAATTATTGAGAGGAAGCCCAATTATAAATATGTTTTACAAGCCTGTGGCCACAAATTCCATATGAGATAATCACTGAAAGCTCTTGTCAAAGAAAATAAGAGTGCTCTCAAACTGGGATAATGAATTGAGTTCTCTCTTTATTTTGCAGGTTTCATTACACATGTATTGACCATATGAAGGTAAACAAGAGGGGAATCCATACCAGTTGTTAATAGGATTTATCTGCCATTAATAGTACGGTTGTGGAGGAGTTTAAGTGAGGCATGCCTTATGATTTTGTTGTGTGAGCGTGCGAGCTCGGGAGGTATTCAAACCATAATGGAATTGTTAACATTATAATCATTGTTGCTGCATGCGGTTGTTGACGTTTATTATTTCGTCCCTCTTATCCACTACTTTTACATTTTTACTACTTCTAAAATAATGCATGCAAGATATTGACCTTCTGTTTTGAAGGCAGGAAATGTTTCTTTTCTTTTTCAGTTTTTTTGTCTTTTTTTTGGTTGCTCTTTTCTCTGAGAGTGGCTTCATGTAGATAATCTGTACTGTGTGTTTTAGAGGAAAAACAAATCTCGGTAATGTAAAAGAAAATGAAAATGCCACCATAATCGGGTATGACAGTTGTGTATAGTTTTATCATTCTGCTGCATACCATTTTCTAAGTTTATCAGACAGTATCTATTACATTTTAAGGGCTTTGCAATGTCCCTCTAAATTTGGTTAAGATTTACTTTACTGTGTGTACTTTATGTATTAAATCACTATAACTATGTATCAGATCACCATTAATATAAAGAATATTCATATTATATGATGCACTTAAATGTTGAGAATAATGAAAAACTGTATAAACCTACCATAGGAGATCTCATTCTAACATATTGTTTTATAAGTATGTGTATTGTACAGCATGGCTATTATCCTATGCAATTATTATCCATATCAATATATTGAAAATCATTGCAGCTTTTGATTTCTCTGTGACAAAGCTTTAAACTAGTAGGATCACCGTAGAGCGTTGATGGCATAATACACAGCTGCATGAATTCTCTACAGCTGACGTGGGAGGCGTCGAAAGAAGCCCACGTCAGGACTGACACGTGTGACGCAATTGCAAGATCCCGACTCATTTTTAAGAATAAATATATAAAAAAAAAACCGTGTCTGTCAAGTTTTTCTTTTTTTTTCCCCCAGCTGTACCGTTTATGATGCAGACAGGCCGTCCCATGACAAGAGAAATAAAAGCATGTGGAGAACAGCGCCATCTAGTGAAGTTTTTGAGCATGTCGAACATGTTGACCTTCAGGCATCCAATTAACTTTAGACAACAACAAGAACTGACAAACTTTGATTTAGAAACTTCATTTGGTGCAGGAAGATCACAGGATGGGCAGCTGGCAAAATTCAGTTAAGATGCAAGACTTGATATGATGGTCTTTATTATATTTTATTACATTGCGGTTCCTTTTTAGCAAATTAACCTTTTAGACAAACGTAAAACACTCTAAAGTCGTGGCCTTAAGTTCAAGAGACACTCTGTATTTAAACACACACTTGGCCGATACTCATGTCATCATGTGTTTGACGTGTAGACTTTATGATTATTTTTAAGTTCTGTATATTTATGAAAAGATGACAACGAGGGCACTAATATTGGCTTCAGTACTTTTTTTAACAGTCCTAAGATGAGTTTAGAAACTACAATTATGGACACATTTTATATGGTGAGTCTTTAAGTCTGGTAAGGATGATAAAGATAATAATTGTCAAGTGCAAATACCTAAATTTGACAGTTTTTTTTATGCCCCAACAGTGATTCCCTTTAGGATTTAGGTTTATTTTTCTCTTGACCTTAGTATTTCTAAATTAAGTACGAACAGACCTACAAATCATCAACACAATTAATAGCTATTATAGGGCTTGATTTTGATGCAGAATTAACATCTAAATAAAAAGCCACTAGAATATGGGAGTTGTTTTAAACTTCTGAAAAAAGAGAAGAAGCAGCAGGTGCATTTTTCTCCTGTATTCTTCTCTTACAGCTTAGAGCAGCACGTTCAAGGAGGGCACTACTTTATTGTGCCTACTGGGTAGTATGTTAGCACCAGTGGACATGTCTCATTGTTTGGCTTTTGGCAACATTTACATAACTATTACCAGCTGGAGTGTAATGAAATATTGTAATGCGTCTTCATACCTTTTAAACTGGACCTGATTCTCACGATGTAATGCCTTGTCCTGGATTAATATGTGAGTGGGATTCAAACAGTAATGAAAGCAGTCCATTTCTAGAGCAAAGAGACATCTGTGACTTCATGAACTATGAAAAAAAATAAATAAGCAAACTGGGACACAACTTTTGTCAAAAATGATTTGTAGTTCTGTCTGTGTGGATTAATCTCTCATTCTGGGAGTGAGATGTCAGGTGAAGTTTAGATAAATCTGATGAACTAGGTCTTAGACAGTTGACTGTTTTTAATAAATGCATGATTTCAACTTCATTGGAGTATGTTTTATATATATTATAGTTTTATTTCTTATAAGTAGCAGAGTATCCTTCTTGTGGACTTGTGTGTTCTTGCTACCATACTATTGTTAAAAGTTGTCAACTGACCAATGCCCAGTGACCAAAATGAGTCTACTTTAAAAGATCCTCCTCAGACATGATTCACCACTTATAAAAGTGATCTGCTTTGCATTATTGGATGAATGATTGGTTCTTGTAATCTCTGCAGACCAGAGACAAATCACTGCTGCACAGTTTTCCTACAGGGGTGTTAAAATTGTGTGAACTATGTAAAGCCTCCAATGGTAAACTGAAATAAAACAGTTTCATGTAACATACACTTTTCACACAACACTTAACTAAAACTAATTCTTCTTCTGCCCTCATTGATATAAAGGTGGTGCACAAAATATTATAAACACCTTTTGATATTGTACAATACAATTCACAAACTACAGCCTCTTAAATGGCTGCAGTTTGTCGTTCTGATGGCAAGCTGCCTTTAGGTTTGAGATGTTTCTGGGACACAGTCAACAAAGTACTGTGCATGGCATGCCTTGAAAAAGATCAAGTGTTGTTAAAAACTCAGTATGCAGTCATTTTCTGTTCACGTATGTCTCAAAGTCAAAGTTACTGGGGACACTAACAACAAGAACAGAGAGCTCAACCTACAACCTTTGGCTGCCTGCAAACATAATTCAGGCTGATGGCTGGTGAGCACTAAAATAAGGCACAGAATGTGAAATCCTAATCTGGGCAGTTCATGGTCAGGAGGCTCCAGAGCTGAAGTGCTGGCGCCAAGGCGCTGATTGTTTTGGAGTCAGCAAACACTGAGACAAAGTGGCACAAATAACAAGCAGCAATGAAGAAAACACAAGAACCTGCACATAAATACACTTTATTATGATCACATTTATGTTCACTTCTATTGTATTATTTTTGATTAATGCTATTTTGACCCCCTTCCCCCCTTCTATGACCACTAATAGGAGAGCTGAAAGACGTCTCTGTCACAGGCTATCAACATCTTGAAGTCTGATAGATAAAACTTTTTATTTATAACTATCATGAGGAAATATTTTGGCAGAAACTAGCTCCCTTCTCTCTGCCGCTTGGCGTTATGCCATATCAAATGTGGTTTAAATAAAGTTTGAATTGAATCAAACAACAGTAATCCAACCAGCTGTCATCAACCTTTCACCAAATTCAGTTGCCATGTTGGTCAGTGCCAGGAAAATGTTTCATGACTCTTCCATTTGACTGAGAGTGTCTTCTTCAGGGAAGAAGAATGAAACACTGCAGATACTGAGAGTATCAGTGAACCTGTGATAACTGAAGGAGGTCAGACAGGCTGCAGCTCAGTGTAATTTCATCACAGTAAAACTCAAACAAATCCACCATCAACAAGAAACGTATTGAGCTTAATTCACACTGAGGAGGTTCGTGGGCTCATGTGCAGATGCTGAGATGTTAAGTGGAAACAATCACGTGTTAATCTTATATGACAGCCATCACCCTTTTGCCTCCTGGTATGTTAATTATAATCAGATTTTTTTTAAGAATGTGAAAGTGAACTATATGTGCTTCACATCAGAATTTGGCACACTTATTCTCTAAAAGGCTCATCTTTTGCAGCAGTCCTACATGCAGTTAACGCAGACTTTCACCATTTTGTGAGCAGTTCTGAGTCTGAGGTCACAGTGGCCGCGCGTGTGTCGTCCTCTGACTGCTGTTTGTGATATCACGAGGTGTCTTAAAAACCATTACGCACGCTTAAACACACCAAGCACACCGTCCATCAGACTGCAGGTGACAGGTGGAGGCTTCAGCCATGAACTGGCTCCTTCAACGCTGCAATATGTCGGCAAATATGTGCACGGTGCTGCATAAACATGCGCTCCTCTGCACAGCGCGTCGCTTTCTTCTCTCTCTCTCTCTCAACTAGTGAACAACTCCAAGGCTGGATCGCATGCTTGAATCATCCTCTCCTGGCTGGGCGGGGTGAGCGCATGTGCCACCCTGGCTCCTATGGCAACCCGATGGATCACCCCCCCCCCTCTCTCTCTCTCTCTCTCTCCCCCCACCTCCCCTCCACCGCAGCCCCCCCTCCCCTCCTCCTCCTCCATCAATATTCACGTTTATAAGAAAGCGGGCGGCCGATGGATCAGTGATGTCAGCGCCGTGCACGCGTGTCACCACCTCTGACGGAGCGGCCGGCTGCTGTGCGGGGAGGTGCAGATCACGCTTTGTCATTGAGCGGCTCGGCGGTCTCCCACTCCGGCACGTCCGGTGCAGCTCAGCATGCTGCATCCTGATGCGCTCAGGTCTGCGCGCCGCGGGGTCACCTGGATTCACGCGTCGGCCGCCTGCACATGACCGTCGGATGGGAGCGGACACGCATCGTTTGACGCACCTCAATGTTTGAACCGCCGCGGGGGGTGGGGGGAGAGAAAGAGAGAGAGATAGACACACACACACAGAGAGAGAGAGAGAGAGGGAGGCACGTCCCAAGTGTCAAATAAGATACAACCTGTCCTGCGGATGCGCCGTCACCGTTTTCGCCTCCAGTGGCGCCCGAAGTGTGCGAGCTTCATGATTCATCGCTAAACGCGAAGAGCGCGTCTCCTCTCCTCCTCTCCTCCTCTCCTCTCCGCTCCTTCAGACATGGAAAGGCTGCACTCCTCCATGCGCAAACGCCTCTACAGCCTGCCGCAGAACATCGGGCAGAAACCCTTCGCGACCGACGAAGGAGAGAGCGGCGACAAGGACACCAAGAGGAAAAGTATCCGGCTCAAACATCTGTCCTCTCCGTCTCCCGCCAGCAGCTGCAGGAGCGTCGAGGAGGCCAGGGGCGAGGACTTCACCGGGAGGACCAACTTGAACGGGGACTGCCGCCTGTTCCGGGGCAGCGTCTCCTCCATCACCGGGCGGCGTCCCCCCGGGTCGGACCCGGCGGAGCGGCGGCGCCTCATCCCGGAGGCGGATGCGGGCGTCAGCGGGGAGAGTTTCCCCGGACAGGGCGGCCCCGCGGCCCAGCAGCGGGCGGCGGGCGGTCCCAGCGGCGCGGCCGGGCAGCCGTCCGCGCTGGACCAGGCAAGTTTCATCAAGTTGGAGGGCAGCGAGCAGATCATGCCCGAGGACGACCGGCTGTACCAAGCCGGCTTCATGCACCGGCAGTTTGGGGCGATGCTGCAGCCGGGAGTCAACAAGTTCTCCCTGCGGATGCTGGGCAGCGAGAGGGCCGTGGAGCACGAGAGGGAGCGCGTGAAGTCCGCGGGCTTCTGGATAATCCACCCCTACAGTGATTTTAGGTAAAGCCTTTCTTTATGAGAGCAGGAAAGTGCAGCCACGCACCTGAGGCTTGTCTGATCTTTTTTTTTTTTCATATGTAGCTGCATCTTATAAATGCCATTTTATGTGATAAGATTACTATAAACTTACATGTCTCACACACACTTTGTAATCCCCTCTATACCAGGTGTGTGTGTGTGTGTGTGTGTGTGTGTGTTTCTTCTTCGATCATTGTGATGATAATGACCGTGATAATCAGGAGTGTGAGCCTGTGCAGAATATCATAAGCTGAATGTGCCTCTGTAATCCACACACATACACACACTCTCTCTCTCTCTCTCTCTCACACACACACACACACAAACCTTGAATAGGTAAATGGCTTCATTGCTGCAAATGAGCCTTTTTCTAAGGACTTAACCACTCACACAGTGCAGGCCATTCTTACAGGGGAACATTTCGTGTGTAGTAAAGGAGTTGACTGGCATACAAAATCCTCTTATGTGCACAATGGCAGCCAAATTATATCATATGGAGGATATAAGTCCCTCTTTTGTTTGGCCTGGAGGAGCATGTGTGTATGGTTTCATTCACACAAGAGGACAGGCTATATGGTAATCTACCAACCAATTTTCTGTGCAAATTTTCTCCATCTTTAAATGAAATCTGTGCACTAAGCCCAACCTGTAATTCCCTAATTTACCTGCCATGCTGTGCCACGCACGGTCCTGTTTTTTTCACTGCACACCGCATGCAGACCAGCATTCTGTTCATCACCGCCATCAAGGGATTTTCATGACATTTAACCTTGAGACTCACTGTCATCATATTTTCGCTGGGCCAGTTGTACGCCGATGTGTGTCACTGCAGTTTTTTTCCACTCATCTGAATTACACTTTTTTTTTATCATTTAGCCAGGGCAGTGGATTACAGAGAGTGCAGTAGGGGCTTGGAAATGGGGTAATCAAAATAGGGTAACATGACCATTCAAGATATTAGAAGCACACATCAGGGGAGATTATTACAGTACAATTAGTCTAATGGAGCAGAGATGGTGTGGACGGGGAGGGTACACACCACAAAACACAGAGAGAGAGAGAGAGAGAGAGAGAGAGATTGAAATGAAAATGATGTTGTGAGGAATCAGGACATCCAGCTGTTAACTCTGTTTGAGGTGTCATTACTTCATGCTCCGTTTGGGTCACACTTTGAGCAGCAGCAGGTGCCTTAAGGTGAACACTTTTTTAGAAGGTGTGAACCTCCGCACCATTAAAGAGTGTTTGGGTCCATTTTTTCCCGCTTATGTGACATTGTTGAATCAGTCTTTGTCCCACAAACAGCCAAATTCACTCCCCGATATCTGTAACAGAAAGAGAGAGAGACCACTGTGCCTCAGCTCAGCGCGGTGTAATGCATGCATCCTCTCCTTGTATCTTTTCCAAACACAGTGTCGCTGTTGTTTGTATCATAAATAGCTGCTGTCTCTCTGTGAAAGCTTCCCATGGACACAGCAGCAGACACACCGAACTGGCACGCTGCGTAAATATGGTTAATATGATTGCTGGTGGGTCTGAGCCACGGTACAGGTGTGTGTTAAGCCACTGAGCTGCATGCAGGCTGTCATGCTTCAGCTGCGCTCTGGCAGCAAGAGATAAGTATCTCTAGTACAAATGTGATCCCTTTTTCAGCTGTCCTGATTGATCTAAGCTCCTTTCACCATTTTAAGCCTTTTTGTGTTCACTTTGCTTGTAACTCCTCTCTCTTTGTGCTCTCATGCTCTTTGACGGCGTTGCACTCTGACCCAAATAGTGCAAGATTCCTCTCTCGACCAGTAAATGTCCACAGATCCCACAACTGTCAGCGTTTCTTTTTTATGGTAACATCAGATTACACCAGCAAGTTGTGTGATCTTTGTGGCTGCGTGCACAGTCAGCTGATGATGGTCTGCAGGGGGACAGTGCATTACTGCTGCCCCCCTTTTTTTTTTTTGTCCAGCTGTTCCAGTGTTCTGCAGCACAGTGACGTGTGCAGAGCAGTAATGCTAACTACTCAACATCTGGCTGATGGGAGCTGACTTGTGGAGATGACATGGATTCCCAGGAGATAACGGTGGATTTAGCTAGAGAGGGGAAGTGCAATTAGGACCAGTGTGTCACCACAGAAACAACAGGCAGATGAAGAGAGGATGCAAATGCTTTGTTTGGCAGAGAACAACAGAAAGCTGATTAGAACAAATGGCCACCGGTGCCCTCGCTGTGTCCCTCTTTTTTATAAGAGAGGGTTTGGTGTAAGTAAGTTTGTAGTTTGTGCTGTACTTGGTAACATCTCTGCAGTTGATGGTTGTTAGACCCTCATTTGAGCCCAGAAAAAAATCACATTGTCTGAAAAACAGTTGACTGTTTCTTTATGGTTTTTGTTCGCAAAAGATACAGGTCGTTTCTTTCAATCAGTGGTGAATTTGTTGACACAATAGAGAGGTGTTTTCCCTATCAGCACTCCTAAAATCATATTTCCTCCAATTTACAGTCTTGTCTCTCTCTTCTCTAACATGCATGTTGCTTAAACAGTGAGATTGCTGCTTGCTGCCTCACATGCCACGAGTTACCTTAAGTGGTGCAATGCATGCATCCTCTTAGGTTTGTCCTCCGCCCTCGCCTGCAACACCCCACTCCATGCAGTTTGTGCTGGCCGTGTAGGTGTGAGGCTCCTGCTGGATCGATCAGTGTTTAATTAGGTCCCTGAAATGGATCGGACATGCAGTCACATGCATGCATAATCTCTCGTCTCACGCACTGAAGATGGCGTTTGCTTGATAAACACTCTGTATCTGTGCTGGCATTTGTGTGGCCAAGCTGGACGTTATTGTACATGTAAATGTTTCCTGTGAATGGTAAAGTCCAGATATTTGTCGTCCTCCATTGTCTATGAAAGCAGTATGCAAAATCAAAACATCTGACAGCAGAAAATGTTTAATCTCACAATGGTAATAGAAGCGTTGAAATAAGGTATTAGACAACATGGCTATTTCATATTTAGTACAAAGCTCTTTGCTTTAATTTATTAACTGAGTTTTGAAATGTGATGAAAATATTTAATATATTTAAGTTGGTGATTTTACCGTAATCAACTGAATCAGCCTTTTTTTTCCATGCAATTATAGATGCAATTGAACACGCTGCTGCTGATAGTTGAGGATTTAGTTAGTTGTGAAAATCAATATTTCCTCATGAGAAATTCAAAAGAATTCCAATAACCCATTTTTCTCTCCGTCCCTGTGGCCAGAAGCCCAGTATTGAACTTATTTAGAGGACCATTGTTGTTCTCCACAGTCAACATACTTCTAGTTTTTCTAATGTTTATGCAGTTTGTTTTCTACTTGTGTGAACATAAATCTACTGGAGTTTGAGTCGCAGTGTGAGACTGCAAATTGCACCAAGATTAATTTCCATTTGAAGTTCTTCCACGTCCGGAATTGCTTTGAATATGCAGCACATATTCAGTATGCACACAGACGCACGCAGTCCTCTAGCTTTAAAAGTCTCTGTGAACTGAAAACCACTGATAAGAATTGGTGTCCATTCATAATTATGTTTTTCTATCATCTTGCTTAAAGAAAACAGAACAACTGATGACAATAATTATTCATTATCTTGATTATTGTTTGTCTGTAAAGTGTACCAAATGTTGTAAAATGAGCATTATGATTACCCAGAACTGAACATAACAAATAAATATTAGACCAACACACCAAATAGATGTTCAGAGATAATCAGTTTACTTTCATATCTGATGATGAAAAGCAACGAATCTCATATTTAAATGTTTGCATTTGTTCTTTAAATACTGCTGCTAAAGAAGTGTCCTATTCTTTTAATGGTTTGTAGCAAAATTATGAACCTCTGTGTTGATGGTTTGAGTCAAGCTGGAGACCTTTGTTGCAGATCATTTCTTGTTTTTCTCTGATTTTCTGTTGTCTCTCCACTGTTGTATCTCTAATGAAGGTATAAAAAAAACCCCTCCCTCTCCAAAAATGCAATATTTAGCTCAGTCAAAGGTTAAAGTGAAGTAATCATGATTTTTCTAAAGATATATCAAAGTCATTTTGGCCTGCAGTAAAATTTGATTATGTGTGTTTTAGGTTCTACTGGGATCTGACAATGCTGCTGCTGATGGTGGGAAACCTCATTATCATCCCCGTGGGCATCACCTTCTTTAAGGACGAGCACACGCCGCCCTGGATCGTCTTCAACGTAGTCTCGGACACCTTCTTCCTCATGGACCTGGTCCTTAATTTCCGCACAGGCATCGTCAAGGAAGACAACACGGAGATCATCCTGGATCCGCAGCAGATCAAGATCAAGTACCTGAAGAGCTGGTTCGTGGTGGATTTCATCTCCTCCATACCTGTGGACTATATCTTTCTCATCGTAGAGACACGCATTGACTCTGACTTTTACAAGACGGCCCGAGCCCTGAGGATCGTTCGCTTCACCAAGATCCTCAGTCTGCTGCGGCTGCTGCGCCTCTCAAGACTCATTCGCTACATCCACCAATGGGAAGAGGTACATCCTGCAGCGATAGGCTCCTTGGGTGTTCATAGATGACTGACTAATTACTCAGTAGAAGATTAATCAGATAATTTTTAGGAAGGAAATCTCTAAACCCTAAGCTCATAGCTTTTAAAATGTTAATATTTTAATTCTTATTCTATTCTATAGTATGTGAATATCTGTGGGTTGTGAACTGCTGGCTGTTGTAAATAAGTACTTCAAAGACCCCAACTTGCTCTGAGAACACGTGATGTGCGTTTCTTACTGTTTTATTTCATGGAACAAAGAGATTAATCAATTATAGAAGTAGTCATCATTTGTAGCCTTTCTCTCAAATGTTCCTTTGACTGAAGTGCCCTAGATAGTGAGATTTCACTTGCATTAGCAGATTTCTCAGAATATATAAGTTTGTCTGGATTACTACTTTTTTTTTTACAGTTTTTTTTGCTTTCTGGGAAAATACACGATACTGCTCATTGTAAAGAAAAAAATCACAAAATGACCATATTATTAAAGCTGTAGAGTTACAAAACACGCATAAACTTACTTTATAACAGATATTTTCCAGCATTATCTCATTTTTATAATTCCAACTGAAGCTGTACTCCCCCATAGGCCATTAATGTTACTTGCAGATGATTACGCAACACTGAAACAGCCTCTGCAGTCTATAGAAGATTAAGAACAATGTGGTCTCCTATAGTCTGTATGCATCAGCCCACACAGCACCTACTGTATGATTCAAATCCTCTGATTGCATGAGAGAAAATTTGAATTTATAGATTTATTCAGGGAGATTGTTTCAGTTCCATTAATGCTGATAATCTGTGTTACAGGTTTTCCATATGACCTATGACCTGGCCAGTGCCATGGTACGTATCATGAACCTGATCGGCATGATGTTGCTGCTGTGTCACTGGGATGGCTGTCTGCAGTTCCTGGTTCCCATGCTGCAGGACTTCCCTGCTGACTGCTGGGTCACCAGAAACAAGATGGTGGTAAGTGGATTATTTATGAGTCAGACTGCATCCAAGTGTGTCTTCTCCTCTTTTAAGGCCCTGAATATTTTAATTTTTTTAAAATAACCTCCTTGTGACAGGATCCCACGCGTACACATTTTCTTTCAAAGTTAAAGCAGTTTCTGTTGTTTGAAGAAGAGACTTTTTTAGTTTTGTCTGCTTTCTTCACTGGTTTTAAGTGGGTTGTGTGTGTTGGAAAGAGGTGATGTCACATGCATCTGCGCACCAGTCAGGATTTAACAACATTTGAATCAAACAGTTGTGGGTTTTTTTGGTCACTGTCAGATCAAAACACACGCACACAGCCCTGGCAAAGCAGAATAACTCAAAATCTGAATTTCAACTTATCAAACTTACAGATGTTTTTATATTTCAAACAATAATTTTTATTCTTGCATTTTATTGATTAATTGCTCAACATCAATTTAGTTGGAAAATCTAAATGATTACTTAATCATTTTTTTGTCGTTTTGTTTTGTTTTTTGCAAAAATACAAAACATTCCCTGGTTTGAGCCTCTCAGATGTGATGATATGAGGATTTGAATCTTTTCTATGTAACTTATGATTGTTTGTCTGAGGATATTACATATTCCTTATAAGGTGGTTAGCTTTGCCTTTACCTCATTAAGGTAAAGCCAACAAACCTGAAAAAGAGGGGCATCATCACTTGTAATATCATACTCTGAATAGGCTTATGCGTGATTAATGCTGTGGATAACGACAAACTTTCTCTTTCCTCTTCTTCGCCTCTTATAGAATGACACCTGGGGTCAGCAGTACTCCTACGCTCTGTTCAAGGCCATGAGTCACATGCTGTGCATCGGGTACGGCCTGTACCCCCCCATCGGCATGGCCGATGTGTGGCTCACCATCCTCAGCATGATTGTGGGCGCTACCTGCTTCGCCATGTTTGTGGGTCATGCGACTGCACTCATTCAGTCTCTGGACTCCTCCAGGAGGCAATACCAAGAGAAGGTGGGTGTCTGAGCTCTCTAAGCGCTGGAGTGTAACTAAATAGGCTAAATACATTGACACGTTTCTTATATTTAAGCACAGTTTTCAGATACTTGTACTTTTCTGGAGTATTTCCATTTTATCCCGCTTTATACTTCTATTCCACTTGCTTTATTCGAAAGCTTTACAGTTCTCTATACAAAAATATGATGCATCTGCCACTGCTTAAAGCAGTCTGGAGTTTTTGACTGGTTATGAAACAGTCACAGTTTAGTACTGATACCTTTGTGTGAACTGCAAGAACAGCAAGAAGACTTGATAGTTCTTTTAGTTTCTAATAGTTAGTCTTACTGGGTCGTATTTTTCTTCAAAGTCAGATGAAACAGCGCTGACCGCTCTCCTCACGGTGATTTAGTTTCTTTGGAGTGAAACAAAAGGAACACAGCTTAATGTTTGGAGCACCTTTGTCCACGGGGACCTCAAAAATCAATGCAAAATGAAAAGTTCAATTGAGCTGCCTTAAGTAACGGATCTGAAAGCTTATTCCACAACAGACTAAAATTCTGTTTAAATGGTAAGGATAAATGACAAAATGAGAAAGTATTTGTGAATGATGTGAAGACTTGATGCATTAATCTTCAGGCGTTTAAGAGGGAGGCTCCACATTAGATGAGAAGGCATGGAGCTTTTTGAGCTTTTGCTTTAACACAGAAAAAAAGAGAGACATTAGTGTGAGGTGATTACAGCAGGACATAATGTACATAGATTGGGTACACGGACCGCTCATATGTGCTTTCCTGGTAGAGTACATCGCTGAAGGACACAGTAGTTAATGTTATTAGCTGCAGCCTGCAGAGCACAACTGTATTTGTCAGATGGGACAGAGGCACAGCATCGCTCTGTGGGCAGGTTTCACAGATGGCCTGACAGTTGACTGTTAACATAATGAGACACATTATTGTCCACCTCTGAGCCAACACATCAATCACTTTAATATATTCTATTTGACATGACTTTGCATTTTGTCTTAGTCGACGAATGTACTTGTATTACAGTCACATTTATTTCAGTGGCGGTTGTCCAGTCGATCGTTCTGTTTGTTTTATCATTTTAACATTTGAATGACTGGACTTGTGTTGTCGTTTTTACAGTATAAACAGGTGGAGCAGTACATGTCTTTCCACAAGCTCCCCGCCGACATGCGGCAGAGGATCCACGACTACTACGAGCACCGTTATCAGGGCAAGATGTTCGACGAGGAAAGCATTTTGGAAGAGCTGAACGAGCCACTGCGAGAGGTCAGGAATCCTCTGCACTGTTATTGTTGTCTTGATAATAATACTGCTGAGTCATCATGATGCATTTTCATTATAACGCGTTCTATTTGGCATTTATAGGCAGTGTATGAACATTTAATTAATGCTTCATAAAACATCGTAAAGTGGCGTTGAAAAATACTTCAGAGTACGTTGTGTTTATATGCTGCTTAAATGTGATGAATAAGGGGATTAAAGTGAAGTGTTACTGAAAATTGCTTTTATTTATTTTATGTTATTCAATTTTAATGGTTCTCTCTGTCAAATATGTGAACTAATGAAGTGAGCATCCTTGTCCTAAATGGTTTACAGTTAATTATTTGTATAATCTAATATGGCTGTCTTCCATTGCACGTTAATGTTAATAGTCGTGTAATCTGATTAGTAATGGATGGAGAGTGTATGAGGACAGAGAGCCTCATTAACAGAGCACTAAGCCACCACTAACTGTCCTGCTTTTATAATCACTGATATGTACACATTAAATAACGCTGGCATTTGTGCAGCATTTGTGTCATCTGAAATCTAAAACACTCCTTCGCTTTCACCTTCAGGAGATCATCAACTTTAACTGTCGTAAGCTGGTGGCCTCCATGCCGCTGTTCGCCAACGCCGATCCAAACTTCGTCACCTCCATGCTGACCAAACTTCGCTTCGAGGTCTTCCAGCCAGGCGACTACATCATCAGAGAGGGGACCATCGGCAAGAAGATGTACTTCATCCAGCACGGCGTCGTCAGTGTCCTCACCAAGAGCAACACGGACACCAAGCTGTCCGACGGCTCTTATTTTGGAGGTAAAATTGGCACACTTGACGTGCTGTGTGTACTGCATGCTAATATACTCTGCAGCGGGCAGGGAGTCATTTTGAATGTATGTGAAGGAGCGGTGATAGTATATTTGTTTTGATTTATTTTGCTCCAGCACTCAGCAGATTAACTTCCCTGACTATTACAGCTGGGGGAAAAATGCCCACATCATCTCCTTAAAAGGGCTCGGGGACTAAGAGGAGCAAAAGCTTTGTGATCTTTGATTCCATCTGTGGGGCTTTCCCCTTCGTTAACGCCACATCCAAAGCTGAAATCCAGAACTTTCCATTTGTTCCCTTCCTTGTTATGTTGCCTCAACCTGTCGTTGCCGGTAACCGACTGCGCAACAAAGTCAAATGTCCTCAAAAAACCAGAAAGCATAAATCTATTTACTTGCATCTTGCATGGTCCCAGCTGAACGTGAGGTGATCCGTCAACCCAGCAATGTTTTTCAATTCCAAAGTGTGGACAGTATTTCTAATCACATTTAATGTTTAACTATACTCAGTTTCTGAAACAATAACAAATTATGTATTTTGGGTCAAAACAGATGTGTGACCTGGGAAATGAGGACAGAAAATGTGCGTTTAAAACACCTGTCAAAATAAATATGTCGTCATGTGTAATAAATAGATTAAATTGGTGAAGAGGGCAGGCAGGAGAGGGAGCGTGTGAGTCTGTGTATATCCTCAATATGTCTGTCCTGAAAAATATGTCCACTTTTTTTTTTTTTTTTAAATGGCGCATTATTTTATTTTTCTGATCTGGCACGGCAGATGAGGTCAGGACAAACTGTAAGCTGCAGAAATTGCATTAAGTGCTCCATCTGTGGGGTTCAGAGGCAACAGTCTTTTCATGTTTTATCGTCTCACACTAATAAAACCTTATTTTCCTTTCCTTTTATGAATGGATGTAAAAAGATAGAAATCTACTTGTCATGTATTGCACAACTTGTATGAGAAAAGTGTAAAATCATCATATAAAGCATCACACTAATTAGCCTGCTTTTAAAATAAAATCAGTAATGGTTATTCGCTGACTTCCTTTCAGCAGGACATATTTTACGGAAATGTTTTTTTCCCATCCTCCCCGCAGAGATCTGCCTGCTGACCCGAGGCAGAAGGACAGCCAGCGTGCGAGCAGATAACTACTGTCGGTTGTACTCTCTGTCAGTCGACAACTTCAACGAGGTGCTGGAGGAGTATCCCATGATGAGGAGGGCCTTTGAGACAGTTGCACTTGATCGCCTCGACCGCATCGGTGAGTCCTTCGCCAAGAAATGAAAACCTGGCTATAGGAGCCATCTTAAAGTTGTATTTTGTTTGCTTCTGTTCTTCACATAGTATGTTAAATGCAATTATATTTTATTTATATAAGTTGTTAATGGCGATACAGGTCTGCATTTAAACACCACCCAAAAGTTTGTTAGTAACAGTGAAGGATGAATGAATGGATGGGTGATTTTTTTTCAATTCACTAAAAGAAAATATTACAAAGAAAATATTATTAATCAGAACACTCATTAAAAAAAGGAATCAAATTTGATTAATAAGTTTAAAGAAGTCATTATTACAATCAGACAATGAGAGAACATAAGTCTTGTATGAATTGTACCAAACAATTGATTGCACACTAATTAGAGATTCTAAATGTCAAAAGTCCATATTTAAATTGGCATGGTGTGTGTTGTTCTGTGATATTTTAGTGAGTGTGAGTGTGGTTCAGGGTAAAACTGTAATTTAACCGATATACATGCATCCTTGTTTGACATCTGTTAGAAATTTAGCTTCACCTAAGAAACATTCTGAGATAAACGGCTGCATTTTTTATTTGGAATAATCTTTGTTTTTTTCTCTTTTATTTTTTATGAGAGATGGTGAGGGATTTACATGCTATTTTTGGTGGTTTTGCTGGGGTTGTGTGTAGAAAAAGAAACATTTTAAGATTTATCCTCTAATCTAGGTTTTGCCTCTGCTGTAAAGTAATACCTCACATAAAAACTGAACATCCATGTAACCTGGCTGGAGACATACAGATATGTTATGCTGCCACATTTAAACCTAATTGTTACATGAGGCAAAGCTGAGGTGCTGCTGTTATCTTTATGAACCATAGCATGCGGTCATTAATAACAAAATAAAGGAAGTAGCATGGCTTCATTTATATTTTCTTCACAGGCAAGAGGAACTCTGTTCTCCAGCATAAAGTCCAGCATCACCAAAGTTCTGGCACACTAAACTTCCAAGAGAGCGAAATCATCCAAAGAATCGTGCAACACGACCGTGACATGGCCCAGTGCACGCAGCTGATCCAGACCAGCCTAAACCCTCCCCCGGCTCCACCGTCACCCACCCCGGTCATCTGGGCCCCTCTGGTCCAGGCCCCACTCCAGGCTGCTGCTGCCACCACCCCACTGGCTCTAGCTTTAGCCCACCAGTCCCAGCTGCCTCCTATTCTCTTCCACCATCCTCTGGCACCAGGCTCGCTGAAGGACCCCACCAGCCATCCAAAGAGAATCCACGTCGGAGCGAACACGTCCAGCAGCTGCGGTTCAGGGCCCGGGTCTCCTGCCAGCACCACTAAATTCAGATCTGGGGTTGAGACTCCAACACTGGCGTCCCTCAGGACACACCATTTCTCCACCGGTCCCCTGTCACCAACACAGACGTCACAGCCCGTCTTCACCAGCAGCCTGCAGCCTTTGGCCCCTCTGCCCTCGCACCATCCTTCGCCCCATCCTCCACACTCTGGCATTGCCTCAGTCTTCCCTATCAGCCAGGCAACCGTCTCCTACACCTGCTCTGCTCAGCTCCACTCGCAGCCCTTCCACGGTGCTATGACCACCCCACCACAACCAATGGGGTTATTCCAGCAGGGGGCGCCAGGGAGGTTCACAGGGAGATTCCCAGCACCCACTGCTTCTGCCATAAGCCCTCTGATCTCCAGCTCTGTCGGCCCCATACTAAGCCAGCTGCAGCAGACATCTCACGCCACCACACAGCAGATGGCGTATAGTCATGACAGAGCAGGCAGGACATCTAGTGGTCTGAACCTCCCACATTTTCCCTTCATCACCAGCACCCAGTCCTCTGGTGGGTTTATTCAGCCAGGGTCTACAGTCAGAGCTGGGTCTGCAGTCGGGGCTGGAGCCGCAGCCTCCTTGGCTCAGCACAGCCTTGCAGGTCTTCAGTCAGTTTTCCTCCCCCAGGTTCTCCCAGAGCACTCGGCCCTCGCCTCCCTGGCCCAGTACGGCTCCGGCGAGGCGTCGCCCTGCTACACACCTCCCGTCCACAGTCCCAACATACAGAGCCCTGTGAAGGGAAGGACAGTTTACCACAGTGAGCTCCCCAGCACCGTGGGCCCTCACAGCCCTCTTACCCCCAAGACCTCATGCCCTGCCAGGGTGGCCTGTACCGTTGAAGAGAGGGCCGAGTCCTCGGTGGATCTCTTTACCCAGGAAATAAAGACTATCTCAGGCTCTCACAGCTCTTTACACCAGGAAAGGCCTTTGGCCATGAGAGGCTCCTCAGAGGGGATAGTGGGGGCATCGAGTCCCTTCTCCTCCCCCATGGCTGTCAGTAAACCCTACAGCCCAATCCCGGGTCAAGCCACTCCTGTCAGTCGGACACATTCAGGGCCCGAACCTCAGAACCAGTCCGTCGGTGTTCACTCTCCCCACACTAGATCCCCTGCTAAGATGTTAGAGACTGAACACAAACAGTCCAAACTTCCATCCAACTTGTGAGGTTCAGACACACCCTCCTTTAATGCCTGAACAAAAGAGAGACAGTCTCTTTTTTGGCATCGTTTTAACCACTACTTTGTCAAATTTGAAAGTAGGAGGGTGTGTTATACAAATCAGATTGGAGATCAGTGGTTTAATTTTTAATAAGAGTGAATGGATTGTGAATAATAAGGGACAATGATGGATATTTTTTTCTACAAGATACTGCATCTTTGAATATAGTAATAAAATCCAAAACCTATTGATGGGTATATATAGCACCTCATAAAAATGTCAATTGTTCTATGTATTGTATTATAACCACACTCTGTGATTTGTTATAAGTATTTGTTTAAACCACATTGTCCAGGCAATTTTGTGTGACCTTTAAGCTACATCCGTTTAGTTGGAAGTTTGTCCACAACTGTATCTAGTTATGATTGAAACCAAAAATGATTGTCCTTTCTGTTATGTCCTTTCCCACCACTGAGTGTGTCGTGTGAATGTAAGGTTACCCCTTAAGAGATTTCAAGGAGAGACGGACTGTGCACTTTGCTTGTTTCAGAGATCACCTAATCTAATGTTTGATGATGGCAAGTCTTCCAAGATAGCGTTTCAGCAATATTGCACGCCCAAATGGGTCACACAAATCAGATCTCACTCAAAAAAAAAAAAAAACTGAAGGAATGAATGCAGTGTTTGTCTGTCTGAATGGAAAAAAGGGGATTTTTTGAAGGTGCTGAACTTGAAGGTGGTGATGGTTTTAGGACTGGAAAGTGTAACCAGTTTCAGAGACGATGCACACATTTCTGTTTGGTCCTTCCACAACTGCTCCAGCGTGTGGCGAGGCACACAACCGATACCAACTCACTTCAGTCTGACAATAACTTCGGCACAGAACATGCACCTGAGCCAGGGTTTGTGTGCCATCAGCATAGTATGCAATAATCTGTGTTTTTTTTATGGGTCTACAAAGGTACTGTGAATTAAAGTACTTGAGTCAGTGACTGAGATTCTGTTTTTAGTTAGAACCAATTAAAGGGAATTAAATGAAATAAAAAATAAGCAACTGTGGATAATCAAACATCCTGAAACCAGCAATGCACTGAGACTGATCTGAATGTTTCTTGCACCAGTCAAAGGGCTAAAAGCAGTTACGTGGACACACGGTTAACAAGAAACCCTGATGGGTCATATTGCTGCATATTTACCTCTTTCATTTTACATTATTTGATTGTAAAATTTGACATTTGTTGTTGAACAATTGCTGCTTTGTGATGCTATGCTGAATCAATAAGACGTGTATCACTGACTGCTTTTTTAAAAACAATCCTCCTACTTGTTAATAAGTTCATGTGTTTAGATGATACTTCTCTCTCTCTCTCTTCGGACCTGTGGCTGGCAAGGAACTGTGAGCAGCTAGCCGGTTAACAGGTCAGACCACCGGAGGATCCTGTCCAGTTTAGCTGCCTGGTCACTGAACCTGAGGTCTGCTGTGACTCTGACCCCCCTCGAGGGAAGAGAGATACTATCAGTCACTAGTCAGTCACTGCCAGTGGCCTCGATCAATCCCTCATTACTATTCTCCTCCAACCCCGCACCACCACACCACCTGCCAGAGGCATCAGCTCGGATTGAGCGTAAGGCTACTTTGAGACCGTTCGGCTTACAGATGTGTGTTCGAGAGGAGGTGCCGGTCATTCATGTATTTATATATTTATATTTCATTTTGCTGCCTTTTAACCGACAAATTTAAGGATTCCACCACCTATGTATGTTAGGCATATTTTATTTTAGCTACTGAATTCAATGCAATAAAATAACATGATCAATGATGCTCGTCCTTGCCATTGATTTCTTTCAGAAGGGAGAAGCTGATAAAATGCTGCTGAAGTTTCAGACTTTATACTGGATTATAAATTAAGAAACTGCACGGTGTTGCCCGTTGCCGACATTTTTCTAGGAATTTAAAACCAATTATTCAACTCAATCAATACAAATAAAAATTATATTCATGGAGTGATAACTTGGATGATTAAGTAAATATAGATATTGCATTCAATGTTCATGCAAGGTTTGATTAAAATGTATTTTTATTCTTTAGATGAAGCTGCCTGGTCGATGCAAAGCAGAAAAAACTGCATTATTATATAAAAGTCTGATGGAGTTTTAAGTATTACAGCTTTGACCAAAGTACGAAGTTCTAAATATTTATCCAGCTGCTGCATATCAAGAACATACAGTTTATAATACTTAACTGGACCTTTCCAGAGGTCTGTTTTTTATTGATATGTCACTTTCAGTGAGTAATTATGAGAGACACAATAACATTAAATACAGAGAAATATTCTCCAAGTAAGAACAATGTACTACGTAAAATTATAAGTGTTAATGAATCCAATCATTTTAAAATGATGGGATTAAAACTATGTTAATTATTTTTTGTTTCTTCTTTTCACTACTAATGTTTCACTACTACTAAATGGCATTTTTCCAAAATGTTCAGAAATTGGCTGTCCATTCATAGCCTGTGACACAACTGGGTGCTCTCTTTGTCTTGATACACAGACAAGCAGAATAATTGACTAAAACAGCCATGCAGAAAAATTATGCAAAATAAATGTTCATTTTCCAAAAAGTCAGTCTTTATTTTCTATTCTCTCACATTTATTGTCCTTGGGTGCCACATAAACTTACCGTGATCCTGAGTGGTGTGCTGTACACCTCTGAGCTTGTTAAAAAATAATCTAAACTGGAAACCTCATCCTCAGTCTAAAATCTTTCTCGTGGGATTATTCAATATGGAAAAGACTGAAAAAGTGACCCTTGTCTCATTTTAGTGTGACAGTGAAGAAGAAGACAAACACAGTTGAACCTCCAATTCCCTTTAATGGATGGAAAGAAAAATGAACACTGATTTCCACAGAAGAGTTTCCACTAAAAGGTTTTGAGTTCAGTCTCTGGCAGCGGGATTTAGACAATAAATAACATGTGGTTGACTGGAATCAGGGAGTTACTGTTTGTGAACGACACCATCAAAAATCCTTTGAAGGAGTGGCTTGGTTTTGGCTTCCTGTTGCTTGTCGAGAAAAGCAACAGAAAAGAAAAGTCTGACACGGAAGGAGTAGGAAGGTTACTGGAGAGGGGAGCGGGAGCAATTACTAATGTCCTTTGATGAAGTTCAAGGAACCAACACAACTCTCATAGTGTTGGTGTAACCGGAACCGGGGCGCCAGCCGGTCACGACAATGGCCACATCGCCGGACTTGAAGAATTTGCGGTGCTTGCCTAAGAATAGAAAAAATAAGAGGTGTAAGTGGGGAAAAAAGTTCAATTGATTATTCATAAAGCCTTTCACAAAGACAAAATACTTTCACACCTCTTGGTTTTTCACTCCTTCTTAATTACTTCACTTAAAAGTCTTCCTGCGCAACAAAACAAATGAGCACTCACCATATTCCAGGGCAAAGTTCACACGCAGGTCGACATCCTCGGCCCAGACATCGTTGGCGGGTTTGGTGTAGAGCACAGGGTAGACACCGCGGTACAGGTGGGCCTGACGGGCGGTCTGGCCACAGCGGGTCACGGCAATGATGGGGGCACGGGGCCTGTACCTTGACAGCATGTGAGCAGACCTGCAGGAAACAGGTAGAAATTAACACAAAGATGTACTGAAAATAATTGAATTTCATTACTAAATTCTCCACCACATTAGGTAGATGTGTCTGTCTGCTGTTTGGTTCTGAGCAGGTAGTGGGTTTTTCACAGTTGGTGATATAACAACAAAACTTGCGGGCTAAAAATCTAACTATTAGTAAAAGTTAAAGATGTTATAAAGCTTCATTGAGTTGTGGGGAACAGCAAAGTCTGCTTTCATGTAGAAATATTCGCGTGTTTCATCATGTAGAAATATTATATAGCTGCTGTAGTTATGCCATTATCATCAGTTAATCCATCCATCTGACAGTGGTACACTTTCTGTACCATGTGTTGCGAGGACAAACCCCCATGTCAAGGGGAATGAACGGGGAGTTAAAATTAACTCATAAAATGTCAGAGTTCAGATCAGTAAAGGTCACGAGTGGTGCACAGATTGCAAATGCCATGAAAGTTGGCACACTTAATACAAACTGAAGGCTTGTGTTGGGGTGGGAGTGGAGGCGGAGGGATAGAGAGATATTATAATGCAGCAGTTCCTTTGCTCACAGTGGGCGATGTGAAGGATATTATGAGTCAGAGCTTTACGGAGGAGATTTACAAGACTTCTTCTTGGAGTCTAACCTGCCAGACTTGGTGAGCACGATGATGGCGCTGGCGCAGCACTTGAAGGAGGTCTCGACGGCACCGATGGCGACGGACTCTGTGGGGTCACGGGTCAGATGAGAGGTGCGACGCAGCTCCTCGAACATCTGCCTGTGGAACATGGCTGCCTCGGCTTCACGGGCAATCTGCGCGTGTAAAGACAGAAAATTACTTGCATCATGCTGCAGTCACACAGCTAGTTTTAACTGCAGTTAGTTAGAGTTAGTTTGAATTTTAAAGGACAAAAGACAGGTGCAGCTAACCTCAGTGCAGAGGTCTTCATACCTGAAAGCACACTCAGACATGAAGCTAAACAACAGCAGCGGCCTTGATGTCCAGGGACTGTTGCTGTACACTGCAGATCCTCTGACACATGCTAATTGAGTAACATGATCACACAGTTAAAGCACAATGTAAGAAGACAAGAAGAGATGTTTGGTAGCAGATGGACAGAGGAAGGGGCGGATGCAGCAGGGATACACAAAGCAACTTCAACAAATACTAGACAAGCTGTTAGTAAAACCCAAGCTGGTACCAAGGATGTGCTCATGAATAAATGCTACTTTTCTCTTCATTCTGCATGACTTAGAAAATATAACTTACACTAAGCAACAGGAGCATGGACTGTGGTACATTTTAAAGTTTTATCAATGTTTTGGTTACTTATTTACTGTCTTAGATAATCACTGAACTGCAGAGGAATTCAGAAGTCTTTTTTTCTCTTTTAAGTGCAACAAGCTGCTTTAGGTTTGCACAAAGGCACCTATGCATGTAAAGGCCAAAACAATCAAGTCAACTGCACTGATGTGTTGCTCGACCTTGACAATTTGGTTGTTTTTGTAATTATAGAGCATCGTCTCTTCGAAAAAACTGACCAAAACATGCACAAAAGATGATATTGTGCACACATACATTGAACATAACAAAACACTAAAGGAATGGAGCCACACAGACGTGCTCTTACCCTGTGCTGTGTGCGCACAGCCTCCAGGGGATAGTCTCCCTTGGCGGTCTCACCGCTCAGCATGATGCAGTCGTTGCCATCCAGCACGGCGTTGGCAACATCGCTGGCCTCAGCGCGAGTAGGGCGGGGTTTCTTGGTCATGCTCTCCAGCATCTGAAGAAGAATAAGGAGACTCTGATATAATGAGACTCTCTGATATATGTATGTATATGCATATATGTGTGTGTATTATGTTTTCCATTAATATTTTTTTCATTGAAAAGGCTCTACTGATGTTACAGACCTGTGTGGCACAGATGATGGGCTTGCCAATCCTGTTGCACCTGCCGGTCATCATCTTCTGGGCGATGAAGACCTTCTCTGTTGGGATTTCAATGCCCAGGTCACCACGGGCGACCATGATGCCATCACTAGCCTCCAGGATCTCATCAAATCTATCAGACAAAAAGAAACAATAAGTTTACACTATAAGGTATTCAAAGATTCATATCTGTGTACTGGGAATCCACCCACCTGCGCACACCCTCGTGGTTTTCCAGCTTACTGATGATCTTGATGTCCTTGCCCTTCTCGCCCAGCACTTTCCTGACAGCTTGAACGTCAGCAGCCTTACGGATGAAGGAGGCGAAGACCATGTCAACACCCTGCTCCACACCAAACTGCAGGTCCTTAATGTCCTTCTCGGACACGGCAGGCAGGTCAACAGCAGCTCCGGGCAGGTTGACGCCCTTCTTGCTGCCCAGCATGCCACCATTCTCAATCTCGCACATCAGGTAGTCGTTGCCTGGGAACAAAAAGAATGAGGAGAAATTTCATTCACACCAGGAAGCGGAGAGATGAAAGCAAAATCAAAGACAGACAAGGTCAAGCCAAACACATGGTTGTTTGTGTGCTCACCAATTTCTTTGACGCGAAGGGAAATCAGACCATCATCAACGTAGACATGGCTTCCGGTCTGCACAACTTTGGTGATGTTCTTGTAGTCGAGCCACAGAATTTTCTCGTCACATTTTTCCATGTACTGGTCATCGAGTGTAACCTTGATGGTCTCACCCTTCTTGAGCTCAACCTCAGCAGTGCCACTCTAAACGAGAGTATGGACAGAGTGAGAATGCTTTTCACTGCATGGCAATAAATGTACAGTAAATCAAAAATGATGAGCCTTGGTAATAAATGGCCAGAACTTACGCCCTTGATAAGTCCGGTCCTGATTTCTGGTCCCTTGGTGTCCAGAGCGATGGCAATTGGTCTGTACTCAACAGATCCTTGCCCAAAGCTCTCAGCTGCCTCACGGACATTCTTGATGGTCTCAGCATGGTACTGTAAGATGCAGGGCATTGAACGAATGTTACTGCATTGAAACTTTAAAAAAATCAATCATTGTTGTTTTATTCATGTGAAGGAAATATCATCTTTAAATTTGTCAAATAGTTAAAAAGTGAAATGAGATTAGTACAACAGCAGGTGGACAAACTTGGTCACGCAGTCACAAGGACAGCGCTGGTTGCATAACTATATGCAGTAAATCGTGTATGACAGCTGCAACACATATTTAGCCCATGACATTATTCGGTTTGACCACACCTGGTCTTACATGAATGATTTCCAAAATATTTGAGCCTTTAAAGAGATGTGTTTGATCAATTAAATAAAAAGCAAACATTTACTCCTTAATGTGAGAGATGTAACTTTCACGCTGTCTGACCTGGTCAATAATGGGTGTCTCACTATCGTTTCACTGCATGCCTTCTACTTGTACTGTTGCTGGGAGGCCAACTCTGTGAGAAGACCTATAAATAGCTGTGCTGACAACTGACACACCAATGAGACAGAGGTCAAATTTATTTAGCCTCTCTCAAGACAAATCACATATTCACTTTGCTGTAATTTTCCGAAGTCATGATTATCAGTTTTATTATTTTGTTGTAAACTTGGATAAAATACAGACTTTTTTTATTAGCACTGCTGCGCAGAAGGCCACCCTGAGAATTGAGTTACACTGAAAAAATAGGCCCTGCTGTTAACCTTTGAGGATCCAAATATCAACTTGTGGGTGTTCTTACTACTGCTGATGAGAGATTCGATGCCTCATCCACTCAGGTGACAGAGAAAAAAGTAAAGAGGCTTGACTTTTAAAGGCGAAGGGTCAGCAGCATAAGGTCGACCAAAGAGTTGGCTCTGATGCAGTTGCTCACCAAATCACAAGCTACAACACAGACCCAGCACTGATGGAGAGCAAGTACAAGCTCGTAGATCACATTACAGCCACAGACAGTCACCACAAGAGTAATGTCACACTGACGGCTGCAGCTGTAAAGGGTAAATCCACTCTGAGTCACTTGCAGAGGGTAAAAGAAGCCTATGTGGGTTTAGACTCTTTAACATGTCGCCCTTGTGCACACACTTGATTTGGTGAGGGCACAGCAGTTGTTTTGGCTTCAACAGCCGCTGCTAAATGACCTGCTGTGACGTCACAATTTGAGTGTTTGTAGGTTTGAAAGTTCAAGTGAAGGTTTGTAGTTTGTGCAAATAGTAAAAACCATAATTAGCTGAATATTTCTCTTCCTTGACTCACCTCATGTGTGCCATGAGAGAAGTTCATTCTTGCAATGTTCATCCCAGACTTGATCATCTCCTTGGCCATTTCCACAGATCGGGAGGCAGGTCCTGCATGGAGACAGGAACAATGAATGATGGTGTCTTGAATGAAGTTAGCAAGGATGTATGGTTTTTAAACTTGTAAAATGAAATAATTTTTGAACGAAGTGTGACAGTATATAAAAGTTTGTTCATGAGTCGGACCGATTGTGCAGACGATGCCAGTGTTGCGTGACACAGCAGGTTCGGAGTCAATATCCAGCAGACACATGTGCTCAATGAGAGTGTCTGCCATGGCAGCGTGCAGCTGCTGGGTGTGGATGATGGAAGAACCCATATCCTTTGACTTCGACATGACTGGATCTGTGTCTGCAGGAAACGTCCTGTGGAGACAAAGAAGGAAACAAATTTGAGCATGTGTGCATTCAAATATTATGGAAAGTAAAGCAGAAACTATGGAAATATCATATCAATGGAAAAATACACACTTATAGTAAAGTGTGACCTCTCCATGGATTAATCTCAAGTGTCCAGTGGACAGTGCCTGTGCAAGCTGACCCACCAGCCTGTGCAAAAAGCAACAACGACAGTATGTGCCTGCCTGACTGCACTCTCCCACATTCCAGCGGGAGTTTATGTGCAGCTAAAGAAGAGGAGCTGGTCTCTTCTCCAGCACAACAGGAAGGTAAGGAATATTCTTTGTGCAGTGCGGGTTGAGAATCTAAACAAATCTAAAGTTACACAGCCAGCTACAATTGAGGTATGCAACATGCATAATGAACATGTGTTGTATGTGTGTGTGTGTGTGTGTGTGTGTGTGTGTATATTCTGGGACACCATTCCTGCCCCCAGTATTCACCAAAAACAACATGGTCAGCCAAGAGTGTTCATGGGCTGTCGACACATGTCAGAAAATCAAAGTCAGATGTAACAGCTAATCACTAAAGACTAATTGTTTTGTCCCTGATTGCAGAATATCAGGTTTTTGTTGACCTAATCATCAAGGAAGACACATAAGTTCAATTAAAATCAAACTTTTTTATTCCAGGGAGGGAAACTTAGCCTTACAGTAGAGACATAGAATAAGAGCATGATGCAGTTAAAATTTTGATTAACAAATATATCAAAGTTTGCAAGCTTTATGGGACTTAACCCTCCTAAAGTGTGCATGAAGAAATTGTGTGTGCAGAACCAATGGTGCACTCCCCTGATATTTCTTATCAAAGGAAAAAACATTCAAGGTACAGATACACATTTTTATAAATAAAATGTGTGTACAATCATTATGACATAAGTCCAAATAAGAAATGATATTAAGATTTTCCCAGAAAAAGCTTGTTCAGTGATTGAAATGACTTTAAAAACATAACTGGAAATGATAAACTGATTTAAACTTTCAATTAAAAGTAACATAAAAATCTCCTCTGCAGCTTCTCCGTCATGCAGTTGGATCTACTTGCTGTCACTCACCTGTAGGGTGAACTATGCAGGGACCAGGCGGTGCAGGAGCTGCTGGAGCGACAGGTTTTATTTCCCTCACTGACCGGGACTACTTTCCTGTGCGCGCAGCACCCGGCGGCACAGAAAATAGGGCGCTGCTGTCACGCTATGCTAGGGCGCATGCTATCCCTGTTTGGACTGCTAGTTGCATGTACATATTTCCCACAAAAGCTGCCTCCTAGATGTAAACATCTAATCCGATGAATTTCCCGACAAAAAGCACAGACCTTGGACAAACCAGAGGGAGGATACAGTGCAGGCGCGAGTGCTGTTCGCCCGGCCAATCACAGCGCTCTCCGCGGATACTTAAACGTGAGCCTGGGTCACCAACTTGGACCTGAGGCGCCTTAAAATATAAGGATCATGACCTTTTGACTGTAATTCAGACTGTACTGCTTTGCTGGCTTTTAAAACATGCACACATATTATCATTATTTATCTGTACCTTTATCTTTTGTATATTCTTTTGTGACTATTATTGTTATTGTGTTTTTTATTATATTTTTCCTTATTTACATTTATTCATTTAAGGACTGAGGAGTTCTTCATTAGCAGTACATAATATTTGGGTTGTACTGGTCACTTGCTGGGACCAGTCTTCACATTTCGACCTCTGAACCCCTGACCCAAAACTCTACTTGTGAGACTTGTGAGGTTACTTGCTGAGTACAGAAATGCAAAAGTACATAGTCCTTTTCAGTTTGTTTGCCAGATATATCATCAACTTCATGCAAAATCTGATGAGAAATATTTGTTTTTTTAAATGACATGTAATTTAGTTTTTTTTTCTTCTGTATCATTTATTTTATTTAATTTATTTTAATTTCATTTTATTTTATTATCGATTTGACATGCAATTTAGTTTTTTTCTTTTTCTTTCGTATCATTTATTTTATATTTCTGTAAATTTGGACAGTTTTCCCTTGCTTTTATGGTTGTACTCTTATTTTGAAGTTGACGAATCATCTCCTTTACATTTTCTCTTGTACATTAGAATTCACGCTGTACAATTTTAGGTCATTTTATAAGACAAGCAAGGTGGAAGCTGTTTCTGCATAATATGGCAGTATAAATGCAATCACTTACGGTGATGCGCCGGTGACAAATTGAAAGCAACAGTATCAACTAGTATTTTCTATATACATATACATATATATACATATATATACATATTATACACAAGCACAAATGCATGCATTACACTCAGTCATGTAACGTAACATAACATTTTACCAGAATTAGAGCACAGTGAACATGCAACTACATCATATATCCAGTTGTCATGCTGTCAAGGTCTGCTATGGTATAAGTAAATATAGTTGAGTTACTGGGGTCCATGTAGCATGATACAAGGAACATACTGTACCACAAAACTAGATCCGCCCAGTGCCATGTTTAACTTATATGCTGGCTTTCCTTACTGCTATATAATCCACAAAATGCACTGTCCCAGCCCTGCTTTATCATAATTTTTATCTACTGGTGCCAATTTGCTTTTGCTTTCCTAACTTGCACGGGGCCATGAATACATAGACTCCTGAGAAATAAGTTAGTTAGTTAGTGAGAAATTTGAAAAAAATATATCATCAACATTATGGATTCTCCTGCAAATCTGCTTAAAGGTAAAAATAACTATTCTCCAAAGAATTTCATCTGGATGGTCATGTGTGATGTATGACAGATATGTGGATGCTGTGATCCCTGAGGCAGAAATCTGACTCCAAACTGACTTGTCTATTTAAGGAGAAATTCATTTGAAGCTGGCTGTAAGCCAGTGGAGCTGCTGCATAGAACAAGTTAAACAGTAAATTATTCCTTGAAAATGACAACTGTTCTCCTGTTTCAACTGCATGCATTCAGCGCTAACCACTAAACCAGTCTGCCACATATATGCATGAATATATATATGTATGCTCTGTATCCAGAACATGGTACATGGTATGATTTAGGACACACTGTCCATCTGTGAGCCCTTTTCTTGCTCAACAACAGCTCTCTCTTGTGGTTGAAGTGTCTTTCATTCATAAGCTCTAACTCTCATTCCATCCAGTGATTTTGTACGTATACAGAAATAAAGAATAAAGAAATAATAAGAACAAAAAAGACAGCTCCTATTAAGGCTTCGTGTTTAAATAAAATATCTACAGACTTGTAGTCATTTTAGTTTAATTCCTGTCCCAATGTTGACTGAGCTTGCAACAGATGCTGAAGGTATTGCATGAAGTCGCTTTCTGTGGAAATCTGATCACTGTATCGCTTAGTGAAAACCTGTTATTCATTCATCATATGAGTCTGACAGAGTTATGATATAACAGCAGGTGTATCAAATGAGAAGCAGGTGAACAAATAAACACAAGAACTGTATAAATCAATACTTCTTCAACAAATGCTGGCATTGTGAAGCTCATAATGTTGTTAATTCTGCTTGAGATGTATCGGCTCACCTCAGCTGACAATTTCACTTCAGTGCAGTTCAGATCATCCCACAAGAGAAAATTCTTTTTGTGGTAAGGTGACATAAAAGCACAAACATAAAACCCAAAGGCAGTACTATATATGCAATCAGAACAAAACACAGGGTATATGACAAAATGAAAGCTAGAACACAAAGAACAAACATAAGAAAAATACAATTATAAACTGTGGATAATGTATAATAGTTAAGAGCACTTATTGCACATTATTAATGGAATAATAACTGGAACCTATTGTAAATCATATTTGGAAACCTACAGAAGTTCTGACTCTTTCTAGTTGATTTCTTCATGCATTTATTGCTCATGCACAGCCTTGACAATTGCAGTACACAGCAGAGTGGTTCATCATAGTTACTGTGCCACCCAGTATAAACAAACACGGGTATATAACAAACACCCACTCCTGTCTAAGTGGATTACTCAGAGAAAAGCACTTGTTGAGAGCAGACTTGCACAGATGTATGCAGTCCTAGAAGTGTCTAATCTGGCCAGACTGCAGAGCAGCAGGCGACTGCTAACAAGGGTAACAGCCGATTAAGGTCAGACTGCAGCACAGCAGGCAAACAGGAAGACTAATAAATACCAAATATCACCGATTACACCATCCTTCACTTTGCCACCAGGGATCTTTGTTTTCGTCTCAGTCTTAAAACTGATTCATGAACTTGACTTTTCCAGGAGGATGGTAAGATATTTGGCTTTTTTTTGTTTTTCTCCTCTTTTAGGAGTGTACGTACACACTGCAGAGAGGATGGCACTCACATTGCACACATAGGTGCAGAAACTGTAAGTGTTCATAGAAGCATGGGCTTAAAGCCCTGGAGCTGCAGGTCTTATCCTTAGCCTCTCCTCTGTTAGGACCAGGTTTAGCCAACCCGGCTGTTTGTATCTGCAGCCAAACATGTGACACTGAAGTCGGAAACCAAACATGTGGGACTTCCTGCTGCTCTGAACCAGAGGGGGAGAGGAGAGCCAAACACAAGCAGCCAGCCAAGCCAACAAACAGGAATATTAATTGTTTTTGCTCTTTCAGGGTCACACATGGACTTAAGATTTTCCTCTTCGCCGTTGTTTTTTTTCTTTTTTTTGTTACATTATTTGTTTGAAAAATGTGGAAACTCCAAGTGTTTTTCAGGAAGAAAAGGTAAGGACTTTTTTGGCTTTATGCCCCTGACATCGTTAATACCCAACATTTTCATATCTTTTGTCAAATCTTATTTGAATTTTCAACAATATCTCTAGAAATGTTGAGACACACATTTGTTGAGAGGAATGATCTTTGCAATGAAAGCATTCTTTAAACTGACAGCAACATGTTTATATATGCATATTTCAGAGGGATCAGAATAAATTAGGACTGTTTGTTTTAATTGTTTTTCTGTTAATTGTGTAACAGTGGAGGAAACAGACTGTTGATTGTTGCTGAAGAAATGCCAAAGAACTGAACACATGGTGAGTCTATAAGCCCGAAACCTGTATAGTTATATTATATTAATCAATTAATCATTAATCAATTCATCAAAACATCTGGCTTTGTCTTTTAGGCTAGTAAAGTTTTGCACTGACAGGGAATAAACATTGCACTTATAAAATTGCTCTTGGCAATGAGTTACCATTTTATACATCAAATAATGAAAGTAAGAACATGATTAGCAGATTAGCAGTTGAATAACTTAAACATTAGAGATCTGCAAATCATCATCTGCATGGTTTGGTGACTTTGTTTGGATGGATAAAAGGGACACATTAGCCACGTATATAAAAGGATGGTTTGCTGGTCCTTCTCGTTGACCCGACAGGAGAACGAGTACGAACAGTGGGAGGAGAGCCAAACTGATGAGGACAGTGACACAGAGGAGATCCTGAGAGGAATCCATGTAAGCATTACTTTGAAAATAATTTTAACCCAATCCCAGTTATCTTCCCACACTTGAGTTCACACTTAACAGATATTGTTGAGCATTAAGTTTTGACTGAAAAGCTTAGTTACCATCCCTTTGGCTTCTTTTGTGGAGTAAAGTCTGGAGTTAATGTTAAAACTTAATGAATGCTTTATAACACTAGAATGTATCGCTAAGCAGATATGAGGACATTTTAGAATAATTTTATCAAAATCAATTGTTTATTCATGTATTTGTTTACAGTTTGTGCTGTGAAGCATTCATAACAGGTGTTTAATAAATTATTGATCACACACTATTACACATTGATGACATATCATTACACACACAAAACACTTAAAGTGTGTTATAAAACATTCAATAATAATTGTTTCTGTTGTAATAATTGCATGTATTAGGTTGTATTAGCATATTTAAAGTTAGTTTACAAGTTGTTATTTAAGTTTGCAAGTTACAAACCATGCTATAGTAGAAAGATGAAACATGAAGCATTATCTACATGTCATATGTTGAGAAATTTCTTCTGTACTAAGAAGAGTAACCTTTTTCTCAGCCATGTAAAACTGCTTTAAGTGCTTTAATCCCTCAGGCCCTTGTGGTGCTGAGCCCTTTTGGACTATAATGTAAGTGTGTTAGTGTTCGTCTCGGTAGGAGAGCTGTGCCACTGACCTGCATCGCCACCCCCAGCTGGATACCGACATAGAGGCGGTCCGCACTTTGTACTCACACTCTGCAGTCTCTATCAGGTCAGAACTTCATTTCTCACTCACGTTTGAAAAAGGATCTCTGCTGCTTTTCTGCACCCTCACACTTCCCCTTCCTTTTTTTCTCCTAGTGAGTACGGGTCAATTGATGACGTGGATGTTGACTTAAACATAAATGCCAACTTCTTGCATGTAAGTTAAATTTACAGTATAGGTGCAATATGTTGACCCGTCATGGCATCTTTGACCTTTTAATATGATTACACTGTTTGGTGTCCACAGGAGGAAGTGGCCAAAGCCTGGAAGATTAATCTGTCAGAGCCCATCATTATCCGTCTGCACTTCTCTCCGTCCCAGTATCTAGATGGACCTGGTGAGTATTACCAACGCTTCTGCAAACCTTACTTTGAATTTAAGGTATCATAAGTTAATGTGAGACATGATTAGACAACATTTCTCACCACAGCACCTTCAGTTGAAGTCTTTCAAGCATCCAACAAAGATAATTTCAGCCTTGGGAAGCAACTACAGAAGTGAGTGTTATTGCAGATGACACATATATAGATTTTGAATCTCTTTTATGCTTAATTCATGGTAACCAACAAGACTAACTCGTCATTTTTATTCATCAGCATTCTACAAGTCTTCCTGTCTCGGGAGTGGAAACATCTGACCAATGAGAACATCGTAACCCGACAGAAGAGAAGACAAAGCTGGTTCAGGCCAAGTGGAACCATAAAGAAATTTCGTGCAAGACTGAGCATCTGGCTCCCTCCGACAAAGTGTGTGGCATTTTCATTAATTCAGTCATTTCACTGCTGATTTAGTCTGTTCTCGAGCCTCCAATCACTGCTTCCTCACTCACCATGAGCAGGTCCAGTGGGCTGCAGGAACCGAAGATCATTTTACCAGCGATGAAACTGAACCGCTTCACCAATCACACAACTTCCTACACCATCAAGAATCCCACAGGAGAGATCTTCACCTATACACCCAGCGGAAAGGTGAGGACTCCCTTGTCACATAAATGTTAATAAATATTTATATAAATATGGCTCTGTGAAATTGACTTGAGTATCTAATGGTTGCTGTCTCTCTTATTACTTAATAAGTTCTGTAAAGGTTTAATAATTGCATTTATGTCCCTTCTTCCACAGAGGGTGGTGGTGTCAGCAGTCAAGTCTTCAGCACAGCTTAGTACCAAACAGCTGATAGAGCTGCTTTTCTCCTCCCAGGTCATCAGGCACTGTAAGACCACCCCAAGTCTGCAGCACGGTTTCTTAGTGCAGGTAAAGCTTAAGAAATCAAGTACTAGTATTTGCCATGAAGGAGCTTTAAAGAGTAACTGCACTCAGTCTCATAATCCAGCTTGTGCTGACAACCTGTAGTGAACTCATACTCTTTCCACACCCTGAGCAGTGGTGATTTAGCCACCTTCCACCTACAGAGTGCAAGTGCGGAGCAGATAGCTTTTATTAATTAATTTATTTATTTGAGAGGATGGGGGAGAAGTAGACAGAGAGAACTTGCAAAAAGCTATCAGAAGAAAGGAGCTGAGAACAACCTCTGGTTGGAATTTGTAGTGAAAAAAGAAACAAATTCAACAGTTAATTAATGAATTAAGTCATTTTAGCTCATATGAAATAGACAGATGAACCAAACAAATCTATCATTTTCTCCATTGTGTGCACAGATAATGAAATATGCTGAACAGAGAATCCCCACACTGAATGAATACTGTGTCGTCTGTGATGAGCAACACGTGTTTCAGAACGGCCCCATGTTAAAGGTACACGCCTACATAGAGATAAGCTGTTTTTTTAGTGGTTGATCTACTGAGGTAAAACTAAATGCACAGTTAACTGTTAAGATTTTGTCTTTATTCTGCTCTGTGTGTTTGTTTCTAGCCAGCAGTTTGCACCAGGGAGCTATGTGTGTTTTCCTTTTATACGCTGGGGGTTATGTCTGGAGTTACAGAAGAGGTTGCCACCGGTGCTGAGGTTGGTTGGTATGCACTTTCATATATGGTCTGGGTGTGAGATTATCTTATTTCAGTAATGTCTATCTTACAGGTAGTTGACCTGCTGGTGGCGATGTGCAGAGCTGCCCTTCAGTCTTCACGCAAGAGCATCATATTTGAACCGTACCCGTCTGTCGTTGATCCGTGCAACCCCAAAACGCTCGCCTTTAATCCCAAGGTATCAGCTGATCTCATCCAAGTCATTTCATTATTATCGTTTTGATTTGCAACTAACTGTTCTCTTTGTTGTTACTTTATTCTAAAAAGAACTTATATTGTTTTGTTGTGGCAGAGGAAGAGCTATGACAGGCTGCAAAAAGCTCTGGACAGTGTCTTGTTAGTCAGGAGGATGGCACAGGTGACTGATCCCAGTCTCAATAAATCTGACACTCATGGCACCATTTTCAAGATTCACATCTGGTCCTCCTTGTCTGAGAATAATCCAAAAGCTGGTGAATGTTTCCTTGACAGCTAAATTAAGATGAGATGACAGACACTGTGTTTTATCATATGCAGGGCCCATATTCTGAAATAAAGAAGCAGATGGACAAGATAGATCCTCTCGCTCATCCTTTACTGCAATGGTGAGTCACACAATCAAAATTAGCATTTCACTTTTTTTTCCTATCTCATAAACCTGATATGCCATCAAACCGTGTCTTAGATTCACGTCCAGTTGTGTTTTTGTATGTTTCGCCACAGGATTTTAGCCAGCAACAGATCACACATTGTCAAGCTTCCACTGAACAGGGTATGATAGAGCAGTTCACAGTTAGACTCTTATGTCTTAGCATTGTAGTTTTACAGCAGTAGTCATTAAGAATTGGTAGCCAAATAGTAGAAAGCATACAATGTTTCACACTAGACATACATTTTTCTTTACCACTTGATGCACAATAGCAACTTCAGTTCATGCACACGCCCCATCAGTTCCTACTCATCAGCAGCCCTCCATCCAAAGAGGCACGTTTTCAAACTGCCAGAAAACTTCATGGCAGCACTTTTGCTTTCCAGTGAGTAAAATCAAAGCTGTGGCACTAATATGAAATCCTCAAATGAACACAGTGTACAGAGCATGATCTCTGCCTAATGCATGTCTTTCAGTGGGTCCCACATTGAAAACTGGCACTCTATTTTGAGAAATGGGCTGGTTAATGCTTCTTATACAAAACTACAGGTAGAGTACAATTACTGTGTTTTTTATTCTTCAGCTAAATTAATCTAATCCTTTGAATTTAATGGCACTTTCCAAACTGCACAGACTTTATCGGGCTGATAGCATTTGAAGATGACTTCAGTGTTCTCATATTTTTGGTCTGTTTTGTGTTTAAGCTTCATGGAGCTGCATATGGGAAAGGCATCTATCTCAGTCCTGTCTCAAGCATTTCATTTGGATATTCTGGTATGAATCCACAATATATTTTTCTGCTGCACACAAAAAGACCTATTTATACATGCCGTCGTTTACCGCTCAAGCACTTTTTGAAACTCATTCTTCGTCTTTGTTCAGAGATGGGTAAAGGGCAACATCGACTACCCACCAAAGAGGAGCTCATTAGGAAATACAACAAAATAAACAAAATCAAACAGGTAAATTACTCCTCACATTTCTCCATCATTCTCCCTTGATGCATTCTTGTTTTTGTATCTCATCCTGTGTTCTCTCCCTGTCTCAGGAACAGGCGGGGCATGGCAGGTTTCTGCAGAATAGAAACCTAAACTGCATAGCTCTCTGTGAAGGTAGATCTGATTGATTTGAAAATACAAGCACAGATTTTGTGACATTGTTTTAAAAGGGTTGGGTGAATCTCTTTACAGTCATAACCTCGAAGGACCTTCAAAAACATGGGAACATTTGGGTGTGTCCAATATCTGACCACGTGTGCACGCGTTTCCTCTTTGTGTGAGTCTAACTTGAAGCAACACGCCCAGTGTGATAAGAAATGTCCAGATTATTCAGATTTCATATTTCTCTAACATTGTGCTTCTGTCTTGCTTAGATACGAGAATGGCCAGGTGGGAGATGTCCACATCAACACTCAGGAGGCAAACATCCACAAGGAAATTTTACAAGTAATTGCCTCAAAGCCATGCTGAGGTTTTAAGGCAAGAAAAAGTACATTAATGGCTTTTTATCGGTTTGACAAGCCAACAGGAAACAATGACAAACCCGAAGGAAGGAAAATAACATGGAAAAACAGTGGAAGGCATCTTCTTCTCTTTGTTATCAACTGCAATAATAATAGGTGGAGGAAACTAGTTTTTTGTGTGATGCAACTGTAAGAGCTTTTTCTGCCTTAAATCTAAAATGACCAGAATGATGTCATTTAAATCTGAGTGATGTAATTTAAATCATGAATGTCATAATTCTGTAGTGTAAACACATATTTTGTACATTTTTATAACCACACATTTTTAATTAAAAGGCTCAAAATATATGATCATTTTGTCAAATGTTTTCTTTTCACTGATAAATGTAGATTAGTCGAGCTGGACGGTTTGTGTAATACATATGTTGTACCACCAGATGGAAGTGTAACTACTAACAACTGCTTCATGGGTTGTTCATTACTAACATAAATTAGATAAAACCACATAATAGTTGTGAAATGGCTTTTATAATTTTAAATGTCTAGAGGTACAGACTGCCACACAAGTTTAATTTATATAATACTCTGAACATGATGATTCTGTGGTAAATTTTATGTGAGAAAACTATGCATGTGACGCCAGATGTGTCACAGGAGTTACGCACAAAAATAATCATGTGCTTTATAGTAAAATAGGAAACATTCAGAAAAAACTCAGAGTTTTTGCAGTTCAGGCAGCAACTCCTGTGAACCATGGCCATTATCCAAATGCTATATTCTCATGATGGAAATATATTCAGTAATGCACAGTTCATGTGAGTTTTACTGGCATCCTTTGCCAGCAGATTATCCTCCTGCGAATCATCTGTAATTGTCTATGAAATGTGTTGACACCACTGACAACCACATTTCTATGTTCATTGTTCAAGTCAGTGAATATCACACCATCCTGTGAGGCAGAAATGCACCATTATAACAGTATACTGGTTCCATATGAGCCCCACAGCTGCCTCCTGACCTCCTCCTGGCATCTTGGAAAACACGTTTTTTTTTTTGCATCTGGATTCAAATCTTTTCCTTCTTCTTTCTTTTTACAACTGCAAAAAAGAGCAGCCCCTCCAAGGTATGATTGTTTGCTTAAATGTCATGGATTCAAAAGAAGCACAAATGATGTAGCAAACATTTTCTGGGTCAGCCTGGCAGGCGATGGACTGCAGGGAGGAGAACTGTGAAGTTGCTGTAATAGCCCGAAGGAAGACATTTCTCAAGGACCATATGGCTCTCTGATAATAGTACAGAGTTGAGATTGTCTTGAAAACCATGACATACTTTATGTTGCCATAACTATTATATTATTTCTAATTATTTTCACCCCAGTGAGACAGTAGTTTATTGCAATATCTGCAAAAGGGCACATTAAAAATGTCAAACAATCAAAGCCAGTTCAGTTGAAACAAATCATTGTTGCAACTGCATGCCTTGTTAAATCTGATCAACTCATGTTTATTCATCCATATCATTCAAGCAACCACATGAACAAATAAAATCTGAGCCTGCAAGGGTTTAACAAAAGCCTCCCTCCAAAACCAACCAACTAGAGTGTGATAGACATTATTAAATGTTGCATGTGCCTTTAAGAGCACTATGTCCCACTCTACATGTCTCTCTCTGAGCCTCATATGTGTTTGTTGGCATCAGCTGTCCTCAGTGCTGAATAGAGCAAGGACATCTTTTCCTTCACGTCAATGGGATTAGAGGAAGAAATACCCTCTTCATACTGCTGGCTGTCATCTCAGTGCTCTGAAGACAAAATGGAAATGCAGCATGGGCAGAGGACAGAACGAAGAGCAGGATAAATCACAAGTTTGGATTACGAAACTGATCAGTTTTTATTTTCTTACACTAAATCAGCAAGAAACAGATCTCAAGGGATATGCATATAATCCGTGGCTGCAGGCTATTTTATTTCACTCCTTTTTGAGCAATGACAGAACCCAGGGGTCAGATGAAGAGTTCAAATGGTGCAGGAAGCACTGTAATGGAAATGCAGTCTGCTTCATTCAACCCTGATGTCCCATCCTCATCTGCCTCTCCAAAACTTGGCCAGAGCAACTTCAAAAGAGTCGGCCACACAGAGGACAGCAGTCCATATCCGATCCCTGGCCTCGCTGCAGATGTGCTGCACATGAGAGTGAAAGAAGGAAGCAAGATCCGCAATTTGCTGCGGTTTGCAACAGCTCGCATCCAAGAGGAGGGAAACGACAGCGATGGGACATCACTGAGACAGGTATTGTTCACTGGCTCAGGCCGAGGAGTCACCAAGACTATTACATGTGTGGAGATTCTGAAACGTAAAGTGGGAGGGCTCCACCAGGTGACCAAGATCTACTACAAGACAGTGAACGAGGTCTGGCAGAGTCCACAAGAGGGAGCACTGGGTATAACCATGAAAAGGACAGTCCCTGCCATCAGTATCCTGCTCTCTAAAGATCCCCTGGATCCCCAGGAGCCTGGATACCAACCCCCTCAGACCCTGAGTGTACCCTTGGAAGATGCAGAGAGAAGCAGCTTCCTGCTCAAACCAGCTGACAGTCGCTCCTCACAGCACACAGCCAAGAGAGTTCGTCTGGATGAGTGGAGTGTGTGCTCTTCACAAACATCTGAAGTCTGACAATACCATGTGAAAGATCAGATACTAACATGCATAAGAGGGATATTTTATCATGTCTTTTTAGCTGCATTAAGTTTGCCTAAAATGTGAATTTCAGCTTTTATATTTCATTCTTTATGTAAGTTATTCCACCAATAAAGTGAACAATTGCATCTGCCTCCAGTGGTCAAAACAGTGACGAGTGTTTAATTTTTATCTGAATAAAAGCCAGAATAACATTATAGAATAGAGGCAAATGAAACATTAAAGATTTTACCAACTGTATTCAAAAACTATCAGCAGTCCATTCATTTCAATCCAAGTTTGTAACTATTTCTGTGTTGCAAATGACTCCTTAAACAGGTAATCTGGAAGACTTATTCTGTGTGTATAATTAAATGAAGCTTGGACAAATAGAAAATATAGTATCCTTTGAAATCCCCATCCTCTCAGTCTCATTCTGACAGAATAAATCCTGTAGACAGCCAAAAAGTCGGGTGAGGGATTGTGGTACTTCTTTGTGCTAATTATTATCATTAGTGGTTTACTGGTGTGTTTTCATATTCTGGGTAATAAAAAGTAATGTTATAATGGCATTAACTGGGTCTTATAGCATTTTGGTATGGTGTTTTACAGAAGCTGAAATATATTTTAAGGCACCCTGCAAGAATATATCCCATTATTATAGAAGTTTTCAGTTATAATAATAATCTATTTATTCACATATTGATCCATCTTCCATCGGGAGTAACTGGTCATGAATTAAACACATTGAAATCGTGCCATATCTTACAGTGTAATGTTTGTAGGTCAAAGTCAGACCCAGCAGGTCAACAAAACCTCAATGAATATAAATATCAACGCGCTGCAGTCTGCACATGCGCAGCACAGCGTCGAGTACGTGACCGGCGAAGAGAGTTAGCTTCGGTTTCAGTGTCCACATCTCACCGGTTATCATGTTCAGAGCCGCCGTCCGACTCTCTGTCTCCGGTGTCCGGAGTCTAACCCGCACACAACCAAGGTGCCAAGGTATGTCTCCATCCAGAGAGTGCTTATTTCGCGATTCGTGAAACTGTCGGGTTTGAAATTGCGGCTGAAATCAAGTGAGGTTGTCCGCACGTTGCGGTGCAAAGCTAGCTCATGTTAGCCGCTGAAAGTGACACTTCTAAGTAAACTATGCTGCGCTGTTAATAGTGTTTGTTTTTCAGGTAGATTATGTAGATTTTATCTAAATAATCATGTTAGTTACACGACCCGGCTGTGTTCTGCAGTGATAAAACCCCGGGACTCAGCTCGGCGGTGTCTGTGTCCTTGTCGTGACCCAGTTTGAAGGCTGAGTCCGGGGCCTGTGCTGCTGCTAGCATGCTAACATGCTAACTGGGTTAGTTTACTACAGCTGTGATCAGTCAGCTTTGACTGTCGTTGACATCAAAGTTTAAGTTTGGAAAATATAGCAACAACCTAAAACATGCGATTACTGTGCTGCAGTGGGGATGTTTTAGCCACAACCTTGCCATGTGTATCAATATGTGACACAAAATGGATATTAAATAGTGAATATTTGTACAGGAAAGATAATTTGCTGTCTTTAAATTAACACTGTCTGTCTAATTCCTGCAGTAAAAAGTGAGACATATCATAAGAGTTACAGAATAGTAGGTGTAACAGAAAGATCATGTCAGGACGCTGGCATTGATCCAGCTGCATCAACATTACTAGACACCACCTGTTCCGTTTCCTCTTTTAACTCAAAATGCAGGATTTCCCTTTTGATGTGCTCAACAGTTATATGGATTAGTCGATGATGAAATTCACAGGCTCCTTCCAACAATCCTCAAAAGCATTTAAAAGGAAATTTGCACATAAAGATGGCCTAAGTTAAAAGTAAAGGAAGAGAAAAAATAAGGAACAATACAATAAGGAATAGAATACATTGAGATGCTGTTTGATGCTGAAGGGGACTGAAAAGGTGTCCTTGACTGTGTTTGCCCTCTTACGATTCTTGACACTAGATGCCACTGTGATTGCTTTACTTTACTGATATAATTTGTCCAAGTAAAAAACAATATGTTTCCTTTGTGCAGCTATTTTGGCCTCGAGGAGTTACTCACATGGAAAGCAAGAGACCGATGAGGAGTTTGATGCCCGCTGGGTCACCTATTTCAACAAGCCAGACATTGACGCATGGGAGCTGAGAAAAGGTACGTTTGATGCTGAAGGGGACTGAAAAGGTAGTGTACAACAGCTATAGCAGGGTGTTGAATGGGGAAGTGTTTTTCACTAGTTTAGCTGAAGTTTGATATTACAGTAATTACAAGGGGTCAACAAAGAGTCCTCAACAGTCCGTAAGAGATTTGAAGCAAATCTGTGAGGATGATTGTTTTATGACCATATTAAATTTACAGGATTGTTGCAGGACTGTCATGAAATGGTTGGATTTTTATGAAATTATGGTTATGACTAAAATGACCAGAATCTAAACAAGGTGAAGATTAAAATGTGTTATTTAAAATATGCAAACACCAAAAGACAAAATGATTGACACTGTGATAACCTTCCGGTGCAGTAAAATCAGAGCCAGTGAGTGTTACAAACAGCTGTGCAGTGTTATGACGTCTGCTCTCAGACTGGACTTCCTGGATAGTTTTCACAATATCAGTGGTACCTAAAGCATTTCATGTTCTTTTAATGAAGGGTTGTTTTTGGTCTGAGCGTCAGCTAAGTGAAAAAACACAACAGAAGAAAAAAATACGCAAACCTTTTTAAAATGAGGCCAGAAATATCAAGTTTCAGAGTTAAAACTGACTCCAACAGCTTGATACTGTAACTTTTAGCAAACAGAACTCAAGTAATTAATTGGATTATTAATTATTCTATTGGAGAATATTTTCAGAAATAGTTAAATAGATGTTTGCACACACGCACTAGTGGTATTTTTGGATCCACCTGGTGTGAGTAACATCAACTTAAAATAAACTACAGTAACTGTGTCCATAGTAATTAAATAATATATCCACCAGTAACTGGTTAATTCTTAGAGGTCCATGGCACAGTTCATTTGGTCTGTTTTGTGGGATTTATTTATGTTATAATTATGAAATATAGAATATTGATTATTGTGCAGACAACAGACAAAAATAAAGAAATGTTGCAATAATAAAAGTGTTTATTTCTCGCGCTTCTCCGATTAAAAATGTAATTCCTTCTTGCAGGGATGAACACATTGATTGGTTACGATCTGGTACCTGAGCCAAAGATTCTCGAGGCAGCACTGAGAGCCTGTCGGAGGTTAAACGACTTGGCCAGCGCTATCCGAATTTTGGAAGCTGTGAAGGTGAGTGGGGGGGAATGCAACGTCTTTGTTTGGTAATAATTCAGAGGATGATTTCTATCAGCGTCTTTACAGTTGGTAATCATAAGTTAACAAGTAATGAGTTTTTCCAATTTTCCATTTCCTCAGGACAAAGCCGGCCCTCATAAAGACATCTACCCGTACCTCATCCAGGAGCTGAAGCCAACATTAGACGAGCTCGGTATCTCTACCCCTGAAGAGCTCGGCATTGACAAAGTGTAGACGAGTGGGTATTTAAATTCTCTGTACAGTCACGTGTTTTGTTTTTTCACCACCAGCCGACGGTCTAACAGAAATGTTGTTTTTCTGTTTCAGATCTAACAACTGTGGATATTCCCAGGACACAGAAACCTTGTACTTACATGTTTGCCTCATATGTGTGATATTTAATTTGACCTTTATTAAGTTCTTTTTCTTGTAAAATATTGATGAACCTAATAAAGGAAAGTGTAACTTTGAGTGTCACAAGTATGTTGGGATATTCTGAATAGTTTGAGTATGTATTGAAGCAATACAATCAGTACATGTTGCTTTAATAGAGCAGAGGATCACGCAACATTAAATGTTGTCTGAGTGTCTGAACATTTTTGAGAGTCATATTTTGCCACCAGGGAGCAGCATTTTCACATGAATGTAAAAATCATTCTACTGTATTCAATTTATATTACATCTGTTTTCATTTCAGGGAAAATTTCATGCTCGTAAAATAAACTTGTTCAAATGGCAAATGGTGTAATGTTATTCTCAACACATAATAGGAATAATACCCAAACTGATACTAAATATGATGACTGATCTTTAAAGACATTTCTGCTCTGCTTACAAGTTCCAGTACAGAAAACAGATTCAGAGTCTATCAGTAAAAATGTTCAGGTGTTATTAAGGCAATGTGCACACTGTCAAGCTAAATTATAGTTGTTTCTATTCTTAGCTTCTTAGCTTCTTTTGATGTGCACACATCACTTACCAAAACAAGCTATACTTTCTCCAACATCAGTAATATACATGTCAACCACTGGTTTAACAGGCAACAGCAGAAGTAAAAGTTCATTGAAAACGAACTGAGTTCAGGCCTTGTGCCCTTTGAAGTCCATAAATACACAGTGAGTGAATTAATGATGTGCTTCATTTCTGTGATGTGCTAATGCTTGTGTTTACCACACTGAGAAAAATGCATCTTGGGTTCAACACAAGCTCTTTCTTGACTTTCTTATCCTGTAATCAATCGGGTCATGTCAGCAGCTTCTGGGCCCCGGGCTTTTTATAGATGGGTGGGAGTCACTATAATCACAGATTCCCATGAATGCAAGATTTCCAGCTTTGTCAGTGATGGTATCTGACAGTCCAAAACAGAAACACATTAGTTCATCAAGGAGCCAAATTGCAGTTCAAATCGACTAAAAAAACAAGTTCAAAGAGCTGTTATATCGCTCATGTCTGGGCTCCAAGAAACTATTTCACACTGAATCATTAAACTAATCTAGTGCAACAAAAATCCAGTATATGTGCATATACAGGAAGTATGTTGTGTATTTATGCAATGTATCACCTCTTCATATTTGTCTCACTATTAAGCTGATGTGACTACTCAGTTTGATGAAGGATCAATAAAGTTTATCTAAACTTAATCAGCACAATACAAACTATTTGTTAAAGCCTGCACAGCACGAATACAGGAATTAAACATGGACCATCACGGGAAAATTCAAAGTATTTGATGGAAAACTAGAGTAGCTCAGAGATTTTCTCTAAGCATCAGCATGTTAGCTCAGAAACAGCTTCATCCCTCAGGCCATAAGTGGTTTAAACTCTCCATAAATTGCTCCAATCCACAACAATTTAGCATCTTATAACACTGCACAATACTGATGACAATATCTGCATTCAACTGTAGATGTATATTTTATTTTGTTTTACATTCACATTCATGAATATCTTCATATTTTAGTCCTAAATTTCATATTCCCACACTAGTTTATCATTCATTTTCTGTTTCATGTATATTTTCAACCTCCTCTTTTGATATTTTTGAGCTCCATTTAATCGCAGTGCACACACATACAATAAAAATCTTGAATCCGGAACAATTCTTTCAGACTTTTTGTTAAATGCACCGCCCCTCATCCCCTCATCGTCCACAGGAAAGCAAACAGAGGACTCATGAAGCATGACTTTACAGACCCTGGAGGAACTTTCACGCGTGTTTCTGCTGTGAAATGGAGCCGATTTAACGGTGGAGGGGGGCGAAAAGAAAAAAAAGGTCAGATGTGTTTGCAGTGGGAAAGCGGCTCCTCTGGTGTTTGTGTCTCGGTGGAGGCCGCGTTACGTGAAAAGCGTCAGATAGCAGCGGTGGGTGGGATTTCCTCGCAGGGTGGGTGAGGAAAAAAACACATGGAGGCTTTTACGCACGGGGCGGGCGTTTCATTCATCCAGCCAAGTTGGAGGGAGGAAGAAGGGAGTGATTGTCGAGGAGGAGGAGGAGTGGGGGGGGGGGGCACTCAGTCAAAGACAATCAGAGATGTTTGAGTTTCCCTGCGCAGTGAGCAGGAGAGCGCACAGCAGCAGCTCCCCGCCTCCACACCGCAGAGAGAGAGAGGGGGCTTATTTTATGATAAGAAATCACGCCTGATCAGAAGAGTTTTTTTTCTTCCTTGTTTCACGAACTGGTCATGCGATGCGATTTGTTTTTCTGGCGGAGGAAAGAAAACTAAATCAGACCTGTTGGTGATGGATTTCTCGAAGGCGCAAATGGTGAGTGTCGACGGCCACTCGTGTTTGTTACAGTAACAAAGCAAATGACCCCTGTGGGCTTTTTTTTAAAGAAACGTTTCCACCGTGAAAGTGAAGTTTTCCATCCAGCTGAAGCTCTTTTCCCTCTAATTATCAGTGCGGGCCTTAAATGTGCGTTTATTCATCTACTCCGTGAAATCAAGTTGATTTTCATGTTTTTATCAGCGAAAGAAGAATAAAAGGGTGGTTTTCTCACGCATTTATGTAGGTTTTAACAAAGTGAGTACACAGAAAAGGTTTGCGAGTTGTTTTCAACTGAACTAATGTACTTTCTGTTAATAATTGTCTCAAGCCATTAAGCTCCTTTTCTCTTCTCCTCAGTCCACCTTAATGTGCTGTCCCAGGCCTCTCTTTTTAAATGTTTCACTCCAACTTGAATGTGTGTTTGAAAAAAAAAGTCAAGCTTTACTCAGACAAAACACCTTTTATTTAATTAGCACTTGGGTAAAAGTTTAAGCAGCCACCTTTTGCCTTTTTGTAATGTAGTTTCCATGAGTGGATAATTTGCTGCTGCCTGTGAAAAACCTACTCACACTGTGAGCGGTGAAGAAAGACATAAAATTAGCCACATTTAAGTTGTTTTGTACCTATCTCTTTTTTTCCCCGTTCACAGTCCAGCTTATCCGAAGAGAGCGGTTCAGCCGGTTGTCCACAGTTCAGTCCTGCTGGGGCGAAGCTGGAGGCGATGATGGAGCAGCTGCAGAGGCAACAAGGGGCCAAACTGGACATGAACCTGCAGGAGAAACATCTCCTTCAGGCCCAGCTCCTTTTCGCCCAACACGCTGCCGCAGCGGCGAGGGCCTCCGCCTCCAGACTGGACCCTGCTTTGTTCGGCAAAGCGGACGTTCAGGCCTATCAAGTGGCTCAACAGGCCCTCAACAGCCATTTCGGCAGACAGGGGCCCCATGAGGAAGATGAGGACTCCGATGAAGACGAAGAGGAGGAGCAGGGATTGCTGGAGCCCAGAGAGAACGATGAAGCGGAGGAGGACGATGGCGAGGAGGAGGAGGAAGAAGAGGAGGAGAACGGGCCTCATCAGCATGCGAAGAAGCCTCGACTGCAGCAGGTCGCAGGCTTCCCCTTCCCTCCTTGTCCCGCACCTCAGTCATCCGCTGTGAAGCAGATATCTCCAACCTCGGCGGTGAAACAGGAGCAGGAGGAGAAGGAGCTGCTGTCTCCCGCAGGCCAACAAGCCTTCACGTCCGCAAATGGCTTCACAGACTGGGGCTATGATGAGCCATTTAAACAAGTAAGTTGCCTTTCATTTGACTGCCCCTTCCTCTCAAGCATTACAGGTCCACCAGATCTCAACAGATCTCTGTCCACTCGAAGATAGTCATTATTTTTGCAGTGGCAGAGCCTTAACTCATCTTTACAGAGAAAAAGACATCTGCACGCCCCCTCTTAGCTGGTGTGTGTTCTTGCTATTAATTTTAATTGTTGACTTTGTCCTGCTGGGAGTCAGGCTCACTGCCGCCTGTCCTCTTGCATGTGGCAGAAAAGGCCCCATTGCTGCTTTTTTTTTTTGGCAAACTGCCCCAACTTGATAGTGTTTAATTGCTGACCACGCCAGAGATCACTCCGTCTGCGATACTTCAACTCGTGTCTCACACTTTTGAAAATGTGCCCTGGCCACCGGCTGAGCTAATTGGTCTTGGCCGCAGTCCAAACCTAACTGTTCCAAGCAGCTGGATCAGGGAGAGAGTTAAACTGAGATCAGAGGATTAATGAAATAGCCTCTCAACCTTGTATTTATGCACCAGGTTGGCTTTAGTGGCTAACTATTGTGAGGAACTCCTGGGTCCCATATGAGACAGATCTCCTTTAAAAGCATTGAAAAAATGCTTTTGGCACTAAATACGTGATCCAAAGCTACTATTTACAACTATGTTTTTGAGCAGAAATAGGTGACTACTTATAGGAAACAGAGGCTACCCTCATAGATTTTTTTCCCTTCCTTATGGAGACCTGATCTGATTGGTTCTCTTGTGTGTATGTTTCCCTTGAAAAGGCCCCACTTCAATACAATACGTTATGATTAATGAGGCCTATGGGCAGAGGGACAGCTGGGTTAGTGCCTCACAGCATACCAGCAAGCAACTAACCATAAAGTTTACTTACAGTAGTTTCAGTGGAGCGGAATGGGCTTTTGGTATTTATTATCTAAAAACTTTGCTAAAAGTAACTTATTCAGGTTTATAAATTTTAGACCCATGATTTTTCCGAAAAGCTATGTTTTCATAATCGTTTTTTTATCCTCAACAGTCTCAGAAAACTCACTGCTGACGCTGTGTAGATAGCTTTGCATAATTTAGCCGTCGCTTGGCAACACTAAATGGCACCTTAATTCAGCAGCCAGTAATCAATACATTATATGACTGCAGCAGTGAGAATGCATTTCCTTTTCTCGGGCGAGCGCACAAAAACTGCAGCAATGAAGAATGCCCCCTCTGTTCTAGTAAAGCACAGTAATGGGTCGTAGAGACGTTGTTAAAAGAAGTTAACAAGCACGTCTGTGAAATGGTTTGGATTTTTTTTTTTAGTTCAGGAAACGCACAAAACATCTCAAAGTCTAAATTTATCGTTACCACACATGTTGCCGTGACCTATTTGGACCAAGATTTTTGAAGAGCTTATGTTAACATATGTTGGATGCTGTTACAAGAAGGAGGTGATGTTTGATTTAATCCTGTTTACCTCTAGCTGAAGGTTCTTTATCATTACTGTCTCCTGTCTCCTTTGTAGGGAACATGCACGGGTCAGTTAACTGTCAAAACCCGCCGGCGGGTTTGTAGTAACATTCCATAACTTATTAAATCATATTTTATCAATTTTCA